>CM053026.1:571661510-572261510 GCA_028564925.1 Lithobates sylvaticus | reverse complement strand
GAGGCTGAAAGGCATGACAATAGGCTGAGAGGAACTTTGAAATTGACGATCCGGATCCAGGCTAGTTTATCTGAACAATGGGAACCAACTCCTTATATCAGCTTCAATGGATACCATTGTTAAGAAAAAACTCTGCCCCCCCCACCCCAAAGCACCTTGTCCCCATGATGGGGACAAGGACCTCTTCCCGACAACCCTGGGCTGTGGTTGTTGGGGTCTGCAGGTGGGGGGGCTTATCGGAATCTGGAAGCCCCCCACCTGTAAATCCAGATTCCGATAAGCCCACCGCCTGCAGACCCCAACAACCACAGCCCAGGGTTGTCGGGAAGAGGTCCTTGTCCCCATCAATATGGGGACAAGGTGCTTTGGGGTGAGCAGAGCCACCCTGCCCCAAAGCACCTAAGCCTCCATGTTGAGGGCATGTGGCCTGGTATGGTTCAGGGGGGGGGGGTGCTCGCTTTTCCCTTCCCCTTTCCTGACCTGCCGGGCTGCATGCTCAGGGTCTGGTATGGATTTTAGTGAGGACCCTATGTCATTTTATTTTTTTAATATTGTTTTTATTTATTTATTTATTTTACCAACACTTTTTTTTATTCATATGTCAGTGGGGAAACCCATTGACTGCTGATGACTTATCGGTTGTTAAGGATGACGTGGCTGGCTTCCCGGCACTGCTCCTTATAAACCAGCTGACACTGCTCCCTGATTGGGCTAAGCTTTGCCAAATCAGGGTGCAGAATACAGTGTGCAGTGAACATCCTGCGAACATCCTGCAAATTCGGGTGTTCGGCGAATAGCCGAACAGACAAATGTTTGGCCCGAACTCATGCTCAGGCCGAATTGTTCATTCATCCCTAATGAGGGTGAGATGTTCAATGTCAAGATGGTTGATGAGAACCTCAAATTGCTTAAAGATTGGCAAATCCTGGATACTGAGAGCACCACATGCAAAAATTCCCACTCTTCACAACCAGAACCTACAGATTGTCAAGATTAGGGATGAGCCGAACACCCCCCGGTTCGGTTCGCACCAGAACCTGCGAACAGACTTAAAATTTGCGTGAACTTTAGAACCCTATTAAAGTCTATGGGACTCAAACGTTCGAAATCAAAAGTGCTAATTTGCAAGTTATTGTCCTAAAAAGGGTTTGGGGACCCGGCTCCTGCCCCAGGGGACATGTATCAATGCAAAAAAAAAAGTTTTAAAAATGTCAGTTTTTTCCAGAGCAGTGATTGTAATAATGCTTAAAGTGAAACAATAAAAGTGTAATATTCCTTTAAATTTCATACCTGGGGGTGTGTATAGTATGCCTGTAAAGGGGCGCATGTTTCCCATGCTTAGAACTGTCCCTGCACAAAGTGTAATTTCTACCATTTCAAATGGGGGGCCAGGATCTGGGGGTCCCCTTGTTAAAGGGGGCTTCCAGATTCTGATAAGCCCCCCACCCGCAGACCCCCACAACCACTGGCAAGGGTTGTGGGGACGAGGCCCTTGTCCCTATCAACATGGGCACATGGTGCGTTGAGGGGTCACAGACCCCCAAAGCATCCTCCCAATGTTGAGGGCATGTGGCCTGGTACGGTTCAGGAGGGGGGCGCTCTCTCGTCCCCCCTCTTTTCCTGCGGCCTGCCAGGTTGCGTGCTCTGATAAAGGGTCTGGTATGTTTTTTTTTTTGGGGAACTCCACGCCATTTTTTTTTTATTTGGCATGGAGTTCCCCTTAAAGTCCATACCAGACCTGAAGCGTCTGGTATGGATATTTGGGGGAACCCCACGTCATTTTTTTTTTTTATCAATGACTTTCAATGACTGTTCTCTGTATTACGGGGAGCCAGCCGACAATTCATTATAGCCGCGAGTGCTTTTAAATTACTTTTTTTCCTGCAGAAATCACACTTTGCAACACCTAGATGTAATATTTGAATCTGAACGATTGCTGGCCTACAAAGATGGAACTGCTGCTTAATTCCTTCACAGATGGGATCCTTGGCAACAATACAGGCTACTATCAGAGTAAATTTGTCATGCCTTATATTTAAATACTGTTTGCACCCTTTATTACTAGCCAGGGATAACTCTTGTTGCTCCTTTATTTGGCAGACCATAATCTCTACTATTCTGGTATATGGTTTAATTACAATCTTCCTAATGTTTAATGGCACATTACAACTCTGGTTTTAGTTTTCTACAAATATCTAAGCCTACATGTATGCAATTCTCGTTTGTCTAATTTGACGCTACACATATAACTCTTTAAGGTTTAGCTGTAGTACGCCTGACAATGTGACAGATATTTTGTGCCATGTATTTATTATCTTATCAATTCTCTTCTTTTTTTAAACTAAATAAAAAATATTTGGAAAAAAAAATCTTCTAGTGTATAGCCAGCTTAATGATTACAAAATAATATTTGAAAGAATCTACTCCTCAATACTAAATAGAGATGGCCGAGCAGTTCGCTGTTCACCCGTTCATCAAATACCCTAATTATTGGGGCATTTGGCTGTTTGTTTAGCCCGACGAATGACACCAATGCACTGCGCCACTGTAATTGATTCATGATTCAAACAAGTACAAAAAAACACATGGTAAACGCATGATTGCTGTGACATAACATCGGTAAAATCTCAACGTGTTTTTGTGGATAATTTCCACTTATCAGGAGCAGCTGTACACTGGTTATGTCTGTAATAAAGTGTAAATTAACCATAAATGGTGGTTAATATACCACCATTTAATATTATAAATATTAATATTTATAAACAAAAAAGATAATGTTGTTCCCACAGTGCCTCCAATCATTAATAACCATATCTACTTTTTAACCTAGAATCTACCCATAGGTAAGAGTTTTGGGACTATACATTTTTTGTTCCCCCTCTTCTCGGTATATTAACCACCATTTACGGTTAATTTACACGTTATTACAGACATATCCAGTGTGCAGCTGCTCCTGATGAGTGGAAATTATCCATGAAACGCATCAAGCTTTTACTGATGTTATGTCACAGCAATCATGCATTTACCATGTGTTTTTTACTTGTTTGATATCATGAATCAATTACATATTACTAATCATGTGTGTACATATTTGGGTATATTGCTATTCTATTATTAATTATGTGGAATAATGTTATATTATGCAACTATTTTTATATTATACTATTTTTCATGTTTATTATAATTCTGTATGTTATCTATTGAGTTGGTACTTTATTAGCTTGCATTATGCTCATTTGTATTAATAAATATTTTATTTACTGAGGTAGATTGATTCATTCTACCTCAATGTGTTTCATACAAAGTCCCATTATCCCCTTTTCCCCATTACAAGTATCAGGGATGGAGACATCTGTACTTTAATAGTCGTTGCCTCATATAAAGTCCCAACATTCTTTTTCCTTATGGCCGACTAGAAGAGGCAGACATTCCCATGGCACTGTGAACTTTGTTTTTCTTTGTTTTTTCTGTCGAGCTTTTACTAAAGTGTACAAACTCTCTTTACCAAATTAGATATATTATATCCCAAAGTATATTGATGTTAGAGAACAGCATGGACTCACCATGTGAGCACTGTCCTATGCAACCTTGAAGCATTCCCACTGCTGCATATGGAAAAGAGGACTATGCTCATTATGTGACTGCCTGGAAGATGCTTAGAATTAAGGATTGTATTGTTGTGCTTTTTAAGGACAGTTTCCCGCACATTTTTTATTAAGTCATTTTTAACGAAGATATTTTTAAGATACAAAATCAATCTATAGGACACAGTCTATATATGTGAAACTTATTCACGGAGACGAGTGATCATACGAAATAATTACATTTATTGGTTGACAGAAAACAAATATTTACATGAAACTAAAATACAGATTGCATTACTCGAACATTTTGACAATTAATGGAAATACCCTAAAACTGGGCGTAGTAGTACCTTGGACACAATATCACCATGATAACTTCTTCAGTAGAATCAATAACCTTATACTTGACAATTTAACAGAATGTCTGTATCTTACACACACCCAGCTGTTACTATGCTGCAGGTAAGTAACGTTGAACAATGTGAAAACAATTTAGACATTTGTTTTGTCAATAAAAGTTGGTAACTATGCAAAAGTAATATATAATGAAAAATTGAATATTAGAGAAAAATCTAAAAGGTGGTTATTGATTCTGGAGAATGATTATCAATATTAGAATATTCAATACATCAATAATTAAGAGAACATACCAGATAAAATCAACATGTTATATTTACCCATTCCAAAAATGGCTATTAGTCTGGATTTAAGATGGCTACCGGGTTCAGGAATCTTCTTGAATGTTAAAATATATATTCATGCATGGTTGTCAGTCTATCTGGGAAGATGTTTTTCTCCCAGTGTCCCTTCCCTCAGGGTGGATCCCTGAGCTCCTCAGGTTGGATCCCCTGAGCTCTCTCCCCTAATGGTATCCTTCTTGTCTCTTAAATACCCTCTCACACAATAAGATTATGAACTTGTAATATGTTCAGCCCAAAAGGTATGTGTCCCTTTCCTATTGGCAGGCAGACTTAATGATCACCTTTCCCAGTAGTCTAAATGTTTTTAAGGTAATTGCACCTTCAACCACCAGGTGTCTCACATGTGTTTTGGGGTTTATCTCTATAAGTGATATATTTCATTTTATATTGTGTATTTTTTTTGTACCTTATTGAAAATAATCTTCCAAACTGGGAATTTTACTAACCACATACTATCAAATACGCTTAGCATAATTATTGATTAATCACTTGCATAAAATGGTGATATATATATATGTATATCATTGTATATTTGTAAAAATTTAGTCCAATTGAAAAGGACACAGGTCATATATATATATATATATATATATATATATATATATATATATATATATATATATATATATATATATATATATATATTAATCAACATCACATACAATTTTTATCTATCTAGATACCTGTATAATTTAGGTATCCAATCAATATTTGTTTATCTAAGCCTAGGTTCAATTCTTATACATTCATATCATGTTCATATGTTTGTCTTAATACTAATTTGTTCCTAAAACAATTCTATTATTAACCTTATATTTTCATATATATTTTCTTTATAACCGATTTCATCAACTCATTGGATACTAAAATTATAGTTTTCTTTTGTGACCTACAAATATCACATAGACTTTGAATGATTTATATTAACCGTATAAGTATTTTTAAAATATCTCTGACTGCACATATTTCAAATCTTTTTCCTTACAGTGTCTCAAATGAACTTTGAACATTTGGGTGAACAATCTCATGTTTATTCTCATTATTTGTCCTGTTGGGAGAAGCCTTCACTTCGTATCCTAGTCATTGTCTTATGAGAAGCGAGGACAATACTGACTACTTGGCTTATTGATCTCTCACTTTCTGAGACAATGGGATATTTGTTCTGGTCATTCAGGTTTAATGACTGTTAGTCACAGGTACATTCTATGTATGGCCCAAACCTTGCCATATATATTTGCATGGCCTTCCTTGTCCATTCAAGGGGATAGATAAGAGTTTTTCTGGTGTCTGCAACAAAAAGATCCTTTTGTTCAGGCAACATCTTGTCTCAATACAGGCTTGTAAAACTTACAAGGTGGTTGGAGGAATTAACGGCGTGGGATACATGAGTTTCTATTGTGTCTTAAAGGTCTCCAATAGTTCAATTTTTTTAGGCCTTTTTGGAATTATACATTTCTGACAGTGAATAGTAAAAGTATTTCTTCATAAATTCACAACAAAGCCCCTCTTGTGAAGTGGTCAACTGCCGGAAGTTGTTTGACAGGCTTCCCCAATGTAATATGTTGAAGAAATATGGCTTTGCTCGGGCCTTGTAAGTCGAGTTGTGAAAATGGATCCGGATTGTGGATATATTTAAAAGGTATAGACACCTGCAGATGGGTGTAATTCTTTGAAAAACAAGATGGGTTTGTGATCAATGTGTGCATCTCAGGGCTGTCATCCATTCTTTGGCGGGAAGTGGATCATTTCGGGGCACCTTTTGGATCTTGGCTGTCCTGGTGGGCTTTGTGCCTGTAGACTGGCCATCAATGATGTCCCTGTATTCCCCATACGGTTCCTTCTCTGGATGTTTTACACATGTTGGACTCTCGGTTCTGTTGACCGGCTCATGGACATCTTGGTTCTGTAAAGGAAAATAGATTCCATGAGAAAAACATATATGTTCTTTTTTATTTTATATGATTTATGTTTGATATCTCCATGTCAAGCTGGTATCCCAGGCTTCCTCAGAGCCCCCCTCTTTCCCATTGTGTTATCAGTCCTTTAACTAAAAACTCTGGATATCAAGGCAATGTATGACACATTTGCTATGGGAGACCAAGCTCCAGGGCTCATTCACATGAGGAAAGGTATTTAATATCTGTGGATACCAGACATTTATGACTGACTTATGTTCTTCAGAACCATTTTTTTTAGCTTAATTGTAGCGGTTCTGGAATAACAATAAAAGCATTTTAGTTTGACATGTAAGTGACAACTCACTCTCAGTAATACGATATTTGACATTATAGTCAACCTTGTACTTGTGAGGAATAAAACAAATAAAATCTCCCCCCTTTGGGGTGTCAATATAACTCATTTGAGGCAATCAAACTACCTTATGCGGGTGACTCCTCATCTTTTACCAAAATATCAAACCATTTAGGCCTCCTGATATTAATGTCTTTATGATTCGGTCTTCCTCTGGAATTACCGTTTTCTGCGATTTCTTGAAATTAGGCTGTTTAAAGCGACCTGTTTATGTCAGAGGAATGAAGTGACCACTGAAAAATAGGAGAATAATTAATATCTAACAACCACAATCCCCCGGTAGGGATTTCAGGATCCTCATTACTGTGACCTGGGGAGAAACATGGTGTTAGAACCTCTGCTTCCTATAACTTTATTCAGTGCATTCCTCTGATTTATTTTAACATAGGTGCTTAAAAGGATCTGTGGCCCTTGGCTGGCCACAGGATTTGCCCCTTGAAGAATTGCTATTCATGTTCAGTATAGCAATGAAACCGTGTAACATATCCATAATTTTGTCTATTTTGGTTTTCGTATTGCTTACAGGCTGCTCAGAGTTGGGTCGTGGGACCCGGTTTCTGTATTTTCTGGGGACTACTGGCTCAGTTTGATCAGACATATCACCATCAGAAACATTGTCTTGATTTTGGGATAGTTGTCTGGGCCTTAGTTGTTCCCTATTGTTCTGGGGATTTTGGGGTGTCCTACCCTGTATTTTCTCCCTATTTACCCGTGTAGGCCCCCAAAGCCAATTACACCAGTAAAGGTGAGGGTGTCTACCCTTAGGTTTAAATCTGACCCGTTGGAGATATACCCTATAGTTTCTCCTAAACCTCGGGTCTGGATCCCTTGGATGAGACTCCTGAGGTGGTCTTTGAACTCCCCCTCTAAAGGGTGGTCTCTGCTCCCCCCTTCTGATAAGTGAGGACATTGGTCTCCCGCTGGGGAAACTCGGTAGCATCTCTCCTCTGACTATATCAGCGTACCTCTTTTTCTTGGTTTTGGACTGTAATGATTGAGGTAGATACATAAAATTCATCCACAAATTTCATTATAGGGCTTTCAGGCCTTCCATTGTTTTCACCAGTCTGTTGGATAGAGTACAAATTGTTACTCTCTTTTACCAAAGACTCCAGTGAACACCCCCCTTTGTAGTCTTTCGCTAAATTCACTTTTATGTGGGTAGGCGGGGCCTCGAAGAACATGGGTTTGAACCCAGGTTTATCATAACCTGGCTCCTTTTCTGCTAAGTGGACAGCATTTTTGAGCACAGCCATAAATTTGGTGGGGCTTTGATTATTGGTACATGTGATATTGTGTATATCCGCTCTAGCCGCGTTAACATTTTTGTGCGGGACAAATCCTAGATGACAGCGGTTTTTAATTTCTTGCCAGGCAATACCCAACAGACTTTTTAAATCTTCGCAGAATGGACGGTGTTTGGTTTCAAATACCCACGGTAATAAATTAATCCTATATTGGTCATCATTTAGGCCTAAAGCTGTGGTCAATAATGCACATGGATCCCTCTTCCTTAAACACTGGGACAGCATCTTTTCAAAATTGTATTATTTCTAAGGCGTCCAGTTTAGGGGTGCCTGTAGTTTTCTCTGATCCCAAAGAAAACTGATTAGACCTACTTTCATGTGGTGGTTCAATTTTTACCCCCCTTTGCTCTACCCCCCTTTACCCCCCATCTGGCTTGGGGTAGAATATGGTTTCTTTTTCTAATTCCTCTTCATTATGTAACTCCCAAATTTTAGGTTGAGAGTCAGATTTTGGAGTATTGTCAGACTCTATATTTTGAGGGTTAAGTATCTGAGCGTTATCCTGGGGCATAAACTTCCCTTGTTCTTTTAATTCTTCTGGTTGCTTAATTAGGGATTCCTGTCCTGACCTAAGCTGATTTGTTTCTTCTTTTAAATTTCCACTGCATATTACTCGGCAACTTTTTAAATTTCCATTGCCTATTACCCGGCAACTTTTGTTAGGAGATTCGTTTTTCTGCAGAAAACTCTCCTTCTCTCTTAATTGTTTACACTCTTTATTTAATTGGTGACATTCTTCCAGCATTGTTATTGCATTATTTTGCATCTGTTTTATTTCATATTTCATTATTGTCACTATAGACTCATCATAACATTCTGCCTTGTCATTAATTTCCTTTAGCTTTCTAGTAAGCTCACATTCCCCTTCTATTAAATGGGACTGGGATTCTACAATATCACTCTCCTGTTGGGTATATTGACGTTTAATCTCACTATAAAGATACATCAGGGTAGCGCATAATTCAAAATGCATGGGATCAGGCTTTTCTATTTCCTTTGTCTCAGAGGAGCTGTCTGTGAGTTCATCGCTTTGACCTTCCACGTTCCACACGTCTTTTATTAACTGACGGGCGTGGTTTATAAGGCCTTCAATGCGTGCTTCTGGATCAGTCTCGTTAGACAAACTTTTTTCGTCATGATCAATTTTTGACATTATATCAAACATTTCCTGTACTTGTATCAATTTTGTCTGAGTACTCATATTACCACTAAGGGCTGACTCTTGATAATCCCTATAAATATAAAAATTAACTTTGACTAGACATTTTTCTTGGCAAAAATATATTTTTTTTAAAAATTAATAATTAATAATTTCATGCAAAATATTATTTCTGTCACCACCGTAACTATGATTGATCCTGTACAAAATATTGACGTTATCTCACGCAGTGCCTCCATTTAATATGTTGTGCTTTTTAAGGACAGTTTCCCACACATTTTTTATTGAGTAATTTTTAACGAAGATATTTTTAAGATACAAAATCAATCTATATGACACAGTCTATATATGTGAAACTTATTCACGGAGACGAGTGATCATACAAAATAATTACATTTATTGGTTGACAGAAAACAAATATTTACATGAAACTAAAATACAGATTGCATTACTCGAACATTTTGACAATTAATGGAAATACCCTAAAACTGGGCATAGTAGTACCTTGGACACAATATCACCATGATAACTTCTTCAGTAGAATCAATAACCTTATACTTGACAATTTAACAGAATGTCTGTATTTTACACACACCCAGCCGTTACTATGCTGCAGGTAAGTAACGTTGAACAATGTGAAAACAATTTAGACATTTGTTTTGTCAATAAAATTTGGCAACTATGCAAAAGTAATATATAATGAAAAATTGAATATTAGAGAAAAATCTAAAAGGCGGTTATTGATTCTGGAGAATGATTATTAATATTAGAATATTCAATACATCAATAATTAAGAGAACATACCAGATAAAATCAACATGTTATATTTACCCATTCCAAAAATGGCTATTAGTCTGGATTTAAGATGGCTACCGGGTTCAGGAATCTTCTTGAATGTTAAAATATATATTCATGCATGGTTGTCAGTCTATCTGGGAAGATGTTTTTCTCCCAGTGTCCCTTCCCTCAGGGCGGATCCCTGAGCTCCTCAGGTTGGATCCCCTGAGCTCTCTCCCCTAATGGTATCCTTCTTGTCTCTTAAATACCCTCTCACACAATAAGATTATAAACTTGTAATATGTTCAGCCCAAAAGGTATGTGTCCCTTTCCTATTGGCAGGCAGACATAATGATCACCTTTCCCAGTAGTCTAAATGTTTTTAAGGTAATTGCACCTTCAACCACCAGGTGTCTCACATGTGTTTTGGGGTTTATCTCTATAAGTGATATATTTCATTTTATATTGTGTATTTTTTTTTGTACCTTAGTGAAAATAATCTCTCAAACTGGGAATTCTACTAACCACATACTATGAAATACGCTTAGCATAATTTTTGATTAATCACTTGCATAAAATGGTGATATATATATGCATATCATTGTATATTTGTAAAAATTTAGTCCAATTGAAAAGGACACAAGTCATATATATATATATATATATATTAATCAACATCACATACATTTTTTATCTATCTGGATACCTGTATAATTTGGGTATCCAATCAATATTTGTTTATCTAAGCCTAGGTTCAATTCTTATACATTCATATCATGATCATATGTTTGTCTTAATACTAATTTGTTCCTAAAACAATTCTATTAATAACCTTATATTTTCATATATATTTTCTTTATAACCGATTTCATCAACTCATCGGATACTAAAATTATAGTTTTCTTTTGTGACCTACAAATATCACATAGACTTTGAATGATTTATATTAACCGTATAAGTATTTTTAAAATATCTCTGACTGCACATATTTCAAATCTTTTTCCTTACAGTGTCTCAAATGAACTTTGAACATTTGGGTGAACAATCTCATGTTTATTCTCATTATTTGTCCTGTTGGGAGAAGCCTTAACTTCGTATCCTAGTCATTGTCTTATGAGAAGCGAGGACAATACTGACTACTTGGCTTATTGATCTCTCACTTTCTGAGACAATGGGATATTTGTTCTGGTCATTCAGGTTTAATGACTGTTAGTCACAGGTACATTCTATGTATGGCCCAAACCTTGCCATATATATTTGCACGGCCTTCCTTGGCCATTCAAGGGGATAGATAAGAGTTTTTCTGGTGTCTGTGACAAAAAGATCCTTTTGTTCAGGCAACATCTTGTCTCAATACAGGCTTGTAAAACTTACAAGGTGGTTGGAGTAATTAACGGCTTGGGATACATGAGTTTCTATTGTGTCTTAAAGGTCTCCAATAGTTCAATTTTTTTAGGCCTTTTTGGAATTATACATTTCTGCCAGTGAATAGTAAAAGTATTTCTTCATAAATTCACAACAGTATGCTCTAAGCCCCAGCCCCCACCCCCTTATACTTACCTGAGCCCAATCTCAATCACAGCCTGTGGGGAGAAAAAGGGGCAAGGCCAACCCATGCTCTGGGTGAAAATGGACATGAGTGTGCCCCTAGCAGGCAGCTTGCTATGGGTGCATTCAGCAGGGGGGATAAGCCAGGAGCTACAGTGGGGTACCTGAGAAGAGGAGGATCAGGGCTGCTCTGAGCAAAACCAAGCAAAACATGATTATTATTTTTATTTTATTTTTATTGTAAGTTTACAATCACTTTAAAATACCCAAACTGTCCTTTACCTGCCATTTTAATACAGATTTTCTTAATAATGATACAAAATTCTCTTTTTTTGTGAGACACATTTATTACTTAGATGCAAAGATATTTACCATTACATAGTTGTCACAATATTTTTAATAGAAAAACTTTCACAAAAACAAGTTAATTCACTGAAATGCTATTATTAAAATGGCATGAGTACATACAAAGATTAATTGTGCAAGTCCGTAAGAGTTCATTTTTTATTAGGCTTAAAATTGAAATGTGGTTTGACAACATGACATTGAATCATTACTGTTCGTAAAGCTCTGTATGGCATAATCAGCATAATCATTGATTATGTCCCTTGTCATTTGATTTTATGAATTGCACCATGAGACAACACTTTGTAGGTTAATTAATGGTTTTGTGGTTAATAGTAAGCAGGATTCCATATTTATTGTTTTCCCTTTTGGATATATACCATGGATGGATACTTGTTTATATCATTTTTTTATGTATCTAAAATTATTGATGCAACATGAGTATAATCAAATAGATGTACTGGGCACTTGTTTCTGCTGCCGGGCAACATTTAGGCCCATACACACTATTATGCCGCGTACACACGATCGGAATTCTGGCCAGAAAAAGACAGATGAGAGATTTTCATTGGAAAATGTGACCGTGTGTAGGCTCCATCGGAATTTTGTTGGCCAAATTTCCGACAGCAAAGAATTGAGAGCATGTTCTCAATTTTTCAGACGGAAAAGGTTTCCATTGTAAATTCCGATAGTCTATAGCAATTCTGACGCGCAAAATTCCTACGCATGCTCTGAAACAATTCAACGCATGATCGGAAGCATTGAACTCGGCTTGTTGTACTGTTGTACGTCACTGCGTTCTTGACGGTCCGAATTTGGTGTGACTGTGTGTAGGCAAGACAGTTTGGGCGGAATTCCGTCTAAATTCCGTCGGGAAAACCAGCAGAGCTTTTTCCGACAAGAATTACGATCGTGTGTATGCGGCATTAGATTTTCTGCAGATTTTTGTCTTCAGATTTACCAAAACCATATACCATATAATATGAGGTCAAACCTTAAGAGTTTCAATTTGTATGCAATCTGGCAGGCCCTTTCACTACTTGGTTTTGGTAAATCTAAAGGTAATCAAACAACAAAAGTTGTATAGTGTGTATGGGGTCTAAGCCCCCGTACACACGGTCGGAAATTCCGACGTGAAATGTCCGATCGGACCATGTTGGCAGAAAATCCGCCCATGTGTGGGCTCCATTGGACTTTTTCCGTTGGAATTTCCAATGGAAAAAACTTGAGATCCTGCTCTCAAATTTTCCGACAACAAAATCCGATCGGACTTTTTCCGATCGTGTGTAGAGAATTCCGATGGACAAAGTGCCAGATCAAATTACGAGACCAAAGCTATTGGCTACTAGCCTCTACGTAGTTCTGTCGTACGCAACGAACGTCACCACGTTCAGAATGATCGGATTTTCCGACAACTTTGTCCGACCGTGTGTATGCAACATCAGTGTAGAACAAAATCCGTCGGAAAAAATCCAACAGATTTTGTGGTACGGGGCATAAGACATGCAAAATGTTAAAAACAGGTTGATTATGCCCCATAACATGTTGATATCACTATAGGATATATTTAGAAAGCAAATTTTGCAAACATTTGCTGGTGGAGAATCAGTCTCTCCCATTTTAACCACGTACGTTCCTAAAGATTTTACCCCCTTCATGACCAGGGCATTTTTTGCTATTCACCACTGCAATTCTTTAATTGGCAATTGCACGGTCATACAATAATGTGCCCAAATTCAAATATTATCACTTTATTCACAAAAATAAAGCTTTCCTTTGGTGGTATTTTACAACCACTGTTTTTTTTTTCTTTATTGTTTGCATTATAAATGAAAAGGGTCGAAGAATTTTTTTTAAAAACAAACAATATTTTCTACTTTCTGTCAATTCATATCCAATAAAAGCAAATTTAGTCTTATACATGTCTTTGGTAAACAAAAACCCAATAAGTGTATATTATTTAGTCTGTTGAAAAGGCTTAGCATCCACAAAATATGGTGTGTATATATATATATATATATATATATATATATATATATATATATATATATATTTAATATATATATATATATATATAATATAAAATTGATCAATCATTTCTTGAGGTTCTTAAAATGTCAGGATAGTACAAATGCCCCCCAAATTTCCCCTTTTTTTTAGAAAGTAGACATTCTAGGACATTTAATAAAACATTTGTGTTTTAAAAAATTTTGAATAATGAAGAAATGCAATACATTTATTTTTCACATTTGCTTTTTTTGCATACCATCACCAGTGCAGTACAGCATCATGGTATGACTGGTAACAAAAATGGTGAAGGAGATGAGGGATAAAACATATCAAGAGAGACTTCAGGAACTGAATATGTACAGGAGGAAAAGGGGAGATATGATTGAATTTATTTGAAGTGGAACTACACCCAGAACTAATCGAATCTGAATCTGTTTCACTGCTGCTGTGTTAGCTGAGAAAACACTCTGCCTAAAGCCACATGCACACGATCCGATTTTCCGCAGAGAAAACCTCAGACTTTTGTCCGAAGGTATGTGCCTGGATTTTGTCTTGCATACAAATGGCAAGGAATTGTCGTCCAACAAACATGAACGTACTGATGTACTATGTGGTTTTTCAGATCTTTAGCGCCACCCTTTGGGCTCCTTCTGCTAATTTTATGTTAGTAGAAGTTTGGTGAGTGTTAATTCATGCTTTTAATTTTTAGATTTCCATTTAGCGCTTTTCAGTTCGCACTTTTCACTTTGTGCTTTTCGGTTCGTTTCTGAACGGCCGTTCGTCAACCAGACATGTTGCGGAAAATTTTAAAACCTGTCATCTAACATTTGTCCAAGCTGTGAACACGTGTGTGTGACTTTTTTCAAAAACAAAAAAGTATCAATCAATCATTCAATGCCACATAGATATAATCATGCTCCTACAACAATGTATGTTCCCCAAACTATAAACACAGATGTGTAGTGGATACTGGATAAACTGTGAATCGAATGATACTGCTACATAAACTATGCTAAATGTCTACTCATCTGCTACTGGCATGTACCAGTGAATAAAAAATGCATCCCCAAAAATATTATTATAATCTCAGTACTGTAATTGTGTCAAAAGAATATATACAGGGCTCAAAATGTCAAGTCCCGAGCTACTAGCCAGGCCTCAAGGGTTACTCACCACCAGTTGCCCCACCCAACCCCTACCCTGCCGCGCTCCTAAACACGCCCTCATAAATTATCTCATCAAATGACACTTAAATGTTTTATGGAGAATTAAGTTCTAAAAATAAACATTAAAGTGGTGTTTCCCCCAAAATGACAACTTTATTTATTTCTGCATTAAATCTGCTAATAAAAAATAATTGGATAAAAAAAATCACTTACCTATTTCTCCCTGTTGCTAGGTGGTCCCACGAAATCTGACTCTTCCACAGCCCGGGCTAAAAACGTCACTTCCCCTTGGCAGTCAGTCATCTGGGACACGTGGCAGGTCCCAGAAGACTGCGCGGCGTATCACGGCGTGCAGCGCCGCTCGCGCATGCTCAGTGGGTGCCTGGCTGTGAAGCCACAGCCGGGTGCCCACAGTAAGGGTGCCGGCGCCACGAGTGGAGTGGGGAACAAGGGGGGGCTTCGCTCTACCGCATCGCTAGACCCTGGGACAGGTAAGTGCCCGATTCTTAAAAGTCAGCAGCTGCAGTATTTGTAGCTGCTGAATTTAAATTTTTTTTTTTAAGGGGCACACCTCTTTAACAACAACTTTATCAGTGCCCATTAGGGATGAGCCCGATGTTCGAGTCGAATGTAAGTTTGACTCGAACATCTGGTGTTTGCCTGTTTGCCGAACAGCGAACAATATGCGGTGTTCGCGGCAAATTTGAAAGCCACCAGAACACCGTTAAAATCTATGGGACACTAACATGAAAAATCAAAAGTGCTTATTTTAAAGGCTTATATGCAAGTTATTGTCATAAAAAGTGTTTGGGAACCCGGGTCCTGCCCCAGGGGACATGTATCAATGCAAATTTTTTTTTTTTTAAACGGACGTTTTTTTGGGAGCAGTGTTTGTTTAATGCTTAAAGTGAAACAATAAAAATGAAATATTCCTTTAAATATCATGCCTGGGGGTGTCTCATCGCCATCAGAGACTCAATGGCGTTTAAGCTTCATGAGGAACTAGAGGACACCCATGGCAGATTTCTAATACTTCTCTGCGACTTGAACTCAACTACATACACGATAGTCACTGTGTACATACCCAATAAACATCAAGTTCATTTTTTCAACAAACTAATGAAACAAATCAAATGCCATCATAAGGGCCTATTGATAGTATGCAGAGACTTCAACGTCTCCCCAGACCCATCATTGGACTCCACATCTAACACTAAGCATTCTAACTCCACACTACTACCTTCCATTCTTACCCACAATCTTTGCGATGCATGGTGATGCTTCCATGCCTGAGAAAAGGATTTCACATTCTTCTCCCCACCTCACCAAATCTATACTAGAATAGACCTCTTCTTAGTAGACCAAAGAGTCCTACTACAGATTAAATCGTTAACATGGTCTGACCATGCTTAAATTGTCCATAACAGATGTGACATCTTACAAATCATGTCCAATGTGAAGAATTAACACGTACTTGCTACAACAGAAAGAGACAAAGGCAACTTTCCAGACACACTTAAAGGAGTTCTTCAATAGCAACACAGGTTCTGTACAAGACCCTTTTATACTGTGGAATGCTCATAAAGCGTTGTGCAATTGGGGGCTAGAGCCAAGAGACAAAGGCAAAAGCGGTTATCTGATCTCACAAGAGAAGTTTTGATTATAGAAGCCCAAAACAAACATAACGCCACGTCAAAAAAAATGAATGAAGCTTAGGTATGACCTTAAACTTCTATTACTAGACAACTTTGAGCAATCATCGAAAAAAATTTAAGATGACATATTACGTATATGGCAACAGAGCTGACAAACTTCTAGTGCAGACTCTTAAAGGTCACAGATATAGAACTAAGATACCCTACATAATTCACCCAGGAACTAAACAGAAAGAATTTCACCCCCAAAAAATAGTCGATGCCTTTAGTTTCTATTATGTATCGTTATATAACTTGAAAAATGACCCTACAATGCACCAACCAACCCTAGAAGAGATCAATAAATTCCTAGCAGGAGAACCCACCCCAAAACTAACTCCAGATCAGCTATGCTCTCTTAATTTGTAATTTACGGAATCGAAAATTCACAAAACCATTGAATCCCTTCCCCCAAACAAATTACCTGGCCCTGATGGCTTCAATGGAGAATATTAAAAGAAATTCACGCCACTCCTATCTATGCATTTACTTAAAATTTTCAATACCGCTGCTGCCTCTGCCTCTTTTCCCCCTGAAATGTTGGACGCATTATTTGTAACCCTGCCTAAGCCAGGGAAGGAACCAAATTCCCCTTCAAACTTCAGACAGATTTCACTTTTGAATATAGTTGTAAAGCTAAACGCCAAATTGATAGCCCTACATCTTGTTAACTTATTGCCCATACTCATATAGCCCGACCAAACAGGTTTCACCAAAAACAGGCAAACAGACGACACTTGTAGACTAGTTACCATTATTCACATGGTACAGATGCAGGGAAGGCCTTCTCTGCTTCTGACACTGGACGTGGAGAAGGCTTTTGACCATATACATTGGTTATATCTGACTAGAGTACTTGACTCCTTTGGATTTGTTGGGAATATCCTCACAGCCATTTTGACTTTGTATTCCAAACCTTTGGCCAGAGTGTATTTATCCAGTGTTTTATCCTCTCCATTCACCATATCAAACTGAACTAGGCAAGGGTGTCCGCTCTCTCCATTAATATTTAATATTTAATCTATTAATGGGTGATTTACATCAGAAATCACCCAGCCCAGATATTAAAGACTTCCCAGCATGAAACAATGTTCATACTATCAGCTTATTTGATGATGACATTATCATGATTATGACTGAAGTGGATTCTTCCCTGGCTACGTCACATGACACATTAGATATGTTCAATCGTATATCATATTACAAGGCAAACAAAAGCAAATCCCATATATTAGGTCTAGGAATTGACGTTTCCATGAAAACTAAGCTAAACATGCATTACCCGTATACATGGAGCTCTAAAGGAATACAATACCTTGGTATAATGTTGACAGCATCCGTGGAACTACTGATTGACTCAAACTACATACCATTTCTTCATAAACTAAACTCTAAATTAGATGCTATATCTAAATCAGAACTGACTTGGTCTGGTAGACTAGCCACTTACCCTATTACCCCAATGTATTTACCTATTCCAAACCCTTCCTATTCCAGTCCCCGAATAATTCTTCTCCAAAGCCCAATCTATAATTAACAGATATACAGTATCTCAAAAAAGTGAGTATACCCCTCAAATTTTTGTAAATATTTTATTATATCTTTTCATGTGACAACACTGAAGAAATTACACTTTGCTACAATGTAAAGTAGTGAGTGTACAGCTTGTATGACATTGTACATTTTCTGTCCCCTCAAAATAACTCAACACACATCCAATATTGTCTAAACCTCTGGCAACAAAAGTGAGTACATTTTACGTTTATCTTGGTCTCATCAGACCACAGGACATGGTTCCAGTAATCCATGTTCTTAGTCTGCTTGTCTTCAGCAAACAGTTTGCAGGCTTTCTTGTGCATCATCTTTAGAAGGGGCTTCCTTCTGGGACAACAGCCATGCAGACCAATTTGGTGCAGTGTGCGGTGTATGGTCTGAGCACTGACAGGTTGACCCCCCACCCCTTCAACCTCTGCAGCAATGCTAGCAGCACTCATACGTCTATTTCCCAAAGACAACCTCTGCATATAACGCTGAGCATATGCACTCAACTTCTTTGGTTGACCATGGCGAGGCCTGTTCTGAGTGGAACCTGTCCTGTTAAACCGCTGTATGGTCTTGGCCACCATGCTGCAGCTTAGTTTCAAGGTTTTGCCAATCTTCTTATAGCATATGCCATCTTTGGATTAGATGTAGAGCAACAATTCCTTTTTTCAGATCCTCAGGGAGTTCTTTGCCATGAGGTGCCATGTTGAACTTCCAGTGACCAGTATGAGAGAGTGAGAGCAATAACACCAGATTTAACACACCTGCTCCCCATTCACACCTGAGATCTTATAACACTAATGAGTCACATGACACCGGGGAGAGAAAATTCCTAATTGGGCCCAATTTGGACATTTTCACTTATGGGTGTACTCACTTTTGTTGCCAGCGGTTTAGACATTAATGGCTGTGGGTTGAGTTATTTTGAGGGGACTGCAAATTTACACTGCTATACATGCTGTACACTCACTGCTTTACATTGTAGCAAAGTGTAATTTCTTCAGTGTTGTCACATGAAAAGATATAATAAAATATTTACAAAAATGTGAGGGGTGTACTCACTTTTGTGAGATACTGTATGTGGCAAGGGAAAAAAGCTAAATGTGCTTTCTCAATCCTTTTCTTGAAGCGCTGGGGGGTAGGGCATGTTCTACTCAAGGACTACTATATAGCAGCTATTCTATTCTAGCCCAAGTGAGACAGTGGTTCCCCAATAACCAATCCTCTACATGGTATGAATTAGAGAATCACCAATGCCCCAATGCAAAATTACACAAATTATTACTAGCCAGCAGATTCTTATCCCGGATCCCCATAGAAATCTCACCTACTATGAGAGCCGCTATCCAGGCGTGGAAAATATTTTCTCCAAATCCATCCCTCTGCCTATTGCAAGCCTACAATTACTAATCCCAAACCACAAAGTCAAACACTGGGTATCCAAAGGTATTACTACAGTCAATGACATCCGAATTGGCCCATCACTCAAGACCTTTAGGGCAATTCAAATTGAGTATGCCCTGCAACCTAATGATATGTTTACTTTCATTCAAATCTCACATCTTTTAGCAGCTATCCCTGACCCCTCCACTACAATACCTTGGAGAGTATTTCTCTACTTTACAAACCCCACCACCTGTATCAAATGCATCTCCCTACTTTATAATTTTCTAAACCAGAAATCAATATTTATTATTAATATTTATTTATTTAGTCTCCTTCAATAAGAACGTGGGAATTAGAATGAATGACCTCTTATGCCCCGTACACACGGTCGGATTTTCCAACGGTAAATGGCCTATCGGACAATGTTGTCTGAAATTCTGACCGTGTTATCTCCTGCTCTCAAATTTTCCAATAAAAAAGTCCGTTCACGCAAATTCCGATCGTGTGTAGCCTAGTCCGACGGACAAAGTGCCACGCATGCTCAGAAGAAATTCTGTGATGGAAGCGATCGGTCAGGTAAAACTACCGTTCCTAATCGACACAGCACATTCGTCACGCTGCAATGTTAAAATGTGTTTAATGCAGCGCATTCTCTTTTTCTTTACAATGCAAGAAGAATGACGTTTTTTAGCTGCTCATATTCACACTGACTTCTCCCAAACTTCTTTCTTTATTCTTTTTCCTTATTTCTTGGCTAGATGTTTTTTATTCGTCAGATCTTAAGAAGGTTTATTTATTTTTCTTTTTTTTTGATTTGTCATTTATAGTGTTTTTTTTTTAATCCAGATTTGCTTTTTTTTTTTTTTTTGGGGGGGGGGGGGGCTTTGTGTGTCTCAACTTATCCCAACACCATTATTATCATTTGTATTGTTTGCCAAAATTGACTAGGAGGTTGTTTGTTGTTGGTGCCCCGTGTTAATTTGACTTTATGATTTGTGAAATGTACCTGCCTACTCACAAATAAACTGTCCTTTTTGAAAAGTAAAACACATAGGCAAGGATTTATTGTAAATCAAAAATACCTTTATTAACAAACTATTTATTAACAAACTAAAGAGGAAGGCAGCGATGGAGAAACTTAGGAAATTTGCAAAGCCTTTGACCCCCCACGGCAGACATCAATTTTTTCTGTTCAAAAATTGGTGGCCTGAGGAGTACATATCTTAAGGGAGTTCAATCTGGTCGTGAAGTCCAATACATCCGGAACTGCAGCAGATGCCATCTATGTCCCCAGGCTGTGGTCATACGAGAGGCTCCATCTTCTCTCAGACCAGACTGAATCCAGGTCGTCACACTCTGGTCTTCCTTCCACGCTTCCTTCCAGGCTGTGGCTGTGGTGCTGGAGGTGTGGCAGAAGGAGGAGGAGCATGGTCACTCTCGCAAACATGTGTTGTTGGTGTCATTTCCCCAGCCAACCCCTTATTTATTATTTTTTTTTTCAAACATATTTTATTAACGATAAATGAGAGTACAGTCAACAAAAAAGTTTATGCATAGGTATTGAACAAACATAGAGTTAAAATTTTTCCGAAAATAGAGGGGAAGTGAAGGAAGAAAGGAAGGGGGAGTGGTGAGGCAGATAGAGGGCAGACGTCTGGAAGTAGGCAACATCTGGAGATTGACGTTAGTCCTCTATCTCTCTCAAGGCAAGAAGATAGGGAGGCCAGTTGATATATATATATATATATATATATATATATATACCTTGTACAGGTCAAAGTGTATAAATACAATTTGCCACTATGTAATTTCCTTAGGAACATATGTTGGTTAAAGGGTGGATTACGAACATGGTAGGCAAGAGGATAAGAGGTGGTGGATATGCATAATAATAGCGGGACAGGTTCAGCGGCATGGTAGTCCTCGGGTAGAGATGAAATCTGAGATGTCGGGCAACTGGCTTTGTTCCAGGTCTGTTAGACAGTGATCTATGAAAGCGGACCACTTCATGTGTGGTTGCTTCGTGGATAAGCGCTCAGCTTTGGTGTCCAACTGCTCTTGGTACAGTAGAGATTTGAGCTCCTTGATAATTTCGGTTAATCTTGGAGGGGAATTGGAGATCCAGTGTTTAAGGATAGTTCTACGGGCTACGAGCAAAGTGAGAAGTATCCATTGTAGATTTTCACGTGGGAGCGCTCTGTCAGAGGTGTCAGTGCCATTCCTTTGTGGAGGGAAGCCAAATAGCAGAAGCATAGGTTCCTGTTCAAGTGTGAAATTGGTCACATTGTTGATGAATTGATGAAGTCTCTATGTGAGGGCAGTACCATAGGCGGTGAACAAGAGAAGGTTTGTGGTATCGGCACCATGGGCAGAAGGGACCTGCTGGGAGTGGTAGAGTCTTGGAGAAAGGATAGTAGGCTCTATGCATTATTCTGAAATGAGTTTCCCTCCAAGTCTCGCAGCAGGTGATCTTCCTGGTCAGCTGGTAACCTTTAAGGACATTGGATAAGTCAACTCTGTCTGCAAAGTCAGACAGCCAGGACGTTATCGAGGTGAGATGTAGTGGTTTGGTGAAGTTTTCGTTTAGAGGGTGATATATCTCTGAGATGGAGTATCTTTTACCGTTGATCAGGGTGTCAATGAAGGAGGACTTGAACCTCAATGATTTTTGCGGACAGGACTTGTTGATGAAGTCTACATATTGCATTACATGGATGAAGTGGTGGGGAGGCAGATTATATTCTTTGGCTATAGTTGCAAACGGTTTAAGGGTGGAGTGGTCTGCCCCCTGGTACAAAGAGTAAGCCATGCATAGGCCTTTGTCCTTCCATTTAGAAAATGGTTCATATATTAGGCTCAAAGGGAGCATAGGGTTATTTTGTATCGGTAAAAATTTTGAAACTAAGGGAGATAGACCTAGTTTTTTCCTCGTTTCTCTCCAGGCCACAATTGTGTCTCTGAGTAGGAGATTCTGTTTGATATGGTTCGGAGTCATTCGTAGATTACTGTGGAGGAGAGCAACCAGGTCGTATGGATGCGCTACTGCTGATTCCAGAGCATAATTGGAGTATCGTGATGTTTTAAGAATCCAATCAATCCCATTTCTTAACAGACATGCAATGTTATATGCTCTAATGTTGGGGAGGCTAGCTCCGCCATCCCTCTTTGGGAGATATAGTTTGTTAAGAGCTATCCTTGATTTGCCTCCTTTCCAGAGGAATTTTGTAATGGCCCTGTTTAGAGTTTGCACATCTTTATGTTTCAATAGTAACGGTAACGTTTGGAGGGGGTACAGTAGTCTTGCAAAGCTAACCATTTTAAATAGAGCACATCTCCCAAAGAGCGACAGCGGCAGTTTCGCCCAAGCTTCCAATTCTCCCAAAAGTTTAGCAAATAGCGGAGTGTAGTTAAGTGAGTAGAGAGAGGAAGGTTCCTTGCCAATCTGGATACCTAGATAGGTAATATGTTTATTGTTTATGCGGAAGGGGGACCATAGATGCCATGAAACTGGCGGTTTAAATCCTAGCGGTAAAATTTCGCTTTTGGTGAAATTTATTTTCAGGCCTGAGCATTTGCGGTATGATTCAAAGATATCCTGAATGGCAGGTATGTCAGATAGTGGCGAGGAGGTGAAGATGATAATCTCGTCTGCGAATAGTGCAACACGCAGATTTTCTGATCCCATCGATATCCCGTGAATAGAGGATGTGCTGTTTAGGTGTCTGGACAGGGGCTCGATGGCTAAGTTGAAAAGCAGGGGGGAAAGAGGACAACCTTGTCTCATTCCCTTATGTAGACGTATTGGATTAGATTGCACGCCTGCGGCTATTACCATGGCCATGGGGGCAGAATAGAGGCTGTGGATGAATTGTAAAAAGGGTCCTATGATTCCAAATTTTTGCATTACCAAAGATAACCATTGAAAATTCACGTTGTCAAAAGCTTTTTCCGCGTCTAACGTCAGAATCGCTGTATCTACCGTGGGGTGTTGTTTGGCAAATTCCAGGGCTGCAAGAACTTTCCTAATGTTAGATGCTGCAGATCTGCCTTTGGTAAAGCCCGATTGTGCATGGTGTATAAGTGACGGCATTATGGTTGCTAAACGCGTGGCTAAAATTTTTGATAGGATTTTGGAATCTAGGTTCAGCAAGGATATAGGACGGTAGGATCCAGGATCCTGTGGGTCCTTTCCTTTCTTGGCTATACGTTTTATGTGGGCTTGGTGCCCAGTAGGGAGGTATGTGCCCCCTGACCAAATTGTGTTGTAGACTGTAAGAAGCGCGGGGGTAATGTTGTCTTTTAAGATCTTATAAAATTCGGGTGTGTAACCATCAGAACCCGGTGATTTGCCATTCGCCAGGCCACTGATGGTTGTCGCGATTTCTGCGTCGGTGATTGGAGCGTTTAGACTTTCTAGTTGGATAGGGTCTATCTGGGGAAGGGGAATCGTATCAAGCCATGTGGACGCGGTAACAGGATCCATAGGTTCCTGAGCCTAAAGGTCTGTGTAAAATTTTTCCAATGTCTTGTTGATGTCTTTTGGGGTCGTGGATAGAGTGCCATCTGGATTGCGTAGTGTCACTATGTGAGTAGGTGTAAAGATACCTTTGGAAAGCTTGGCCAACAATTTACCTGCTTTGTTCCCCTGCTTATGGTAATGCAGTTGAGCGTATGACATTTTCATCCGTTCTAAGTTGGTAGCCCAAGTATTAAATAGATTCCTAGCGTGCGTCCATGCTTTATGGTTGTCGTCGGTATTCTGCGTCTGTAGTTGTGATTGGGCCTTTTGTACCAGTGTACTCGCTTCTATGTATTTTTGCAGTGCAGTTTTCCTGCGAGCCGAAGTGTAAGATATAATTTTTCCCCGCAGAAACGCTTTACCTGCCTCCCAAAATAAATTTGGATTGTCTATGTGTATGTTGTTGTTGTGCGTATATTCCAGCCACGCTGCATTGAGCATCTGGTGGAAATTATTGTCATGAGACAGATAAGTAGGGAATCTCCAATGTCTGTGGACCGGGCTGTATTGAAAGTTCTCCAGAGTGACTGTGATGGGAGAATGATCGGAAATAACTAATTTGTGGATTTTGGATTCCGTGATTTTGTGTAATAGAGGGTAAGAGCAAAAAAAATAATCGAGCCTCGCAAAAGACTTATGGACTGGGGAAAAGAAAGTGTATTCTTTCCCTAAGGGGTGGGCCAATCTCCAAGTATATAACAACCCGAGGGCCTGTATCATGTGGTAGAGGTGAGTATGTTGGGTCGGTGAGGGTATATTTTGGCAGAGAGTCGAGCTCGATCTGTCAACGCCGTCATTGACAGTTGAGTTAAAGTCGCCCCCTATGAGATGTGGAGTGTCGAGGTCAGATGTCAGCCTCGCTGTTAAGTCGCTGTTAAGTCGCTAAAATAAGTCCTGTCTGGAGAGTTTGGTGCATAAATGTTGGTCAGTCTGAGTTCGCTAGAAGCTAATTTAAGGTGAATAGATATAAATCTGCCCTCCGTGTCTTTATCAATAGAGAGTAGATCATATTGTAAATGTTTATGCAAAAGAATGAGAGTACCTGCCTTTCGGCCTTTATAGGCCGAGCCTAACACAGTTCCTACCCACAATTTTTGCATGCGTGGGAAGTCATGTTCTTCCAGGTGAGATTCCTGTATAAAGGCTATATCTGTTTTCAGCCTTTTCAGCTGCCGAAGTATCGCCATGCCCGCCCCTGATGACCTTTCTCGTCTATTCCCCACCCCTTCTCTTTATGGCGCAGTGGGGAGAGCACATGGCGGGGACACAGCAGGTGTGCCCTAACTATTCGAGCAACGAGGAGGAGGACGAGGAAAGCCCGGAGGCAGAAACGTCCCGATCCCAGAGGCTAAAATTTAAGGCGTCAAATATGTCTTTTGGAGAAATGTTGGAGATGGTGGACATATTGAAGAGGAGTGACTATGATGGGAAGTATGGGCCTTACCCCAACCCAAATGTCAGAAAGGCCAAGATCATGGCTAAAGTTGTGAAGAGGCTGCACAAGAATTTTGGGGTACAACGATCCAAGGATCAACTGAGGAAACGCTGGTCAGACCTGAAACTGAGGGAGCCCGATCAGTACAGAAAGATCAAGCAAGTTCTTCAAAAAAGTAAGTAGTTGTCGTGTGTTCATCTTTTTTTTTTCTTGCTTGCATACTGCTCCATGTGCTTTGTTGTTCAATGTTGGACATTTGAAAATGGCCACTTTCATGTTCGTGTGTCCATTTGATCGTACTCAACCTCGATCGTTCGGCCACTTATAATACGATGTTTGGTGAAGTTGGAGTGAACTACATTGTTTCAGGCCTGTTTTTAGTCAAAGGAGGTTTGTTGTCTATAGAGCTTTTTTCAAGAATGAAATGCATATTTCTTCAATGTAAAGGAGAGGTGACTCAGTAGCTGTTTACACATCTGGACTCTAGAGCACTAGTGCTGGGACACCCAAACCCCCTTTTTATTATGTTGTCCCACACATGTGCTCCAGTGGATACTATAGGGGTGTCTCCATCTGACAAACTTGCAACCAAAAGGTAGTAAGTATTGCACCTTTACAAAGTGACAACATTAATGTTGTTGTCCTTTGAACCTGGCCACAAACCACTATTGTACGTCACTTCCAAGCAATGTTTCAGATTTCCTATTTCTGCACTCATAGATTGGTGTGCTAAGTATTCCTTTTGTACATTCTCATAGGGAAGAGAAAACTCGGGACGTCTGAGGACACCAGAAACCCCACACCTCTCAAAGAAGGGGAAATACCAACACCAGAAGCAGAGGAGGAGGAGGAAGGAGAGATTGTAGAAGTTGGAGAACTTGTCACCACAACAGGTGAGTGTCGGAGACCACAGCTACAAGTAAGCTAATCAATGTATGCCTGCATCTTAAAAATCCCCCTTTTTTTAGGTGATGTGGATGTTGTGGAAGAAGAATCGCATTTTACCAGTGAAAGTGCACACGTCCTCATCGGAGAGATAATGGTGTGCAATAGAGATCTACATGATATCAAGAAAAACATCAATGATGTTCAACAAAAAATGAAGAACATCATTGATGTTTTAGGGAAAATATGAAACCACACAAACGACTTATCACACATTTGTGAGTGTGTAACCCCGAAATTTTTACGTCACAACTTTTCTAAATTTGGAAGATGCACACAGTGTGCCAACATGTGCTAGCTCCCATCGTGTTGAATCAATGACAACGTTTTGTGGATGCAACCACTTTACTAACCACTAAAGTGGGTGAGGTGAAGGGGTTGCACCCCCAAAACACGTCCATTGATCCCCATGATGGGAGATTGCACATTTGGACATTCTAGGCATGTGTTCTTGCATCAAATGCCAATTTTGAACACACAATTGTGTGCATGTTCGAAATTTAGCTTTTCCAGGGGTGACACCCCATGTGATGAAGGCACGATCAAGCACACTTTGGACATAGTCATGTCTGATCTTGTCTTCACTTTTCAAAGTTGAACTTTGTAAGTTCCTATGTTCAGTATGTTTTGTTTTGCTACATGCCTGGTTTTCACAAATGCGCCATGTTAGTAAAGAATGTTCTAAAGACCAAAGCTCTTTTGAGTTTTCAAAAGCATTTTTGAAAGGCACTTGTGAATGTGTTTGAAGTAAAATGTTAACATCTAAACAATGTGTGGCTTCCTTATTTCAGACCCCAAAAGCATTATTAGCGTCAAAAGTCAATGAATTTTGTGACAATGGGTGTTATTTACTAAAGGCTATTCCACTTTGCAATGCAAGTGCAGTTTCCGGTGCACTTTTGCAGTGCACTTGTAGTGCATAGTGGATTTGTCTTTTGGAAATGACACCCACAGTGCTTTGTAATAAACCACGTATCACGCCATTTTTAGGAATACACACATTTCTGTCATGGTGATGAAAAGGAGTATTTTTGGTGTCAGTTATGCACTACATACCTTACCTAGAAAAACTATTATGTATCAGACCCACAATTAGAAGATTTTTTTTAGGAAGAAGAGACTGTAACCTCCTCTCACCAAGAAAGTGCATTCCCACTGTTGAATATAAAGGCCAAAAAAGAAAACCAAAAATAAGCTAGAACACACCTACAAGAAACACAAGCAGTAAATGACAAGAAATCTTAGTTCAGGTTCCAAAATATATTTATTAAAAAATGCCTCTCACACATCGTCAGGCATATCAATGGCCCCCCTACCCACAAAGTACTCCATATACCTCTCGCGGACTTCGCAGGCATTTAGGGGGGGTAAGCCACGACGTGCAGCTTGAAGGGCTTTAAGGTTGGCATTTGTAGGCATGTCTGCATCAGGGCCAACAGACACAACATAGTTGGTGCTATGTCGCTTTAAGAAGTTGTGCAATATGCAGCAGGAAAGCACAATGTGGTTCAGTTTATATTCCGCCATGTTGATAGGTGTCAAAAAGAGGCGGAAACGGCTGGCCATGATCCCAAAGGCGTTCTCCACCACTCTGCGGCCTCTGGACAGCCGGTAATTGAAGACCCTCTGGTCTAGGGTGAGGGTCCTCATCGGGAAGGGCCGCATCAGATGGCTTGACAACGCAAACTTCATCCGCGACAAAGACGAAGGGGAGTCCTTCAGCATTCTCCTCTAGAGGTGGCAAGCACAGACTGCCACTCTGGAGACGCCAGTTGAACTCCGTGTGCGCAATGGCACAGAGATCCGGCCATTCTTCCCCATGTCCACATACAAAAACTCGTATGTCGCCGACACCACCGCCAACATCACTATACTATTAAAACCCTTGTAATTATAATAGTACGACCCCGAGTTGGGGGGGGGGGGGCAATGCGGACATGTTTCCCATCAATTGCACCTCCGCAGTTAGGAAAGTCCCAACGGCTGGCAAAGTGGAAGGCCACAGTCTGCCATTCCTGTGGCGTTAAAGGAAACTGTGGAATCAAACAAGAAAACAAAATTAGTAAGTTTGCACATAAACATTGCAAGCAGATTAGACAGAAACATTTTGGAACAAGATCAGTCTAAAATGTAACCAAGAAAGTATTTTCAAACCAAAGTACAAGGTCCCCTTAGCAGATTACTCACCCCCATCACTCCCCCCTCTTCTGATGGGCCATTGACAATAACTAGGGGTTTGGGGGGGGGATTGGACAGGTAACCCTCTCCACTTCATTGACAGCCGAATGGCTCAATAATGTGTGATAGTTTGGCCAGATCCTCCTTACTTAACACTATTGGCAGCCCACCGGAAAGATAAAAGAAGATTCATAATCCCCCAAAAAAAAAAAAAAACATAAAGGGAAGCACATTTTGACATTCTGCAATTACCTATCAAGCTAATAATAGGAGGAAAAACCAAAAAAAAACAAAAATAAACATTGGAAAGTATTGAGCCAGCCCCTTGCACTACATGCTTTGCTGAATTCATCCCTAAATACGACCACTATAAAGAGGGAAGCATATAGTGTGTATTGAGCTTGGCAAAGCCAGCAGATAGAGGATTGGTATCATCTGACCGAGCAGTTAGGGGAGAGGGGGGTTCCTAATGAGTTTGGCCCCCAAAAAAAATAAAAAAAAGGGGACCCTACATGAAGTTAAACACACAGAAAACATTTGTGCATATTTTAGAGGGTGTTTGGGGGAAACCAATACTATGGAGCAGACAAAATACATTGCTTAAGTGACTAGGCCATAGGTGTATATTGGGCCAGAAGAGCATGCTGGGGAGGTAAGTGAAGGCAAAAATGCATGAAGGACAAAAAGGGGCACAGCATATTAGAGCATATTGCAATCATGGTAATTAGGGAAGGAGGTCAAAAATACAAGACATTAGCAAACAGAGCATACATAGAAGGGAATAGTAAAGGAGAAATGTTACCTTAATATAGTCCTCCTGCAGGACCTGGATGATAGCAGAACAGGTCTCTGGAATAATGATTCCCAGAGCCTGGGGAGAGATACCTGTGGAGAACTTCAGATCCTGAAGGCTTCTCCCTGTTGCCAAGTACCTCAACGTGGCAACAAGCCTCTGCTCCGGAGTGATGGCTTGCCTCATGCAGGTATCCTGCCTGCTGATAAAAGGGGTCAGCAAAGCCAACAGATGGTGAAAAACGGGATCCGTCATCCTGAGAAAGTTCCTGAAATCATCAGGATTATTCTCCCGGATCTCACGAAGCAAAGGCATGTGCGAGAATTGGTCACGCTGAAGAAACCAATTCTTGGTCCATGAACTCCTCCTCGCCCTGTCCATGGACTGGTCTTGGGTCAAAGCTAAAAGCCCGACACCAAGCCCCTGCACAGCACGAACTCTACGACGAGTACGTACATGAAACATAGCTCACAAACGGTCGGCTGGTCAGAACGGACAAACAGAAAACACAGATAAACAGCAAGGCCTGAAAGAACGAAATAAATACCAGAAACGAGCAGACAATAGGCAGTGAAAATAAATGTGTCCTATATCAAGATATAGGCCGCAATGACCAACAAATGCGAACTGACTACACGCACCGATAAACAGATACGCACGACAAGCACAAACTGAAGAGCAGTAACGATCTGAGTCTGAAAACTGAAAAGCGCGAATCGAATGCCACAAAACCTCTACTAACACGCGATAAACACGGAATCAGCAGAAGGAGCCCAACGGGTGCCGGACGTGGTGCTGAACTTCCCTTTTATAGTCTCGTGGAACACGGCTTACGTCACGGCGTTCTTGAAGACCGGAAATTCCAACAACGTTGTCCGACCGTGTGTACGCAACAGCTTCGGACAAATTCCGACGGAAATGATCCGACGGAAATAGTCATCGGAAAATCAGAGCGTGTGTACGGGGCATTACAGCAATGAACAATGGCAAATGGCAGTATAATCCAACTATAAGGCCACTAAAAGCGTCAATCTTTGGGAACTCTCCCAAAAAATACTCCTCAGGTGGTACTTGACACCTACAAGAATGGCTGGTTTCAACCCCCAATCATCTCCGCTTTGCTGGAGACAATGCTGTTATAGATGTTCGATGTTCGATGTTCCATATATTCGGGACATGCCCTTCAGTTCAAAACCTCTGGTCCACCATTTTTGCCACAATAGAACAAATTACGGACACCCAACTCCCCAATCTAGGAACGGATTATCTTTATCCTTAGAAATCCTTATCCATGGAAATAGAAGCAATTCCATCTCAATTAAGGTACATAGTCTCCCACATATTTCTAAGTGCTAGGCTCAAACTAGTTAAACGCTGGAAAAACATTGAAGTTCCAACCCTTGTATAAGTACTGAGAATTACTAATCTGAATATTTCATATGAAGTAATGTTTGCTACCTCTCAAGGTAACTATCAATCACAATATGGATGCTGGAAACCAAGGTTTGACTGGTATAACCCCAATAGAGTAAAGTCAATTTTCCTATTTTCCTATTTCTGTACCAAAAAAAAACATGTTAACTCTTACTGATGCATAAACTGGATCCTATGTCCATCTTCAGCTCCACTGTCACATCCCAATTTCTTGTAATTCTTTGTTATTTTTGTTGTTTAAATGTAGGTATTCCTTTAACAGTTAATTCCCAATGTGAACCATCACGGTAACAGTATACTGTCCAGTAATTTAGCTAAGTTATAGACATATCGTATCACATTATCTGCTATGATTTTTAGTTTTTTGTTTTTGTGGTGAGGTCCGGCTGCTTCCACCTTGGGATGCAGTGTATTCCCAGACAGGACACCTCGAGGGAAGCTCAAACGCATGATTGGTGTATTTAAACGCTACACCACATATTATTACACTTAGATTACTGGTAAAAATCAAAGATTTCACTCTCAATACGTAAGGATGTTATATTAATATATCTTTCTGTCCTACAAAACTAATGAGAGATTATAAGCTTACAATAAACCATTGTACAGTGTATTGTTCACGTATAATGCATGTACCCATATTTGTTTCTTTTTATCTTTTCATTTTCTGTTCTCACTGAAAATTTTCAATAAAAAGTATTGAAATTAAACTCTTTTCATATCTTTAAAAAATCATTGATGTATTTATGTGACATATTTTAATATACCTATTGGAACCACCGTTTCAAAAGCCCATCCTTTTTATATACCTTTTTTTTAATTACTTATAGGTCTATATCGTTTTCCTATGGTTTGAGTCCTTTGGACTCTCTTTTCTAATGTGCCCTCATTTACTAATTAAAACATATAGAAGTTAAATAGTTACTCCAGAGTACATTTGATAGGCACAAAACATTGGTCCTTGGTCCATACACACAGTTCTTTTATACTAAACATTGTACAATAAATAAAAAATACTTTACTGACAAAATGTAAAAGTCTATGGAAGTTGAATAGTAATATGCATATCTTTCAAGACAAGGTTTTACAAAGTTAAAAAAAGAAAAAGAAATCTAGAACCAAGTAAAATATAGATCAATAATTTTAAACTTCCTTCTAATTTATTTATGTTTTCTTTTCTTTTCACATTATTGACCAACCAGTTGGGGACTTTCTCCAATAATACATGTTTTGTACCTTTGTACAGTTCCTTCACGTGAGCTTTCATTGTGCTCTGAATTTCAAACAAGAGAGCTACAGGTAATTTGTGTGCTACAAAATAACCTCAATTTATGATCTTTTAAAGACACCCCCATTCCTGTAATTCAAACAGCTAACAATGGTAAAAATGTTATTTTGCCACACTGTTTCTCATTAAATAAGGGGGAATAAAAAGTATGCTGAGAATGCAATATAGATTTTCTTTTATTTTCTCACTCAGAAAAATAATTTATGAGCATGTTAAAAGTAAAGTGCATTTTTTTTTGTTAGAAATCTGCATATTCAAGGTAGTATGTAGAATTTGTTATCTGAATCTTCTCCAAAGCAGGAGAGGGAAAAGGGGAACTAGAACTATGGGTCTAATTACACTCAATATTGCACAGCTCCAAATAATGTTGTAGAACAAAAAAAAATGTGTTTTTGTTTCTTTACATTCATGCTGTATAATGCTCAAACTGTGCACTCACACATTACATTTTACATTTAATTGTTCCTACTGTATCTAAAAATTAATTTGGTTGAAAAAACGACATAAAATAAATAGGTGAATAATAGAAGAGTCAAATGAAATGAAAATATAGTTAATTTGCCTTTGTTTTATTACATAGAAAAGTTCAAATCAATTAATGTAACACAAATTCTAGATTAATTATTATAGCAAAATAATCTAGTGTTCCCTTAGAACATTAATGCCTTAAGCTAGTGGATATTCTGAAATAAATTCTAGTACAGAGACATAACAGACCACGCTTTTTTTAAAATAGCAGTTGCACAGCTAAGTATAAGTGTGCCAAACTATGTAAACATCTCTTCATGATTTGGACTAATATTTGTTACATTTATTGTGACTGTCAGGCTTTTACAAACTGAGATGAGGGCCTTGCTCCTTTGTGCAGATGTTTTCACTTAGAGTGAAATCTAAGTGGTAGCTAATGTTGCAGGGATCCCATGGGAGTTTGGACTTTTCTTCTGTCTACTCCCAGGTCATACAACATGTACTTGCAGATGCAGAGGGGGGAGGGAGTTAGTGCCAGGTAACAGGAACTCGAGTGTAAGAATGGCATGAGGAGGTTTTACAAAGTTTCTGTTTATAGTTGAGATGGTAATGCAACCAAGTCTATAGGTGTATCTGAGTTACAGTGGAGCTGCAGGTGCAGTGGAGATGCAGTAGAGGCACTGGCAGGGCCGGATTAAGTGTATCGTGGGCTTGGTGCTGAGGATTTCAGTGGGCTTTTTTTTTTTTTTTCAAATAACAATTTTTATTTGTCATCTCAGAGAGTAGTACAAGAACAGAACAACGTAAGCTCCAAGTAATACTGAAACATGAGTACAGCAAGTTCAAGCAAAATAGTAACAATTGGCACAATCTTAGTGCTAGATCATACCATGAACTGTTGGATAATATATGGAGTTTGAACCACAGCTGAGATATAAGCTTATAAAGTAAAAGAAAGAGTGTGAGAAAAGATGAAAAATAAGGGTAGGATGAAGAGGGTATTTAGGGAAAAGGGGGAATAAAAGAATGGTAGGGAAATAGCGCATTAGCTCATCCACCAAACCAAGAGGGGTCCTCCTGAAAATGCCACAGCTCCCAGACCTTATCATATATTTCCAGCCTATCCTGTATTCTAGCAGTACTTTTTTCAATTAGCTCCACGTCTTTTATTCTGGCATACAGAGCGTCTTGGGAAGGTGGGCAGCTCCGCTTCCAGTTGAAGGCTACCAGACAGCGTGCAGCAGTAATGTGTCTTAGTTTCTTGTGCGGTTTGGGAATTTGTAGCAGTGCTAAACCTAGCAGGAAAAATGTTGGCGTCAAAGGAACCAGCACCTCAAATAGGCGGGACAGCAGGTGCTGAGTCGAATGCCAAAAGGGCACTATCAGGGGCAACACCAGTAGATATGGTAAAGAGTACCTCTATCCCTTTGACATCGCCAGCATCGGTCAGAGCTAGATGGATAGATGACGTGGAGCACGTCTGGAGTCAAGTAAAAGTAAAGGATTTTATAGGCATTTTCCTTGGAAAGTGTAAGAAAGGAGCTCTTAGCTGCCTGGGTCCAGATCTTCCGCCACATCATCTCAGGGATTTCTTCACCTAGAATCTTTTCCCAAAAGAGCATATAGGCATGTTTATCCTGGTTTGGCATAGAATAGGCATTGAGTAATTGATATATGTCGGAGATCAGGCCCCGTCGTGCGGATCCCTCCAAGATTATGCGTTTGAAAGGGAAAGGCACTGAAAATTGTAAATTTGGAGCAATGGTTTGGGCATAGTGGCGTATTTGCAAGTATCCATAGAACACCTGGCCAGGTAACTTATATGTCCTATATGTCCCCCCGACCAAAAGTAAAAAAAAAACAGGTCGGAGGGACACAGAACCACAATAACAGATTCAAAAATAAGCAGTGAGATGTTTAAAGGAACTCTAGGGGGTAGATCGGGGGGGGGGGGTTAGTGAACAGAAGTGTGACTGCCCTCATCTCTCATTCAAGATATGCCCAAGTGACCGAGAGGAAAGTCCCGTGGTAGTCAGACCTTTTTTGGTTTGGTAGCTTTGCGGGGGATATCCGGTCCCTGGGAGCACTTGGAAGATTGGAATTCTGCCAGACTGCAGGCAGTGGCGGTGGGGTGACAACCAAGTCCCAGTCCTGAAGCTGGGGGACAGGGATCCCCAGAATTTCACAAAAGGCATCCAGGTAGCGCAGCACTGCAGATTGTCCCTGATGCCGTGCTGTAATCTGGTGGAAAGAGTCCGATCGAATTATGTTGTCGGAAAATCTGATTGTGTGTGGGCTCTAGCAGGCTTTTTCTGTCGGAATTTCTGACGAAAAGAAATTGAGAGCAGGATCTAAAATTTTCCGACAACAAAATCTGATCGGACTTTTTCCGATTGTGTATAGAAAATTCCACCGCACAAAGTGCTACGCATGCTCAGCAGAAAGTTGGAGAAGAAAGCTATTGCCTACTGGCCACTACGTAGTCCCATTGTACGTTTTCTACGTCACCTTGTTCAGAACGATCAGATTTTCTGACAACTTTGTCCGACCGTGTGTGTGCAACACAAGTTTCGGACAAAATCCGTCAGAAAAAATCTGATGGATTTTGTGGTCGGAATGTCCGACCGTGTGTACAAGGCATTAGACTGAAAGGAAATCCCCAATGGTAGAATAGGGCCTGCAGGATGGTTTGCAAATCTTCAGAGCCCTCTGACTCTGGGAGGCCCCTGACACGAATGTTGTTCCTGCACCCCCCGGTTGTCCAAGTCTTCAATGTGGCACTGCATATCTCTCAATAGTAGGCGATGGTCTGCACCCTGTAGTTCGGTGTGTCCGGAGTGCAGTGAACTGCCAGTTTGGTCTCTTGGATCTCTTCCTCAGCCATCTTCACCCTATCTGCTAGATGTTTAAGGTCTGCATGTAATGTCTGAATCGCTGCACGGCGTGTGGATTTAACATCTTCTATAAGTTATTTAAAGTCCACTTTAGTTGGTATGGTCTGAAGATAGGCTTGCCATGAGGGTGGGGACCCACTGCCACTTGTATGTGCAGATGAGAGGGGAGGGGTGATGTAGATTCTGCTTACCAAACGGCAAGCATTAAAGGCAGGTGGATATAACCCAGCCTAGGCCTTTAAGCTTGCGGATGACCACAATGCAGATGGTAATCAAATAGTACTGCTCACTTCCTCTGTCCCAATATCCGTACATTTTCAATGGATGCTCAGGAAGAGAAAAGAACTGACCATAGTGCAGTATATTCTAAACTTGTGAATTTATTAAATAAAATATTGCACTTACAATTAGGCAGTTGTAAAAATGCATAAAAAGGATTGCCGGCCAGCATACACAAACGGAGCCTGTCCTCCTATTCGGATCGCATGGTGATGTCACTACGTGGAGGAAGGCTTGCCGTTTGGTAAGCAGAATCTACAGCTATGGTTGTCGGGCACTTTATCAGTTTGTGTATGCACACTGCAGTGTTTTAATCAACTAATGACTACAATTGAATTTTTATATTTCATTGATTACCTTGGCTTCATGATATTTCCTATGGACTCAATCAATTCACTAATACTATGTAGCACAGCTTTTCCATTTTATTGATTTTTCTGTGTTATCACACTGTATGCTGCTGCTTTGTGTGGTTTATTTTTCTATTATACTTTAGCGCTGTTACACTCCCTCTCTCTCTCTCTCTCTCTCTCTCTCTCTCTCTCTCTATATATATATATATATATATATATATATATATATATATATTAATACACTGCCTGCACGGTATATATAGTCTACACTACACTGACTACACTGTATATACATATACTGTATATACTAAACTGTCTGCGTGCCACTAACTAACCTGCCTCTAGCTAATTTCTCTCATTCATAAATACTATATACGGCTGCCATGTAAGTAGCCTTATAGAGTGTGGGGCCTGGACTTAGCCCCCTGAGCCATGATTGGCTAAAGGCACGCTGCCTTTGGCCAATCATGGCTCTCACAGCAGAGCACACTGTGATTGGCCAAAGCATGCACCTGCTTTGGCCAATCATCAGACATCAATGCACTGTGATGTCACAGTGCATTATGGGGCGTTCTGCGGCATTAAATTTGCAGCAAACAGCCCATAATGTTCCGGATTCGCCGAACAGGCGAACACCTGATGTTCGAGTCAAACTTACATTCGACTCAAACATCGGGCTCATCCCTACTGACACACTACACTGACACACTACACTATACTCACACTACACTACTCTATACTAGGGATGAGCCGAACACCCCCCCGTTCGGCTCGCACCAGAACCCGCGAACGGACCTAAAGTCCGTGCGAGCTTTAGAACCCTATTAGTTATAATGGATGCGAACGTTCGAAATTAAAAGTGCTCATTTTAAAGGCTAATATGCATGTTAATGTCATAAAAAGTGTTTGGGGACCTGGGTCCTGCCCCAGGGGACATGTATCAATGCAAATTTTTTTTTTTAAAAACGGCCGTTTTTTCAGGAGCAGTGATTTTAATAATGCTTAAATTGAAACAATAAAAGTGTAATATTCCTTTAAATTTCGTACCTGGGGGGTGTCTATAGTATGCCTGTAAAGGGGCGCATGTTTCCCGTGTTTAGAACTGTCTCTGCGCAAAGTGTCATTTTTGAAAGTAAAAAAGCTATTTAAAATCACTCGTGGCTAATGTTAATTCACGGCTCCCGTAACACAGAGAACAGTGATTCATTGAAACTCATTCATAAAAAAAGTCATTGATAAAAAATAAAAAAAATGAAAAAAAAAAAGCGTAGGGGTCCCCCCAAATTCAATAACCAGGCCCTTCAGGTCTGGGATGGATATTAAGGGAAACCCCAGCCAAAAAAAAAAAAAAAAATGGCGTAGGGTCCCCCTCAAAATCCATACCAGACCCTTGAGGTCTGGTATGGATTTTAAGGGGAACCCTAGCCAAAAAAAAATGGCGTGGGGTCCCCCTCAAAATCCATACCAGACCCTTATCCGAGCATGCAACCTGGCAGGCCGCAGGAAAAGAGGGGGGGACGAGAGCGGCCCCCCCTCTCGCCTGAACCGTACCAGGCTACATGCCCTCAACATTGGGAGGATGCTTTGGGGGTCTAAGACCCCTAAAGCACCTTGTCCCCATGTTGATGAGGACAAGGGCCTCTTCCCCACAACCGTGCCCGGTGGTTGTGGGGGTCTGTGGGCGGGGGGCTTATCGGAATCTGGAAGCCCACTTTAACAAGGGGACCCCCAGATCCCGGCCCCCCCCTGTGTGAAATGGTAAGGGGGTACAAAAGTACCCCTACCATTTCACCAAAAAAGTGGCAAAAATGGTAAAAATGACAGGAGACAGTCTTTGACAATTCCTTTATTAAAATCTTCTTTCTTCTTTCTTCATCCTTCGGTTTCTTCATCTTCTCCTTCCTTCATCTTCTTCCATCTTCTTTTTCCATTTTCTTCTTCCTCCGATCCGCTTCTTCTTGCCCTGGTCTTCTCGTCCTTCTCGTCCGGCATCTTCTTCCGTCGGCGTCGGTGTCGGTGTCGGTGTCTTCTTGGGCCCCTCCGCGCAATGGGAGGCTCCCGCTGTGTGAGGCTCCACTCCATCTGACAGGTCTTTTAAAACGGAGGGCACCTGGTGACCCCGCCCCCCCTCTGACGTCATGGGGAAAGCCATCATGGAATTCCCCATGACGTCCCTGTGCGTCAGAGGGGGCGGGGTCACCAGGTGCCCTCCATTATAAAAGACCTGTCAGACGGAGCGGAGCCTCACACAGCGGGAGCCTCCCATTGCGCGGAGCGGCCCAAGAAGAGACAGAGACACCAACACCGACGCCGACGCCGACGGAAGAAGATGCCGGACGAGAAGGACGAGAAGACCAGCGCAAGAAGAAGCGGATCGGAGGAAGAAGAAAATGGAAGAAGAAGATGGAAGAAGATGAAGGAAGGAGAAGATGAAGAAACTGAAGGATGAAGAAAGAAGAAAGAATATTTTAATAAAGGAATTGTCAAAGACCGTCTCCTGTCATTTTTACAATTTTTGCCACTTTTTTGGTGAAATGGTAGGGGTACTTTTGTACCCCCTTACCATTTCACACAGGGGGGGGGGGATCTGGGGGTCCCCTTGTTAAAGGGGGCTTCCAGATTCCGATAAGCCCCCCGCCCGCAGACCCCCACAACCACCGGGCACGGTTGTGGGGAAGAGGCCCTTGTCCTCATCAACATGGGGACATGGTGCTTTAGGGGTCTTAGACCCCCAAAGCATCCTCCCAATGTTGAGGGCATGTGGCCTGGTACGGTTCAGGCGAGAGGGGGGGCCGCTCTCGTCCCCCCCTCTTTTCCTGCGGCCTGCCAGGTTGCGTGCTTGGATAAGGGTCTGGTATGGATTTTGAGGGGGACCCCACGCCATTTTTTTTGGCTAGGGTTCCCCTTAAAATCCATACCAGACCTCAAGGGTCTGGTATGGATTTTGAGGGGGACCCTACACCATTTTTTTTTGGCTGGGGTTCCCCTTAATATCCATCCCAGACCTGAAGGTCCTGGTTATTGAATTTGGGGGGACCCCTACGCTTTTTTTTGTTTTTTATTAATGAATGACAGTTCTCTGTGTTACAGGAGCCATCAATTCATTAGCCGCGAGTGATTTTAAATAGCTTTTTTCCTGCAAAAATGACACCTTTTTGCAGGGAAAGTTCTAAGCACAGGAAACCTGCCCCCTTCACAGGCCACCTATAGACACCCCCCAGATGTGATACTGCAATGCTGTTCTAACAGCATGCACACACATATCCCCAGAAATAGAGCACATATTGTTGTCAGCAGTCAGCAGCACACTGACACGCTGACACTGACTGAAACATAATATGCGAGGCCGCCGGCGCGGCGGCCTCTTATACCGTGGGGCGTGTACTAAAGCCCCTGAGCTATAATTGGCTACAGGCATCCTGCCTGTAGCCAATTATGGCTCTCCTCGCTGCCGGCGCTGTGATTGGCCAAGCATGCGGGGTCACAGTGCATGCTTGGCCAATCATCAGCCAGCATTGCACTGCGCGGGCCGCAATGCATTGCGGGGCCGCTCGCATCACACGAATTTGATGTGAGCGGCCCCAATAGTTCTGGGCTCGCCGAGCGAGCAAACACCCGGTGCTCGATTCGAACATGGGTTCGAATCGAACACCGGGCTCATCCTTACTCTATACTCACACTAAACTAACACTGAACTGACACTACACTAACTGTACTCTATACTCACACTATACTCAGACTATAGTTATGCCCTGTACCAACGGTCGGAAATTCCGACGGAAAAAGTCTGATCGGATTATGTTGTCGGAAAATCCGATCGTTTGTGGGCTCTATCGAACTTTTTCCGTCCGAGCTGGATCTAAAATCCAGCAGCGTTGTTTAATACCAGGGAGATGATCACTTGGAGGAGGTTATTGCAGTCTCACAAAATGCTCTTCCTCTGCGTGTCCAGCATCAGTGGAGCCTATATGGTGATGGCAGCTGGAGGGTATCTCTCAATGTAATGGGCCAGGCACCGTTCAGCATAAGCACAGTACATATACAGGGAGAGAATGAGGGACCTCTATGGTGTAGTATGTTTCAAAAGTAAACAGCTTTTATTTCACAAGTAAACTGGTACTCACATTTCACAGATAAGCAATGTAAATTTCAAAAACGAGCGGCGAGCTTGCGACCTATACGTCACTTCCGGGGTCTGTGTTTCCGACGTGCGTCGTCACCGTCACGTGACTTCATCTGGGATCCCTGGGATTACTTGTGAAATAAAAGCTGTTTACTTTTGAAACATACTACACCATAGAGGTCCCTCATTCTCTCCCTGTATATGTACTGTGCTTATGCTGAACGGTGCCTGGCCCATTACATTGAGAGATACCCTCCAGCTGCCATCACCATATAGGCTCCACTGATGCTGGACACGCAGAGGAAGAGCGCTTTGTGAGACTGCAATAACCTCCCCCAAGTGATCATCTCCCTGGTATTAAACAACGCTGCTTACCTTACAGCAGTAAGGTAAGAAGTTAGGACACCTACGGGTGTCCATAGCAGCGAAGATGCACAGCACTTTAACCACAGTGCCACCCTGTGCCAGCTCATCAGCACCTGTAGATCTGCACCCTGCACCTTTGCACTATTGGAATTCCCAGATCTCACCATACTACTCTACATCACTTTGCACATGCTCAAAATGAACACTTGTTTTTTTGATCGATAGATCCAATTATAATTTTATTTATAATTTTATTTATTCATTCTGGCTGCTTTGAGCACTATTGATTCATCTATTCATTGTTTCGTTTATGGTTTGATTGTTCACCGCTTGGTGGAAATTTATCAATTTTAGTCATCTATTTTGATTGCATTTACCACTCATCCATTCATCTTTTCACTCGCTGGTTTTATTGTATTTTATTCTTCACCGTTTGGTTTAAATATATACACACCAGTCACTTTATTTGATTTTACATCACTGTTCATTCCTTGTTCAGTTATTGATGCACAACAGTCACTTTATCTCCATTTTTCATCAATTGATTATTTGTTTTTTGATGTTTTAGCTATTCGATGCACCACAGTCACTTTATTGTGTGCACTTTACAGCCTCTATTGATGCAATTTATTTTATTGCGTATACTTCATAGCCTTCCATTCACTGTGCTGACTACCATTACCCAGCGGATCCATTTTACCAGTGGCTCCATGCAGTTTTTGTCGCATATTAGTTTTTATTCTTAGGGGTTATACATTTTAAAGTATATGCGTTCTATCGTTCACTGTACAATATCCCTTTGAAAATCATCAGGAAATCCATATTGCTACAGTATTTGGAGCGCGACACCACTTATTGATTTTTTATATGATTGGGCAAAGTCATCATGACTTTGTCCAATCATGGCTCCAACTGTGCTCTGGGCACTGGCTGGGCACTGGCTGGGCAAAGTCTGGTGCATTGCTTCGATCAATTAAGGCCCTAGAATGCACTGTTCAGCACGCAGTGAATTGTAGGGCTCTCGGTGGGTGAACACCCGACAGAGCACCCCGCAAATTCGGGTGTTTGTCAAACGGCGAACAGGCGATGTTTGGGCTTAACTTTTTCTCAAAATGTTCGCCCAACTCTAGATGGAAGTTTTATGGAGGACAAAAAATCATTAATCTCCAAAAGTGAGGGTTAGGGGGTATGTTTGTCATCTTTAAGATTGTAAAGTTATTTTGCGGGTTTCACATTTTGTGTTCAGAAATGGATGGATCAGATGGGATATCCTTGTTTTGGCTTTTTGAGCTTTAATTCAATGCGCTAAAAAATGTACCTGCTCTGTTGGCATTGGCATAAGTATGCATTTTCTGATGTCGGAAGATACTTATCATATTATTCCAGCAATCATTTTGGATTCAGGAGGCTGAATTTAGAGCTGATTTTTTTTGACTCTCTAGAGTATGAATATGACAAAAGCTTGTTAAGGTGATGATTATTGTTTTTTAGCCCTGGAACCCAGTTAGATTAGGATACCTTGCATGGAGGCATTCCATACAATGCAAGGATCGGCTACCGTAGTGACATTGTTGTGAAAAAATTCCCAGACATGCAGAGATAACACTTTTGAGGTGTCTAGGGTTACAATGCCAAATACAGTGCCTTGCGAAAGTATTCGGCCCCCTTGAACTTTTCAACCTTTTGCCACATTTCAGGCTTCAAACATAAAGATATAAAATTTTAATTTTTTGTGAAGAATCACCAACAAGTGGGACACAATTGTGAAGTGGAACGAAATCTGTTGGATTGTTGAAACTTTTTTAACTAATAAAAAAATGAAAAGTGGGGTGTGCAAAATTATTCGGCCCCCTTGCGTTAATACTTTGTAGAGCCACCTTTTGCTGCGATTACAGCTGCAAGTCGCTTGGGGTATGTCTCTATCAGTTTTGCACATCGAGAGACTGAAATTCTTGCCCATTCTTCCTTGCAAAACAGCTCAAGCTCAGTGAGGTTGGATGGCGACCATTTGTGAACAGCAGTTTTCAGCTCTTTCCACAGATTCTCGATTGGATTCAGGTCTGGACTTTGACTTGGCCAGTCTAACACCTGGATACGTTTATTTGTGAACCATTCCTTTGTAGATTTTGCTGTATGTTTTGGATCATTGTCTTGTTGGAAGATAAATCTCCGTCCCACTTTCAGGTCTTTTGCAGACTCCAACAGGTTTTCATCCAGAATGGTCCTGTATTTGGCTGCATCCATCTTCCCCTCAATTTTAACCATCTTCCCTGTCCCTGCTGAAGAAAAGCAGGCCCAAACCATGATGCTGCCACCACCATGTTTGACAGTGGGGATGGTGTGTTGAGGGTGATGAGCTGTGTTGCTTTTACGCCAAACATATCGTTTTGCATTGTGGCCAAAAAGTTTGATTTTGGTTTCATCGGACCAGAGCACCTTCTTCCACATGTTTGGTGTGTCTCCCAGGTGGCTTGTGGCAAACTTTAGACAAGACTTTTTATGGATATCTTTGAGAAATGGCTTTCTTCTTGCCACTCTTCCATAAAGGCCAGATTTGTGCAGTGTACGACTGATTGTTGTCCTATGGACAGACTCTCCCACCTCAGCTGTAGTTCTCTGCAGTTCATCCAGAGTGATCATGGGCCTCTTGGCTGCATCTCTGATCAGTCTTCTCCTTGTCTAAGCTGAAAGTTTAGAGGGACAGCCAGGTCTTGGTAGCTTTGCAGTGGTCTGATACTCCTTCCATTTCAAAATGATCGCTTGCACAGTGCTCCTTGGGATGTTTAAAACTTGGGAAATCTTTTTGTATCCAAATCCGGCTTTAAACTTCTCCACAACAGTATTACGGACCTGCCTGGTGTGTTCCTTGGTCTTCCTGATGCTCTCTGCACTTTCAACAGAACCCTGAGACTATCACAGAGCAGGTGCATTTATACAGAGACTTGATTACACACAGGTGGATTCTATTTATCACCATCAGTCATTTAGGACAACATTGGATCATTCAGAGATCCTCGCTGAACTTCTGGAGTGAGTTTGCTGCACTGAAAGTAAAGGGGCCGAATAATTTTGCACGCACCACTTTTCAGTTTTTTATTTGCTAAAAAAGTTTAAAATATCCAATAGATTTTGTTCCACTTCACAATTGTGTCCCACTTGTTGGTGATTCTTCACAAACAATTTAAATTTTATATCTTTATGTTTGAAGCCTGAAATGTGGCAAAAGTTTGAAAAGTTCAAGGGGGCCGAATACTTTCGCAAAGCACTGTATATACTGGAGCACTAGAGCCCTGCTCCTCTATCGTGACTGAAACAGCCGCATGGTCTGACCATGAGTTGTTCAAAATGGTAGAGGACGTCACTCGTTGGAGTAGCCACTAGTCAACCACAAATAGGTCAATAGGGGATTAGGATTTGTGCCTGGGTGAGAAGAGAATATTATCAGACATCAAACATTTCTTCTGCATGGACCAGAGACAGCAAGTGGAAAGGCCTTTGGTTGGGGAGCTAGTATGTAAGTGAGGAGCAACAAATGTTGAAGTCCTTGAAGTAAGTTGATGAGAGTTCAGAGAAAATAAAGCTGCAAGTATAAAGGGTTTTGCATTTATGTCATAGGTAATAACAATGTAGTGACCAACTGGATTCAGAACTGAGTCTTTAAATTGAAAGGATACAGAGTTCCTGACAGCTAAGAGAACACCTCTCTTCTTCTCCGAGGTGTAGGTCAAAAAGATGTGGGCATTTAGGAGTAGTCAAGGAATGAAAATGGGTCTCCTGTACACTGAGAATATCCACCTTTAAACAACATGTCTCCTTCTACATAGAGAAGTGTTTGGCCAGATGACTGACTCCCTATTCATTCAATGATACAAACTTAACCTCCCTAGCGGTATTCCCGAGTGTGGCTCGGGATCGCATTGCAGGATCCAGGCAAAGTTACTTACCTTGTCCCCAGGATCCTGCGATGTATCCCTGCTGTGTGTGTGAGCCGTGTCTCCGCTCATTCTATAACATTGCGGAGCTCCGCTCCCTGCGAGCATTGCGACGCACAGGGATGGAGCACAGCACCAAATTCAAAAAGTTAAAAACACATTACACATACAGTACACAGTAAGATTACAGATTGCATTGCTGTATCACATTATTTCACATCCATTATGTCCCTAGTGGGTTGTCCAGTGCCCTGCATGCAGTTTTATATTATATATACTGTTTTTTTTGCCTGGAAACTGGAGATTGTCCATAGCAACCAAAAAGTGTCCCTTTACATCAAAAGCAGTTTTAGACCAGCTAGAAAACAGCGATAAGAAATTAGAATCACTTGCAAAATTGAGCGATATTGGTTTGGAATTCATCACCAAACACTGAAAGTAATGACAGCAACAATTCTTCAACTGAGCAAATTTCAGTGTTTTTGCTATGATTACATTATTGAATAGTTTTTATTATTATATTATTATTTGTTATAATTTTTATTTTATTTTTTATTTTTTTATATTATAATTTATGATTTTGTGTTTCAAACTTTATCATACCTAGGCTGTCTACTAGACTCTTGTTTGGACAGATTTAAGTGTGTTCTTCCTAAGAATTACAGGCCTACATTATAAAACGCCAAATTTCCATGCAAAACATTGTACCACGTTGAGCATCAAAAATCTGACATAATTATACCGCCGGGGAGGTTAAGGGACATGATGGGCACAGAATAGAGTTGAAAGTGTTGTCTAGTTATAGGCTTTCATCGAAGCACCTATGGCACTCGGCTGTAGGCAAAATGTTTGTAAGGTGTATTGTAGCTAAATTCCCCAAGATTACATACAGGTGGTTGCTAGCATTGTAAAGAAGATCTGCATATGTGCAAAAAGGTCAAGATGTGAGCAGCACATCTTGAATACGTATGTGCTAAAGGTGCAACTGAAGAAAGAAAAGTTGAAAGAAAACAAAAAGAGTATGCACAAGGGTGTAAACTGTAAAGGTGTTCATTCCCAGACCCAGGAGCAGTATGCACTGTTGTATTCTGTGGAGGTTGCAAGGAGATGTAAGTCACTCTTCCATAGCTGGGAATCATAAGAATAAAGGCAAGTGACCTGGAGCAGCGAGGAGGCTTTGGAAATAATACCCCACTGGAGAAAGGCTTGTAGAAACTGAGGGGGTGGTACCATTATGAATGATTTTGAGGGAGGCCGGGCCTTTCTAGTGGTGTGTGATTTTGTGCTTCCTCAAGGCCTTAGTCACTGTGGCGAGGTTCCTGTGTTTCTGAAGTGTATATTTCGAAAGATCTGGGAGCAAGCTGTTCAGGTAAGCTGTCTGAATGGTGAAAAGCTTCCATTTACTTCTTCATTACATGAAAAAAATTTACTATCAGGAGTACTTTCCTGGGAACGTTGGAGGGTAGATAAGCTGGTTTGGGAAATAGATGCACTCTGTTGATTGTCGGTTGGCAGCCGACAACGATGGAAACAAAAATGAGAAAAGGTCATGCACATATTTATGTAGCTGATTGGAAAGGACAGATTCAGGGATGCCCCTGATTTTAATTGTTATTTCTTCTAGACTTTTTTCTCTAAATCTGTCACTTTGGCTTTCAACCAAAAGCTATCTTCACTATGGACCGTGTGGGCTTTCGCCATGATGTTAAATGATACAGTGAATTCACCAATTTTTTCCTCCACATGCGCCACTCTGTCTGCTAGTTCTTGTACTTTAAGTTGTTGCTTGCCAGCCATTATATCAGAGTGATGCGAATCTGTCAGTGACAGCAGCATGCTCTTTAACACCGTATTGGACAATGGTTGCCCATTTGTGGGAAAGTTCCCAATTGGATCCACATGGGGCCCACATGGGGGCCACCTCACCTCCTTGCAGTCTGCATCTCTCTTGGAGTCCGGGTGGGGCCTGGGCTCCTAGTAGAGGGAGTAGAGTCTTCAAAACTGGAAGCAATATGCAGCACTGACAGTGGGTTTCTCAAGGCCTGTGGCTGCTTGCCATGACTCAGTAGCGATTTGCTACCTGGCTGCTACATGTGGTGGCTGCTGACATGTTGTTGGAAGAACCCAGACAGTTTGGGGCTGAGGTGGCTCCTTTTGGTGGTAAGGCATAACTCCTGGTTCACAGATGTGTTATTGATCGGGAGGTTGTGGTGAGAGGCGGTGGAGGCTCTCTGAAGTGGCTTTGTCCCCAGCAGAGGAGCGGCGCTACGAATCAAGCACCCATCTTTCGGCGTGGTCGCTCCACAACCCCCCCTCCCCTTTTAGATGGTCAGAACTTGAACACATACTAGGGCCAATTTAGACTGGAGCCAATTAACCTACCAGCATGTCTTTGGAGTGTGGGAGGAAATCATAGTACCTGGAGGAACCCCACACAGGCACAGGGAGAACATGCAAACTCATGGGAAAGTATAAAATCTTGTATTGTTGGCATCACACTCATGAAATGTTACATGCCTTTGAAGTGGTTGTAAACCCTTTACAACCACTTTAAACTACAGGCAAGCCTATAATTAGGCTTACCTGTAGCTGCACTGGATATCTCCTAAACCTGCATGGTTAAGAAGATATTCCTGTATTTGCATGTGCTGATGTCATGCGGCACATGCACACTTAAGCACACTGAAGCAATGGCACGTACGTGTCGTTGCTTCAGTTGTACTGCGACGTTCCCGGCGGCTCCCATGCATGTGCGGGAGTGATGTCATTGCAGCTCTGGCCAATCACAGCGCCAGAGCCGTGATACCCAGAATTAACCTCCAGGATAGATGTCGCCGGCCGTAGGGGGAGATGAGGACGGCTGCGGGGGCTTCGTTCTCGGGTAAGTAATTTATCTTTATCTTGCAGGGTGTTTTTTTGTTTTTTTTTCAGGAGGGTTTACAACCACTTTAACCCCACTATTTCTCTCATCTCCTGGAGATGCTTAGTACAAACAGGGCATAAAGCATAATCCAGACATCCTTACCTTGGTAGGTTTGAAGGAGGTCCTTTAAAATGTAGAGCCATGCCCACTGCTTCGCCTGCATGTGACATCATCCAGGAGATCCCCTGCAACACACTGTGCCTGTGAACAGAGCTGCAGCTATTCCTACATCTGATAGCACTGATATTCAGAATTACAAGTGTGAACACAGAGAGGCATCCATGCTGGTAGTGTTGAGTACATGCTTTTTCTCTTTTAATTTTGTGAGTGGCCAATTTGCATTTGATTTTAACATTAAAGTTTTTATCTCTACTGTACTTAGTGTGCGCTCTTCTTGTTTTTTTGTTAGTTTGTATGTCATTTGTAGATTACCCTACTCTTGTGAGGAGCAACACCAAAGGCAGCAAGAGGTGTTTTATTAATCTTTTTTTTTAACAAAAACGGTTTTTATTTTCAAAATAAGGAAAAAATACAAAGAAATACAACGGTACAGTGTCTCATTTTCAAATGCAACGAATGTTCTACATGTGCAGGGTATTTATACAATCATTGGTGTGAAACATAGGTTATCAGGTGTAAACAGTGTTCTCATGGGGAAGGGAAATGAGATACAGAATTTGTTACAGGAGGGGTGTTTTATTAATCTTGATGACTACAATGCCTTGACTAAGGATTTGTGGTGTAATCAATTTATTATACATGATTTATATAATGCCAACAGTTTACGCAGCTCTTTAATTTATGGACATTAACTTTTTTTTCTGAAGGATTTGATTTTTGTTTACATTCCAAAAATTCTCTCATTTACATTTTTATAGTCATTAATTTGAGTGTGCTAAAAAAGTTTTTGGGTTTTATTTTTTTCCCATTAGTGGCATCAATCATGTTTTTTAAGTAATTGGCAATATCCTGTGCAGTGATTGAGTTAGTGGGTGGAGGTGTTTGGGGACAAAGTAGAGAGTTAAAGGTAGAGAAGAGCCGATGAGAACTGGATGACAAGGTATTAATGAGAGTGATACAATAGGTTTTAAAAAGGTGGATTTATACAGGGTGACGGCTTGCAGGGATATGTTTTATGTCACAAGAGTGTTTAAGTGTACAGTGATGTCGCTTGAGATTTATGGTGTTGTATGTCTACCATTTAATGGTCAGGTCCTGATCCTGTGTATAGTGAGAAGAGCAAGTGTGTAGAATGAGGATGAGAGTAAACTGTTGTAGACAGAAGTGATCAGGTCAGGGCAGCACAGGGGTGAGATTTTGTCATAGAGGTGGTCATTAGCAGAATGGAGTAGAGATGGGTTAAAGTGGTGAAGGTTTCTACGGCTATTCTGAGCTATAGGTGGTTAAAGACAGGGACACAATGAAATTGATGAGGATGTGATCAGAGAAAGGAAAGGGGGCATTGGCAAGGTTACAAGGAGTGTAGGGACGGGAGAATACAAGGTCAAGGATGTTATTATTAGAGTGAGTAGAGGTTTGTGTCCATTATGTTAGATCAAAAGATGGGGTTAAGCTTAGAAGTTGAGCTGTAGCCAGACATTAAAAAGGGGAAGTTAAAGTCACCAAGAATGATAGTGGGTATTTTAGAGGAAAGAAAGTGGGGTAGCCAGGCAAAGAAGTCATCTGGGATGCATGACACTGGGGAGGTGCAATCACTGTATAAATACAGTGAGTGTCAAAATAAGAGAGTAATAAAGGGAGAGGTGTAGAATGGACTTGAAAGGCGCTCAGTGGTGGTAGAAGGAAACCAACTCCACCTCCTTTCCGTTCACTGGGTCTGGGTGAGTGAGTCAAGTGGAGGCGACCACTGGGAGTTGTAAGTGGGAGAGGCAGAGTCAGACTCTTGCAACCAGGTTTCAGTAAGGGAAAATAGGTTAAGGTAATAGAATACAAAAAGATCATAGACAGAAGCAAATTTGTTACAGGCAGAATGGGCATTCCAGAGGGCACATGAGAAGCAGGGATGTTTTTTAATAGCAGAGGGATGGAAATTAAACTGAGTGGATTGTAGGGATAAGCCGAACACCCCCCGATTTGGTTCGCACCAGAACATACCGAACAGGCAAAAAATTCAGAAGAACACACGAACACCATTAAAGTCTATGGGACACAAACATGAAAAATCAAAACTGCTAATTTTAAAGGCTTATATGTAAGTTATTGTCAGAAAAAGTGTTTGGTGACCAGGGTCCTGCCCCAAGGGACATGTATCAATGCAAAATGATATTTTAAAAACTGCAGTTTTTCGGTAGCAGTGATTATTTTAATGCTTAAAATGGCACAATAAAAATGAAATATTCCTTTAAATATCATGCCTGGGGGGTGTCTATAGTATGCCTGTAAAGTGACGCATTTTTGTGCCCAACTAATTGCTCTGACGTCACTTTTTTCAGAACATGCTCTGACTACTCCACAAGGAAACTCAGAGTTACATATCTCAAGGTTTTTGTAAATATCCAGACAAGAATATCCACGCATGTTTCTAAAGAAGCCGTAAGGCGAAACATGTAGAACAAAAAGTGTGGTATTTTTTTGTATGGAAGAATTGTATTATCATATACGTTTTTTTTCTTTCATGTATTTATGTCAAAATTAAATTTCTTTTTAATTATAACTGTTGTTGATGAGTGCTAAAAATAGTTTGTTACATTGTTAATGTCTATGACTTTCCCCAATGCTGATACATGCTCTGGAGAGGGATACGTTTTGCGGTATATTTGAATCATGCTTATACAAATCCTCTAAATCAAACATATACACACACAAGGTAGTCATATTAGAACATATTATTCAGTATACGGTAGTTTTTTTTAGAAAACATGATACAACATTCTCTTAAGAATAATGTTGATTCTGAAGATGACAAAAAGGACAGCTGAAAGAGATCATATTTGTAACCATTACATTTTGCATTAAATTTTACTGAAGGTTTATCTACAATGACAAACCAGGAAGAAAAAAAAGCATGTACATTGCACTTAGAGAATTTATTATCAAATAGCATAACAAAAGCCTTATTAAACACTACAGTTTGTGGGTTATTACTGATAAAAACAGCTGTACCTACAGTATATCTATTGTGAAATCAAGGACAAAGATACACAAGACACAAAAAAATAAATAACAGATATGCTTTGTGAACGCTTAGTGAAATTACTATGTGCAAACTCTAAAAGGTTGTCCTATTGTTTTTTTGTTTTAAATTATTTTTATTAAATTATTGTGAACATACATACAAGTTCTTCCATATAATTTCCAATACAGAAATATAAAACATTCAAATAAAATGCATACACAATTACAAATACGAAAACAATGACAGAAAAGAAAAGAAAAAAAAAACATTTTTGGATCTATCCCTCTCCATTGGCCAAATTTCGGAAAAAAATATAGTCAAAGCATTTTCTTATACTTTCTCCTTTCCTCTCTCCCTATCTCCTTGTTTCCTGTTAAGTGTGGAGGCGAGGATACTGCCCCCTTAGCTCCCCACCCCCTCCCTGTAACACCCCCCCCCCCCAGATAAAAAAAAATAAAAATAAAAAAAAAAATAATAAAAAAATAAAAAAATGTTTAAAATATAACCCCTCCTCATTGTAAAATAAATCAAGTTTTGTAACTATAACAGTAGGATTATCATTATATAACAGTACAGGTTATCAAATGATACAAAAGGATTTGTGACAAGATACTTTGATCAGTGTATGCATTTTAAGTACACAATGCAGGAGTGCTTCAAAAATAAGCAATTACAATCAGACATTCAACTGAAAATTTTAAGTCCTGCAAATGATCCCATGTCAGAAAGTTTTAGTTTTTGAAGTACATCTTGATTCCTTCAATAATATTGTGTTGTGCTTCAGGTTAAAACAATGTTTTACAGAAGAGGAAATGCATCTTTTAAATATCTAGCAGATTTTAGGCTTTTCATGGTGCTCAGAAATTGGGTGTAATATAGAGATGGGTGAGCGGTTCGACCCGAGCATAAGTTAGGGCCGAACTTTGGTTGTTCAGATGTTTGGGCGAACACCAAACAATATGCAGTGTTTGGGGCAAATACGAAAGCTGCCGGAACAGCGTTAAAGTCTATGGGACATATGAAAAATCAAAACTGCTAATTTTAACGACTTATATGCAAGTTATTGTCATACAAAGTGTTTGGGGACCTGGGTCCTGCCCAGGGGACATGTATCAATGCAATTTTTTTTTTTTTAAATGGGATGTTTTTTCGGGAGCAGTTATTTTTTAATGCTTAAAGTGAAACTAAAAATGAAATATTCTTGTAAATATCGTGCCTGGGGGGGTGTCTATAGTTCCTGCCTGTGAAGTGGCGCCTTTTCCCCGTGTTTAGAACAGTACCACAGCAAAATTACACTTCTAAAGGAAAAATTGTCATTTAAAACTAATCATGGCTGTAATGAATTGTCGGGTCTCGGTAATATAGATAAAACTCATTGAAAAAAACAGGGTTCCTCCCCAGTGCATTACCAGGCCCTTTGGATCTGGAATGAAAAGGAATATTTTATTTTTATTGTTTCACTTTAAGCATTAAAAAAAATCACTGCTCCTGAAAATAAACGTCTGTTTTAAAAAAAAAAATAGCATTGATACATCTCCCCTGGGGCTGGACCCAGGTCCCCAAACACTTTTTATGACAATAACTTGCATATAAGCCTTTAAAATTAGCACTTTTGATTTTTCATGTTCGTGTCCCATAGACTTTAATGGTGTTTGTGTGTTCTTCCAAATTTTTTGCCTGTTTTGATGTTTTGGTGCGAACCAAACCGAGGGGTGTTCAACTCATCCTTAGTGTAATAGTATTGTATTGTATTATGCACACAATTATGGGTACAATATTAACTTTTAATATATTATTTCCTCCCAACTAAGTTATGTAGGGTCAATTTTAGATGGTAAAATAAGAAGTTGTATTTTGAAGCAGTATGGAATTGTTTTCTTAAAGGTCTGAGAGCTTAACCAATTTGCAGCCAAAGGACCAGGCCCCTTTTTTGCGATTCGGCACTGCGTCGCTTTAACTGATAATTGCGCGGTCGCGCGACGTGGCTCCCAAACAAAATTGACGTCCTTTTTTTCCCACAAATAGAGCTTTCTTTTGGTGGTATTTGATCGCCCCTGCGGTTTTTATTTTTTGTGCTATAAACAAAAAAGAGCAACAATTTTGAAAAAAAACGCATTCTTTTTTATTTTTTGCTATAATAAATATCCCCCAAAAATATATAAAAAAACATTTTTTTCCTCAGTTTAGGCCGATACGTATTCTTCTACATATTTTTGGTAAAAAAAATTGCAATAAGCGATTATTGATTGGTTTGCGCAGAAGTTATAGCGTTTACAAGATAGGGGATAGTTTTATAGCATTTTTATTAATAATTATTTTTTATTAGTAATGGCGGCGATCAGCCATTTTTTTTGTGACTGCGACATTATGGCGGACATATCGGACATTTTTGACACATTTTTGGGACCATTGTCATTTATACAGCAATCAATGCTATTTAAATGCATTGATTCCTGTATAAATGACACTGGCAGTGAAGGGGTTAACCAGGGGGTGGCAGTGTAGGGGTTAAGTATGCCTAGGGGTGTGTTTCTTACTGTGGGGGGGCGTGGCTGTCAGCTAGGGAATGCTGATCTCTGCTCCAATCACAGGGAGCAGAGATCGGCGTCACTAGTTGCTAGGCAGAATGGGTTGTTTATTTGCTGTTTATTTGCTGTTTATTTGGTGTTTATTTCCGCATCTCCCCGTTCAGCCTTCCCGTGAGACGATCGCGGGTGTCCCCGTGTCGATCGAGTCTGCGGGACCTGCGACCGGCCTCACGGGGGTCCCGACCGGCGCGGGAGCGCGCCGCTCTCGGCGCGCTCCCGATGGCATGGCGGCATTTTAAAAGGGACTTATATATACGCCCTTATGCCTGTCTGTGCCATTCTGCCGACGTACATCGTCGTGCGCCGTTCGGGAAGCTGTTAAGGTATAATAGGATCCCCAGATATTTTAAAGACTTTGACTTCTATTGGAACAGGAAATTAGCCTTTAGGGGTTTCATTTGGCAATGGAAGACTGTTATATTTAGAAAATCCTGATTTATTTGAATTAAATTTTGTCTTGATTTTTAAATTAAAAATTGGTAGTATTGTGACAGTTTGTTGGATAAAATATGTGATCCGAAAAAGAAGCTCATTTATGTGTTGAAGGATTGATAGATACATTTTTACTGTTGTCCTTTTTAGAGTGTCTTCATCATTATAAACAAAAATATGTAGATATTTCATAAGTTTACCTTTTGCAATCACCAGTAGAAAATGATCAGGGAATAGAATTCCATTATACACTTTGTCAAAAGTATTGGAACGCCTTCCTTTACACGCACATGCACTTTAATAGAATCCCCGTCTTAATCCATAGGGTTCAATATTGAGTTGGCCCACCCTTTGCAGCAATAACAGGTTAAACTCTTCTGGGAAAGCTGTCCACAACGTTTATGAGTGTGTCTATGGGAATGGTTGACCATTCTTCCAGAATCAATGTCTTTATGGACCTTGCTTTGTGGATTGGTGCTCAGTCATGTTGGAACAAGAAGGTGCCATCCCCAAACTGTTTCCACAAAGTTGGGAGCATGAAACTGTCCAAAATATCTTGGCATGCTGACGCCTTATGAGTTTCCTTCACTGGAACTAAGGGACCAAGCCCACGCTTGAAAAACAACTCCACATCATAATACCCCCCCCACCCAATTATTTGGACCAGTGTACAAAGCTAGGTCCATAAACACATGGATGAGAGAGTTTGGGGTGGAGGAATTTGACTGCCCTACACGGAGTCCTGATCTCAACCTGATAGAACATTTTATTGAGGTTATTATGGTAAAATACAAAACACCAGGGTTTGAGCTTAGCCCTATAGTTTGTGGCTCAATGTGGGAGTGAGATCCAGGTAGAAGTGAGATAGGTAGGAGAGATGTAGGAAGTTCAGAGAGTGAAAGAAAAAGAAGACAGGGAAGAGAGAGACAGAAAAAAAAATGGGAAGAAGGGGTAAGACTTAGGGGAAGGGGAAATGAGGGAGAATTGGGTGGACAGAATGGGAAAGAAATAGCAGGGGCAGATTCAAAATCCCACACTGTATCCCCCTCCCCACCTAGGAGGGGGTGATAAAAATAAATTTTTCATCGACCCTAGAAATTGTGTATTGTTTATGTAACCTTGGCCTACTTTCTGATATCCTTCAGTGGGAATGCAATATTCCCAAATATAAGCTGGGTCTTCTATAGACTCAGATTCTGAGTATAAATTTACCTTTCCATAGAGGCTAATAACTGTTTTTTACATTATTTTGAGGTTTTCAATTGGTATCCTTGCATATATTGTGTTCAATTAAATCATATGATTTTATTAACATTTTCTGTGGTATTGTTTCATGATAAGTTTTGTGTGGCTTTGAGTGATATGGCATAAAAGTTGCAAATTGTTTGATATGTTGATATACCCTAGTCAGATACTAGTGTAGGATAGGTTTGACATACCCTTATTATAAATGTAATATTTAATAAATTATTGGGTTATGATTATAATTGTCCTAGTAGTAAACATGTATCTATGAAACGAGTGAGAGTAACCAAATTCATTGCAGGTGAATTAATCACTGTAATAAAAAACAAAACAGCAGTGATTTTAATAATGCTTAAAGTGAAACAATAAAACTGTAATATTCCTTTAAATTCCGTACCTGGGGGGTGTCTATAGTATGCCTGTAAAGTGGCTCATGTTTCCCCTGTTTTGAACAGTACGAGAGCAAAATTACTTTTTTAAAGGAAAAAAAGTAATTTAAAAGTACTTGTGGCTATAATGAATTTTCGGTCCCGGCAATACACATAAAAGTTCATTGATAAAAACTGCATGGGATTCCCCCACAGGGGACCCCCGAACCAAAATAAAATAAATGCATGGGGGCCCCCCAAATTCCATACCAGGCCCTTATCCGAGCACGCAACCTGGCAGGCCGCAGGAAAAGAGGGGGGACAAGAGAGCGCCCCCCTCCTGAACCATACCAGGCCACATGCCCTCAACATTGGGAGGGTGCTTTGGGGACTGAGTGACCCCACTCCCTCTGACGCTACGGGAAAGCCATAGGGATGTCCCCGTGTGTCAGAGGGGGGCGGGTCACCCGGTGATGTCATTGTGTGGCCCTGCCCTCAGTTATAAAATAACTGTCACCTGAGAGGCCCGTCATTACTGCAGGTGCCTCCCATGGAGGCAGATTGTAGGCGGCTTGCAGCTTTTTTTTTTTTCGGTCCATCAGAGTGAGAGAAGAAGAACAAGACTTCATGGGACAGTTTTATTTTAAATTTTTCTTTAATAAAGGACTTGTCCCAAGGCGTTTATTGTCTTTTTTTTACCATTTTCACACATTTTTTGTGAAATGGTAGGGGTACATTTGTACCCCCTTACCATTTCACACAGGTGGAGGCCGGGATCTGGGGGTCCCCTTGTTAAAGGGGGCTTCCAGTTTCCGATAAGCCCCCCACCCGCAGACCCCCACAACCACCGGGCAAGGGTTGTGGGGATGAGGCCCTTCTCCCCATCAACATGAGGACAAGGTGCTTTGGGGGCTACCCCAAAGCACCCTCCCAATGTTGAGGGCATGTGGCCTGGTACGGTTCAGGGGAGGGCGCTCTCTCGTCCTCCCTATTTTCCTGTGGCCTGCCAGGTTGCGTGCTCGGATAAGGGTCTGGTATGGATTTTTGGGGGGACCCCCACAAATTTTTTTTTTACATTTTGGTTCGGGGTTCCCCTGTGGGGGAATCCCATGCCGTTTTTATCAATGTACTTTTATGTGTATTGCCGGGACCGACAATTCATTCTAGCCGCGAGTACTTTTAGATGACTTTTTTTACTTTAGAAATTTAATTTTGCTCTCGGACTGTTCTAAACATGGGAAACATGCGCCACTTTACAGGTATACTATAGACACCCCCCCAGGTACAAAATTTAAAGGAATTTTACACTTTTATTGTTTCACTTTAGGCGTTATTAAAATCACTGCTCCCGAAAAAACGTTAGTTTTTAAAACTTTTTTTTGCATTGATACATGTCTCCTGGGGCAGGACCCATGTTCCCAAACACTTTTTTAGACAATAACTTGCATATAAGCTCATCTACTACAACATGTGATAACGTAAAATGCAAGAGGGTGTACCGGCGCCAACTACTATGGTGACTATGTATGTGAAGGCTGCAATCTGGAAAGTAAAAATACTGATGGTACAGTTACTGATTAAGATGTGGTATAGATTGGAGATTGCGCCAATCACACTATAACCTTAGTGTCACCTGAATTATATTAGATTGGTACTATTACTGCTGCTGTCAGTTGCCGGTTCCTTAGGGGGTACGGTTGGCACTAAATTATATCAGATGGACAAGGGAAATAGGTTAAATTCTCATAAAAAATGTATACACTCCTGAAATTCCCAATCCTGAATAAAAAAAATAAAATGAAATGAAATGAAATATAGATGAGATGAGTAATCCTATATATCAAACACCATGTGCTTTTGTGTTAATAAATAATTTTTTCCGCGAAGGGAAAACTTGATAGGAAAACTTTGGAAAAGACCAGGGAAAAAGTAGGACAAACCAATAGAGAAGATATACTTATGAACAGTAAGAGCAATAGGCTCATAACGAAAAAATTCCCCAATGATGTACCTTTCATAACTAGATTTAATACACAGTATAGAACATTGGAGGAGAAGATTAAAAAACATTGGCCAATTATTTGTAATGATCCACAACTGAGTAAAATCCTTCCAAATAGACCCACATTCATATACAGGAGGGCTGGTAGAATCAGGGACCAACTAGTTAAGAACGTACCTGACCCCCCCAAGAAACTAATCACCTTTCTTGACCACAAAGGATTTTTCCGATGTGGCAAATGTAAGCCTTGTAGACTCACAGATAAAAAAAACAGAAAAACCTCACAGTTCCAATCCTTTTCGAACAAAAAAATATTCAAAATAGACAAACTAATAACCTGCCAAAGTACCCATGTAACCTACATAATAGAGTGTACATGTGGGTATCAATATGTGGGCAGAACCACAAGAACTCTATCAACACGAATAGGAGAACATATTAGAAACATCAAAAAAGGATACAAATATCACAGTGTGTCCAAGCATTTTAGGGACATCCACAATCGTGATCCTAAATACCTGAAGTTCTACGCTATAGATAGAATTGAGCAACAATGGAGAAACATCAATCTAAGACGGGAAATATCGCGCAACGAAACGAACTGGATATTTAAAGTAGAAACAATGAGACCTAAGGGTTAACCCCTTAGGTCTCATTGTTTCTACTTTAAATATCCAGAGATGGATCGTGGAGATGGATATAAACTGCTTCATAGAAGATTACTAGAATATTGATGCTGACCTGTTTTACAAAACCCTCTGCACCAAGAAATGGGAACAAACACATTTTTTTCACATATCTTTTACACATTCTTGACACTACCAACACTCACCGTCAATGTCTATTTTTCTATTTTATTTTATTCTATTTACATTTTTATTTTTATTTCTATTTTTTAATTTTAATTTTTAATTTTAATTTTAATTTTAATTTTTAAATTTAAATACTTTTATTTTTATTTATTTTTATTTTTATTTATTTTTATTTTTATTTTTACTATTATTTTTATTTTATTTTATTTCATTTCATTTTCTTTTATTATTTTATTACATTTCTTTGTAATAAAATTATTTTTTGTATTTTTGGTAATACTTTTTTATAACACACAATTTCTTTGTCTCCTTTTTCACAACATTTCCTTATTTTTTCACATCACGATCCATTCCCCCATCACACACAATTTTGATTAGTGATTGGGAATGGAGAACAGAGCAGCATCAACAGATACAAGCAGAACACTATTCTATGTATGACACTCTGAACACAAATAACTTAATACTAATTAATGGAGTCAGGGGGAATTTTCTTTTCTTTTCATTCTTTTTATTTTATTTTATTTCATGTATGAAATGTAAGAGTGACCCAGCTGTGGAGATGGGGACCTCCTAATGAAATTTAACATTTTTGGTGAGTGAGTAATTGAACCAATGGCATATACCCAGCATCAAATAAAATAGTCAGTGGGGAAGTTTGAACAATAGAAATAGAAAAAAAACGTAATGTATGCTAGCAGAATAAAAAGGGGGTATGATCTAACATTTAAGCATAGGGCTTGGTAAGAAAAGAAAGGTGGCACACAGCATGAGCCTAGCAACAGGGAAACAAAAAACAATTGGTCTGAATGACTAACAAACAAATATGGATCATGCTGATGACAGAGGCACTAAGGAGGACACCAATATGGCGTCTTCCACACTTCCGGCGGAGACACAGGGGGGTAGCAATATGGCGGCCGGACCACTTCCGGTCCAGCGGTGACAAATAAACTACATCTACCATCTTCCCCAGTGGAGAAACAGGGGGGTAGCAATATGGCGGCTGGATCACTTCCGGTCCAGCGGCAACAAACTAAACCTTATCTAACAGACATAAAGGATATGTAAAAGGGGAATATTAGCAAGGTGGCCGGATGTTTTCCTAGTGAATACACACAAAGTAAGCCTAACATACATATAGGAAACATGAGGGGGATAACCAACATGGTGGTCTAGTCACTTCCGGCGGCATGGCATGGGGGTAGCAAGATGGCGGCCGGAGCACTTCCTGTTTGACAGCGTGACACACAGTAAGTAAGCACAGTTGCAATGATTGAAACACTGATGGAAAGGGGTATATATAACAGTTGGGGGGCCATACTCAGCAGCTTCCTGATGACGCAGACAGACATGCGAAACGCGTAGAGGCTGCTGGGTAATATTTGAAGAAGCCATACCAATTTACAGCACAAGCGGTCCTGCCTGGGACTTGAGGTCCCCATACACACGGCTGGAGAGGCTCAGTGCCGGCTTTGAGGGCACTATCCCATGTGAGTGCAATAGTCCTCTTGTTTTTAATCGTATATTTTAATAAATTTTTGAAACGTATTACGCTATGGGAGCATCTTTTTATTCTTTTACCTTGAGAAAGAAGGACACTCCCTGTATCTAACCGATCCGAACCTTGCCATAAAAGAGAAGGAGCGGTTATCCAGCTAAACAAACCAAAGGCTTATTACTCACCTATATCTGGTGAGTGGCCATTTTATATGGTGGTGGATTCACAGGGTGATAAAGAGATATATCCTGAAAGAACTAATCATTAGTCACTGTATTTATCGGAACTTACTTGTTTTGGAGCGGCTGGAACGCTGGTGGTGGCAACATAGGATTTTTTTCACAAAATTTATGTGGACATATTTTTGGGGATCAAACCCAAATTGTTTGAAATTTTCTTTGCAGGAATTGGACTGAATCACATTGAGTTTGGGGACACTGTTTTAGTTTTTTCTCAGTCTCCTTCACAGAATTCTGACACACGTGCATATATATATATGTATATTTCTTTTCACAGATTGATGATACATGCGTACCCATGCATTTTTTTCACAGGATTGTAATAGTGTGGGACTAGGGGTGTACATTTTTTCATTTTTCCCCTTTTTTTCTTTTCTTTTCTTCCTTTTTTCCTCCTAAAGCAATTCGGGGGTGAAAAGGGGACTTCAAGTTTTCCCTTCAAGTTTTCCCTTCGCGGAAAAAATTCTTTATTAACACAAAAGCACATGGTGTTTGATATATAGGATTACTCATCTCATCTATATTTCATTTCATTTCATTTTATTTTTTTTATTCAGGATTGGGAATTTCAGGAGTGTATACATTTTTTATGAGAATTTAACCTATTTCCCTTGTCCATCTGATATAATTTAGTGCCAACCGTACCCCCTAAGGAACCGGCAATTGACAGCAGCAGTAATAGTACCAATCTAATATAATTCAGGTGACACTAAGGTTATAGTGTGATTGGCGCAATCTCCAATTTATACAACATGTGATAACGCCCCACTCGGGCTCCACTTCTGGGTGTGCTCTCACCTCTATGCTAGTGACCTCAGATTTAAGTTTGGCCAATGCTCGCTTTTTTGTCGCCAGCATACTAATGAGTAAGTATGTTCTGTCTCCCTTCAATCCTCATTGGCTATGGCAATGTCTCTTACCATAGGATTAATGTATGTAAGAAAAAAATAATTTAATTGAAAACCAACACTTTATTAAAATCTCAGCAAATCACTACTCACATATTCAGGGTGCTTATAGTGTGCTACTCTTACCTCACTTGATAAATCAATGCAGTATGTTGCCTCCGTGACACCATCCTCTCATCTGTAATTCCTCCCACTGGGTAAACTCACAGTACCAACCACCTTGCCCCCCATGCGTTACACCACAGGGTCACGTGGCTTCCTCAGGGGCATTCTATTGGATGTGATCTTTTTTTTTTTTTTTTAATCAATAGAATTTTATTAAATAGTTTTTTAACAATACAACAAAGAAAAGAGTATTACATATGAAATTTCAAGCAATTGTAGTTTACAAACCGTTTGTTGGAAGTTCACATACATTTTTTATAGGCCAATATTAACCAACATTTATATAGTTATTCAAAATATGCATCCTCAGTAATACCATCATATTAAATGTAATCAATAGGTACTCTGGATTGCCCGCCCCCAAGGGCGCCCCCAGTCGGGATCATGCTGCGCCCGAGGGGTAGCAACCCAGCGCCCCACGATGTCCATCTATAGCCTTGTTTTGAAGCATGAAGCTTTCTAGTAATAGATTGAATTATCAAAAGTTTCCCTGAGAATGAACATCCTTAACTTGGAAAATCAATATGTAAAAGGGAAGAAAATGTAACTTTAACTGGGGAGGATAAAGAAGGGGAATGGAAGGGGGAGAGCCTGTTATAAGGCTCAAATTGGCAGGAAGATTGTCAATAAAGAGGAGTTGAACTCCTAGGTATATTGAGTCTCATTTACTTGTATCTATTTGTGATGTCTCTTTGCTATTTCTTACAGGATTTGTACCAGTCTATCCATGGTTACCAGTTATTCAGAAATACAGTGTGTTTCCTTGCTTATGTACTTCTGGGGTGTCAGGCGATTTCCAGATTCTGAGTATGACTAATTTTGCTGCTAAAAATAGGTGGGTGGTAAATTGACGTAGTGTTGGTGGGATATCTTCTATGCCGATATTTAGCAGAGCAAGGGAAGGGGATATTGAAATATTCAGGCCCGTCGCTTGTCGATAGATTGTAAATATTGTTGGCCAGAATTTTGCAAGTTTTCTACAAGACCATAGTATGTGGAAGATATTGCCTACTTGGGAGCATTGCCTCCAGCAGAGAGGGGATGCTGTAGAACTAAACTTAGAGATTTGGTAGGGTGTCAAGTACCATCTCTGTGTGACCTTATGGGATAATTCCCAGAGGGAAGTACTTTTTGTGGCTGAGTATGTGTGATGAATTGCTTTACTCCATTGTTCTATTGGGAAGCTAGTATCTAAGTCCCTTTCCCAGGCCAGCATAGATTTGGATTTAACCAGTACGGATTTGTCATTAAGAATGTTGTAGAATAGGGATATTCCGCCTCTATGATATTCGTTGGAGGTTAGATATGTTTTAATTTGCCAGTGTACTTCATACGGTGGGTGGTGGGTGCATGTGGTGTAGGATTTTAGTCGAGCATAAGTGAAATATTCTAGATGTGATAAGTTATATTCCTTTTGAAGAGACACAAAAGGTTTGAGCTTAGGACCATTATATAAATCTTGTAACCATGTGATACCTTTTTTGGTCCATTCATCTAAAGATAATTCAGGAATTAATAGTGGTAAAATGGATAAAGGTATTGGGATTTTAATAGTTGGATAGTTTGAAGCGCGTTGTATAGATAGGGTTTTCCAGGATTGTAGAGTCACTAGGACTGGTAGAGGTAGGTGTTTGGGGATCTGTTTGAGATATGGAAAGGCTAAGGTATAAGAGTATAAATTGCCTCCTGGAATGATGGATTGTTCTATTTCTTTCCATAGTGAGGTGGATTGGTCAGAAAATCATCCTTTAAGTTGCGCTAAAATAGCAGAACTATGATAGTCTGCCAGTATAGGTAGGCCTAAACCCCCAGCTTTTCTAGTTTTGCTCAATTTAGTGAAGGCGCTTCTAGCTTTCCTACCTTCCCATAGAAATTTGGAAATCATAGATTGCAATGTTAAAAAGAATTGTTTGTTTACTGGTATTGGGACAGAGAGATATATGTACAACAGTTGAGGCAATACTTGCATTTTAAATGCTGCCAAGTGGCCTGACCATGATAGAATGTGTCTACTCAAGGCTAAAAGATTTATTCGTAATTTGGATTTTAGTGGAAGATAATTAGCTTTAAACAGTTGTTCCGGATGAGAAGTGAGTGTAATCCCTAAGTATGTGATGCCAGAGTCTTGTCATGTGAATGGGTATTTATTTTGAAGGCGTGTTTTTTCCCACGATGGAAGCCCTAGGTCAAGGACATAGGATTTAGTGTTATTCACTTTGTAATAAGAGATTTCGCTATATTGTTCCAATAGATCTGTTGCATGTGCTAATGACGTTGATGGTTTTGTAAGCATTAGTATTACGTCATCAGCGAAAAGACTGATGACATGTTTATGATTATGACAAAACCGTGAATATCGGGATTATTTCTGAAGCTCGAGGCCAGGGATTCCATTAGCATGTTAAAGATTAGCGACGACAATGGGCACCCCTGTTGAGTACCATTCGTGATTCTAAAAGGTTTAGATAACATGCCTGAGGTAAATACTCTAGTGAATGGGGAGGTGTAAAGGGCTAAAATAGCTGAAAGTATGTAGCCAGTAAAGCCGAATTTTGTGAGCACCCTGGAAAGGTAGATTCAGTGGACTCGATCGAACGCCTTCTCTGCATCCAAGGCTAGGAGTAGAGAAGGCGATTGAGATTTCCTTGCTATACTTATAATGTTAATAACTTGTCTCGTTGCGTCTGAGGTCTGTCTACCCTTTGTGAATCCCGATTGGTCAGGGTTGATTATTGTTGGTAATATGTCCACCAGTCTTAATGCTAAGATTTTTGCATATAATTTCAAGTCATTGTTCAATAATGAGATGGGCCTGAAATTCTGGGGCACATCAGGGCTTTTACCAGGTTTTGGGAGGGTTACAATGGTGGCCTCCAGCATTTCAGGCGGAAAAAAGGCAGAAGCAGCTGCAGCATTGAATACATCAAGGAGGTGAGGACTCAGTATTGTCTTAAAAGCTTTGTAATACTCTCCTGTTAGTCTGTCAGGACCAGGGGATTTGTTGTTAGGTAAGACATCCATAGCTTTAAGTATTTCAAGAATTGTAAAGGGTGTATTTAAGTCATCAAGTTGATCAGCGTTTAGTTTAGGGATGTCAATTTTAGATAAAAACTCATCTATGCTGGCCATTGAGGGTTGTGGTGTTGAAGCATCATTTTTAAGGTTGTACAGGGATTCGTAATAATCGCTGAAAGAATCAGCAATTTTTTGTGGGTCCATTTCTTTTTTGTTGGTCTTGGAGTTTATCATGTATGGGATTTTGGTTTTGAAACGTTGTCCTTGTATTTTACGCGCCAAAGCTTTCCCTGCTTTATTGCTGGTAGAATAAAAGGACAATTTCATTTTTCTTTCTGTTTGTTTGAATTTATGTAATAAAATAAGTCTGAGTTCATGTCTCAGATTTTCTAGTTTCGTGTGGAGGGACGGAGTAGTTTGGATTTTGTTTTGGTCTTCTAAAGATCTAATTTCTTTCATTAGCATATCAATCTGCAGCTGCCTCTGCTTCTTCTCGTTCAAAAAAGTTTTATTGTTTTCAAAAAGCATACATTGTACAATTTGGCATTGTACGTCGATTAGCGACGTAGGAATTACATGAAATTCAGTATAACCATAAAGAGTATGTACTTAAACTCTGTGTAAATAGCCTATATTTTAGGTGATAAACAAGAAAAACGTGGTAAACATAGAACGAAACCTGACCTCTCAAGTGGCACCCCTAACGGGAACATTAGTGCCACAGGAGAGGAGAGGAATCACTAGTATATCATATATAATGTGGACAGCGTTAGCTATGGGTTAGTAGCATAGGTATCATAGTGTATATTCTCCAGGGGGTTGAAGTATTGCTCAGTAAAGAAGTGGAGCGTCAGGATGAATGCGGGTGTCTTTAATTACTAGTCGCAGTTGTAGGCGCAGTTGAAGTCCAATTAATCCAGGGTTGCCAGTGAGCATTGGTCTTGGTATAGCAACCATCACTGGTTGCTGTCATAAGTTCGTAGCTGTAGTGTAAGGCCACTATATTTAAGACTTGTGAGAGTGTCAAGGATGAGGAAGATTTCCAATGTCTAGTGAGGTTGAGCCTGGCTGCTAGGAGTATGTGTGTAGTAACATATCTGATGGGGTATGGGAGGTCATCGATGGTCAGGTTCAAGATTGCCAGAGCAGGTGACTGGGGGATTGGGATGTTGGCGATTTTGTTGAGAAGTTGGAATACTTCCGCCCAGTACTTTCTTACATCTGGGCAGAGCCAGAATATGTGAAGCATATTCCCTTCAGTAGAGTGGCATCTCCAGCAAGTGGAGGGGTTACGAGGGTCAAAGGCTGATATCCTGGAAGGTGTAAGGTACCACCTTAATGATATTTTTTGTGTGAGTTCCCAAAGGGTGGCACATTTCGTGGATTTGTAAATCGTCTGGAATGCGAGTTGCCATTGTGTGTCTGAGAATGTGCGTGCTAGATCAGTTTCCCATCTGAGATGCGGGGACAGTTTGGCGAAGCAGTTTTTTTGGTGGAAGAGAGCGTAAAAATGGGAGATTCCCCTGGTGGTAGAGGCCGGGTTGGAGAGGAAGTCCCAAGATTTGGGCTGTACAGTATAGAGGGGAAGAGGGAGGTTGCGCAGGGAGTGATGTATGCGGAGGTAGGTGAAGTGTTCCGAGAGAGGGAGGTCATAGTCGATTTGTAGTTGGGGGAAGGATTTAAGGGTGTTCCCATTGACAAGGTCTTGTATGTGTCGGATCCCCTTGAGGGTCCAGAGTGCGATTGGGAGATCTGGGGTTAGGAACAACAAAGAGTCGAGAGGTATGTAGAATCGAGGAGAGGAAGAGTCTGGTGAATTGTGTGTGACCAGTTTTTTCCAGGCTAGGGCCGAGGCCTTCATAGTCGGAGAGAGGTACGATGGAATTGTGGCCCCTAAGGGAGTAGAGAGTAGCCAAGATTTCAGATTGGATCCAGGGAGCGAGTAATTTTCTATTTGTGCCCATAGAGGATTCAAGTTGGATTGGAACCAGCTGGGTAGTTGGGCTAGGATGGCGGCCAGATAGTAGTCTTCAAAATTAATGGACCCTACACCTCCCGTCAGTTTATGTTTAATTAATTTTAGGTGGGCACATCTGGGTTTCTTGCCTTTCCAGAGAAATTGGTTGTATATTGTTTGAAGAGACCTGAAGAAGGATTTGGGGAGTGGGATGGGGAGCGTTCTGAAATAGTAAAGAATCTGGGGAAGGCAAATCATTTTGTAGGCTGCGAGTCTACGGGTTGGTGAGGATAAGGATGACGTCATCAGCGAATAGGCTGATTTTGTGTGTCGTTGGTCCAATTTGCATTCCTGAAATTGCAGGGTGGGTGCGGACATGTTCTGCCAGGGGTTCCATGAGTAAATTAAAAATAAGGGGGGACAGTGGACAGCCCTGGCGAGTGCCATTCGTGATGGGGAAAGGGCGGGAAAGCATACCGTCAGAGAATACCTGGGCTGTGGGGTTGGAGTAAAGTGCCATAATGGCGTTTAGGATAGTGCCCTTAAAACCAAATTTCTGTAGAACATTCTGGAGGTATGACCAGTGGACTCTATCGAACGCCTTCTCTGCGTCCAGAGATAGGAGCAGAGAAGGCGTTCCGGTGGATTCAGCATGGTGAATGAGGTTTAGCATCCTTCTAGTGGCATCTGATGCCTGTCTACCTTTTGTAAATCCCGTTTGATCCTGGTGGATAAGAGTGGGCATAATCGTAAGTAGTCTCGTTGCTATAGTTTTAGCGTAAATTTTGATGTCGATATTCAACAACGAGATTGGGCGAAAATTTTGGGGGACATTCGGCTCCTTTCCTGGCTTTGGTATCGTAATTACAAGAGCATTCAGGTATTCTTTATTAAAAGTGGAAGAGGAGGCAGCGTCATTGAAGATTTCAGTAAGGTGTTGAGCCAGAAGCGGGGAGTATGTCTTATAATATTCCCCTGATAATCCGTCTGGGCCTGGTGCCTTGCCAGTCGGTAGGGAGTCAATAGTCAGTTTAATTTCCCGTTCTGTAAATGGGGCATTGAGAGTCTGTAGTTGTTCTGAGGTCAAGGTAGGTAGATTCAATTTTTGGAGGAACATTTCAATGTCATGTTGTGAGGGTTGTGGAGTGAGGGGGTCTCTCTTTAAGTTGTAGAGGTCACCATAGTAGTCACTGAAAGCGTCAGCTATATCTTGTGGGTTGGTAAGGGGGATGTTTGTGTGGGGGTGAAGAAGTTGTGAGATCTTTGACTTGTCGCGTCTAGCTTTGAGGCGTTGAGCCAATTTTTTCCCCGCTTTGTTGGAGGTGGAATATGAGGTCGCCTTGAATTTTTTGTAGAGGAATTCATAAGAGTAGAGCAGTAGGGATCTAAGTTCTTGTCGTAGGGATAATAGTCGGTTCGTTAAGGAGTCTCGGGTGTCAGTCTTGTGCTTTGTCTCGAGCTCTGATATTTGAGCCACTAATTCGTCTAGACGCTGCGTCCTTTTCTTTTTATGGTATGAACTCATTTTGATTAACATTCCTCTCATGAAGGCTTTATGCGCGCTCCACACCACTCCAGGGTCGGACACTGTTCCCTTGTTCAGCATGAAAAAATCTGTAATATGTTTTGATATGTCTGGCACATAATTATTATTTTGGATAATGTAGTTGTTTACTCGCCAGAGACGTGCGTTACCTTGAAGAGTAGAATCTTCAATGGTAATGGTAATGGGAGCGTGATCCGACCATGTTGTGGTGTGGATTGCAGAGTCAGAAACTTTTTGCAAAATCCATTTATCCGATAGAAATAAGTCTATTCGAGAGTACGAGCGATGTCTGGGGGAAAAAAAGGTAAAGTCTCGTTCGGAGCCGTGATGGCACCGCCATACATCGTAGAGATCTTGGACAGTTAGAAATTTTTTCAATGGTGAGGGTTGTCTTTTCGCAGCTGAGGTAGAGTCCAAATGGAGGTCGGGGGTCAGGTTGAAGTCTCCGCACACTATCAAATGTCCCTTCTGAACAGGTTTGGCAGTGCGTAGTACCTTGTGCAGGAACTTCATCTGATGGGAGTTCGGGGCATATAGGTTAACGAGAGTGTAGGGCACTCTGTTGATGGTGCATATAAGGATTATATAGCGACCTTCAGGATCTGGGATAGACTGTAGCAATTGAAAGTCGACCGTATTTTTGATCGCTACCATAACTCCTTTAGATTTGGTGGAGTGGGAAGCATGAAAGGTGTGAGGGTATAGTTGGTGTTTGCAGAGATGAGTGTCTCCTGGCAGCAGGTGGGATTCCTGAATGCAAATGACATCACTGTGGAGAGCTGTGGCAGTTTTCCATAGTGAGTGGCGTTTGGCAGGATGATTCAGTCCGTTGACATTGAGCGATAGTATGTTAAGCGGCATCGTGTTCGAGGTGGTGTAAGGAAGGTATCAAGTAACACTTACAGTTAGATGCTTGAAGACGGTTCTGGGTTTCACTGGCGTCTAGTTGTAGATACTCGGGAGTCCAAGGGTCTGAGGAAGGGGTGCGATGTACAACTGCGGATAGAGCAATACAATGCGACCTAGATGTGGTTAATGGAAGTAGTTTAAGTAGATTAAGGTACTTGAGGTGGAGAAACAGAAAAATAATTCAGTGTAAGAATTCACGTGGTATACTACTGGTATGAGGTTGAAGTGTCGCTCCGAAAGCGCACTTATATAGGTCAAGGCTAAAACATGCCCAAAAGAGATCAAATCAAATTAAATAGAAGAAAAAGAAAAAAAAAAAAAAAAAGAAAAATCGCAGAGGGGGTGCAGAACACCACAGTAGCCTCCGTATGGGGGTGCAGAGAGTCAGTAAGGCTGGAGAGTGCAAACAGGGGTAACAGTTCGTCAGCTCGCAGGGGAACTTGCAAGACGGTACGTTGTTGGCCACTTCAGTTGTGCGGTATTGGTCCAGTTAGACATTGGGGTGAGCCGGATACTTGTGGGATGAATGAGGTCCTCTGGCGTGAGAGGGAGGTGCAGGAGGGTCAAGAAGGATGTCCCAGGTGTGGAGGAGACGGAGGCCTTTTTCTAGATCACTAACAGTGTGAGTTTGCCCATTGCGGGTGATGAGGAGTGTGGCTGGATATCTCCATTTATACTGTAGCTTGTGGTTCTGTAGGCCTTTCGTGACAGGGTTCAGTAGACATCTCATTTGGAGGGTATATTTGGAAAGGTCTGGGAAGAGTTGTATCCCAGTATAAGGTGGTGGTAATGGTGTTTTGCCTTTGACCCCTATCAGTAGCTTCTCCTTGATATGGTAAAAGTGGACCCTCAGGAGGACATCTCTAGGGACTGAGGCTGCCAGGTGAGGTGGTTTAGCAATCCTGTGGATCCTGTCTATTATGACATCTCGCGGAGATGCTTCAGGTACAATTATATATATTAGGTCTTTCGCATAACGGGATAAGTCCGCAGGGGGTATATTCTCGGGGACTCCCCTCAGTTTAACGTTGTTCCTGCGGGACCTATCTTCTAAATCGGCTAGTTTACCGCGCATCCACGCCTGTTCTGTTTTAATCTCATCATAAGTGTCAATGATGTCATTCACTGTATGAGTGCAGTCAGATAGGCCTTTCTCAGTGTTGGTGATTCTGGTATCCAATGTGCGGATGTCAGAGGTGAGTGTTGAGAACATAGTGGAGAGGTCCGTCATGAGGGAGGTTTGGAGGGAGAGCAGCATGTCCTTCAGTGTCGTATCCATGACAGGTTGGCCTGAGGTGGGGAATAATGGCATGGAGGATTGCAGGGCCTGATCAGAGAGGAAGGGCTGTAGAGCTTGGATCTCATTTTGTGAGTGCAGCGGCTGCTGTGGCGGTGCGTCAAGTCGCATTTTAGCTTTGGCAGGGCTGCCAAGCAGGGGGTCACTATCCTGGTTAACTGGGGGGTCTGTGGAGGTACCTGATGGAGGATGTTCTTCCGGGGTGGCATCCGGGAGGTCCGTATAGGCCTCACGTTGTGCAATCGAGCCGGCGTCATTTTGGATCGATGTGACCCGCTCCGCGGGCTTGTAAGCAAATTCGGTTAGTTTTTGAGGTACTCGGTCTGTGTATCTCTTTCTGGACTGCAGCATTTTGTCCTCCAGGTCGTTCTGAACAAGGATGGCTGTGAGTGGAGCAATGAGTGGGGCCTGCGGCGTTAGGTTATGTCCCCTGGCTGACGAGCATGCGGTTCAGGTGTCCATCTTATTCTCCGGCCAGGTTACCGGTCGTAGAGGGGGTATAAATAGAGTAATAAGATGTCCGCTATATATCAGGCTGGCGTTCCTTTTACAGGTTTTTATGGGTGAGTGTCACTGGGTGATGGAGGTAGCTGGGGGTAGGTGGATGAGCCCAGGTGGTTTACATAGGGAGAGATGGTCTGGGGAGCCTAGTTGTAACAGTGTTGTGGCTCTGGGTGGAGTAAGATGGCCGCCAAATGCTAGGCCTGAGGTAATGTTTTTCTTGCAGGCCTTTGAGGAGGAGTATTCGTGGGTGGTACTGGTGGTGAGCAGTAGGAGAGCAGGCTGAGGGTGTTGTGGGGCGTCTAGGTCGTCCTGGGGGGCCCAGATTAGTAGTGCAGTCCGAGGTGGGTGAAGCAAGATGGCCGCCGCTACCGCGACTAGGCCGGAGCCGCGGTCTGTCCTGCCGGGCGGCCGCGGGTGTTTACACCACACGGCCCGGAGCTCTCCCGGGATTAATCTGCCTCAGCGTGGGTGGATAGGGGCCCTCCCGTCCCGCCGATTGCGGAACTCGAGTCTGGGGATGATGGGGGCCGCATAGGCCTCAAGATGGCGGCGGCTCTCCACTGTGTGGAGCCGATCCCGGCTCGTGGGTAGGTCTAATCGTCTGGACAGAGTGTCCAATACTCCCAAGGGATAGTGCAGTAAGGGCCTGGTAGTGGATGGGGGTATGGTATATGCTCACCCGAGACTTCTAGCAGTCGGATGGCAAAGGATTAAGGATGGGATGGTGGAGCTCTTCAGGAACACGTCCGTTCCCTTCTACTTCCGGTCACGCCCCCCTGCCTCTGCTTCTTTAACCTTGCTCCTTGTTGGATAAACATTCCATGGATGAATGCTTTATGAGTAGAGTTGAGCGGACACCTGGATGTTCGGGTTCGGCGGGTTCGGCCGAACTTCGGAAAAAAGTCCGGGTTCGGGACCGAACTTGACCCGAACTTGACCCCGGACTCCGAACCCCATTGAAGTCAATGGGGACCCGGACTTTTGAACACTAAAATGGCTGTAAAAAGGTAATGGAAAGGGCTAGAGGGCTGCAAATGGCAACAGAATGTTGTTAAGAGCATGGCAAGTGATCTGCAAACAAATGTGGATAGGGAAATAACTTAAAATAACATAAAAAAAATAAAAAATAAAAAAAAAATGCTGGAGGCCCCCTTCTCAGCAGAAGAGGTACAGGAAGTCATTAAGAACCTCAGAAACTCAACGGCACGATGCCGCACATATGGTGGGAATACCCCAAAATACGCACTTTCTGGAAAAAATTATTCAATTTAATGGATACGATAGTGGGAAAATAAAATACTTGGAAATAAAAAAAAAATGAAAAAAATTATAATCTTGACCTAGGAGGACGAAATTCAAATGGAGTAGGAGGTTGAGGTGGCGGTGGATGTGGCGGTGTAGGTGGAAGCGGCGGTGGAGGAGGACGAGGTAGCCAACACTGGTTCAAAAATACAACAATGGCTGGGTAAGGCTAGTGGTGAATGATGTGTCGAATTCTGTCCCCCGTCGCATAGTGTCCGCCCTGTACTGCGCTTGCTCAGTACGTAGGACAAGGGGATTTCGAAACTCTACAAGACGATGCACGGTGACTCCAGGTTCAAGCCACATCATCCGAGGTTGAAGCCTAGCCAAGCGAGCCCGTGAGGGGCCCTGTTACTATGTGCTACCGTATGTCCACTTGGATGGTCGGGCTTGAACCTGCACTCACTGCGCAGGCGACGTTCATCGTTGGAGATTTTGTGAATCTCCTTGTCCTCCGTACTGCGCAAGCACTGCACCTGCGCAGTAAGTGGCCGGACACTATCCGATAGCAAGATAGTTTTCGTCAGAACACCGGTATATGTGTCTATTCTGCACAAGGTACGGCCAAGTCCTGTGGGATCCATGCCTGGTTCATTTTAATGAACGTGAGCTTGTCCACATTGGCTCTGGACAGGCGGCTGCGCTTGTCTGTGATAACGCCCCCTGCCGTGCTAAATACACGTTCAGATAATACACTGGCGGCAGGGCAGGGCAGTACCTCCAAGGCGTAAAGGGCAAGCTCAGGCCATGTGCCCAATTTGGAGACCCAGAAGTTGAAGGGGGCAGACCCGTCATGCAGTACGTGTAGGCGCGTGCACACATACTGCTCCACCATGTTGGTGAAATGCTGCCTCATGCTAAGACGTTCCATCTCAGCTGGTGGTGCTGGTTGTTGTGGCGTGCTGACAAAGCTTTTCCACATTCCGTCTATGCTAACCCTGCCTTCCGAGGTGCTGGCGGTGCCCCGGCTGCGTTGGCGACCTCTTCCTCCTCCTCTGCCTTGGCCTTGTGCTTCCACCGTACCCCCCACCAAGTGGGAATGCCACCAGCAGCGCGTCTACCAGCGTGCGCTTGTACTCGCGCATCTTACGATCACTCTCCAGTGAGGTAATTAAGGACGGTGCGTTGTCCTTGTAACGGGGATCAAGCAGGGTGGCCACCCAATAATCAGCAACTCGGCGGTCATTGCGAAGACACTGCAGCATGTAATCGCTCATGTGTGCCAGGCTGCCCAGAGGCAAGGAAAAGCTGTCCTCTGTGGGAGGTGTATCGTCTGTGTCCTCTGTAACCCCCCAGCCACGCACCAGTGATGGACATGAGCTGGTCTGGGTGCCACCCTGCTGTGAACATGGTTCCTCCTCCTCCTCCATCTCCTCCTCATCCTCCACCTCGTCATCCTCCAGAACTGTGCCCTTGCTGCCAGACAATTGTGTACCTGGTGCTTGTTGGTGCAGGAACCCACCCTCGTAGCCACTTGTAAATGACTGCCCTGAAAGCCTTGGAAATTAACCCTCTTCCTCCTCCTCCTCCTCCTCCTCATCCTGTGCCACATCCTCTTCAATCATCGCCTGAAGAGTTTTTTCAAGGAGGCATAGAACTGGGATAGTAACGCTGAGAACGGCGTCATCGGCACTGGCCATGTTGGTGGAGTACTCGAAACAGCACAACAAGGCACACAGGTCTCGCATGGAGGCCCAGTTATTAGCGGTGAAGTGGTGCGACTCACGCGTGCGTGATGCAGCTGAAACTCCACTATCGCCTGCTGCTGCTCGCACAGTCTGGCAAGCATGTGCAAGGTGGAGTTCCACCTTGTGGGCACGTCACATATGAGACGGTGAGCGGGAAGGCCGAAGTTACACTGCAGCGCTGACAGGCGAGCAGCAGCAGGGTGAGAACGCCGAAAGTGCGTACAGACGGCCCGCACTTTCTGCAGCAGCTCTGGCATATCGGGGTAATTCTTAAGGAACCTCTGGACCACCAAGTTCAGCACATGCGTCAGGCAAGGGATGTGCGTCAAACCGGCAAGGCCCAGAGCTGCTACGAGATTTCGCCCATTATCGCACACCACCAGGCCGGGCTTGAGGCTCACTGCCACCAACCACTCATCAGTCTGTTGTTCCATGTCCCTCCACAACTCATGCGCGGTGTGGGGTTTTTCCCCCAAACAGGAAAGTTTTAAAACTGCCTGCTGTCGTTTAGCCCTGGCTGTGCTGAAGTTGGTGGTAAAGGTGTTACGCTGACCGGATGAGGAGGCGGTAGAGGATGAGGAGGCGGAGTAGGAGGAGTTAGAAACAGGAAGCAAACTGAAGTGCCCTGCAATCCTCGGTGGTGGAAGGACATGCGCCAAACTGCTATCCGCCTCAGGCCCAGCCGCCACTACATTTACCCAGTGTGCTGTTAGGGAGATATAACGTCCCTGACCGTGCTTACTGGTCCACGCATCCGTAGTTAGGTAGACCTTGCCACAGATGGCTTTGCGCAGTGCACACCTGATTTTGTCCCCCACTTGGTTGTGCAGGGAAGGGATAGCTCATCTGGAAAAGTAGTGGCGGCTGGGCACGACGTACTGTGGGACAGCCAATGACATCAGCCTTTTAAAACTCTGCGTCTCCACCAGACGGAATGACAGCATTTCAAAGGCGAGGAATTTTGAAATGCTGGCATTCAGGGCCAGGGATCGCGGGTGGCTAGGGGGGTACTTCCTCTTCCGCTCCAGTGTTTGGGAACTAGAGAGCTGAACGCTTCCATGGGACATTGTGGAGATGGTTGGTGACCCAGGTGGTAGTGTTGCTGGCAGATCCTCTGTTTGCGGGTTGGCATGTGTCACTGTCACTACAGAGGTGGATGAAGAGGCCAAGACTGTAGCAGAAGAGGAAGCAGGAGGAGCCAGAGACCTTTCTTGGTTTTTGAGGTGTCTACTCCACTGCATCTCATGCTTTGCACTTAGATACCTGGTCATGCAGGTTGTGCTCAGGTTGAGAATGTTTATGCCTCACTTCAAGCTCTGATTGCACAGCGTGCAAACCACTCGTGTCTTGTCATCAGGACATTGTCTGAAGAACTGCCATGCTAGGGAACTCCTTGCACCTGGCTTTGGTGTGCTCGGTCCCTTGCTGCGTTGGGCAGTAGCAGACGTACTGTCGAGGGGATGGACGCTCCGCTTTTGCACCCTGCTCCCTCTTCTGCTGTGCTGGTGGCTCTGTGCGACCACCACCTCTTCCTCTGAACTACACTGGTCACCTGCATGACGTTGATTCCATGTGGGGTCAAGGACCTCATCGTCCTCCACATCATCTTCCACCCAAAATTCCCCCCTGCCCTCCTTGTCGGTCTGCACAATGGCGAAAGCAGCAGCAGTTGGCACCTGTGTTTCGTCATCATCCGAGATGTGCTGCGATGGTCCTCCCATGTACTCATCATGAAACATAAGTGGTTGGGCATCGGTGCACACAATCTCTTCCACTTCTGGGGCAGGGCTAGGTGGATGGCCCTGGGAAACCCTGCTAACAGAGTCATCAAAAAGCAGAAGAGACTGCTGCATGATTTGGGGCTCAGACTGATTGGCTGATTTGCAAGGGGGTGAGGTGACTCTGCCAACTCTGAACTTTCATCAGGAGACTGGGTGGGAGACAATGTGAAGGAACCGGAGGCACTGTCAGCAGCAACCCAATCTACTATCGCCTGTACTTGTCCTGGCCTCAACATTCGTACAGCCTCATTAGGCGCGCCAAAATACTGCTGCAGGCTCTGTTGCCTACTCCAACCTGAGGAAGGTGTTTCACTAGTGCGTGTAGCTGGCACAGATCGACCACGTCCTCTCCCTGCAACAGGAGCGCCACCAGCAGCACCACGACCCGGGCCGCGTCCCCTTTTTGATGATCTCCTCATATTTTCAAAATGTATGATCTCGCCCTAAATGGGTGTTTTTGTATATAGCAGAATACACGTACAGTGTCTAAAGCGTTTATGAACACGCAGAAAATGCTATTGGGAAAAAAAAAAAACGCTGCAAAATTATTTTTTTTTGCAATGTTTTTGCAATATCAGAATACACGGAAAAGCGTTTATGAAAATGCAGAAAATGCTATTGGGAAGAAAAACAAACACTGCAAAATTAAATTTTTTTGCAATGTTTTTCCAATATCAGAATACACGCACAGTATGTAAAGCGTTTATGAAAACGCAGAAAATGCTATTGGGGAAAAAAACACCGCAAAATTACATTTTTTTGCAATATCAGAATACACGAACAGTATGTAAAGCGTTTATGAAAACGCAGAAAATGCTATTGGGAAGATAAAAAACCCCGCAAAATTAATTTTTTTTGCAATGTTTTACCAATATCAGAATACACGGACAGTATGTAAAGCGTTTATGAAAACGCAGAAAATGCTATTGGGGAAAAAAAAAAAACTCTGCAAAATAAAAAATTTTTGGAATGTTTTTGCAATATCAGAATACACGGACAGTATGTAAAGCGTTTATGAAAATGCAGAAAATGCTATTGGGAAGATAAAAAACCCGGCAAAATTAAATTTTTTTGCAATATCAGAATACACGGACAGTATGTAAAGCGATTAATGAAAATGCAGAAAATGCTATTGGGGAAAAAAAAACACCGCAAAATTAATTTTTTTTGCTATGTTTTTGCAATATCAGAATACACGGATACTGTCTACAGCGTGTATGTATGAACACGCAGAAAATGCTATTGGGAAAAAAAAAAAAAGCAAAATTCAATTTTTATGCAATGTTTTTCCAATAGCAGAATACACACAGACTATGGTGTATCTCTTAGTATATGCAGTGTTGGTCCTAATGGTGCACTGACCTTGCAGGTAAAACTTTTATATTTTGTCTGGCACTGGCCTCATGGCACTGTTAAAAGACTGTGCACTGCACACCAGCCAGGGTACAATTGATTTAGGAATCTCTTTAATAATTCTCTCTGCCTCTTTTGCTTAATAAAGAAACTCCCTACTCTAGCTATCTAGATCGCACACTGATCTAACTAATTAGAAGAAAATTCAAGGAATGTGGACTGACTGCCTGACTGACTGAATCACACTAATGCCCCGTACACACGGTCGGAAAATCCGACCACAAAATCCATCAGATTTTTTCAGACGGATTTAGTCCTACACTGGTGTTGCATACACACGGTCGGACAAAGTTGTCGGAAAATCCGATCATCCTGAATTTGGTGACGTTTGTTGCCTACGACGGGACTACGTAGATGCTAGTAGCCAATAGCTTTGGTCTTGTAATGTGATCTGAGCATGCGTGGCACTTTGTCCGTCGGAATTCGCTACACACGATCGGAAAAAGTCCGATAGGACTTTGTTATCGGAAAATTTTAGAGCAGGAGATAAAACTTTGTCCGTCGGAAAATCTGATGCAAAATGTCCGATGGAGCCTACACACGGTCGGAATTTCCGACAACAATGTCCGATAGGACATTTTCCGTCGGAAAATCCGACCGTGTGTATGGGGCTTTACTCCTAAAATCCTCTCAGCAGCACAGGAACCTGTCTATAACAGAATGATGCTGTGTGCTGTGTGTCTGGACTATATATAGAGGCTGGGTCACATGCTGCACTGGCCAATCACAGCCATGCCATTAGTAGGCATGGCTGTGATGGCTTCTAAGGGCACACTAGTGAAACGATCGTCGATTGGCTGCCCTGCAGCTGTTAAAAAGGTGCCAATACAGCGCCGAACACCGGACCCGAACCCGAACTTACAGCCAATAGTTCGGGTTCAGGTCCGGGTCCCGAACACCCAAAAGTCCGGTACGGACCTGAACTTTACAGTTCGGGTTCGCTCAATCCTATTTATGAGTAGGGTTGAGCGAACCCGAACCGTGTATTCTGATATTGCAAAAACATTGCAAAAAATTTTTATTTTGCTGTGTTTTTTTTTCCCCAATAGCATTTTCTTCATTTTCATTAATCGCTTTACATACTGTCCGTGTATTCTGATATTGGAAAGACATTGCAAAAAAATTTAATTTTGCAGTGTTTTTTTTCTTCCCAATAGCATTTTCTGCGTTTTCATAAACGCTTTACATACTGTCCGTGTCTTCTGATATTGGAAAAACATTGCAAAAAAATTTAATTTTGCAGTGTTTTTTTTCTTCCCAATAGCATTTTCTGCGTTTTCATAAACGCTTTACATACTGTCCGTGTATTCTGATATTGGAAAAACATTGCAAAAAAAAATTAATTTTGCAGGGTTTTTTATATTCCCAATAGCATTTTCTGCGATTTCATAAACGCTTTACATACTGTCCGTGTATTCTGATATTGCAAAAACATTGCAAAAAAATGTAATTTTGCAGTGTTTTTTTTTTCCCAATAGCATTTTCTGCGTGTTTATAAATGCTTTAGACACTGTACGTGTATTCTGCTATATACAAAAACACCCATTTAGGGCGAGATCATAAATTTTGAAAATATGAGGAGATCATCAAAAAGGGGACGTGGCCCGGGTCGTGGTGCTGCTGGTGGCGCTCCTGTTGCAGGGAGAGGACTTGGTCGATCTGTGCCAGCTACACACACTAGTGAAACACCTTCCTCAGGTGCGAGTAGGCGACAGAGCCTGCAGCAGTATTTTGGCGTGCCTAATGACGCTGTACGAATGTTGAGGCCAGGACAAGTACAGGCGATAGTAGATTGGGTTGCTGCTGACAGTGCCTCCGGTTCCTTCACATTGTCTCCCACCCAGTCTCCTGATGAAAGATCAGAGTTGGCACCTGCAGCCGATGTCCATCAGTCTTTCACCTCACCCCCTTGCAAATCAGCCAATCAGTCTGAGCCCCAAATCATGCAGCAGTCTCTTCTGCACAGAGCCACCAGCACAGCAGAAGAGGGAGCAGGGTGCAAAAGCGGAGCGTCCGTCCCCTAGACAGTACGTCTGCTACTGCCCAACGCAGCAAGGGACCGAGCACACTAAAGCCAGGTGCAAGGAGTTCCCTAGCGTGGCAGTTCTTCAGACAATGTCCTGATGACAAGACACGAGTGGTTTGCACGCTGTGCAATCAGAGCTTGAAGCAAGGCTTAAACGTTCTCAACCTGAGCACAACCTGCATGACCAGGCATCTAAGTGCAAAGCACGAGATGCAGTGGAGTAGACACCTCAAAAACCAAGAAAGGTCTCTGGCTCCTCCTGCTTCCTATTCTGCTGCAGTCTCGGCCTCTTCATCCACCTCTGTAGTGACAGTGACACATGCCAACCCGCAAACAGAGGATCTGCCAGCAACACTACCACCTGGGTCACCAACCATCTCCACAATGTCCCATGGAAGCGTTCAGCTCTCTATTTCCCAAACACTGGAGCGGAAGAGGAAGTACCCCCCTACCCACCCGCGATCCCTGGCCCTGAATGCCAGCATTTCAAAATTCCTCGCCTTTGAAATGCTGTCATTCCACCTGGTGGAGACGCAGAGTTTTAAAATGCTGATGTCATTGGCTGTCCCACAGTACGTCGTGCCCAGCCGCCACTACTTTTCCGGACGAGCTATCCCTTCCCTGCACAACCAAGTGGGGGACAAAATCAGGTGTGCACTGCACAACGCCATCTGTGGCAAGGTCCACCTAACTACGGATGCGTGGACCAGTAAGCACGGTCAGGGACGTTATATCTCCCTCACAGCACACTGGGTAAATGTAGTGGCGGCTGGGCCTGAGGCGGATAGCACTTTGGCGCATGTCCTTCCACCACCGAGGATTGCAGGGCACTTCAGTTTCTAACTCCTCCTACTCCACCTCCTCATCCTCTACCGCCTCCTCATCTGGTCAGCATAACACCTTCACCACCAACTTCAGCACAGCCAGGGCTAAACGACAGCAGGCAGTTTTAAAACTTTCCTGTTTGGGGGAAAAACCCCACACTGCACAAGAGTTGTGGAGGGACATGGAACAACAGACCAATGAGTGGTTGGTGGCAGTGAGCCTCAAGCCCGGCCTGGTGGTGTGCGATAATGGGCGAAATCTCGTAGCAGCTCTGGGCCTTGCCGGTTTGACGCACATCCCTTGCTTGGCGCATGTGCTGAACTTGGTGGTCCAGAGGTTCCTTAATAATTACCCCGTTATGCCAGAGCTGCTGCAGAAAGTGTGGGCCGTCTGTGCGCACTTTCGGCGTTCTCACCCTGCTGCTGCTCGCCTGTCAGCGCTGCAGCGTAACTTCGGCATTCCCGCTCACCGTCTCATATGTGACTTGCCCACAAGGTGGAACTCCACCTTGCACATGCTTGCCAGACTGTGCGAGCAGCAGCAGGCGATAGTGGAGTTTCAGCTGCAGCACGCACGCATTTGTCGCTCTGGGGAACAGCACCACTTCACCGCCAATAACTGGGCCTCCATGCGAGACCTGTGTGCCTTGTTGCGCTGTTTCGAGTACTCCACCAGTGCCGATGACGCCGTTCTCAGCGTTACTATCCCAGTTCTATGCCTCCTTGAAAAAACTCTTCAGGCGATGATTGAAGAGGATGTGGCACAGGATGAGGAGGAGGAGGAGGAAGAGGGTTCATTTCCAAGGCTTTCAGGGCAGTCATTTACAAGTGGCTACGAGGGTGGGTTCCTGCACCAACAAGCGCCAGGTACACAATTGTCTGGCAGCAAGGGCACAGTTCTGGAGGATGACGAGGTGGAGGATGAGGAGGAGATGGAGGAGGAGGAGGAACCATGTTCACAGCAGGGTGGCACCCAGACCAGCTCATGTCCATCACTGGTGCGTTGCTGGGGGGATACAGAGGACACAGACGATACACCTCCCACAGAGGACAGCTTTTCCTTGCCTCTGGGCAGCCTGGCACACATGAGCGATTACATGCTGCAGTGTCTCCGCAATGACCGCCGAGTTGCCCACATTTTAACTGGTGCTGATTATTGGGTGGCCACCCTGCTTGATCCCCATTACAAGGACAACGTGCCGTCCTTAATTACCTCACTGGAGCGTGATCGTAAGATGCGCGAGTACAAGTGCACGCTGGTAGACGCGCTGCTGGTGGCATTCACACTTGGAAGCGGGGGTACGGTGGAAGCACAAGGCCAAGGCAGAGGAGGAGGAAGAGGTCGCCAACGCAGCCGGGGCACCGCCAGCACCTCGGAAGGCAGGGTTAGCATAGACGGAATGTGGAAAAGCTTTGTCAGCACGCCACAACAACCAGCACCACCAGCTGAGATGGAACGTCTTAACAGGAGGCAGCATTTCACCAACATGGTGGAGCAGTATGTGTGCCCACGCCTACACGTACTGCAAGATGGGTCTGCCCCCTTCAACTTCTGGGTCTCCAAATTGGGCACATGGCCTGAGCTTGCCCTTTACGCCTTGGAGGTGCTGGCCTGCCCTGCCGCCAGTGTATTATCTGAACGTGTATTTAGCACGGCAGGGGGGCGTTATCACAGACAAGCGCAGCCGCCTGTCCAGAGCCAATGTGGACAAGCTCACGTTCATTAAAATGAACCAGGCATGGATCATACAGGACTTGGCCGTACCTTGTGCAGAATAGACACATATACCGTTGTTCTGACGAAAACTGTCTTGCTATCGGATAGTGTCCGGCCACTTACTGCGCAGGTGCAGTGATTGCGCAGTACGGAGGACAAGGAGATTCACAAAATCTCCAAAGATGAACATCGCCTGCGCAGTGAGTGCAGGTTCAAGCCCGACCATCCAAGTGGACATACGGTAGCACATAGTAACAGGGCCCCTCACGGGCTCGCTTGGCTAGGCTTCAACCTCGGATGATGTGGCTTGAACCTGGAGTCACCGCGCATTGTCTTCGGAGAGTTTCAAAATCCCCTTGTCCTACGTACTGAGCAAGCGCAGTACAGGGCGGACACTATGCGACGGGGGACAGAATTCGACACATCATTCCCCACTAGCCTTACCCAGCCATTGTTGTATTTTTGAACCAGTGTTGGCTACCTCGTTCTCCTCCACCGCCGCTTCCACCTACACCGCCACATCCACCGCCACCTCAACCTCCTACTCCATTTGAATTTTGTCCTCCTAGGTCAAGATTATATTTTTTTCATTTTTTTTAATTTCCAAGTATTTTATTTTCCCACTATCTTATCCATTAAATTGAATATTTTTTTCCAGAAAGTGCGTATTCTGGGGTATTCCCACCATATGTGCGGCATCGTGCCGTTGAGTTTCTGAGGTTCTTAATGACTTCCTGTACCTCTTCTGCTGAGAAGAGGGCCTCCAGCATTTTTTTTTTTTTTTTTTTGTTATTTTAAGTTATTTCCCTATCCACATTTGTTTGCAGATCATTTGCCATGCTCTTAACAGCATTTTGTTGCCATTTGCAGCCCTCTAGCCCTTTCCATGACCTTTTTACAGCCATTTTAGTGTTCAAAAGTCCGGGTCCCCATTGACTTCAATGGGGTTCGGAGTTCGGGGTCAAGTTCGGGTCAAGTTCGGTCCCGAACCCGGACTTTTTTCCGAAGTTCGGCCGAACCCGCCAAACCCGAACATCCAGGTGTCCGCTCAACTCTATTTATGAGCATTCCACACAGAAAATGAGGAAATATCAGTGGTAGAATTGATCTGGAAATACTGAGAGAGATGGTCCTCCAATATAGTTTTTGTAGTTGGGTTATAGATTAGTTGAGCGTTGGAATGCCACATATACGCGTTGTTAACTGGGTTATTTTCTTCAATAGTGAGAAGGACAGAGGCATGGTCAGACCATGTAATTGAATTTATTTTAGTGTGTGACATTTTTTGGAGGAGGGATGTGATCTTTTTATAGTGTGAATCACCACCATTTTCCCAGAGACCATTATAACATTATCTCCAATATTCAGGATGTCGCCATTTTATCTTTGTCTTAGGGCTTTGAAAAAATTGCGATGTCCCGAATATTAGAGATCATGTTATAATGAGCTCTGGGAAAATGGTGGTGATTCACACTATAAAAAGCGCATTGAACTACCATCCAATAGAATCCCCTTGAGGAAACCATTTGACCCTGTGGTGTAACGTAAAGAGGAGGGGCAAGGAGGACAGCACTGTGAGTGCACCCAGCAGGGGGAATTGCAGATGAGCAGCTTGTGTCTTGGAGGCAACATACTTCATTGATTTATCAAGCGAGGTCAGAGTGGTGCACTACAAGCATCCTGAATATGTGAGTAGTGATTTGTTGACATTTTAATAAAGCGTTGGTTTTAAATGATATAAGCATTCTGGGAGTATTTTTTCTTGCATACATAAATCCTATGGCAAGAGACATCCCACAGCCAGGATTGAAGGGAGACAGAACATACTCATTAGTCCATAAGTGAGCACTGGCCAAGCTTAATTGTGAGGTCACTGGCATAGAGGTGAAAGCACACCCAGAAGGGGAGCACAAGTGGGGTGTTATTGCTTGTTGTAGTGGATGAACACTTTTAAGGATTGCCCAGAAGGAGTGGTGACCACATACACAACAATTTAAATTGGAATGTTTTTTCAATTTTTATTTTTTTAATACAATTTTTATTTTGAGCATACACCCTATAACAGGGACTGTATTAATTAAAAACACTCACTTGTCACTTTATTTATGAACACTGATATTGGGATTGTTGTGATTTAATGTGAGATAAGAAGTTGACAATATTGTATACTTTTTTTTATATATATTTAATTTTTTTGTTTTTTTATTTGCACACACGGATTTAAGCACTTGATGTTATATGTGCATTATAGAGTGATACAAAGTATCTATTTAGAAGGAGGTTTTAAGGTTGGTTTAGAAGCGCAGCACTTTGATTTAATTGCAATGCCTTTGCACAGAGTATGGGAGTGTGAGAAGTGCCTGCTGCTAGTAATATCAGGTGATAAAGCATGGTTGCTCGCAAGGGTGTTTGATTGTATCCGATTTCAGGCATCCCTCAGACAGGTGGCGCCCATGAGGTGTTGCAGGATTTGGATAATGCTGAGACTGAAGCGTGGTCAGATGGAAGCCTAGGTCATGAGTCGGGTGGGTATCAGAGCAGTCGTGGTCAGATGGATAGCAGAGCTCAAAAGCCAGGTGGGTATCAGAGCAGACGTGGTCAGGTGGATAGCCGAGGTCGAACACAGGAAGCAAACAGGAGACAGGTCAAGGATAAGTGTGACTGACCCCGTACTCAAGATGTCCGCCGTAAATGCTTCCTCTGTCCGGTACTACACAATCCAAGACCCCTTAGCTCACCCAGTCACCAGACAACACCAGTGTAGGCTACATCAGGAATTATCTTTATTTGACATGTCACACACATATATACAGCCAGATGACTAAAACCTAACCTAATTAGCATGAGCTAATTATCTTAATCAACACTGGACTCCTTCATTCAATTGCAGGGTTAATTGGCACACACAACAATAGGTGAAACACTCCGGGCCTTGGATCCAGGTGATGGTTTGGATGTGTTCACGACAAGGAAGCACAATCCCACCGCTGCCAGCCAATTGTGACGGACCCTGTACTCAAGATGTCCGCCGTAAATGCTTCCTCTGTCCGGTACCACACAATCCAAGACCCCTTAGCTCACCCAGTCACCAGACAACACCAGTGTAGGCTACATCAGGAATTATCTTTATTTGACATGTCACACACATATATACAGCCAGATGACTAAAACCTAACCTAATTAGCATGAGCTAATTATCTTAATCAACACTGGACTCCTTCATTCAATTGCAGGGTTAATTGGCACACACAGCAATAGGTGAAACACTCCTACAAGCCAGACTATACTCATTTACACAACAGACAGGCTGGCTGGAGTTCATGACATTAGCATCTCTTGCTAATATGCCAAATACATATAACGAGTCTGTCTTTTGGGGGCCAGCATGGACCTGAATCCAAGTAACACCAGCTCAGGGGTCAAAGAGCACCGTTCCCCCAAATGCCAGGGCCCATAATCGCAAGGCAATAGGCTTGCATTCAGTCCCCTCCAACAGCCTCTGTCCCGGCTAGGTCTGTCACAATAAGCCGGGTAGGTAACAGGTAACACATGAACAGGAATTTCACAGAGATAATGCACTGGAGGAGCTAACGATCAACCAGCAACTGAAGCCACCAGCAGACTTCCTTATATAGGCCCATGTGATGTGCTAGAAGAGATGTTGGGTCCTAAAGTCCTTCTCCTGCCATAAGTGCTGATAGAGATGATGGGTCCTAAAGTCCTTCTCCTGCCATAAGTGCTGGTAGGGATGCTGGGTCCTAGAGCCCTTCTCCTGTTGTTGGTTCCCTGACAGCAGTGTGTGTCCTGTGTGCTACATTTATGAAAATGTCATTGGATAAATGTAAGAATCAAATACATTAGCATATTTGCTGGAAAATGTTTCTTTATCTGCATTTGTTCATGTATACCAGGGGTCTCCAAACGTTCTAAAGAAAACGCCAGTTTACTGCCCTTCAGACTTTAGGGGGCCTGGAATGTGCACAGTGGGAGTAAACAATCTTTGTTATTAGGGGGAAAAATAGTTGGTATCAGTTGAAGGAATAGTGCCCCATTGTTGCTGTAAGTGGAAGGAATTATGCCCCATCATTGGTGTCAGTGGGAGGAATAGTGCCCCATTGTTGGTGTCAGTGGAAGGAATAGTGCCTCATTGCTGGTATTAGTGGAAGGAATAATGCCCCAAGGACCAGATAAAGGCAAGCAAGTTTACATCTGGCTTCAGGGCTGCAGTTTATAGAGCACTAATTTATACACGTTATAAATACAAGCATACATTAAAGTACAAAGGCTATAACAGTGCAATAGTGAAACAATAGTGATGTAAAGAGTGTACTTACCTGACCATCCAATTCCTTTACAAGCAGCACAATTTAACCAGGAGATTAACTGACTTTTGCTATCCAGAAGTTATTAAAGCCTAGGTGTCTAGATTGCATTTATAAGCCTTAGTATGCCCAGGTTAACTTGATTTGTATTAGCCTACCTAAGGTGAATGTTTATTAAGCACCTCACAAGTCTTAAAAAAGCAATCCATGTGATCGATCAAACTTTTGCAGTCCATTGCATTTTTTGCAACAAAGAAAATTGGGAAAAAATCTTCTCTCTAGATACTTTAATATAGGCACAAACTACTAGAACTGATTAATCAAATCTCCCGATTTACATTAGGCTGAGGAGCTAGGAATTACATATTAAAAAGGGAGTCCACTAGGCTACAAATACTACAGCTGCTGACTTTTAATAAATGGACACTTACCTTTCCTGGAGTCCAGCGATGTTGGCAGCCGAGGCTGATCAATCGATCGGCTCTTGGCTGCTGCCGCCACCATTCTCGGTGAGGAAATCAGAAAGTGAAGTGTTGCGGCTTCACTTCCCGGTTCCCTACTACGCGAGTCGCGCAGCGCAATGAGAATGCTCCGCACTGTCTCTGGGATCCATGTCTGTCCCAGCAGACAATTGCGGCGGGACAGGAAAAAGCATAGACTCCCGTGGGAGTCTATGCCCGGAAGTGGGTGCAAATATCTGTCTTAGACAGGTATCTGCACCCCCCTCCCCCCTGAAAGGTGTCAAATGTGACACCGGAGGGGGGGAGGGTTTCGAAAAGCGGAGGTTACATTTTTGTGTGAACCTCCACTTTAAAGAACAAATATATCATCAAATAAGTACAACAGAATTCTGTCCCAACTTGTTTGATAGTAGTTGACCCAGAAAAAGCAGTTGACAGGTTGGGATTGTGCTTCCTAGAAGAAACTTTCATTAACATAGGACTGGATCACAATTTTTCCCATAAAATCACACTCTCACAAGAAATTTTGCAGAATACATTTTGGCCTAAATGTATGAAGATATATTATTTATTTGCAAAATTATATCTATGATTATCTATGTTTTTTTTTTTTCAAAATGTTGGTCTTTTTTTTTAAATATCAAAAAATGTAAAACCCAGCAGTAATTAAATACCACCAAACCAAAGCTCTAAAAAAATAAGATTTCTGTATAACATTTTTGTGCATACAGTGTAGCATGACTGAGTAATTGTCATTCAAAGTGTAATTGCACTGAACTTTAAAATTACCTGGGCAGGAATCAGTCTGGTCTTGAAGTGATTAAAATGAATGCATACATACACAAATATTTGCATGAAAATGAGCAAAAAAAAACTGTTCAACTTTAAAAAACTTTGATATTGAAACAGCTAGATACAAACAGCAACATTTTTACAGTAAAAGATTCTGCAGCAGCATAACATATTATTTGTACAAATAAAATGTACATGACACTTTATTTAACAATATAAAAATCTAATTTAAACACATTCACATTTTAAAAGTACATTTCTGAAAAAAATGTACCCTGGAAAACTTGACTGGAAATACTGTGGGAAACATAAGCAGGCATGAAACACCTGTTCTTTACATGGCCTAACTAGATGAAAATCTCATGCCTAAATAGTGGCTAAATAGTGTATGCTCACCGACGTCACCGTAATCAGCTACAATAAAAAAGACAGGTTCAAGACAGGTTCAAGGCTGCTACATCAATAGTGGCTAAAATAGTGTATGAAAACAGTGTCTGATAATAGTGTAAAATAGTGTATGCTCACCCTAAGCACATACAATAAAACAGCCAAGTTCAAGGATGCTACGTCAATAGTTATACAGATATTTACAGACTCTGTCTTGTGTAAGTGCTACTAAGTTATGGTAGTAGCCTGAAATACAATTTCAAAACATCTACTGAGAGTGACTGAGATTTAAGACTTTATTCAAATCCAGCTTAAATATGGATAAACTTCAAAGCAAGTAGACAAAAAAATTAAAGTGATTGCATCAGCAAATTTTACTAATGTGTTGAAAAGTCAAGATTCAATAAAGAGCCACAAAGGTATGTTTTTTTTTTGCTGCAAGCTGTCCAATTGTTAGTTTGGGATACTATAGGAAAAAAAAAAAAAACGCTTCTGCACTGACAAAATTTAAGTTGCAATCAGCTGGAAACTTTTTAGAATATAAAATATCTAAATGAAATATTATAGTGTGTAATGTATATAGTTCCTGAAGGATTTCTACCCTATTCTTTCAGGTACATAAATTGAAAAGTCATGCATAGGCCAAATAATGTTCTTTCTGAAAAACTGATGTGTCAGGACTACAATTTTTCCAGAGAAGGTTTACGTTCAATTACTTTATTTTATAAAGAGGCCCAGGTCATACAGATCTCAGTAATCGGCATATAAAAAAATAATATTTGGTATATGACTCAAATATTTACAGTATAAACTGTATCCATTTTAATTTCAAACTTCTTCATAGTAATATATAAAGCAAATGCTTTATTTTCAAATATGATATTATCTGTATCTTGTATAAATGAAATTGCTATAGATGAGAGAAATTATTTCTCCAAACTGAATTTTCACCTGGCTAAGCGCTCGGCCCTTTGTAAAGAGGCCCTAAAGCTTAAATCTGTGTCTGATTATTGTCTGAGCTTCTGTATGAGCCACTGCATGCAGGAAGTGAATTGACAATGATTCTTTGGGTAAGCTTTTAATTTCTTTATGCTTTGACCTCTGTAGTAGCTAAAATACTGTAATCATGCAACTGAATAATTACATGTATGTGTTTATTTGCCCAGTTCTTATTGGACTATTTGCATCATTACTACACCAAGATAGTAGTAAGTATCCCCATCAAATAATGCATTTCCACCAGTTACTTAATTTTTATGCAGTGGTCTTCAGGTGAGACAAGTAGAAACCCATGGTTCATTATGTGCTCCTGCATGCAAGCTATAGGAGTGAAGGGTTGCCTATAGTAAAGCTTGTATTTTAAGTTGAAATTTGAGAAAGTTGGAAAGAAAGTATGGTATGGTATGGTTTGCAACTCTTTAAAATTAATTAAATGGCCCCCTGATGGATTAAAGGGGTTATAAAGTCTCAAGGTTTTTCACCTTAATGCATTCATGCATTAAGGTGAAAAATCTTCTGTGCTGCAGCTTCCCCACAGAGCCCCACTTTTCCTTACCTGAACCATCCGTTCCAGCGACGAGCACGAGCCCAGCATCTTCAGCCCCTGTTTCCATCCTCATTGGATAGACTGATAGCAGCGGCAGCCAAAGGCTATAAATCTATTCAATGAGGGCTGGAGCTGCTGGGCTTGTGCTCGTCGCTGGAATGGATGAGTTCAGAGCAGGGGGCAGGCCAGAGTCCTGCTGTCTGTGTCAATGGACAGTGTGCCCTCATGGGTGCCTCCAGGGAAAGTGGCTCTCTGTGGGGCAGCCTGATGAATAGAGATGAACCGAACATCCCCTGGTTCAGTTTGCAGCAGAACATGCGAACAGGCAAAAAATTAGTTTGAACACCGTTAAAGTCTGTGGGACACGAACTTGAAAAATCAAGTGCTAATCAAATAAAGTGCTAATTTTAAGGGTTAATATGCAAGTTATTGTCATAAAAAGTGTTTGGGGACCTGAGTCTTGCCCCAGTGGACATGTATCAAATCAAAAAAAGTTTTAAAAACGTCAGTTTTTTTCGGGACAAGTGATTTTAATAATGCTTAAAGTGAAACGATAAAAGTGAATATTCCGTTCAATTTCGTACCTGGGGGTGTCTATGCCTGTAAAGTGGCACCTTTTTCCCGTGTTTAGAACAGTCCCTGCACAAAATGGCATTTCTAAAGGAAAAAAAGTCATTTAAAACTACTAGCGGCTATAATGGATTGTCTATGGGAGTAATAAAAATGCTAATTTTAAAGGCTTATATGCATGGTATTGTCACAAAAAGTGTTTGGGGACATGTATCAATGCAAAAAAATGTTTTAAAAACAGAAGTTTTTTGGGAGCAGTGATTTTAATAATGCTTAAAGTGAAACAATAAAAGTGAAATATTCCGTATCTGGTGGTGTCTATAGTATGCCTGTAAAGTGGCACATTTTTCCAGCATTTAGAACAGTTCCTGCACAAAATGACATTTCTAAAGGAAAAAAGTCATTTAAAACTACTAGCGGCTATAATGAATTGTCGGGTCCCAGCAATACAGATACAAGTCATTGAAAAGAAACAGCCTGGGATCCTCTCCAGTCCATTACCATGCACTTTGGGTTTGGCATGAATATTAAGGGGAACCCCGAACCAAATGTTGATGGGGACAAGGGCCATATCCCCACAACCCTTGCCTGGTGGTTGTGGGGGTCTGCAGGCAAGGGGCTTATCGGAATCTGGAAGGGGGACCCCCAGATCCTGCCCCCCCATTTGAAATGGTAACGGATACATTGTACCCGTACCATTTCACAAAAAAAGTGTCAAAATGTAAAATAAAAACAAAAAAAACAAGACACAACTTGGGACGAGTCCTTTATTAAAAAATAAAAGTGTCCCACAAAGTCCATTCATCTTCTTCTATGGCTCTGCCGATGGACCGAAAAAAAAAACTGCCACTGAACTGTCTCCATGGGAGGCACCCGCCATCTGACGTGTCCTCGCAGGTGACAGTCCCATGGAGTCGGATCGGTGGCGTTTTTTTTTCTAGTCGCAGTTGTAGGCACAGTTGAAGTCCAGTTAATCCAGGGTTGCCAGCGGATATTGGTCTTGGTATAACAGCCATCACTGGCTGCTGTCATAAGTTCGTAGCTGTAGTGTAGGGCCACTATATTTAAGACTTGTGAGAGTGTCAAGGATGAGGAAGATTTCCAGTGTCTAGTGAGGTTGAGCCTGGCTGCTAGGAGTATGTGGGTAGTGACATATCTGATGGGGTATGGAAGATCATCGATAGTCAGGTTCAATATTGCCAGAGCAGGTGACTGGGGGATTGGGAGTTTGGCGATTTTTTTGAGAAGTTGGAATACTTCCACCCAGCACTTTTGTTACATCTGGGCAGAGCCAGAATATGTGGAGCATATTTCCATCAGTTGAGTGGCACCTCCAGCAAGTGGAGGGGATACGAGGGTCAAAGGAAGATATCGTGGAAGGTGTAAGGTACCACCTTAGTGATATTTTTTGTGTGAGTTCCCAAAGGGCGGCACATTTTGTGGATTTGTAAATCGTCTGGAATGCGAGTTGCCATTGTGTGTCTGAGAATGTGCGTGCTAGATCAGTTTCCCATCTGAGATGTGTTTGACGAAGCAGTTTTTTTGGTGGAAGAGAGTGTAGAAATGGGAGATGCCCTTGGTGGTAGAGGCCGGGTTTGAGAGGTAGTCCCAAGATTTGGGCTGTACAGTATAGAGGGGAAGAGGGAGCTTGCGCAGGGAGTGATGTATGTGGAGGTAGGTAAAGTGTTCTGAGAGAGGGAGGTCATAGTCGGTTTGTAGTTGGGGGAAGGATTTAAGGATGTTCTCATTGACAAGGTCTTGTATGGTTCGGATCCCCTTGAGGGTCCAGAGTGCGATTGGGAGATCTGGGGTTAGGAACAACAAAGAGTCAAGAGGTATGCGGAATTGAGGATAGACATGGGAACTGTCAAAAAATTTGTTTTGTTTCGTTTCGTTCCGTTTCGTATATAAAAAAATTCGTAATTCGTGTACGAAATTCCGTTCGAATTCGTACGAAATACGAATTTCGTACGATTCATAATTTTTTTTTCGAATCGTTACGAATTGTTAGTAAAGTTACGAATCGTTACGGATCGTTAACACGGCTAATGAATTGTCGGTTCCCGTAACACAGAGAACAATTCGAATCCAACTACAAATATCGAATTTCAATTTCAAGTTACGAATCGTTAACGCGGCTAATGAATTGTCGGCTCTGTAACACAGAGAACAGTCATTCATTGATAAAAAAAAAAAAAGCACGGGGGTCCCCCCAAATTCAATAACCAGGCCCTTCAGGTCTGGTATGGATATTAAGGGGAACCCCAGCCAAAAAAATAAATGGCGTGGGGTCCCCCCCTAAATATCCATACCAGACCCTTCAGGTCTGGGATGGATTTTAAGGGGAACCCCGGCCAAAAAAAAAAATGGCATGGGGTCCCCCTCAAAATCCATACCAGACCCTTTATCTGAGCACGCAACCTGGCAGGCCGCAGGAAAAGAGGGGGGGACGAGAGCGCCCCCCTCCTGAACCGTACCAGGCCACATGCCCTCAACATTGGGAGGGTGCTTTGGGGTCCCCCCCAAAGAACCTTGTCCCCATGTTGATGAGGACAATGGCCTCATCCCCACAACCCTGGCCATTGGTTGTGGGGGTCTGCGGGCAGGGGCTTATCGGAATCTGGAAGCCCCCTTTAACAAGGGGACCCCCAGATCCCGCCCCCCCTGTATGAAATGGTAAGGGGGTACAAAAGTACCCCTACCATTTCACCAAAAAAGTGTCAAAAATGGTAAAAATGACAGGAGACGGTCTTTGACAATTCCTTTATTAAAATCTTCTTTCTTCTGGTCTTCCTTTCTTCATCCTTCGGTTTCTTCATCTTCTCCTTCCGGCATCTTCTTCCATCTTCTTCTTCCTCCAATCCGCTTCTTCTTGCGCTGGTTTTCTCGTCCTTCTCGTCCGGCATCTCTTCTGGGCCGCTCCGCGCAATGGGAGGCTCCCGCTGTGTGAGGCTTCGCTGTGTCTGACAGGTCTTTTATAACGGAGGGCACCTGGTGACCCCGCCCCCCTCTGACACACGGGGACATCATGGGGACTTCCCTATGGCTTTCCCCATGACGTCAGAGAGGGGCGGGGTAACCAGGTGCCCTCCGTTATAAAAGACCTGTCAGCCGGAGCGAAGCCTCACACAGCGGGAGCCTCCCATTGCGAGGAGCGACCCGAGAAGAGACGCTGACGCCATGGAAGAAGATGCCGGACGAGAAGGACGAGAAGACCGGAGGAAGAAGAAGCGGATTGGAGGAAGAAGATGATGGAAGAAGAAGATGGAAGAAGATGCCGGAAGGAGAAGATGAAGAAACCGAAGGATGAAGAAAGGAAGACCAGAAGACCAGAAGAAAGAAGATTTTAATAAAGGAATTGTCAAAGACCATTTCCTGTAATTTTTACCATTTTTGACACTTTTTTGGTGAAATGGTAGGGGTACAAGTACCCCCTTACCATTTCACACAGGGGGGGCCGGGATCTGGGGGTCCCCTTGTTAAAGGGGGCTTCCAGATTCCGATAAGCCCCCCGCCCGCAGACCCCCACAACCAATGGCCAGGTTTGTGGGGATGAGGCCCTTGTCCTCATCAACATGGGAACAAGGTGCTTTGGGGGGGGCCCAAAGCACCCTCCCAATGTTGAGGGCATGTGGCCTGGTACGGTTCAGGAGGGAGGGGGGGCGCTCTCATCCCCCCTCTTTTCCTGCGGCCTGCCAGGTTGCGTGCTCGGATAAAGGGTCTGGTATGGATTTTGAGGGGGACCCCACGCCATTTTTTTTTTGGGCCGGGGTTCCCCTTAAAATACATCCCAGACCTGAAGGGTCTGGTATGGATATTTAGGGGGGACCCCACGCCATTTTTTTGGCTGGGGTTCCCCTTAATATCCATAGCAGACCTGAAGGACCTGGTTATTGAATTTGGGGGGACCCCCACGCTTTTTTTTTATCAATGAATGACTGTTCTCTGTGTTACGGAGCCATTAGCCTGCAATAGCCGCAAGTGATTTTAAATAGCTTTTTTTCCTGCAAAAATTACACTTTGTCATTCGAATCATTCGAATTCATTCGAATCATTCATTATATCCGCTATAATAATTTGTTTCGAATTAGTTGAAATTCGATATTGGTAGTTTGATTCGAATAATAATTTGGAGCTGAAATTCATAAACGGAATTTTTCCTGCAAAAATGACACTTTGACATTCAAATTCATTCGAATCATTCATTATATCCGCTATAATAATTTCTTTCATATTAGTTGAAATTCGATATTTGGTAGTCGGATTCGAATAATTTGGCGACGAAATTCGTAAACGGAATTTCGTATTCCGTACGGAATTTCGTATTCCATACGGAATTCGTATTCGAAAAAATTCGTACTACGGATTTGTAAATTCGTACGAATTTCGAAAAATTCGTACGAATTACGAATTCGTACGAAACTAATCGCACATGTCTAATTGAGGAGAGGAAGACTCTGGTGAATTGTGTGTGACCAGTTTTTTAAAGGCTAGGGCCGAGGCCTTCATAGTCGGAGAGAGGTACGACGGGATTGTGGCCCCTAAGGAAGTATAGAGTAGCCAAGATTTCAGATTAGATCCAGGGAGCGAGGAATTTTCTATCTGTGCCCATAGGGGATTCAAGTTGGACTGGAACCAGCTGGGCAGTTGAGCTAGGATGGCGGCCAGATAGTAGTCTTCAAAGTTAATGGACCCTACTCCTCCCATCAGTTTGTGTTTAATTAATTTTAGGTGGGCACATCTGGGTTTTTTGCCTTTAGAGAGAAATTGGTTGTATAGTGTTTGAAGAGACCTGAGGAAGGATTTGGGGAGTGGGATGGGGAGCATTCTGAAATAGTAAAGAATCTGGGGAAGGCAAATAATTTTGTAGGCTGCGAGTCTACCTGACCAAGATAGTTCATGTTTCGCTATATTTTGTGACGTCACTCGGATAGTGCATAATAGAGGTATAAAATTACTGGGGTATATGTGTCTAAGGGATCTAGGCAATTTGATTCCTAAGTAGGTGATATCCGTGTCAGCCCATGTGAAAGAGTATTGTAGTTGTAAAAGATTCCTTGTGGTAGCGTCAATGTTGCTGTCAAGTATAAATGATTTATTCGTGTTCAGTTTGTAGTAAGACACTGAGCTAAACCAGGTTAGTCGTTTTTGTACCGCAGCCAGGGAGGAAGTTGGGTTGATGAGGATAAGGATGACGTCATCAGCGAATAGGCTGATTTTGTGTGTCGTTGGTCCAATTTGGATTCCTGAAATTGCAGGATGGGTGCGGACATGTTCTGCCAGGGGATCCATGAGTAAATTAAAAATAAGGGGGGACAGGGGACAGCCCTGGCGAGTGCCATTCGTAAAGGGGAAAGGGTGGGAAAGCATACCTTCGGAGAATACTTGGGCTGTGGGGTTGGAGTAAAGTGCCATAATGGCGTTTAGGATGGTGCCCTTATAACCAAATTTCTGTAGAACAGTCTGGAGGTATGACTAGTGGACTCTATCGAACGCCTTCTCTGCGTCCAGAGATCAGAGCAGAGAAGGCATTCCGATGGATTCAGCGTGGTGGATGAGGTTCAGCATCCTTCTAGTGGCATCTGATGCCTGTCTACCTTTTGTAAATCCCGTTTGGTCCTGGTGAATAATAGTGGGCATAATCATAAGTAGTCTCGTTGCTATAGTTTTAGCGTAAATTTTGATGTCAAGATTCAACAACGAGATTGGGCAAAAATTTTGGGGGACATTCGACTCCTTTCCTGGCTTTGGTATCATAATTACAAGAGCATTCAGATATTCTTTATTGAAAGCAGAAGAGGAGGCAGCGTCATTGAAGATTTCAGTAAGGTGTTGAATCAGAAGCGGGGAATATTTCTTATAATATTCCCCTGATAACCCGTCTGGGCCTGGTGCCTTGCCAGTCGGTAGGGAATCAATAGTCAGTTTAATTTCCCGTTCTGTAAATGGGGCATTGAGAGTCTGTAGTTGTTCTGTGGTCAAGGTGGGTAGATTCAATTTTTGGAGGAACATTTCAATGTAATGTTATGAGGGTTGTGGAGTGAGGGGGGTCTCTGTTTAGGTTGTAGAGGTCGCCATAGTAGTCACTGAAAGCGTCAGCTATATCCTGTGGGTTGGTAAGGGGGATGTTCATGTGAGGGTGAAGAAGTTGTGAGATCTTTGTCTTGTCGCGTCTAGCTTTGAGGCGTTGAGCCAATTTTTTCCCCGCCTTGTTGGAGGTGGAGTATAAGGTCGCTTTGAATTTTTTGTGGAGGAATTCATAAGAGTAGAGCAGTAGGGATCTAAGTTCTTGTCGTAGGGATAATAGTTGGTTCGTTAATGAGTCTTGGGGGTCAGTCTTGTGCTTTGTCTCGAGCTCTGATATTTGAGCTACTAATTCATCTAGACGCTGTGTCCTTTTCTTTTTATGGTATGAAATCATTTTAATTAACATTCTTCTAATGAAGGCTTTATGCGCACTCCACACCACTCCAGGGTCTGACACTGTTCCCTTGTTCAGCTAGAAAAAATCAGTATTATGTTTTCATATATCTGGCACGTAGTTGTCATGTTGGATAATGTAGTTGTTCACTCGCCAGAGACGTGCGTTACCTTGAAGAGTAGAGTCGTCAATGGTAATGGTAATGGGAGCATGGTCCGACCATGTTGTGGTGTGGATTGCAGAGTCAGAAATTTTTTGCAAAATCCATTTATCCGATAGAAATAAGTCTATTCGAGAGTATGAGCGATGTCTGGGGGAAAAAAAGGTAAAGTCTCGTTCGGAGCCGTGACGGCACCGCCATACATCGTAGAGATCTTGGATAGTTAGAAATTTTTTCAATGGTGAGGGTTATCGTTTCGCAGCTGAAGTAGAGTCCAAGTGGAGGTCAGGGGCCAGGTTGAAGTCTCCGCACACTATCAAATGTCCCTTCTGAACAGGTTTGGCAGTGCGTAGGACCTTGTGCAGGAACTTCATTTGATGGGAGTTTGGGGCATATAGGTTAATGAGAGTGTAGGGCACTCTGTTGATGGTGCATATAAGGATTATATAGCGACCTTCAGGATCTGGGATAGACTGCAGCAATTGAAAGTCGACCGTTTTGATCGCTATCATAACTCCTTTAGATTTGGTGGAGTGGGAAGCATGAAAGGTGTGCGGTTATAGTTTGTGTTTGCAGAGATGAGTGTCTCCTGGCAGCAGGTGGGATTCCTGAATGCAAATGACAACACTGTGGAGAGCTGTGGCAGTTTTCCACAGTGAGTGGCGTTTGGCAGGGTGATTCAGTCCATTGACATTGAGCGATAGTATGTTAAGCGGCATCGTGTTCGTGGTGGTGTGAGGAGGGTATCAAGTAACACTTACAGTTAGTTGCTTGAAGACGGTTCTGGATTCTTCTGGCGTCGAGTTGTAGATACTTGGGAGTCCAAGAGTCTGAGAAAGGGGTAGGATGTACAACTGCGGATAAAGCAATACAATGCGATCTAGATGCGGTTAATGGAAGTAGATTAAGGTACTTGAGGTGGAGAAACAGAAAAAGAAGTGTAAGAATGTACTTGGTTTACTACCAGTATGAGGTCGAAGTGTCGCTCCGAAAGCACACATAGATCAAGGCTAAAACATGCCTAAGAGAGAAAAAAAATAAATAAATAAATAAAACAATAATTCGTCAATAAAAAGAGGAAAAAATAAATAAAATCTCAGAGGAGGTGCAGAGCACCACAGTAGCCTCTGGTGGGGGGTGCAGAGAGTCAGTAAGACTGGAGAGTGCAAACAGGGGTAACAGGTCGTCGGCTCGCAGGGGAACATGCAAGACGATACGTTGTGGTTCTGTAGGCCTTCCGTGACAGGGTTCAGTAGACGTCTCATTTGGAGGGTATGTTTGGAAAGATCTGGGAAGAGTTGTATCCCAGTATAGGGCACTGGTAGTGGTGTTTTGGCTTTGACCCCCATCAGTAGCTTCTCTTTGATATGTTAAAAGTGGACCCTCATGAGGACATCCCTGGGGACTGAGGCTGCCAGGGGAGGTGGCTTAGCAATCCTGTGGATCCTGTCTATGATGACATCCCACGGAGGTGCTTCAGGTACAATTATATGCATTAGGTCTTTTGCATAACGGGACAAGTCCACAGGGGGTATATTCTCGGGGACCCCCCTTAGTTTAACGTTGTTCCTGCGGGACCTATCTTCTAAATCGGCCAGCTTGGCGCGCATCCATGTCTGTTCTTCTTTAATCTCATCATAAGTATCAATGATGTCGTTCACCGTATGGGTGCAATCAGATAGGCCTCTCTCAGTGTTGGTTACTCTGGTATCTAATGTGCAGATATCAGAGGTGATTGTTGAAAACATAGGGGAAAGGTCAGTCATGAGGGAGGTTTGGAGGGAGAGCAGCATGTCCTTCAGTGTCATATCCATGACAGGCTGGCCTGAGGTGGGGAATGATGCCATGGAGGATTGCAGGGCCTGGTCAGAAAGGAAGGGCTTCGGAGCCTGGGCCTCAATTTGTGAGTGCAGCGGCTGCTGCGGCGGCGTGGCAAGCCGCACTTTTGCCTTGGCCGGGCTGCCAAGCAGGGGGTCAACATCCTGGGTGTCTGTGGAGGTACCCGATTGAAGATGTTCTTCTGGGATGTCATCCGGGAGGTCCGTGTATGCCTTGCGCTGTGCGATCGAGCCAGCGCCATTTTGGATCGCTGTGACCCACTCCGCGGGCTTGTAGGCAAATTCGGTCAGTTTTTGAGGTACCCGGTCCGTGTACCTCTTCCTGGACTGAAGCATTTTGTTCTCCAGGTCGTCCTGAACAAGGATGGCTGTGGGTGGAGTAGTGTGCGGCGTTAGGTTATGTCCCCTGGCTGACGAGCAAGCGGATCAAGTGTCCATCTTATTCTCCGGCCGGCTTACCGGTCGTAGAGGATGTAGAAAGTGTACCAAGATGGCCGCTATACACAGGGCTGGTGTTCTTCCTACAGGTTGTTGTGGGGGAGTGCCAATGGATGATAAAGGCAGCTGGGGTTGGTGAATGAGCTCAGGTGGTTACAAGGGAGAGTAATGTCCAATTCGGTCTGGGGAGCCTGGACTCAGTGTTGGTGCTGTGCTGGGTGGAGTAAGATGGCCGCCATATACTAGGCCTGAGGTATTATTTTTTTCATAGGCCTTTGAGGAGAAGGATCCGTGGGTGGTACGGGCGGTGAGCGGTAGGGGAACAGGTTTTGGAGGCTATGGGGTGTCTAGGCCAGCCTGGGGGACCCAGATTAAGAGTGCAGTCTGCGGGCGGGTGTAGCAAGATGGCCGCTGCTTCCGAGACTAGGCCGGAGCCGCGGCCTGTCCTGCCGGGTGGCCGCGGGTGCTGTCTCCACACTGCTCAAATCCCTCCTGGGAGTAGTCTGCCCTGGTGTGGGTGGATTGGTATCCGCCCATCCCGCCGATTGCGGAACTCGAGCCCGGGGATGACGGAGGCCTTACAGGCCTCAAGATGGCGGCGGGCCTCCGCTGTGTGGAGTTGGTCGCAATACGGGAATAGGCCTAATCAGCCGGTCAGAGTGTACAATTCCCCCCAGGGTTGGTGTGGCAGGGACCCAGCAGTCGATGGGGAGAGTTTAGAGGCTCACCCGAATATTCTTCCTGTCGGATGGCGATGGATTTTGGACGGGACAGCGGAGCTCTCCAGGAACACGTCCGCTCCCTTCTACTTCCAGGCACGCCCCCCTTATTTTTTATTTTTTGGTCCATTGCGGAGCCATAGAAGAAGATGAATGGACTTTGTGGGACATTTTTATTTTTTAATAAAGGACTTGTCCCAAGTTGTATCTTGTTTTTTTAACATTTTGACACTTTTTTTGTGAAATGGTATGGGTACAATGTACCCATTACCATTTCAAACAGGGGAAGGCTGGGATCTGGGGGTCCCCTTGTTAATACCTTGGATACCCTAAAGCACCCTCCCCATGTTGAGGGCATGTGGCCTGGTACAGTTCAGGAGGGGGGGTGCTCTCTTGCCCCCCTCTTTTCCTGTGGCCTGTCAGGTTGCGTGCTCGGATAAGGGTATGTCACATGTAGAAAAGGAGTAATGCCCCATACACACGGTCGGACATTCCGACAACAAAATCCATCAGATTTTTTCCGACAGATGTTGGCTCAAACTTGTTTTGCATGCACACGGTCGCACAAAGTTGTCGGAATTTCCGATCGTCAAGAGCGCGGTGACGTACAACATGTACGACGGGGCTATAAAAGAGAAGTTCAGCACCACATGCACCACCCTTTGGGCTCCTTCTGCTGATCTCGTGTTTATCGCGTGTTAGTAGAAGTTTGGTTAGAGACGATTCACACTTTTCAGACTTGTGCTTCAGATTGTTACTGCTCTTCAGTTTGTGCTTGTGGGTTCGTATCGGCTTTTCAGTGCGTGTAGTCAGTTGGCATTTGTTTGTCAGTGCATGCTATTTATAGTAGTACTGTATTTGATTCTCAGTGCGTTCTTGTCTACGCGATGCTGATTTTCAGTGCGTTCGTTCAGGCCTTGCTGTTTTTCAGTGCTTTTTGTTAGTCCGTTCTGACCAGCCAACCGTTTTGAAGCCATGTTGTGTGTACGTACTCGTTGTAGAGTTCGTGCTGTGCAGGGGCTTGGTGTTGGGCTTTTAGCTTTGACCCAAGCCCAGTCCATGAACAGGGCAAGGAGGAGTTCATGGAGCAAGAATTGGTTGCTCCAGCGTGACCAATTCTCGCACATGCCTTTGCTTCATGAGATCCAGGAGAATAATCCTGATGATTTCAGGAATTATCTCAGGATGACGGACCCCGTTTTTCACCGTCAGTTGGCTTTGCTGTCCCCTTATATCAGCAGACAGGATACCTGCATGAGGCAAGCCATCACTACGGAGCAGAGGCTAGTTGACACGTTGCGGTACTTGGAGACTGGGAGAAGCCTTCAGGACCTCAAGTTCTCGACAGGCATCTCCCCCCAGAGACCTGTTCTGCCATTATTCAGGTCCGGCAGAAGGACTATATTAAGCTAAGTTTTATCCTTTAACATCACATTCTATGTATTTAATGTTTGCTAATGTATTGTATTTCTTTCATCATTCCCTAATTACCATGATTGGAATATGCTGTAATATGCTCTGCCCCTTTGTCCTCATGCATGCTGGAAGTTTTTTAAGTTCCTTTTTTGTCCTTCATGCATATTTGCCTTCACTAACCTTCCCAGCATGTTCTCCCGGGCCCATATACACCTATAGCCTAGTCACTTAGCAATGTATTTTGTCAGCTTCATTGTAGCTTTGTCAGCTTTCCCCTTAACACCCCCTAAAATGTGTACAAATGTTATGTGTGTCCTTAAATTCACCCATAGTGCCAGAGGCTTTTTTTTGGTGGCCCAAACTCATTTGCAACCCTCCCTCCTCCAACCGCTAAGTCAGCTGATCAGATCCAATCATCTATCTCCTGACTTTGGCAACCCCATACATACTATACCTACCTCTTTTGTGGTCAGATGTATGTAGGAATTCACCAAAGCATGTAGTGCAAGGGCCTGCCTGAATACTTTCAAGTGGTACTGTTTAAAGTTTGTTTCTCCTATTATTATCTTGATAGGTAATAGCAGAATGTAAAAATGTGCTTCCATTTGTTCAGTGTGTATTTTTTTTAATTATGACACTTCTTACCTGTCCAGTGGGCTGCCAATAGTGTAAGTAAGGAGGGGCTGGCCAAAGTAACAAACATTATTTATGCATTCAGCTATCAATGAAGAGGAGAGGGTTACCTGTCCAAAACATTTCCCCCACTAAATTTTTGCAATGGGCCATCAGATGGGGTGAGGAATCGGATAAGTGGACCTTATACTTTTGTCTTTAAATACTCATTTCAATAAATGTTCTCCTTATGTTGGCCAAAAATGTTTGTGTCTAATCTGCTTGCAATGTTGATGTGCAAAATGACATATTTTTTCTTGTTTGACTCCACAGTTTCCTGCAGACTGTGGCCTCCCACTTTGCCACCCGTTGGAACCTTACCAATTGTGGAGGTGCAATTGATGGGAAACGCGCCCTCGGGGTCGTACTATTATAATTACAAGGGGTTTAATAGTATAGTGATGTTGGAGGTGGTGTCAGCTACTTACAAGTTCCTCTATGTGGACGTGGGGAAAAATTGCCGGATGTCGGATGGTGGAGTTATAGCCCAGACAAAGTTTTACTGGCGTCTCCAGAATGGCAGCTTGGGCTTGCCACCTCCAGAAGACAATGTGTAAGGACTCCCCTTCGTCTTTGTCGCGGGTGAAGTGTTTGCGCTGGGGGACCATCTAATGCGGCCATTCCCTATGCGGACCCTCATCCCGGACCAGAGGGTTTTTAATTACCGGCTGGCCAGAGCCCGAAGAGTGGTGAAGAACGCTTTCAGGATAATGGCCAGCCGGTTCCGCCTATTTTTGACACCAATCCACATGGCGGAATATAAACTGAATCATATAGTGCTTTCCTGCTGCATTCTGCACAATTTTCTGAGAAAAAACTCACCAAACTATATGACCTTATGCCGCGTACACACGAAGGGACTATCCCGCGGGATTATCCGCTGGACCGAAGTCCAACGGATAATACCCTCGTGTGTGGGCGCCGGCGGACTTTTTGGCGCCAAAGTCCGGCGGACTTTTTGGCGCCAAAGTTTTAAGTTTGGTTTTAAAATTATCCGCTGGACTTGGCAGTCCGGCGGACAATCCCGCCGTTAGTAGGCAAGTCCGCGGGACTTTTGAAAATGAACGGACTTGTCCACACACGGAGCAGTCCGTTCATTTTGAACGTAACTTCAGGTACGTAGCTAGCGTAGGCAGTAAATGCCGGCGCGCTAGCTCCGTCACCTGTCATGGATTTAAAGGGAATCCCCACGCCGAAAAACGGCGTGGGGGTCCCCCCAAATCCATGTCAGACCCTTATCCGAGCACGCAGCCTGGCAGGCCAGGAAAGGGGTGGGGACGAACGAGCGCCCCCCCTCCTGAGCCGTACCAGGCCGCGTGCCCTCAACATGGGGGGTGCCCTGGGGAAAGGGGGGCCGTGCGGCCCCCCCACCCCAAAGCACCTTGTCCCCATGTTGATGAGGACAAGGGCCTCTTCCCGACAACCCTGGCCGTTGGTTGTCGGGGTCTGCGGGCGGGGGCTTATCGGAATCTGAGAGACACCTTTTATAAGGGGGCCCTCAGATCCCGGCCCCCCACCCTATGTGAATGAGTATGGGGTACGGTGTACCCCTACCCATTCACCTAAGGTGTAAAATGTAAAGTAAAAAAAACACCCACACTTTTGAAAAAAATAGTTTATTGCACTGCTCCGGGGGTCTTCTTCTGTCCTTCTTCTTGTTCTTCTTCTTCTTCTTCCGATGTTGACCCGACGCTCTCTCTGCCCGGAATGCCTGTGCCGCTCTGCGCTGGGACTTATATAGGGGCATGGGGACAGGGTCACATGTTCATGTCACATGGTGACCCCGCCCCCTTGTGTTGTCACAGTCCCGGAGGATGCTGAACAGAAGAGACCCCCGGAAGACCCCCGAAGGCGGATCGAGAACCCCAGACGACGGCGGCGATGACGACGAAGAAGGTAGCCGGACTTCCCCCGCTCGGTAAAAGAGCTTGGTAAATGGCGGGGGAGTCCGGCGAGAAGACCCCCAAGACGGAAGAAGACCCCCGGAGCAGTGCAATAAACTATTTTTTCAAAAGTGTGGGTGTTTTTTTTACTTTACATTTTACACCTTAGGTGAATGGGTAGGGGTACACCGTACCCCATACTCATTCACATAGGGTGGGGGGCCGGGATCTGAGGGCCCCCTTATAAAAGGGGTCTCTCAGATTCCGATAAGCCCCCGCCCGCAGACCCCGACAACCAACGGCCAGGGTTGTCGGGAAGAGGCCCTTGTCCTCATCAACATGGGGACAAGGTGCTTTGGGGTGGGGGGGCCGCACGGCCCCCCTTTCCCCAGGGCACCCCCCATGTTGAGGGCACGCGGCCTGGTACGGCTCAGGAGGGGGGGGGCGCTCGTTCGTCCCCACCCCTTTCCTGGCCTGCCAGGCTGCGTGCTCGGATAAGGGTCTGACATGGATTTGGGGGGGACCCCCACGCCGTTTTTCGGCGTGGGGATTCCCTTTAAATCCATGACAGGTGACGGAGCTAGCGCGCCGGCATTTACTGCCTACGCTAGCTACGTACCTGAAGTCACGTGCTAAATGAACGGACTTGCCGATGAGCGGCAAGTCCGTTCATTTTCAAAAGTCCCGCGGACTTTAGCCGGCGGATTATCCGTCCGTGCGTGTGTGGGCAAGTCCGCACGTGTGTGGGCAAGTCCACACGCTCGGAAAGTCCAGCGGACCCAGCTGGAAAGTCCGGCGGGATTGTCCGCTGGACTAGGTCCACGGGAAAAGTCCGCACGTGTGTACGCGGCATTAGTTGGACCTGAGGCCAACTTTCCAGGACATTCCAACCTGACGGCACTTAAAGCTGGCCGTCCTGGCTTGCCCCCCCCCCCAAAGCACCCGCGAGGTCAGAAACCGATACATGGATTACTATGCGGGTGGGGGGGGGGGCATTGATATGCCAGACAATGTCTGAGAGACATTTTTAAGATAAATTTATATTTGAAACTGGAATATTTGTTTTCATTTACTGCTTGGGTTTCTTTTAGCTGTCTCCTAGGTTTTTATTTTTGATTTTCTTGGGCCTTTTTTTCAACAGTGCAAACCAAATTTCTTTGAGACATGAGGTGACAGTCTCTTCTTCAGATAATATTATTATTATGTTGTGGGTCTGCTACACATACACCTTGTTTTTGTTGTTAATGTATGTAGTGCATTACTGACAAAAATATTCCTCTTTTTCAGCACCATGACAGAAATGTGTGGCGTCATGAAAATGGCGTGATTGGGGCAAATTAAAAAGCACTGTGGGTGTTATTTACTAAAGGCAAATCCACTATGCACTACAAGTGCACTGCAAAAGTGCACTTGGAACTGCACTTGTAGTGCAAAAGTGGAGTTGCCTTTAGTAAATAACACCCAATGCCACTGAAAACACCAACTTTACTACAAAAACTGCTTTTGCACATTGAAATAAGAAGCCACACATTGTTGATGATAGTAAATCTTTTTACTCAAAGCACATTCACATGTGCGTTTAGAAAAGGGTTTTTCAACAAACCAACATATTTGGTGTATTAATATTATTTTTGGTAACATTATTATAACTCGCCGTTTCTTTTAAAACAGGCATGTTTCAAAGCATAATAAAACATACACAACTCAGGAACTTACAAAGTTCAATATGGAAAAGTGACGGCAATATTAGACATGAGTATGTCCAAACTGTGTTGATATTGCCTTCATCAGATGGAGTGTCACCTCTGTAAAAGCCAAATTTGGAAGATGCACACAAATTGGGATTCAAACTGGGCATTTTCCTCCTGATCCCACTCCTAATGTCAACATGTGCTATCTCCCATCATGGAGGATCAATGTACGTGTTTTGGGGGTGCAACCCCTTCATCTCAGCCACTTTAGTAGCGAGGAAGGGGTTACACCCACAAAACATGTGCATTGATCCCCCATGATGGGAGATAGCACATGTTGACACACTGTGTGTTTCTTCCAAATTTGGCTTTAGAAAAAATCTAAAACTGGTTTGTAAAATCGCAAATCGCTGCTAGCTAGTTTTGTGTGTTTCAGATTCTCCCTAAAACATCAATGATGTTCTTCATTTTTTGTTGAACGTCATTGATGTTTTTCTTGAGATTTTCTAAATCGCGATTGCACTCCATTATCTCCCTGTTGAGGATCTGGCCACTTTCACTGGTAAAATTACATTCTTCTTCCACAACATCCACATAACCTAAAAATAAACAAAAAAACACACCATGTATTATAAAAATGCAGGCATACATCTATTACCTGAAGCTGTGGTCTCAGACACTCACCTGTTGTGGTGACAATTTCACCAATTTCAACCTCTCCTTCCTCCTCCTCTTCTGCTTCTGGTGTTGGTATTTCCCCTTCTTTGGGAGGTGTGGGGTCCCTGGTGTCCTCAGACATCCCTAGAGTCTTCTCTCCCCTATGAGAATGTAAAAAAGGAATACTTAGCACACCAATATTTGAGGACAGAAATAGGAATATGAAACATTGCTTGCAAGTGTCGTACAATTTTTTGGCAGAGTTCAAAGCTGAAAACATTATTTTTTACACTTTCTAAAGCTGGAATACTTACCTGTTTTGTGCAAGTTTCACAGATGGAGACACCCTATAGTATCCACTGGAGCACGTGTGTGGGACACCCTAATAAAAAGGGTGTTCTGGTGTCCCACACTAGTGCTCCTGAGTCCAGATGTGTAAACAGGTGCTGAGTGTCCTCTCCTTTACACTGAATCAAGTTTGCATTTTGTTCTAGTTACAAACCCATCTAGACAACAAACTTCTTTGACTAGAAATAGGCCTGAACAAATGTAGTTAACTGCAACTTCACAAAACATCATATTTTAGTGGGTGAACGAGCGATGTTTCCTACGACCGATTGAACCCATAAACATGAAAGTGGCCATTTTAAACTGTACAACAGTAAAGAAAAGCACATGGAGCAGTATGCAAGTTAATAATAATAATATGAACACATATTATACATAGGACAATTACTTACTCTTTTGAAGAACTCGCTTGATCTTTCTGTACTGATCGTGCTCCCTCAGTTTCAGGTCTGACCAGCGTTTCCTCAGTTGTTCCTTGGTTCGTCATACCCCAAAATTCTTCTGCAGACTCTTCACAACTTTAGCCATGATCTTGGCGTTTCTGAAATTTGGGTTTGGGTAAGGTCCATACTTCCCATCATAGTCGTCCCTCTTCAATATGTCCACCATCTCCACCATCTCTACAAAGGACATATTTGAGGCCTTAAATCTTCTCCTCCAGGATCAGGGCGCTACTGGCTCTGGGCTTTCGTTGTCCTCCTCATTGCTGAAATTAGCATGCACCTGCTGTGTCTCCGCCATGTGTTCTCCCCACTGTGCCGAAAGATAAGGGGAATAGACTAGAAAGAACGTCAGGGGTGGGCGGAGTTTCATGCATGCGCTGTGTATAAAAAAAACATAACACGCGTGCGTCGTACGTACCATCTGTGAGCGGAGGCAGGAGTATCGGAAGCGACGATTGTTAGAACGACTGTACAATTTAAACTTGGAACATCAGTGGCCTATTCTGCTTATAGATTGAGGCCTATATTGGGTCAAGATTAGGAGAGTTTAGTCTGACATTAGGATTTGTCTTGTGTTGTGTCTTGCAGAGAAAATGGATGGGTTCAAAGACCACAGTATTCTCCCAATTTTCATTGACGAGTACAGGGAGCTGCCCTGCCTGTGGCAGGTGAAACACCCCCATTATAACAACAAATTAAAGAGGCAGGCAGTGCTGGAGAAACTGCTGTAGTTGGTGAAGCTGGTGGTCCCCACGGCAGACATCCCCTATTTAAAAGCCAAAATTGGTGCCCTGAGGATTACTTATCTGAAGAAGTGCACGAAGGTCCAGGATTCCATGAGATCAGGAGCTGCAGCAGATGACGTTTATGTCCCCAGGCTGTGATACTATGAGAGACTGCATTTTCTGTCAGACCAGACTGAAGTCAGGGAATCCCGCTCAACCCTTCCTTCCACGCTCCCTTCCACCCCAGCTGAGGCTTTCAACGCCCACCCTGGGCCTTCCAGCCAGGAAGAAGTGGAGGAGCCCAGCTTGAGCCAGGTATAGTATTGCTGTACATGTTTTTTGTGTAAAAATGAATGAGGTTAACTAGATGTGATTATTGATCACTAATTGCTGATTTAATAATGTGATTTACATATCAATAGACAGTAGTAGCCCAAAAAATTGGGACAAGAATGAAAAATTCTGGAATGATAGTCTTTTCTATTTGTTAACATTCAATTTGCAACAGTTATGAGATGAAAATTGTGTGTGATTGATGAGCCAAAAACTAAAAGTATGCCCCTTTTCCATACACAGGAAGACCTCAGCCAGGAGAAGGGCATGGAATGTAGCAGCCAGGAGGAGGCAGGGGTTAGTGGCAGCCAGGAGGTGGGCAGGCCTAGGAGCCTCACATAATCACAGGTCCATCCCCTCCACCTTCAAAACAAAGGGAGCAGGAAGGGGAGGAATGTGGAGGAGTCAGCACTCAGGCTGATTGGGGAGGCTTCTGGACCCTCAAAACCACCCCCACTCATCAAGAGGCCTTTGCCTCCTTGGCAGCATGCAAACTGGAGAAAATGGAGGAGGGGCAACACCTCATATGTGAGGAACTAATTTATCTCACAAAACCCACCTGTGTGAGTTGGACCATACTCCTCCTCCTTCTGCCACACCTCCAACATCACAGCCACAGCCTGGAAAGAAGCATGGAAGGAAGACCAAAGAGTGATGGCCTGGGTTCAATCTGGTCTGACAAAAGATGCAGGCTCTTGTATGACCACAGTCTGGGGACATAGATGTCATCTTCTGCTGTTCCTGATCTATTAGACTTCTGGACCAGATTGTACTTCCTTATATATGGACTCCTCAGGCCACCAATTTTCCCTTTAAATAATTGATGTCTCCCCTGGGGGCCAAAGGCTTTGCCAATTTCAGCAGTTTCTCCAGCATTGCCTTCCTCTTTATTTTGTTATGACCCCCAATAATAATATGTGTTTTACTTAAAAAAGGACAGTTTATTTGTGAGTAGGCAGGTACATTTCAAAAATACAAAGTCAAATTAACAAGGGACATCAACACCAACCAACCTCCTCCAGATTAAAAAAATAAAAAAATAAAATAAAAAGATAATAATGGTGTTGTGGTAAGTTGACACACAAAACACAAAAAAAAATGATGGAGATCACCAAAATAAAAAAAGGAGATCTTGATTAAAAAAACAGCCACAAAATTCGAAAAAAATATTAAAACATAAAACTCGGGAGATCTGACGAATAAAAATATTCTATTCAGGAGAAAGAATAAAGAAAGAAGTTTGTGAGAAGTCTGTGTGAATATGAGCAGTAAAACAACTTCATTCTTCTAGCATTATAAAGAAAAAGAGAATAAACCTTATACCACATTTTATGTAACTGCTCCAAAATTGCTCCATTTTGGGGAGATGTATTTCACCCAATATCAGAGGTTACAAACATCCCCACACCACCAACCCCTGAACTGGCAATCCTTAATATTGGAATCAAAAAACTACCCACATCGGCTTTGAATGCATAGTCACATATTCTTTTAGCGGCCTCTCAAAAGCCTTAAACCGACCACGGGAACTTTTCAAACTAGTCGCCCAGACTATGAACCCCACCTGCCTTGAACCCCTAGGAAACGAAACTCAAGAATACTGCAACAAATTATCCGATTTTTTCATCAACAAAATAGACAACATTCAGAAAATAATTCAACAAAAAAAAACAACAACCAACTCTACTCAACTCAACCCAGGTAAGGAATTTTACATCCACAGCACACAAGCACCACATTTTTCACTTACCCCGATCACAACGGATGAAACCAAAAATGTCATCAAGAGCCTCCGAGACAGCACCTCGCCAAACGACATCATCCCCACAAAACTCTTGAAAGAATGCTCCGACATTCTGGCCCCCGCTATCACACACCTAGTAAATCAGTCGTTCAAAGAAGGATTGGTTCCGAATTCCCTCAAGTAAGGCATCATCAAACCATTACTAAAGAAACCCAACCTCGACCCCAAGGATCCGAACAATCGCAGACGGGTAACAAGCCTGAACACCATTTCCAAGATCATGGAGAAAGCAGTAGTACAACAGCTTCAACTTCATCTGGACACACACAAGCTCCTGGACCCACTACAATCGGGCTTCCGCCCAGGCCATGGCACAGAAACGGCACTTCTGAAAATATGGGATGACGCCCTAGAAGCAGCGGATGATGGAGAATCGTGTCTTCTGGTATTGCTGGATCTCAGTGCGGCGTTCGACACAGTGGACCACAACATGCTTCTCAGCCGCCTCAAGGAAGTGGCAGGAGTTACAGATGGAGATCTGCCATGGTTCGCTTCCTTCTTAGGAAACCGGTCACAAACAGTGAAACTAGGAGCCTTCACTTCGGAAACCCGGGCAATCACTTATGGAGTCCCTCAAGGATCACCATTGTCACCAGTACTGTTCAACATTTACATACGACCACGCTTCAAAATTATTAGCAAATTAGATCTGTGCTTCCACTCATACGTGGACGACACTCAACTGTACTTCCGGATCACCGGACAAAAAGACCAATACCAGGAACTAGGAAAATGTCTCACATTGATAGATGACTGGATGACCACTAGCTCCCTCAAACTAAATGGATCAAAAACAGAATTACTGCTCCTCGACGCAAACCGAAGGAAAAAGACGAAGACCCCTTGGACACCACCAACCATCTTGGGACAGACCATCCTTCCAAGCAACAAAGCCAAAAGCCTCGGAGTAATCTTTGATTCAGAGATGACAATAGAGGCACAAATAGGATCCGTAATCAGCGGATCCCACCATCTCCTTCGCATGCTACGCAGACTCATCCCCTTCATCCCGGAAAAGGAAAAATCGGTAGTAGTAGGAACGATCATCAATTCGCGTCTCGACTATGCAAACTCCCTGTACATAGGATTACCGGATTACCAGATTGCGCGCCTTGAAAAATTGTCCAAAACACAGCAGCAAGATTAGTCACCGGAAAGAAACCCTGGGAATCCATCTCCCATCCCTAAGGATGCTCCATTGGCTCAAGGTAAAAGATAGAATCACATTCAAGACCCTCTGCCTCACCCACAAATGTACACAAGGAAATGCGCCTCAATACCTTTGTGAGAAAATAGAAAAATACATACCAAATCGCAGCCTCCGATCAACAAACCAAAATCACCTTCTCATCCCAAAAGCCCGATACAAATCGAAGGGAGAACGAAGATTCGCAGTACAGGGACCCCGGCTATGGAATGCTCTACCAAACAACATCCGCATGGAAGAAAACCATCAGGCCTTCAGGAAAAAACTCAAGACCCACCTCTTCTAAACATGGCATCCCAACATGAGCAGTCAAGCGCCTCAAGGCGATTCAGTTCGCAGTTGCAGCGCTATACAAATCATTCATTCATTCATTCATTCATTGACATTAGCCTGAAACTAGAATCTGAAACTTACATCACCATATGATATTCACAACAAAAAAAAAGCCTAGAAGGGCCCCTTCCCTCTTTTTAAAATTTTTTATCTCTCTACCTATAATTAACCTAAACTCTAAATAGTACCAAAGTACCTCCAGAATAATTAAATACTAAGCATTGGAACCTTCAGACAAGTTGTTTTTTTACACAGTTGCTTCTAGTTAACACATTTAAAAATACTATACAATTGTTCAGCTCTTTATTTCTTGCATTTTATAATGACTTGGATGAAATTGCAGGGCAAACAGTGTCTATAATGTGCTCTTTAACCTCCCTGGCGGTATGATTATGTCTGGAATTTTGTACCAAAATCGGTACAATTATTTTGCATGGAAATTTGGCGTTTTTATATTGTAGGCTGCAATTCTTATGAATAACTCACTTAAATCTGTCCAAACCAGAGTCTAGTATACATCCCGGGTATGATAAAGTTTGAAACACAAAATCATAAATTATAATATAATAAAAATATGTATACAAATTATTCAATAATGTAATCAAATCAAAAACACTGAAATTTGCTCAGTTTATTGTTTGATGATGAATTGTGATTCTAATTTATTATCGGTGTTTTCTAGCTGGTCTAAAACCACTTTTGACATAAAGGGACACTTTTTGGTTGCTATGAACAATCTCCAGTTTCCAGGCAGAAAAAAATCTATTTATTATATAAAATGACATGCAGGGCACTGGGCAGACCACTAGGGACAAAGGGGGTGTGTATTTTTTGTATACAGTACTGTAATCTGTAAGATTACAGTACTGTATGTGTACTGGGTTTTTTAACTTTTTTGAATTTGGCGCCGATCTCCGATTCCGTGCATCGTAACGTCGCAGGGAACGGAGATCAGCGGCACTCGGCACTGTGTGAATCGAGCAAGCAGACAGCTCGCACACACAGCGGGGAGACATCTCAGGATGCAGGGGACAAGGTAAGTAACTTCCCCCTGTATCCTGCAATGCAAGCCCGAGTCTGGCTCGGGGTTACCGCTTTTGGTACTGAAGATCCCACCCGGAGCCAGACTCGGAATACCACCAGGGGGGTTAATGCATCGATTGACATAAATGATGAGGACAGACGGGTCGCCCTTCATCCTAAGGCACAGTGTGTTCCTGGCTGGGGTGCCTGGGGAGAAGGGTAGCCCCCATCACAACTGTTAAGCATTATTAATCACTCAGAGTTAATTACAATAAGACATGAGATATAACATTGTAACCAAAATACTAGTTGTCTAATATATGTTGTATAATACCACAGCTGTAATTGTTAGGATGTCATCTTTATTTTTATATCGCAATTTTGTGAAAATTCTAAAAAAATATTGAAACTAAGAAAAAGAGAATGCGCTGCATTAAACAATTTTTAACATTGCAGCGTGACGAATGTGCTATATCCATTATGAACGCTAGTTTTACCAGACCGAGCGCTTCCGTCTCCTAATTTATTCTGTATACTTTGTGCATCGGACTTGTCTACACACGATCGGAATTTACACAATCAGATATTGTTGTCAGAAAATTTTAGATCCAGCTCTCAAACTTTGTGCGTCGGAAATTCCGACTGAAAAACTCAGATGGAGCCTACACACGATCTGATTTTCCGACAACATGACCTGATAGCACATTTTCCGCTGGAAAATCCGACCATGTGTATGGGGCAGAAGACCTTTTATATAGGAATTTTATTTATAATATTAGAAATGTAATTGACAAGAAATTCAAAAGGAGAAAGATGGCTTTGAAAGCAACTGTTCATATACAGATCAAATTAACACTAGTGATTATCAATGGAGAGTATGTGATGTGAAATATTTTTTTTTTTTGCAGTTTGTGATCTATGATAGGCACTTTGTATACAGAGACTGACTATGGTTGGTTTCAAAATGTAGCAGCTTTTCAAACAAGATCATCTCCCATAGGCAAGAAATGTGTACAAAATTCTGATTCTATATAGGAAGATATCCAAATCCTTTTTTGACCAGTATAGTTTCACAGAATGTGTTTATAGTTCTTTATGTTTATGTCTTAAACAAAAAGTTGAATATCAAGCGGTGAGCCATGGAGTCTTGAAGAGCTTCACTTTGTCAGTGGTGTTTTCCTTCTCTCTCATACACCAACGTCTATCCTGCATGATCTACTGAAATAATCAAGTCTATCAGGCATAAACATAAACACTGAGAACAAGAACAAGTACAAGAGAAAAAATAAGACTAGTGAGTACATTTTCTTCAACAGCATGCTATTGTGAAGGTCTGAGGGTGTAATAAGGTCCAGCCCTTATACTATGATGCTATGGAGTTTATTTACGAAAGGCCAATTGAGTTTTTACTTTGCAAGGGAAGTTTCACTTTTCAAGTGAATTTTCCCCACATCTTATTGAATGTGGGGACATTTTACTTTGCAAAGCATACCCAATTACATGTAAGGAAAATAAAAAAACAGCACTTTTTCTTGCAAATTATGTGGATGGTGGAAGTTGGCAGAGCAGCACCTCATTCACTAAACTCTGGATGTCATAGCTAAATGTTCAAAAGTCTTAATTGGCTCTCTAATGTAAGTAGGACAACAAATATACATATATAATTGTGCCTTAATAAAAAATTGAATTTGGATTAGTTAATGCATAATCCGCTTGAAAATTCCCTTTTTTTTTGACTATATGAATTTTCTCACCAAAGGGGATAAAATATTCTTTAAGTACTCGCTGAACAGTGACAACGAAATGTTGCCAGAATCAGTTAATAAAATGTTATGAAGCATTCCCATAGGAAACATTTTCTTTTTTCTAAATAGCAATGCTGTATAGAAGTATGTATTCTCTCTGGCAGTTTTGACATCTGTAGTCTGGTATAAGACTAGGGCAGGGTGATTAGCCACTCCCATGGGCCACAAATGAAATGTGTCATTTAGCTCTCCTCTTCAGCTGTTCTACTCTGGACAAATACTTTAAAATAACATCTTCTGCCTGTTAATTAAAAAAGGTACTAAACACAGCTCATTTTAAAACTAATTCTGTTTTACAAAAATGTTGACTTTAATATCAATATTGGCATTTGCTATTGTGGTTTATAAATGTTTAAAACATGTATATTAAAATTGAAATGTAAAATATAAAATAGATGGAAAGGATTACTGAAAACATGTTGGACTAAATAGCTTTATACTAAACTTTCTAAATCTATTTAAAAAAAAATCTGTTTATCAAAGCTTATTATAATGAGGATTTGGGGTTGAAATCTAAAATGTAAACGAGGATGGTGAAGCATATTCAGAGGCACTTGCAGAATAGAGATAGGTTCTGCCCAAGGTTCTGGGAGTACCTGTTCTTTACTAGAGCCCCTGATTATTGGGTTCTAGGCATTCCCAGACATTAGTTTCTGGAACAACCTTATAGGTGGTAGCCAATGGATAAGCTATGGATTATATCCAGTCATATATACTGTGGACCACAGGAGAATACATGGAAGGTATAGCCAAAGAGCATTTCCTCAGGTAACCAGAGCAAGGGATAAACTCATAGTTAGAAAACACAGCTGAGGTCAGGCCCGAATGAGTACTAGTAAGATCAGAAAAAGAAGAACAAGTTGAAAAACATCCCAGAGCTCCACGTGCTAGCTGTAATTGTAAATATGACATATTTAAATTTACTTTACTATAAAAGTGAAAAAAAATGTATATTTAGTCCAAATAAAAGTAAGAAAAAATACATAAAACACTACACATTCCTTTAAGCTGGGTTCACACTATTGTGAATTGGATGCAGCTTTCCCCACATCCAATTCGCATGTCAGGAGATTATGATCTCATTTGTTGACTACCTATTACACTTTTGAAGGCCCTGGAGCACCAGGGCAATAGAAACGCACACAAAATTACTCCATTTTGGAAAGCAAACACCTCAACGTATATTCTGAGGCATGTTGAGTTTTTTTTTAATTTTTCCCTTTTTTACACAAGTTTTTGGAAAATGTGGAAAAAAATGAAAACACCCATCTTTTTTACACGTTTTTACAGCTCTGACGGGCACTGATGAGTATCCACTGATAGGGTGGCACTGATAAGCACTCACTGATGGGCACTAATATGTATAGTGGCACTGATGGCACTGTAGGGGCACTGATGGCACTGGGGTGGCACTGATTGGCACTGTAAGGACACTGATGGCACTGTAGAGGTACTGTAGTGGTACTAATTGGACAGTAGGGGCACTGTAAGAGCACTAATGGCACTGTAGGGGTACTGTGATGGCACTGTAGGGGCACTGTAATGGCACTATAGGGGCACTGAGAGAGCACTATAGGGGCACTGAGAGGGCACTATAGGGGCACTGTGATGGCACTGTAGGGGCACTAATGGCACTGTAGGAGCACTGTAGGGGCACTGTGATGGCACTGTAGGGGAACTGAGGGCACTGTAGGGGCACTTTGATGTCACTGGTGGGACTGTAGGGGCACTGATGGAACTGTAGAGGCACTGTTGGTACTGTAGGGGAACTGTGATGACACTCTAGGGGCACTGATGGCACTGTAGGGCCACTGTGATGGCACTGTAAGGGCACTTTGAATCATGCCAACTCACGCTGCTGTGGTTTTTCTCTCTCCTCTTCTCACACCAATACAGTGTGTGAGGAGAGTCACTGTAATGGCACTGATGGCACTGTAGGGACACTATGATGGCCCTGTAGTGGCACTCCAGATCATGCCAACTTACACTGCTGCAGTGTTTCTCTCTCCTCTCCTCACAAGATGCAGCAGTGGAGGAGAGTAGAGAGAAACACGGCAGCAGCGTGAGCTGAACCAGGCACGATCCCGGTTTGGTGACAAAGTGATCGCTCCATCCTTGGACGGAGAGATCACGTGTTAAAGGGCTGCTGTGATTGGCCCTTTGCATGGTCCAGGGGGTGCACGAGAAGCCTGAGCATGAGAGGATGTCAATAGATACCCTCTCAGAACTAGCTGGCTGCGCTGTAGCCATCATTCAGCTATAGCATGATCGGCAAGTGGTTAATATGTGATCATGTACCTGTAGTGTAAAGAGATTACAAATTATGCCCAACCCCTAACACTTACCCTTCCCTTGAATCCTAACATTTAGCTATTCTCTGTGAAAACATCATAATAAACAGCAGTGCAATCACAGCTAGAAGACTTGTGGTGGAGAGGAATTATTGGAGAAGACACCACTAGATTGAAGGCGAGTGGGTATATTGTATCACTTGTTTTTCCTGGAGTTCTGCTATAATTCTGGGACTTTTGTTTGCTTAAAAGCAAATTAATTTTGTAGGGTGTGACCTCCCTAATAATTGCAGTGGAACTTTTCCTCCACTCTGCCTCCACATGCCTTCAAACTCATAGGACTGGTAGCTTGTGTTGTATGCAAATGCTTTGTAGTGAGTGCAAGGTTATCCATACATTTTACAATTCTCTTGTACAATTTTCCTTTTCCTTCCGATTTACCAAAACCATATAATATGAGGTCAAACCAAACACTTTCAATATATATGCAATAAGGCAGGTCCTTGCACTACATAATGATTTAAATAAGTGTTGTGCTTCTGCTATGTGCATAAATCAAAGTGCAAAAAATGAATGTCAATGATTACTCCGACAGTGTCTCTAGAAATCACAAATACGCAAATCACATAAAATAATTATAATTCACATGCAGGGCCGGTGCTACCACTAGGTGAACTACGCAGATGCCCAGGGTGCACTGCCACCTAGGGTGCAGTCATGGCCAGTGGGGGGGGGTGTCAGTCGAGGTGGTTGCAGATGGGCACAAAAATTAGTCCCATGCTGTCCCAAGTGTGCTGGGTCTGATGTCTCAGCCAACTGCACCCAGCCCTCCTTGTTAATTACAGTCATTTTCTAAGGAGCGGCGGCCACCAGCATCCTTAACAACCAGCTGGTTTTCAAGGAGCAGGCCGGCAAGCCGGCCGCTATGTCCTTCACTACAGATAAATGTAAGCAAACAGATGCTGGCAATGAAAACTTCAGAAAAAAAACAGCGTGCAGGGCACCTGGGTCTGGTATGGACTTTGAGGGGAACCCCTTGCCAGATTAAAAAAAAATGTCATGGGGGTCCCCTCCATGTATACCAGACCCTTATCCGAGCATGCAGCCTGACAGGCCAGGAGGGGGGGATGAGCCAGCGCTCTCCTCCTGAACTATACCAGGTTACATGCTGTCAACATGGTAGGGGAGCTCCCCTGGGCGGTGGTTGTGAGGGTCTGCGGATAAGCGGCTTATCTTAATCTGGAAGCCCCCTTTAACAAAGATCCCAGATTTTGCCCCCCATGTGAATAAGTATGGATAACATTGTACCTATACTTATTCACCCAAAAATTTTTGGTGTGGGGTTCCCATCAAAATCCATACACCTGAAGGGGGATCTCAACACAGTTTTTTTTTGTCCTGATGTTTTCATTGCTGGCAATTGTTTACTTTACATTCAGCTGTCAGGGGAGGACCTCTCTGACAGCTTATGACTAATCCATTGTTAAGGAGGCAGCGGAAGGCTTGCCTGCCCACTCCTTGACAACCAGCTGTTTGTTAGGGACGATGGCAGGCGACGCTCCTTATAAATGCTAGTGCTCCTAAAACACTTTTTTAAAAACACTCCTAAACACTGCAAAAAATGCCAGCAAAAATGCTAATATTAGTGTTTTTTATCCACAGTTCTTCCTAGCTGTTTTGGAGCTTCTAGTATGCATAGATCCTAAAAGTCCATGGGTTAGGGGGCACAATTTTTTTGCCTGGCCCTGGGCACTGATGACCCATGCTACGCCACTGGCCATGACCATGGTTTCCCTACTTTTTTTTTTTACTGTAGTGTCAGTTTAGTGTTTCAGGGCAGGTTACCTTCAGTATATTAAAGTGTGTTAGTACACTTTTACAGCAGTATACTGAACTGCGCTAGTGCACTTGTACTGCAGTATAATGAATGCGTGTTAGTGCACTTTTACTGCAGTATATTGAAGTGCGTTAGTGAATATTTATTGTTGTATATTGAAGTGTGTCAGGGTACTTTTACTGCAGTATATTGAAGTGCTTCAGGGTAATTTTATGGCAGTATATTGAAGTGTGTTAGTGCACTTTTTTTTCAAATTCTTTATTTAAAGTATCCAGCATACACAGAGCAGTAAATCACATTAAACAGATACATGCATGAAATTACCCCAGGGAGATCCTGAACTAACCGGAAATACAGCATCAGTTATTATTAGCATGAAATACATGGGTGACATTTCCCAAACACCCAGCAATATCAACTTGGATCAAGTATTTGCTGCCACTATGAATGCACGGGATAAGCATTTTTCACATTTAATCAAGTGAAGGGAAAAGGTAAGAACTATAGAAATTAATGAGTGAGAGAGAGAACAGTAGGGGAAGGGAGGTGGAAAAAAGGGGGGAAGTAAGACTGGTGTAGTTGCAGAGGTTTGAAGGACCCCGAAGATGGGACATTAGGATACTGTGTCTTAGTGCACTCAGGATGCAAAGAGGGCCTTTTCTTCTTCTGAGAATGTGAATATGTTCCAATGGACCCAGGTTTTGGAATAAGTCTAATGTCTGTTTTGGGCAGAAAGTAACAGGTTTTCCATCTTGTTCACCTCTTCGATTTTCGAGAGCCAGAGCGAGATAGAGGGAGGTCATAAGTCACAATTCACAATCTGGCAGCATTAAAGAGGTGACATAGAACTGATTTGTTGTACGTTTTCTCAGGAATATTCGAGACATGTACAGTGCCTTGAAAAAGTATTCATACCCCTTGAAATGTTCCCCATTTTGTCATGTTACAACCAAAAACGTAAATGTATTTTATTGGCAGTGTATGTGATAGACCAACACAAAGTGGCACATAATTGTGAAGTGGAAGGAAATTGATAAATGGTTTTCAATTTTTTTTTTTTTACAAAAAATTATATGAAAAGTGTGGTGTGCATTTGTATTCAGTCCCCTTTACTCTGATACCCCTAACTAAAATCTAGTGGAAGCAATTGCCTTCAGAAGTCACCACCAGTGTTTAATTTAATCTCACTATGAATATAGCTGTTCTGGTAATCCCTCAGAGGTTTGTTAGAGAACCTTAGTGAACAAACAGCATAATGAAGGACAAGGAACACACCAGACAGGTCAGAGGTAAAGTTGAAGAGAAGTTTAAATCAGGGTTAGGTTAAAAAAAAAGCTTTGAACATCTCACAGATTGCACAACTGCAAATTTACCAAGACATGGTAATTCACCTAAACTCACAGGCTGGTCAAGGAGAACACTAACCAGATAAGCAGCCAAGAGGCCCATGGTAACTCTAAGGAGCTGCAGAGATTCACAGCTCAGGGGGGGGGGATCTGTCCACAGGACAACTATTAGTTGTGCACTCCACAAATCTGGCCTTTATGGGAGAGTAGCAAGAAAAAAGCCATAGTTGAAAGAAAGCCATAAGAAATCCAGCAAGAAGCCATGCAACATCCAACACAGCAAATATGTGGAAGAATGTGCTCTGGTCAGATGAAAAAATTAAACTTTTTGGCCTAAAAGCAAAAAGCTATGTGTGGCGGAAAACTAACACTGCACATAACCCGGAACACACCATCCCCACCATGAAATATGGTAGTGGGGGCATCATGTTGTGGGGATGCTTTTCTTCGGCAAGGACAGGGAAGCTGGTCAGAGTTGATGGAAAGATAGATGGAGCCAAAGACAGGGCAATCTTAGAAGAAAACCTGTTAGAGTCTGAAAAAGACTTGAGACTGGGGTGGAGGTTCACCTTCCAGCAGGATACAACCCTAAACATACAGCCAGAGCTACAATGGAATGGTTTAGATCAAAGCATAATTGACCCGCGGTTGAGTTTACCATCTACAATTCCTACCTGCGACAGCAGCCAAAGCTGTACACATTCAATTAAATCCCCTGTTGCTTTTGGTGGGTGCTACCACCTACCAATTGCCACCCTTTCAAGTAAATTGGGCAAATTTGCAAGGGCCCTTGTTAGGTACCTGGATGGAGAGCCTGACTTTGCTGGGAGGAGGCCTCTCTTACGGCTCTGGTTCGGGGGCCACTGGAGTGGGAACAGTGGACCCGGGAGCGCAGCGGAGTAGGAGTGCCTGGGCTGGATGCTGTAGCAGATACGGGAGGCAGGCAGGGGTCCTCTGGTAGCAGGAGCAGTGGAACCTGGCAGGCAGACGCCCAGCACCCGGATGCAGGATGGTCCCCAGATGGCAGCAGCAGTTCTGGAAGCACACAGCATGTGTGGGATCAGGCAGAGAATCGTCAGGCAGGCCGGGTCTGGTACACTGGGCAGGCAGGTAAGTGGATGCAGGCAGAAGCAGGGTCAGAGCAAGCCGGGGTCAACGTTAGGTATCAGATCAAACAGAGTCAAAGCAAGCCGGGGTCAGGGTAGGAGAAATCAGCAGAGTCCAGGAAGCCGGGTCAGAGTTCAGGTTTACAGATGAGGATACAGGTTTAAGGCAGGGTACAGCTGCAGACGGACAGCACCGCTCAGATGCAACTGTCACTTTTTAAAAAGGCCCACTGGCGCCAAACAGCGCTAGCGTGCTCACGTGTGCGCCCGCGATGCGCGCGCACGCACGCACGCGGAACATGCCGGCGCGCACACCCGCGCTGATGCCTGTGCATTCCAGCGGCGCCTGTGCGCATGTGCACACGCCGCTCCGTCCGTGCCAATGCGAGCAGGTCCCTGACAGCCCTGCAACTGCACACTTCTGTGTGGTCCATGGGGTTAAATCAGGTGGTGAGAAAGCAACACAAAGCTGCCTACTTTAACCCCTTGTTTGCTGTACTGCACAAGGTTGCAGGGCACTTGCAGAGTGGCCTCAACAGGTGCTACATCAACCAAACATGACAGGGCAAATAACTCTTGCTGCGGCTGTGACATGTGTGCAACCCTGGCCACTGTAGCTAAAGGGGGTGCAGTCATGGAGGGGCTGGTAAAAACAAATCTTAACTATGGGGTTTTACCACCTCCAAAAATTACAAATGTAAATGAACCCTTACGGTTTAAGCCCCCTATAAGGCTGCTTTCACACTGATGTGCTGCAGTTTACCTGCACCGCGGGTGCAGCACAGTGCATCTGACACTTTCCTGGGTTAGCTGTGCTTTGCTATAGACTCTCTAGTCTACATTCAGTAGCTTTGGTTAACTTTCAGGAAGTGCATCAAACCTACAGGATATAATAGAATTCACAGCAAACCTCAGGAAATCAGGAAAGCTGCAGGTACACTGCACTGCACCCGCAGTGTGGATAAACTGCAGCATATCATTATGAAAGAAGTTCTATACTATTATGCCCAGTGCATTGCTTCACACTGACCTGAAAATCTCTTCTTTCCTGCTGCTGGCACCACTCTGGAAAATGCTACCTGGGATAAGAGGTGGAGTGCAGTTGGTATAACTCAGCATGGGACAGGAGCCAGCACTACAGAAGAGGCAAAGAGATGGCCTCTGCCCCCACCTATAACTGGCCTTCACAGCAAGAGGCAAATGGAAGGGCAAATGCATGAAAGACAAAAACCAGAGAACAGTCCCAGCTCAACTCACCAACCAGTCTACTGACCAACTGAATTAACCTGTCCAACAGCCTGCATTAACAACAGGGGTTTAGTTAGCATGCATTTGCAAACTACAGAAGAGGCATTGGCTTATGTGACTCTAATGCTATGTACACACGAGCGGACTTTCCGGCAGACTTGGTCCGGCGGACAATCCGACGGACTTTGCAGCGGAGGTCCGCCGGACTTTCAAACAAAAGGACTTGCCCACACACGATCACTCCAAAAGTCCGACGGATTCGAACGTGATGACGTATGACCAGACTAGAATAAGAAAGTTCATAGCCAGTAGCCAATAGCTGCCCTAGCATCGGACTAGCACACCGGACTCGAGTCCATCAGAAAGATTTGAAACATGTTTTATTTCTAGGTCCATCGGACTTTTGGGAAAGAAAAGTCCGCTGGAGCCCACACACAATCAAATTTTCTGACGGATTCCGGTCCGCCGGACCTAGTCCGTCGAAAAGTCTGATCGTGTGTACGCGGAATTACTCTCTACTACAGCACCAACTTTACAAGTAGTCCCCCTGCATTGCACTCTCTTTGATGCTCTGGGATAGACTTGTGCACAACAGAAAATTTTGTTTAGTTTTGGTTCGTTACCATTCGTAAAATACATAATTTTGTGTTTTCGGATAATTCATTATTTCTGTAGAGTGTCGATATTCATTATACTGAATCTCGAATCATGTCAAATTCATTTGTTACATGCACTATAATTCCTTTCATATTAGTTGAAATTCAATATTTATGTATGTATATATAATGATTTGTAGTTTGGAAAGTCATTTGTTTGTTGAATATTTTAACACACACAATGACAATATCTCTTCTCCTCTGCTCAAATACAATACAACACCCTTCTCACTCAGTTCTCAGGAATGCACTTTGCCAGTAATCCAACCTCCATCACAAAATTAATCAGCTGATTGGACTGTAAGATTTACTTTGAGTTGACCTTTTGTTTCATTAGATCTTTAACGAGTTACCAAATCATGTTGAATTCATTCATTATATCCGCTATAATTTCTTTCGTATTCGTTGAAATTTATTATTTTTTTATTAATGTCCGAAAGATGCAAAATTCGGCCGAATTTCGATTCGTTACGAAACGAATTCCACAAGCCTACTCTGGGATGGCAGGTCAGCAAGCCCTACAGTCACCTGACCACAATTTACTAGTAGATCACAATCTACAGGTTGCTGATTTAGGATAAAGCCGCAGGTCCACTTTAACGGATTGCTGACCAGCCACCGTCATTATTCTGCAGCAGATCGGTTCTCCTGCGCAAACCGCCATAGGTGTACGTCTGTGTTTGCATAGGAGATAGCGTGAGCATGCCCACGGGTCTGGCAGACTCGGTGTCCGCAAGCGATCCTTGATCACGGTGTAAAAATGCAGATAGTGTAACTGCCTATGTAAACAAGGTGATTCCCTGTTCTGCCAGATGACATGTCAGAGATCTTCGGTTCCCAGTGATCGGGAACAGCGATCTCTGTCATGTCCCTGGTAACCCACCCAGCCTAGAGTTAGAACACACCCAGGGAACACACTTAACCCCTTGATCGCCCCCTAGTGTTAACCCATTCCCTGCCAGTGTCATTTTTACATTCATCAGTGCATTTTTATAGCACTGATCAATGTAATAATGTCCCTGGTCCCCAAAAGTGTAATTTGGGGTCAGATTTGTCAATCACAATGTCACAGTCCCACGGCCTAAATATATTGGCCTAAACTGATGAATAAATTTGTTTTATATTTTTTTTTGGATATGTATTATAGAATATGTAATATGTATTTATAAGTAAAACATACTTTTTTTCTAAATTGAAGTTTTTTTTGTTTATAGAGCAAAAAATAAAAACTGCAGAAATGATCAAATACCACCAACATAAATCTCTATTTGTGGGGAAAAAAAAGACATCAATTTTGTTTGGGTACAGCGAAGCATGACTGCGCAATCGTCAGTTAAAGTGACGCAGTGCCGTATCGCAAAAAAAATGGCCTGGTCCTTAAAGGAGCAAATCCTTCTGGGGCTGAAGTGGTTAAAGCCTAAGATTAGTCAAAAAAGGTCTTAAGAATTAGTGTAAAGGATATTATTTACAGTCAATGTGTTGCATTCCTTTTTCTGATGGTTGCAGAATTAGTTGAAATCTTCTGTCCTTTGATCCTCCTCCTCCTCGTTGTAATCTTCTAGTGCCATGGGGGTTAATAGAGCTGAGGGACCTGACATATGCACTCATGAAGAGTTCGGACTATGGTTGTCTTTTCTGCCCCCTCCTCCATTCATAGAAGCTGTACTGTAGCTTCTATGAAAGAATAAGAATTGGGCAGATGAATGAAAGTTCTGCCTTCTGATATACAGCAAGGCGACCACTACACATATATTGTATCACATAGTTAATTATCTGGTTTAGTGCATAAAAGATAACAACAAGGAGACGAGTATACTTTAAATATATATACTGTATACCCAGAAGCTCTGGGCAACATTCGTAAACTATTAACTACTTCAATACAGGGCACTTTACCCCCTTCCTGCCCAGGGCAATTTTCAGCTTTTAGTGCTGTCGCAATTTGAATGACAATTGCGCAGTCATACAACACTGTACCCAAATACATTTTTTATAATTTTTTATAATTTTCTTACAACAAATAGAGCTTTCTTACAAGAAATAGAGCTTTCTTTTGATAGTATTTAATCATCCCTGGGTTCTTTATTTTTTGCAAAAAAAAAGAAGAAACAATAGCAACAATTTTGAAAAAAAACGTTCTTAGTTTCTGTCAGAAATATTTGTAAATAAGTCATTTTTCCTCTTCACTGATGTGCACTCATGAGCACTGAGAGACACTGATATTCACTGAAATGAAGCACTTATTGGCATAACTGATGGGCACAGATTAGCCTTACTGATGGGCACAGACTGGTGTCACTGATGGGCACTGTTGGGTTGGTTGTAATTACATGTAAAATGTATAACACAGCATTCCACACATACATCACACAGCCACATCCATCCCTACCCTCAAGGAGCCCACAATCCAAGGTCCCCAACTCACATTAATTTACAAGGACCAATTTTGGACAGAAGCCAATTAACCTACCAGCATGTCTTTGGAGTGTGGGAGGAAACTGGAGTACCCAGAGGAAACCCACACAGACACAGGGAGCACATGCAAACTCCAGGCAGGTGGTGTCGTGGTTGGGATTTGTACCAGCGACCCTTTTTACTGCTAGGTGAGAGCGCTACCCACTACACCACTGTGCCGCCCCCTTTATATGTCTTCCCTGTGAGAAGATGCAGCTGATCAGATCTCCTCACCTCACACTTTGTCAGTGTGAGGCGAGGGGAGATGATAAATGGCACTTCCTTATTTACATCTGATCTTCTGTGATTGGACACAACCGTAAGGAGCCACAGCCGCAGCTCTTTGCCGAGATCGGGGTCACGCCGTGTCCCAGGAACACAGCACGCCCGTGATCGCGTCTTAACTGAGCACTGTCATATGACGTTGTCTCAGAGCAAGAGCTGCACCTCTCCGCCATCACTTTACTATATGGCAGGAGGGAAGTGGGTTAACATAGGAGTACTTACCTATTGTTTCCTTTTGGCCTGGATTTAGCAGGAGCTTTTTCATGGACATGACGTGGTTGCAGACTTTCTATTTCTTTATCTACTCCTTCCTTCAAACTAACAACACTCAGACAGGAAGTGAATACATAATATATAATATATAAGCAGCTCAGTCATTTACAAATACAGACAGTAGGGGGCAGCAGATCCCTACACCTGTTTACTAAGAAGGGGTCATACCCAGCAGCAGAAATAGTATGAAAAGAGCCTGATGCAGGTTAAACATAAGACCCACTAACTTCAGAAACACTCCTTTCCCCAAGCAGGGTAAAATGTCTTATCTGATATAATGGACTCACTGCTTTGCCTACCCTCAGTCTACAGTTTGTCCAGACTCTGTATGTGATTTTGGTATGAGTACCCTAAGCTAAGGGCAAACTCCCTCTCTTTGAGATCATTTTTCATACTTCAAACTATATAGTTATTTTAACAAAAGGTATAATATTCTGAAACCATCACATTTATGTTTTCCTCAATCGTTCAATGGTTTTATAAAGTATGGGAGCTCAGTTAGAGTGATATATTCATTAATAAGAATTTATATTAACTGGGATACTGTTAAAATAGCTCAGTAAAATTCAACAGACCATTTCCACTTTTAGAAACAATCGACTTTTGACAGTTATAGAGATTTCACCTTGAACATTTTTCATAGGGTATTTATTACCCCAGAGATTAAGAAACATAAGGAAAAAAAGGATCAGAATGAGACACAAAATGTGTTCTAATTCAACAACACACAGAAGAATTTTAGATTGGTGATAAAAAAAATTATCCTCCTACTGTAAATACAGTTCACCACCTAGCAGCAGTGAAATGCATAGGCATTGCCACTTTACCGTGAAGCTTCAACAAAAAAGGAAAGTTCATATTTTGTAGTCTGGGAAAAAGAGTGAATAAGGTACTCTGGCCTCTGATAGGTTAGGTATTGAGAGGAAGTTGGCTCTTAAGCCAGCCATAGATGGTTCCATTTAAAGATTTGAACCATGTATGAGCAGGCTGATTGTACCCAAATTGGTTGATTGATAAACGCCAAAATCTTTTAAAAAGGTGTGGGGTCCCCCCAAAATCCATACCATACCCTTATCCGAGCATGCACCTGGCAGGCCAGGAGGGGGGGGGGGGCTTGCGAGGGCCCTCCTTCCTGTACCAGCAGGATTTATTTTTCATGATAACTTATAGATATAAAACACACAAGGCTTGTGTGGAATTCAGTGCTAAAAACCTGATAATTGCAACAGTGGTGTACAAGCACTCATATATCTTGTTGGTAATATAGAAGAGACATTAATAGAATGAGTGATGCAAATCCAAGTTAAAAAAACTGAAATTGAATCTCAAAAAAATGTTCTGGGATGACCCCTTTAAGTTAGTCTCTGGTGTGAATGGTACAGTGGGTGGGGAGGCTGCTTCAGGCATGGGCTGGGGACCCAGAGACTGTGAGAGAGGAAGGGCAAGAAAAGAAAGAGAAGCACCAGGACATTCTTAGTGCAGCATTATTTTTTTAAGATTAGCAAAATACAGACACTATAGATTGCACTCACATAGTGCTTAGTTGGTGAGGGCTTGCCACGTTTAGCATGGGAACAGAACCGCCAATATATCCCTTTAATGTTGCGCCACGAGTGCCATGTGTCAGCAGGAAGCTGAAGTCTCAAGGGACCTGGGTTGAACGCCGGCTGGGTTATTCAGCATGAAGGTGATCCGGAGCTGTAAACCTGTGAGCCACCTACCACTGTGTTTGGCCAATCAGAGCGTGTTTCTGAAGCAGGGTCATGCCTCCTTCATTGGCTGTGCCTCTGATGCTGGTATCGAGTTTAAATTGGAGTTGAAGTTAACCCAGTATGTGCTGCAAAAACGGCTTCAGTTGGATAAGCAATTACAATACAAGAAGCCAAAGCAGTCAGAGTATACATATAAAAAACATTTAGAAGCATGTATAGCGTGATTTTGAATTAATGGTGGTGAAAACTAAATAAACATTAGTATAATATAGAACAGTATACTATATATATATATATATATATATATATATATATATATATATATATATATATATATATATATTTAAAAAAATCTATATAGAAAAATATGTAAAAAGAATGTTGATTTTATCTAAAAATAAATAAATTTAATTAAATTGATATATACCCGCATGTGTGCTGTCATTATATACGCAGATAGAATGCAAAATAAATAATAATGAATAATAATGAGAAATATGGAAAGAAATATATTTAATACTGTATCAATGAGAAATGAACAATTATGAAAAAATTATAATTACAATATAAATGAAAAAATAAATCTGAAAATAAAAATGAAAATGAAAAATGAATTAGTGAATGTTAAAAATCTAAATTGATTAGTAATAGGGGTAGTAATAAATGCAAAGTGCAATTGTACGTTGTAATAATGGAGGTATTGAATGTGAAGTTTAAATAATCAAATGGCAGAGAAAAAAAAAAATTATATATATATATATATATACTGTATATATGTATATATATATATATATATATATATATATATATATATATATATACACACAAAATATATTCTGAATGTCATATATATATGCACGGGATTGAACAAGCACAAGTGTGAACACATATGAGTGGTGACAGCAAATGGCTTTGGAACTCCAGTGAACCATGGGGAGAGCCATTATCCACAAATGGAGATAACTTGGAACAGTGGTGAACCTTCCAAGGACTGGCCGGCCTACAAAAATTACTCCAAGAGTGGGGTGTGGCCTGGCTGCACACGAGAATGGTCGCCTGAACATGGAGCTCCGCTCATCCACAGAGCTACCTGGCATCATCCAGTGACCCATCCAAACTCCTTGTCCCCCACAGAGGGACAGCTGACACCCCACAGCCCTAAGAGTATGACCCTCAGAAGATCCAGCTCAAAAGGATCGTGGAAGCTACTCCATTTCTACATAAGGATCTCTCAGCCACTGGCCCAAGATGGCGCCGGCCGGGACAGAGCTCCCTCACCGCTGGCGCCGCCACCTGTGCCTGCACACAATGGAGACCCTGTCTCTGATATGGAAGAGACAGATGAGCAGCAACCTTACCCAGGTCTGCAAACTCTCGAGCTCACTCTCCCACAAAGCCTCCCCCTGTGAAGAGGCAGCACAGTGCTGATCTCTGTAGTTCCATGGCAGCTGATATACCCACTACATCTTTAGCAGCATATGCAACCACAGACAACCTTGTCTCAGAACATACATTGAAAGCAATGCTGCTCTCACTACAAGCTGACATGCAAAACAAATTCAGATCCTCCATTAATCATCTACTTGACAGAGTTGATAATTTAGAGGACCGTACTGACCACATTGAGCAGCACCTAGCAGCAGCTACCATAGCCCATAACACATAACACCATAGTGGACATACAGGATGAACATTCAGAAGCTATTCATCAACTGCGATTAAAAGTGGCCAACCTAGAGGACCGCTCCAGGTGGAAAAACATTAAAATTAGGGGAGTACCAGAAGCAATAACGCCTGCAGATATAGTCCCATATCTACACCAATTATTATGCAAAATTCTACAGACATTAACAATGCAAGACCTTCTCATAGACAGGGCCCACAGGATTCATAAATCACAGCACCTGCCTGAATCTTTGCCTAGGGATATCCTGGCCCCAATCAATTTTTTCCACTCTAAAGAACAAATCATAAGAGCTAGAGCAAGATCTATGCACACTCTCCCTGAGCCATTCTCCAAAATTACACTCTATAATGACATCTCTGCAAATTCGCAGAGGAGTTGTTTCCCCATTGTTTGACTTTCCTCACCCTACTGCTATTGTGTGCAAAGCACACAGCATCTCTCAGGTTACCATCATATCTTCTTGTGTTTGTAACAGAACTGTTTACTAAACTTACGTAGCCTCTACATTAGGGATGAGCCGAACACCCCGGGTTCGGTTCGAACCAGAACCTTCGAACGGACCGAAAGTTCGCGCGAATTTTCGAACCCTATACGTTATAATGGACGCGAACGTTCGAAATCAAAAGTGCTAATTACAACGGCCAATATGCATGTTAATGTCATAAAACAGGTTTGGGGACCCGGGTCCTGCCCCAGGGGACATATATCAATGCAAAAAGAACTTTTAAAAACTAACGTTTTTTCGGGAGCAGTCATTTTAATGATGCATAAAGTGAAAAAAAAAAAAGTGACATTTTCCTTTAAATATGGTACCTGGGGGGTGTCCAAAGTATGCCTGTGAAGTGGCATGTGTTTCCCGTGTTTAGAACTGTCCTTGCACAAAATGACATTTGTAAAGGAAAAAAAGAAGCCATTTAAAACCACTTGCGGCTTTAGGTTTGATCTTAAGTAGAATCTGAACAGGTACATTATGAAGTGTAGCTCCATCCCAAAAAAATCTATTTTTAAGCTTTTTGGAGAACATAGGGAGGGGTTATCACCCCTGTAACATTTGCTGTCTTTGCACATCTGTTCAGAACATGTCACCTCACTTTCCGTCCCAATGATAAATGTTTTTGGAAAAGTGGGGTTTTAATTGAAACAAGGATTGGTGATAAAGTATCAGTAGAGAGGAGATACCTTTTTCCCAAATTAAATCTAACAGGATAGAATTTCCCTTCCTAGGGGTAGATTTCCTCTCACTTCCTGTTTTCTCTTTCCATTTGCAAGTAGGAGTCGTTTGTAAGTTGGATGTTTGAAAGTAGGGGCCTGGCGTATATACTCTGCAGAAATTTGCCCTATTAGATGTTGGTGTAGCCACAAGACTGGTGGGCACAGGAATGGGCCCTGCTGTGAGTTAATAGATCAAGATTTGTAATTGCATGCACCTGTTGAACAGGGCAGAAAAATTGGGGGTGGTGGTGGTGGTGGTGGTGGTGGACGGTTTTGCCACAAGACTGTAAGCTCTCACAGTTACTCTTGGTGGGCGCAGGAATGGGCCCTGCTGTGAGTTATTAGATCAAGATTTGTAATTGCAAGCACCTGATGAACAGGGCAGAAAAATTGGGCCTTTGGCGGTGGTGGTGGACGGTGTTGCCACAAGACTGTAGGCCCTCATAGTTACTCTTGGTGGGCGCAGGAATGGGCCCTGCTGTGAACTATTAGATCAAGATTTGTAATTACCCGCCCCTGTTAAACAGGGGCTGAAAAATTGTGCCTTAGGCACTGGTGCTGGTGCCACAACACTGCAACACGGCCCTCACAGAGACTGTACTTGGAGCACAGCAGTCACACGTGTTGCGAAGCATTTTTTTAAAAAAATTGTAAGTACACGCCCCTGTTAAACAGGGGCTGAAAAATTGTGCCTTAGGCACTGGTGCTGGTGCCACAACACTGCAACACGGCCCTCACAGAGACTGTACTTGGAGCACAGCAGTCACACGTGTTGCGAAGCATTTTTTTAAAAAATTGTAAGTACACGCCCCTGTTAAACAGGGGCTGAAAAATTGTGCCTTAGGCACTGGTGCTGGTGCCACAACACTGCAACACGGCCCTCACAGAGACTGTACTTGGAGCACAGCAGTCACACGTGTTGCGAAGCATTTTTTTAAAAAATTGTAAGTACACGCCCCTGTTAAACAGGGGCTGAAAAATTGTGCCTTAGGCACTGGTGCTGGTGCCACAACACTGCAACACGGCCCTCACAGAGACTGTACTTGGAGCACAGCAGTCACACGTGTTGCGAAGCATTTTTTTAAAAAATTGTAAGTACACGCCCCTGTTAAACAGGGGCTGAAAAATTGTGCCTTAGGCACTGGTGCTGGTGCCACAACACTGCAACACGGCCCTCACAGAGACTGTACTTGGAGCACAGCAGTCACACGTGTTGCGAAGCATTTTTTTAAAAAATTGTAAGTACACGCCCCTGTTAAACAGGGGCTGAAAAATTGTGCCTTAGGCACTGGTGCTGTGGCATGGATCATTGAGGAGGAGGAAGAGGATAGTCAGTGAACATAAGAGGACAGTCACTCAGCATCAGCATAGGCAGTCTTGAAGGGATGTGACATTAAAAATTATTCGGTTATATCCGCCTCAGGTGCCTGGTAGCTGGTGGTGATCCAAGACTGATTCATTTTGATGAATGTCAGTCGATCAACCGAGGCGGTGGACAGGCGCACCCTATGATCAGTCACAAATCCTCCAGCAGCACTGAATGTGCGTTCGGAAAGAACGCTGGAGGCAGGACAGGCCAGTAGCTCAATTGCATACTGTGCAAGCTCTGGCCAGTGATCCATCCTCAGGACCCAGTAAGCCAGAGGATTTTCGGTGGGAAAGGTGTCCAAGTCTGACCTTGCCCCAAGGTATTCCTGCACCATGTATATCAGACGCTGGCGATGGTTGCTGGAACCGATCATACCTTGGGTCTGCGGACTAAAAAATTGTCTGAACGCATCGGTCAGACGTCCACCTTCCCCACCGCTCCTTCTGCCACTGACCGAAGCCTCAGCAACTCGTCGCCCAGGACCAGGAGTTTGTAGCCTCCCAGTTTCTGGGAACGCGTTGCACAGACCTTTCTGCAAGGCCTCCCTGAGATGTCTCATCCTCTGCTCCCTCTGCGACGGCAAGATAAGGTCCGCAACCTTACCCTTGTACCGCGGATCAAGGAGAGTGGCCAGCCAGTAATGGTCCCTCTCCTTGATCCGAAGAACACGAGGATCCTTCCGCAGGCTTTGCAGGATCAGGGAGGCCATGCAGCGTAGGTTAGCTGAGGCATTCGGTCCGGAGTCTTCTGGGTCACTGAGGATGACATGATCGCCAGCCACCTCCTCCCAGCCACGTACAAGTCCACTGGCTTGTTGGGACTGTACATCATCCCTAAAAGACTGCTGCTGCTGATGCTGAGTGCCAGGCTCCACCTCCATGCTCACACAATCCTCCTCCTCCTCCTCCTCCTCCTCCTCCTCATCCTCTTCCTGTGTGATGGGTGGGACAGAAGGAACACTGTCCGGATAAAGGGGGCCTTGAGAGGCAAGGAAGTCCTCCTCTTCCTGCCTCTGTTCTGCCTCAAGTGCCCTGTCCATTATCCCACGCAGCGTATGCTCCAACAGGTGGACAAGAGGGACAGTGTCACTGATGCATGCACTGTCACTGCTCACCATCCTCGTGGCCTCCTCAAATGGTGAGAGGACAGTGCATGCATCCCTGATCATGCTCCACTGACGTGGGGAAAAAAACCCAAGCTCCCCTGACCCTGTCCTGGTGCCGTAGTCGCAAAGGTACTCATTGATGGCCCTCTGCTGCGTGTGCAGTCGCTGCAGCATGGCCAACGTTGAGTTCCACCTGGTGGGCATGTCAGATATTAGGCGGTTCTTGGGCAGGTTCAGCTCCTTTTGCAGCTCAGTCAGCCGAGCACTGGCATTATAAGATCGGCGGAAATGCACACAGACTTTCCTGGCCTGCCTCAGGACATCCTGTAAGCCTGGGAACCTGCCCAAGAACCGCTGCACCACCAGGTTGAGGACGTGAGCCATGCAGGGCACATGGGTGAGCTGCCCCTGTCGCAGGGCGGAGAGGAGGTTGGTGCCATTGTCAGAAACGACCATTCCTGGCTTAAGCTGACGTGGCGTCAACCACCTCTCGGCCTGCCCCTGCAGAGCTGCCAGAACCTCTGGCCCAGTGTGGCTCCTGTCCCCCAAACACACCAGCGCAAGCACGGCATGGCATCTTTTTGCCTGCGTACTTGCGTAGCCCCTTGTACGCCTACGGAGCACCGCTGGTTCCAAGGACAGAGCACTGGAGGAAGAAGAAGAGGAGGGGGTGGAGGAGAGAGGTGTGTCACAACCAGTAGCAGTAGTCGCGTTTTGGAGGCGTGGTGGCGGAACAACCTCCAACACTACTGCACCTTGTCCTGCATCCCTCCCAGCTGCCAATAGAGTGACCCAATGGGCCGTGAAAGAAAGGTACCGTCCCTGTCCATGCCTGCTGGACCATGAGTCAGCGGTAATATGCACCTTACCGCTGACCGCCCTGTCCAGCGAGGCATGGACATTGCCCTCCACATGCCGGTAGAGAGACGGAATCGCCTTCCGCGAGAAAAAGTGGCGTTTGGGAACCTGCCACTGAGGAACCGCACATTGAACAAACTCACGGAAGGGGGCCGAGTCTACCAACTGAAAAGGCAGCAGTTGAAGTGCTAGCAATTTAGCAAGGCTAGCATTCAACCGCTGGGCATGTGGATGGCTGGGAGTGTACTTCTTTCTACGGTCCAGCAGCTGGGGCAGGGAAATTTGCCTGCTGCATTCGGACGTCGGTGTACTGCAAGTACTTGGTTGTGACACACCGAATTCTACACCTTCAGTCCTCTCAGAGCAGCTTTCAGAGAGGACTGAAGGTGTAGTGGGGATGGAGATCCCAGCTGAGGAGGAGCAAGGAGAGGTCCGCTTAGTTCTTTGGTGTGGGTCTTTTATGTGTGCCTGCCAACGAGCTGCATGGCAGGTCGCCATATGTCTGGTCATGCTTGTCGTGCCCAAGCGGCTGATGTTTTGGCCACGCGAGATACGCTTGAGACAAATATTGCAAATAGCAGTGGTGCGATCTGCTGCACTCGTCTCAAAAAAGGCCCACACCAAAGAACTTTTCTGATAACGTGCAGAGGCAGCGCCCTGCACAGGCGGAGCTCTGCGGTGTTGTACAGTTGCTGTGCTGGCCTCTACCTGGCCTCCAGGGGGCATCCTGCCTCGTTGGACATGTGACGCCGCATCCTCCTCCTCCTCGTCCTCCTCCTCATCCTCTCTCCCTTGAGGCACCCACGTGGAGTCAGTGACCTCATCATCCCCTCCCTCTTCACCACTAGAGCAAACCTGGCAGTAAGCTGCAGCTGGTGGAACTGTACTGCCAGATTCCTCAAGCTGGGTATCGTCATCCGAGCCTTCGAATCGTTGGGCATCCTCCTGGAGCATGTACCCAACACTGTGCTCAAAGAGTTCGGGGGACTCCTCAGGAGGACATGGTGGGTCTAGGGAAGGGGTGGCTGATGATGCTCTGTCAGTACCCTGAGCCTGGGTGAGAGAGGATGAGGAGGATGAGGAGGGCTTGGTCATCCATTCTACCAAGCCTTCAGCATGATGCGGCTCCACATGTCCAGCTGCCGAAAACAAAGACGCGCGTGTCCCATGGCCACGTGCTGATGACGATGCACGACCACGTCCACGTCCACGGCCACGTCCACTAGAAACAGAGCCTGCCTGCCCTGTGTTCTTGGCTCTGCACGCTCTGCCTCCCCTTGGCGGTCTTCCAGCCATTGTAGTCGGTAGTCCTGTGGGTGCTGCTGAGAAGAAAATATAGGAGCTCTGTGTGATGCCACTAACACACTAGAAGTCCTGTGGGTGCTTCTGCAAAGAAAATAGAGGAGCTCTGTGTGATGCCACTAACACACTAGAAGTCCTATGGGTGCTTCTGCAAAGAAAATAGAGGAGCTCTGTGTGATGCCACTAACACACTAGAAGTCCTGTGGGTGCTTCTGCAAAGAAAATAGAGGAGCTCTGTGTGATGCCACTAACACACTAGAAGTCCTATGGGTGCTTCTGCAAAGAAAATAGAGGAGCTCTGTGTGATGCCACTAACACACTAGAAGTCCTGTGGGTGCTTCTGCAAAGAAAATAGAGGAGCTCTGTGTGATGCCACTAACACACTAGAAGTCCTGTGGGTGCTTCTGCAAAGAAAATAGAGGAGCTCTGTGTGATGCCACTAACACACTAGAAGTCCTGTGGGTGCTTCTGCAAAGAAAATAGAGGAGCTCTGTGTGATGCCACTAACACACTAGAAGTCCTGTGGGTGCTGCTGAGAAGAATATATAGGAGCTCTGTGTGATGCCACTAACACACTAGAAGTCCTGTGGGTGCTTATGCAAAGAAAATAGAGGAGCTCTGTGTGATGGGACTAACACACTTCAAGTCCTATAGGTGCTTCTGGGAAGAAAATATAGCTCTGTGTGTGTAATGGGACTAACACACTTCAAGTCCTATAGGTGCTTCTGGGAACAAAATATAGCTCTGTGTGTGTAATGGGACTAACACACTTCAAGTCCTATAGGTGCTTCTGGGAAGAAAATATAGCTCTGTGTGTGTAATGGGACTAACACACTTCAAGTCCTATAGGTGCTTCTGGGAAGAAAATATAGCTCTGTGTGTGTAATGGGACTAACACACTTCAAGTCCTATAGGTGCTTCTGGGAAGAAAATATAGCTCTGTGTGTGTAATGGGACTAACACACTTCAAGTCCTATAGGTGCTTCTGGGAAGAAAATATAGCTCTGTGTGTGTGATGGGACTAACACACTTCAAGTCCTATAGGTGCTTCTGGGAACAAAATATAGCTCTGTGTGTGTAATGGGACTAACACACTTCAAGTCCTATAGGTGCTTCTGGGAAGAAAATATAGCTCTGTGTGTGTAATGGGACTAACACACTTCAAGTCCTATAGGTGCTTCTGGGAACAAAATATAGGAGCTCTGCCTGCCTGCCACGAACACACTACAAGTCCTATAGGTGCTTCTGGGAAGAAAATATAGCTCTGTGTGTGTAATGGGACTAACACACTTCAAGTCCTATAGGTGCTTCTGGGAACAAAGTATAGCTCTTTGTGTGTAATGGGACTAACACACTTCAAGTCCTATAGGTGCTTCTGGGAAGAAAATATAGCTCTGTGTGTGTGATGGGACTAACACACTTCAAGTCCTATAGGTGCTTCTGGGAAGAAAATATAGCTCTGTGTGTGTAATGGGACTAACACACTTCAAGTCCTATAGGTGCTTCTGGGAACAAAGTATAGCTCTTTGTGTGTAATGGGACTAACACACTTCAAGTCCTATAGGTGCTTCTGGGAAGAAAATATAGCTCTGTGTGTGTGATGGGACTAACACACTTCAAGTCCTATAGGTGCTTCTGGGAACAAAATATAGCTCTGTGTGTGTAATGGGACTAACACACTTCAAGTCCTATAGGTGCTTCTGGGAACAAAATATAGCTCTGTGTGTGTGATGGGACTAACACACTTCAAGTCCTATAGGTGCTTCTGGGAACAAAATATAGCTCTGTGTGTGTAATGGGACTAACACACTTCAAGTCCTATAGGTGCTTCTGGGAACAAAATATAGCTCTGTGTGTGTGATGGGACTAACACACTTCAAGTCCTATAGGTGCTTCTGGGAAGAAAATATAGCTCTGTGTGTGTAATGGGACTAACACACTTCAAGTCCTATAGGTGCTTCTGGGAAGAAAATATAGCTCTGTGTGTGTAATGGGACTAACACACTTCAAGTCCTATAGGTGCTTCTGGGAAGAAAATATAGCTCTGTGTGTGTAATGGGACTAACACACTTCAAGTCCTATAGGTGCTTCTGGGAAGAAAATATAGCTCTGTGTGTGTAATGGGACTAACACACTTCAAGTCCTATAGGTGCTTCTGGGAACAAAGTATAGCTCTTTGTGTGTAATGGGACTAACACACTTCAAGTCCTATAGGTGCTTCTGGGAAGAAAATATAGCTCTGTGTGTGTGATGGGACTAACACACTTCAAGTCCTATAGGTGCTTCTGGGAAGAAAATATAGCTCTGTGTGTGTGATGGGACTAACACACTTCAAGTCCTATAGGTGCTTCTGGGAACAAAATATAGGAGCTCTGCCTGCCTGCCACGAACACACTACAAGTCCTATAGGTGCTTCTGGTAACAAAATATAGGAGCTCTGCCTGCCTGCCACTAACACACTACAAGTCCTATAGGTGCTTCTGGTAACAAAATATAGGAGCTCTGCCTGCCTGTCACTAACACACTACAAGTCCTATAGGTGCTTCTGGTAACAAAATATAGGAGCTCTGCCTGCCTGCCACTAACACACTACAAGTCCTATAGGTGCTTCTGGTAACAAAATATAGGAGCTCTGCCTGCCTGTCACTAACACACTACAAGTCCTATAGGTGCTTCTGGTAACAAAATATAGGAGCTCTGCCTGCCTGTCACTAACACACTACAAGTCCTATAGGTGCTTCTGGTAACAAAATATAGGAGCTCTGCCTGCCTGCCACTAACACACTACAAGTCCTATAGGTGCTTCTGGTAACAAAATATAGGAGCTCTGCCTGCCTGTCACTAACACACTACAAGTCCTATAGGTGCTTCTGGTAACAAAATATAGGAGCTCTGCCTGCCTGCCACTAACACACTACAAGTCCTATAGGTGCTTCTGGTAACAAAATATAGGAGCTCTGCCTGCCTGCCACGAACACACTACAAGTCCTATAGGTGCTTCTGGTAACAAAATATAGGAGCTCTGCCTGCCTGCCACGAGCACACTACAAGCCCCTCTTTGTCAATCAATCTTTGTAACTGAATCTATCTAACTCAATCTCTGCAAGTGAATCTCTCTCTCTATCTATCTAAATGCAGCAGAGTGTCACAGGAACAGCCTGCTCAATCTGCGCCGGAACAGCATGTGACCGGCGCAGACGGCGTGGCGGCGTTTTATAGGGGGGGGCGTGTACTACAGCCCCTGAGCTGTAATTGGCTACAGGCGTCCTGCCTGTAGCCAATTATGGCTCTTCGAGTTTCCGGGGCTGTGATTGGCCAAGCATGCGGGGTCACAGTGCATGCTTGGCCAATCATCAGCCAGCAATGCACTGCGTCGGCCGCGCCGGCCGCAATGCATTGCGGGGCCGCTCGCCTCACACGAACGTGATGCGAGCGGCCAAAATAGTTCTGGGCTCGCCGAGCGAGCGAACGCCCGGTGCTCGATGCGAACGTGGGTTCGCATCGAGCACCGGGCCCATCCTTACTCTACATCAGTCTTGATTAATGTGTACAAGTCATTTTTCTCACTCTTTGCTTACGTAAACAAATTATAATTACACTTCAGGTCCTCGAAAGTTGTGATATGCTGTTTGTACCTAAATAGGACCAATCAGATCTCTGTGCCACTTTGATATCTACCCAATCACTACACATGTCACTCAAAATCACTTACCTTAATGTCAAGGGTTTGAATAGCCCATTCAAATGATCCATGTTATGGAGGGAAGCGATTTCCCAACACACTAATATACTGTGTATCCAAGAGACACACTTTTATTCAATGAACCCACCACACTGTACCCACAAATTGTTCCCACATATCTTGGACTCCCAAACTGATAAAAAAGTGAGAGGAATAATGATTGCGGTGTGCTTTTCCATATCCCTCACTGTGTCGCACATAGAACAAGATTCTTCCGGCAGGTTCCTAATACTATCAGCTTGTTTCAATAACAAACCTCTGATAATTGTTAATCTCTATGCCCCAAACATTCACCAAAAATCTTTCTACAAAACTGTCATACAAAAAATTCAACATTACCCCAGAGATCAAATTTTTATATGTGACAACTTTAATGAAGTAATTGACCATTCACTAGATACTTCTACTCCAAAGAGACAAAGATCCACTGCCCTTTCTTCTTTGGTACTATTGGAAGAGTTATATGACCCCTGGAGATGTCAGCATGGCACTGAGAATTTCACCTTGTACTCCAACTCCCAGAGATCCTATTCCAGGATCGACCTGTTCCTGACCTCCAAAGTACTACTACAATCCATTTCTACCTCCCCCATTGGGGTGATAACATGGTCTGACCATGCCCCTGTGTCTATTACACTCACCCTGACACCCTCCACCACACCACATAAACTACAACGGCTAAACCCTTCCCTGATCAGTATCAAGAACAATAGGGAACAGGTTGGATCTGTGATTTGGGACCTTTTTACCCTCAACACTGGTTCTGTCTCTAATTCCACTACGCTTTGGGATTCCCACAAGTCTGTCATATGAGGGACTCTACTGAAGCTGGGAGCCCAGGAGAAGAAAAAATGTGATGCAACCCTTAACACTTCCCTAGACTATATAAGGACCATAGAAATACGTAACAAGCAAGCCCCTTCAGAGTTGCTGAACTCTGCAAACCTAGGTCTGATCTGAGCTCGTACCTACTGAGTGTGTATGACTTTTATATGCAAAACTCAAGACTTACCTGGTATTCCCAGGGAAATAAGGCAGGGAAAATTTGGGCGCAGCAATACAAATGTAGTAAAGCACAGTCCAAAATCCCTTTTCTCATAGACTCTGAAGGTCAAAAGCTTATAAACCCCAAAGATATAGCCAATTGTCTTGGTTCCTTCTATTCTAAACTGTACAACCTAAATGTCTCCCCTACTGAGCAACAACCCAGTTGTGCAGCTATTCAAAGCTTCCTTTCTAAATTAAGTCTTCCCTCCCTAACCCCTGCACAGGTAACAGCATTAGCTCAACCTTTTTTGATACAAGAAGTCCAGACCGCATTTAAGACACCCAGATCAGGTGGGATTTATCCCACAGCGTCAGGCCTCTGATGGCACCCGCCGCTTTGTGGACCTCATCCACTGGGCTGAACATCACCAAATGCCTTCTCTGCTGATCTCCCTTGACACAGAGAAGGTGTTTGATAGAGTCCATTGGGGCTACCTAGAAGAAGTCCTGAGGAAGTTTGGTATAGAGGGCAAATCTTTACAGGCCAGCCTAGGTCTCGCTAAGGTATGGACCTCAGGCATCCTCTCTGACTCCTTCTCAATCACCAACGGCACCCGATAGGGATGTCCGCTCTCACCCCTGATCTTTGCCTTGGTGATTGAGCCTCTAGCTCAAACCATTGAATCAAACCCCTCATCTCCGAAATTATAGTTGGGGACAGCCCCCACAAAATAGGTCTTTACGCAGATGACAATATTATTGCATTTACCGACCCATTGCATTCACTTCCCATCCTATGTCAGGTACTTGATGATTTTATTGTGATTTCTATGTACAAATTAAACCATTTTAGGTCATCTATGATCAGTTTTTCACTGCCACCCTCAATCAAAATGGATGTCTCCAAAATCTCCCCTTTCTCATCCAACTTCTATCTCCCTCCTCCATGCTTCTCCACTCTAACCTATGTTTCCTACCTCAGAAACTACAATCCATAACTTCAGCTATGTCATCCATTAAACAGATCTTCCTGTTTACGCTGTGATCAGCTGTGATTGGACACAGCTAATCACATGGTAAAGAGCCTACATCAGAGGCTCTTTATCAAGATCAGTGATGCAGTGTGTCAGACTGACACACCCCATCAACGATCGCCTCGCTGCTTGCCCCCATGGGAGCGCTATCATAGCTTATCCTGCTGGAAGTCATATGACACCCAGTCAGGATAACTTAACCACTTTGCGCATGTCATTCTGCTATATGGTGGGCAAAAAGTGGTTAAATAAGCATTACATATGCAAACATCAAAATATATGGTAACGTTCAATGTTGGTAAAAATTGGGACTTACTGATGAGTGATCCTACCATTAATAAGTTATTACTGGTGTCCCCATATTAGTCTTAATACAGTCCCTTAAGGATTAAATGGTCCAGGGTCACTACTAGAATAATGGGGGTGAGAATCCTTATCACACAAGTGGTACTTTTAAATGTTGGTCCTGTACCCAATGTACATGAAAGAGGGACACACATTTAAAATGTTACTAAACCCACAACAGTAAAATCAGTCTGTATTTGCAGTAAAGCATGCTTTGGAACCTAAGGGCTTAATCCTCTGCATTGTGTATTGAAACATGATTGGGAAAAGAATAAATGGACTTTATAGGCATATTTAACACAGTATATATTTTTTTTTATTTATAACAAAACATAACAGAAAATGCTATATAAAAAATATATACATATCACAAATTGTTTAAAAAGCTGACATTCAGTCAAAATATACTCTAGAGTCCTCTGTCGGACTATAGGTGTGACTCTAGATAGACAACAGAAAGTCCCCAAGTTGGGTGGTGACCCCAATATTTAATCAAACCCTTATATTTATACTAAAAGATACTCAAAGGGTCCACAGATGTCAAGACTGGGTAATGCTGTTGTGTAAGATAGAGGCTTGGATTTTCCTCCACTAGTTTTGCACTGAAAGGAGCGCTTTTTCTGGAACTGCAAAGTTAAAAAAACGGTAAGCAGCTTTATTTGTCAGGTGCAAGCGGGGCCAAATGGCCAACACACAGAACACAGGTGGGCAAAGCAGGTAAAAAAAGGCAGATATGGGGACGCATACTGAGCAAAATGTATATTGAAAATTAATATCTAAAAGGGGAGGGTACAAATCAATTCTCCCATGCTGATAGGAAGGAAACACTCTTTATAAAAATGGCCTGAAGTAAAGTTAGAAGATTCCCAAACGGTATGTTATAAGTGTATAAAAACAAATAAAATGCTGCAATGTGATATGACACATATAAAATTCATGAATATCTTAGTGCAAACCATGCATGATATTAAACATAATAACATATATTATATAAAATGTCCATTGTGCTGGCAAATGAAACAATAACAGATGAAAAGTGCCGCACTATATTGAAGTAACCAGTGTGATATGACACATATAAATAAAAGTGCTTGAATGACTTAGTGCAAAATGTGCATAATCTCAAACATTTTAAATAATAAAATAAAAAATGTCCATTGTGCTGGTAAATTAAAACAATAACAGATGAAAAGCGCTAAACTATATTGAAGTAACCAGTGTGATATGACACATATAAATAAAGTGCATGAATGACCTAGTGTAAAACAATAATATCAAACATATTAAATAATAAAATAAAAAATGTCCATTGTGCTTGCAAAGCAAAATCCTGTGACGGTTCTCCAAAGTTGACAAGGTGACAACAAACTTGTGCCCCCCCCCCCCCTGTGTAAATCTGCTCACCTCAGGGCGTTTGACATAACACCTAAGTTTTGGCAAAAAATGCCTGTGAACCACCCCTGGGTTCTATGTGAATGAAGCTCTTTGGGGTCCTGAGATGTCCAGCAGTAAGTTCCTCCATTCGATATATATATAAATATAAGTCTAAATGGTGTTTTATCATTTAAAAACATATTTTATTTACAAAACATCAATCTAGGTGCTCACATCTTCCAGGTGCTAAAGCACACCACTCTATAGCACATAAAACCAAAAAAAAACGATAAGCAAGCGTGTCCCTAAGTGAACTCCAAGATATTACTTTGATGCTTGTAGTGGCACTATTTTGTCATGAACGGGGTACAAATACTGCACTGAGGCTAAAAAAGTGCTCCCAGGAGACATACATACTGCACCATATACTTATGACTACACTATTTGTGCACTTTTTTAGTCTGAGCGCAGTATTGGTACCCTGTTCATGACAAAATAGTGCCACTACAAGTAGCTAAACAATTTATATAGCATTTTCTGTTATGTTTTGTTATAAATAAAAAATTGTTATACCATTTTAAATATGCCTATAAAGTTCATTCATTCTTTTCCCAATCATATTTCAATAACTTAATAGGACGTGGCATTATGTAAATATCCACTGTCCACGGTTCCATCCTGTGAGGACAGTTCATTAATTATTAAAGAGTTATTGAAGTTACTGTGCACATGCTCAGTTTGGTGTGTATTGCTAGAGAGTTTTTATTTTTAGGAGAGTGCATGTGATCAACACAGGGCACTGTCCAGATAGAGGGTCAGGGGTCCTGGATCATGATAGGACAGTGAGAGCAATATGAAAACACCTCCTACAAGCTTAAATCAGGAACTGATAGAAGTCACAAGACTGGTCTAACTGCTGATGAAAACGGTATTTAGCAGTTTATATTCACTAAAATGATGCCATGTTCATGTTCTGTGTACTGTGGGAGAACAATTATAGTGAATGTAGGGTCCTGGGTTTAGTATCACCTTAATGTACCCAAACAGTCTATGCTAAAAATCACTGTACATCTTGTGAAACATGTGGTGTTGTATATCTTATGTCTTTTAGATGTGGTGCCTTTCATGTTAGCAAAACTAAGTGCCCAGTCAGATGCTGAATATATGGCCATATGTTTACAAAGGAAAATTTAAAAAAACACAACCCCACTGAGTAGGCAGATTGGCCTTCAATATAATTTTGACATCTCTAAAGTAAAATGTTGCATTGCACTAGATCCATGAATACCCCAGGGGAGGTGATTGGGACAGGTCTATAATAGAGCAGTAAGTACCGTAAATATCTTTATTAAAATCCACTTATACCCCATTTCTAAATGAGGTTACATCATGAAAATTTTCTTTTTAGAATAATTTATTGATTTGTACAGTAAAATAGGTATATCTAATGTTAACCTTATATACCTTTCTGTAGGCATACTGTATAATGTAAGTTTCTAACACCTTCCCCCCCAGCCTATAGTACAATGACAGCTGCACAGGAGCTGGGAGGATATCATATGGCGTCCTCCCAGGATGTGACTCTCACACTGTTGTTGGGCCACTTAATGGTGTGCTCAGTCACCAGCTATGTCCACCAGACACAGCCAATGACTGTACAGGCCCACTGCCAGTACCATTCACAGCAGATCACATGACAATTCATTGTAAACCATCCATTGTATAAAATTGTGTTGCTAGCTGTGATTATTCACAATGATCACATGGTATAGACAGGGCCAATTACAGCCCATATTTGGAATGTGATTATCTTTAATCAATCATAGCTAATCACAACAAAAGACACTGAATGAACCAGATTCATTCAGTAAAAATGGTTGCTTATACTAATGAAATTCATTGGTATAAGTAATCATAATGTGTAAAAAAAAAAATCCTGATCACTTCCCCACACAGTGTGCTAAAAAAATTAATTGTAAAGTAAATAAAAAATAAATACTGTCACCAGTCAGTGTCCCTGATCACCACCCCACCCGTTATATAACAATGCTTTACTGCACTGGTGACAGTGTGTAAAAAATATATATATTTTTTTTTATTTCTTCATTTTCCAAATTGTGAAAAAAAAAAAAAAACTCACATGCCTCTTACTAAATACCTTGGGCTGTCTACTTTCCAAAAAAGGGGTCATTTGGTGGTATTTATAGGATTGATCAATATTCAGACATATACTGTGTACCATAGTTTGTGGACTGTATAACCTCCTACAGACTAAATAATATACACAGATTTTGGGTTATTTTAACCAAAGAAATTTAGCCGAATACATTTTGATCTAAATTTGCAAAGAAAGATAATTTATTTGCTAACTTTTATAGCAGAAACAAAGAAAGTGGCCGGTTTTGAAGTGATTAAGAATCAAAGTAGGTAACTATCTAACATGGCTTGATGTGTCATTAGAAGTTCCTGGAATTTTTGCAGCATCTGTTAGGGTCGTGTGTTCCTGTGGAACTGTACACTAGCAGTTACCGTATCAGAAAAACTGAGTCTGGGTCCCCCCCGAGGTGGTGGGACCAGTGAAGCCTGTGACTATGTATGGCAGTCTATGTAAATCTATAGGTGGATAATGTTACATCTGGATGAAGCCAAGTGATATATGCATTATATTTTAGATGTGCAAAAAGTCAAACAGTATTTGTGTTGACAAGGCATAAAACATGGTGGTTTTGTTCTGACACATGCTGTTTTGCTCTGACATACTGTATGCTTATCAAAAAAACATCATCTTACAAAATATATTTAGAGAAGAATATATTTCCTCAAATATACACAAAACAGTTTTAACTCTTCTAACTGATAATCAATAGCGTGTGAAAATACAGCGTATAAGACTGGTGTATATTCTGTCAATGAGTGACAAGGTGATTGCGTAAGAATTTGCAAGGTGACAATGGGCATGTGCAAAATAGATATATCAGCTTAATAACACACTTACAATTATAGAAGCATATAAGTAACTATATATAAGCAGAGTTAAACACAGTAACTCTGCCACTGGGAGACTTTAGCACTCTCCATGTCAGCCTCTTTGAATTCACCATTACACGTTTTAATATATGCCCAGAGTTTATTTTTTCAAGGTTTGTTTCTTAGCCTTCAAAAATGAATAATGAAGCTATCACAAGATCCCCAGAACACATTAAAAGTAGCAAGCTAACATATCACTCTCAGTGAAGCTGAACACCTGCTTCACTGCCCCTGAACTACACTGTGGCCTGGGATCTGATGGAGATAGTTGTTTGTGGAAGTTATTATCCTTGTCTCAACCTCAGTAATAAGGGATACAATAGCATCCTTCCAATCTGAAAGAGCAAACAAAAATGTTACATTCAATTGTAAATTTTATTTTTGTAATACATGGGAAATGATAATGGTCATTATATAAAAGGTTGGAATGTATATTAGGAATAGAAACCCCAAATTAGTATTTATATTTGAAAAATGCAAATAATATTAATGAATCAATTGATAAACTATTTATCCCCAGTTTATTTATTAAATTGTTATTCAATCATAAGGTAAGCATTAAAATTAGTGGCCTCAAAACTATATGGATGACATTTTAGCAGGTCCTATTTCTGTCTCTATAATGATATATTTTTGTAGTAGGAATCTACTTAAAATGCCTTGTCAGGTTGCTAAGGCAGCTTTAGAAACCAGCATTTCTAAAGCTGACAGGAATGATTCCATCCAACATCCCGCCGTTAGCATTCTATTTCCCTTGAGCATCCTCCTTAAAATCTTGGCAGCTCTGAAAACATTGCATGCAAGTGTAAAAATGCGTACAAGCATAATCCAGGTAAAGAAAATGAAAACTGCTTAAAGACCAGAAGAAAGTAGTTAAAAACTAAAGGACCAGATCTAAAATTAATTTACGGAATATTATTCTATATATAAAATGTAGGCTTTGGTTTTTAGTGAGATAAAAATGTTGAAAGTTACTGTTGCAGAATAATGCGAGGATGTTATTGCACTGAGCTGGAAAACATATTTAGGTGATATATAGCACAGTCCAACTCTCCAAACAAGAACACATTCCTGGCAACAGGAAATCAAACATAGAAACATTTCTGACTGGTATTATTTGGGGATCTCATCTTTCAATGTGTTTGTAATGCAAAAGGTTAAACAGAACAGGGTGATTCTACTTTGCTATCATGGTATGCTGACAACTTGAGGCTATGAAATTTTCATAGAAAACGTTTCAATAGATTTTATAGAAGCCTTTTGGTTTAAGACATACAACATATATTTAAGTATTCATATGAAAATAATAAATACATAATAATAAAGAATGACATTTCCTTTTACAATATTTTATTATGTTTTTCAAAATATAACAAAGGTCGTACAATTATATCATGCATAATAATACAATACAATAAGAATATAAAGTAATAGTAAAGCTTCTCTGGTGAAAAGTATGAAATAGGATTATCTCCTATTTCATACTTTTCAGTAAGGAGCATCTTATGAAGCAATATTTCTTTTAACGTATATAATAGGAGCTATGATTTCAGCTATTAGAATGGCTAACATAGAGAATCAAGATAGAAAGATAAGATAATGTAACTGAGAATATCGAAAAGGGGAGAGAGAAAGGGGATGTGTCTTTGAGTGAGGCACGTGGTTGCAAAAGAATAGATTGGTGAACATCTATCCTGGTTCTCTGCCTATCTATCACAGAGCTCCTTCAGTGTTACCTACAACTCTGTCTCCTCCTCTCCATTGCCCCTTTCTGTGGGGGTCCCCAAGGCTATGTTCTTGGACCCCTTCTCTTCTCTATCTACACCTCCTCCCTTGGTCACTTGATAACCGCCCATGGCTTCCAATACCACTTATACGCCGATGACACACAAATCTATCTGTCTACTCCTCACCTCACCCCTTCAGTCTCCTCTCGCATTACTAACTTACTAACTGACATCTCAGCATGGATGTCGCAGCACTTCCTTAAACTAAATCGCCCTAAAACTGAGTTACTAATATCCCCTCCCTCCTGTGCCCCCATCCTTGACTTTACCATAAAAATCAACAATGCAACCATCAGTCCCTCCCCTCACGCCAGGGTACTCGGTGTAATCCTAGATTCTGACTTGTCATTTCAGCCTCAAGTCCAATCGTTGTCAAAAGTTTGTAGAATTCACCTTCGTAACATCTCTAAAATTTGCCCCTTTTTAACAAATGAAACCACCAACCTCCTCATTCACTCCCTTGTTATCTCTTGCCTTGACTATTGCAACTCCCTTCTCATTGGCCTGCCTCTTCATAGGCCATCCCCTCTTCAGTCTATCATGAATGCTGCTGCCAGACTTATCCATCTTACCAACTGTTCAGTGTCTGCCAACCCTCTCATCCAATCCCTACACTGGCTCCCAATCACCCAGCAAATTCAATTCTAAATACTAACCACAACATACAAAGCCATTCACAACTCTGCTCCAAGCTACATCACCAAACTTGTCTCCAAACATATCCCAAACCATCCTCTCCGCTCTTCTCAAGACCTCCTACTGTCAAGCTCTCTTGTCTCCTCCTCACATGCTCCTCTCCAGGATTTCTCCAGAGACTCTCCCATCCTCTGGAACTCACTACCTCAACCTGTCCGGCTATCCCCTACTCTAGCTTCCTTCAGGCGATCCCTGAAAACTCATCTCTTCAGGGAAGCCTATCACATCTCCAACTAATCTTTTACCACTTCTATCAGCTCATTCCCCACTGTTGCAACCTTTTGTACCACCTCCCCCACCCTATTAGATTGTAAGCTCTTCTGAGCAGGGCCCTCTTAATCCTGTTGTATTTTATTGTATTATAACTGTATTGTCTCCCTTTTTTATATTGTAAAGCGCTGTGTAAACTGTTGGCGCTATATAAATCCTGTAATAATAATAATAATAATAATAACATAATTGGAATTTATTGATTGCCATAAGGTACAAACAAGATACATCATGTAAAGACACGTTAAAATAATACAAAGAGTAATACAATAAATCTTAGTCATAACTTGGATATCGCATGATATAGCAAACTATAGCTTTCCAGAGTGCACCAAAAACACGATTTGGGTAAAAACGATGTATTACACTTTAACCAAAGTGCACTCTGGAAACCTATTGTTTGCTATATAATGTGATATCCAAGTTATGACTAAGACATATTGTATTACTCTTTGTATTATTTTAACGTGTCTTTACATGATGTATCTTGTTTGTAACCTATGGCAATCAATAAATTCCAATTATGTTCACCAATCTATTCTTTTGCAACCACGTGCCTCCCCTTGCTCTCTCCCCTTCTTGATTATAATAGGGATGGAAATGTGTGACCCTACCGGGCCACAATTTCGCTCAAAGTCCCAAGGGAAGGAAGAATTGGCCTTACCAGGTCATGCCTAAAGTACCTAAAAACTAGCTCCACTATTAATACCAGTAACTGAGAATATAACGTCAGAGTTTGAGAAAGATCAATATTTTATGAAATAGTGGGTCAAAGACAAGACAGGGTAGTGAGGAGAAGTTAATAGGCTTTTCCAGGGCCAAGTTCCTGAATATGGCTTGGCATTATCTGAAAAGAAAAGCAATGTTCCTGACTAACCCAAGTAATCCTTACTTAAATAGGATAAATCATTAATAAAGGAGGAGAAAACTGAATGAGTATAGCGGTAGGAGATTTCCAAGCATTTGCAATGGTTTGTTTTGCCGCAGTAGTTATGAAGAGCATAAGTTTGAACTGACGGTGAGACAAGGCATGCAGTTTGCTGTTCAGGAGTGCTGTGGTTGGATCTGGTAGTAATAACACTTTGAACATTGTGGAAAGAATTTGAAACACTTCCGACCAAAAGGATCTGACTATGTTACATTCCCACCAGATGTGTACATGTGTTCCCAGAGTAGAGCAGCCTTGAAAGCAGTGGGAAGGTTATTGTGGAGAGAATTTATAGATTTTGGCTGGGACCAAGTACCATCTGGTGAGTACATTATAGTTGGTTTCAAGTGTTACTATATTTAGTGAGGCAGATTTGGTTGCTTGCCAGATTTTGGTCCAATTCCTATCTTCTGAAGAAGTGATGTGTGAAAGTAGTTGGGCATATAAGTTGGAAATAAGTCCACGTCTGTGTGGGTCAGATTTGAAGGCAAGTTCAAATATAGTGAAACCTGAGGATGTTGATTCTGAGGGTACATTATTAGTCAAAAATTGTTTAATTTGAAGATATCTGAAGGTTTCTGTGGTTGGAAGATCATGAGTTTCAATTAGAGTTGGAAATGGTGTGATGGTAGTAGATTTGTATAAATGGTGAGCACATGTTAATCCAGCCTTTGACCAAGCTAAAAAGGAATTAGGGTTGGACCAGGCTGGGTAGAATGAGGGGTTATGGAGAAAGGAAAGGAAGGGGTTGTGTCTAGATTGTAGACCAAATCAGGGTTTTAATCTGTCCCAAATAGATAGGCAGTGTTTGGTAATAGGATTTGTAATTGTCTGACGTTGTGAGCTAGCCATAAAAGATTTACAGTGGAAAGAGGGTCACAGTCGACCGACTCCAATGCTACCCATAGTGGTATTTCCATCCTAGCATGGTATTTGGGTAATTGTGACAGTTGGGCTGCATAATAGATAAAATGAATATTCCCACGCTTCCTGAATCAAAAAGAGTGAAGCACTAGTTGCAGCAAACACCGGATTGGTCAATCCGTACCAAGGGTAAAATATATATAAAAATCAATAAATGGTGTTGCGCCAAGTATGTATCAAATCCTTAGAAATATAAAGTGCTATATATTCGTGGTATACATCAAATGTGCAAATAATCGTAATACACAGTTTAAATATACATTACAGTGCAAAAGAGTATAGCATCCAGATAGATGATAGATAAAAGTGCTAGTGCTGACAAAGTACAAGAATAGAGTCCAAAATTGCACATACGTCTTCAAACAGATACTGGTAAATAAGGGGAAATGAATAAAGTGCTGTGCTCCAAATGACACTCTGCAAGTGTAATTTTGTGAATAAGTGATAATAGTCCTCTTTGGTGTAAAAACACCTCAGTGTGCAGTGGCTACTTACCTTACTGCTGTAAGGTAACAGTGTAATAATGATTCAGGAGGGAATCCGAGATCCTGCAGTGGATCACCCCCACTGTTCCTTTTGGATAGCAATATTCAGAGGGGCATAAATGGAGCTTAGTATCCTGGTAAGACTTGATATCCTGGTGGATGGTTCTCGTTTGTAGTACTGTATCGCCTCTGTGTTAATCAGTAATGATGGAAATCGTTCCAGATAGATGCATCAATAGCATGAGGAAAAAAAAGATCAGGGGGACCCAGATAGTGAAGTATATAAAAACTGTGTGTTTATTAAGTTGCAGCCAATAATAATACTCACATAACAAACAAGTCTAAAAGCAAATGAGCAGCGAGCTCATGGCCTGACGTCACTTCCAGTGCCTGTCTATTCCGACGTGTATCGTCACGATCACGTGACTTCATCAGGCAATGGAAACTAGCACCAAATGTGTCCTTAAATAGGTTTATCATTGTATCTAATGCGCGGGCATTTTCTTGTAGTCCTATAGATAAAAACATATAGCGGCCATTTTCTAGTAGATGTTAATAGCGATCTATAGCTGCAGCCATTTTCTTGTAGTCTACCACTAGTAAACACAGCGGTGGCCATTTTCCAACTGATCTACATCAAAAACGGCTTAAAACTGACCCAGAACAGTGAGAGACATATAGTGTAAACAAAATCAGAGGTGCACTGCCACAATACTGGATAAACTGGGGAAACCTTGTTCAGATGGATAGGGATAGGGAGGTGTAAAAATGCTAAAAATATATAAACGATTCTACTGTGTGTCTTTCTTTGGAATATTAGAGACACCAGATGGGATGTAAGTGACATGATATATAAAACTATATTAACCACAGGCCATAGCTGAAAGACGGTTACAGTGGGGTTGGCTTATTCTGGAAGGGCATCCATGGACGTCCTCCCAGAATTGTGCCCCCTGGGGTGCACACCCAGGAATGTCCGTGACTGTCGGGCCTTTCAGACCGGGCACGTCACGGAATGGGGTAAAGGGCCAATGACAGCAGCCCTTTACCACATGATCGCTCTGTCCAATGACGGAGCAATCACTTGTTAAAAAAACAGAGCTTTTCCGGTGCAGCGCCTCCCTTCTCCTCCCACCAATCGATACAGTGTGCAAGGAGAGGGGGGAGCCGGGTGCAGCAGCGCTGTGGGTTTTCTCTGGAGTGCCCACAGTGCTGATCTGTGCCCATCCATGCTACATCCATTCATCCATCCCTGGCTCATCCATGCTCCATATGTGCTCATCCATGCCTCATATATGCCCATCCATGACTCATATGTGCCCATCCATGCATCATATGTGCCCATCTATACTTCATTCATCTCTGGCTCATCCATTCTCCATCCATCCCTGGCTCATCTGTGCTCCATCCATCCCTGGCACATCCCTGCTCCAGCCATCCCTGGGTCATCCATGCTCCGCTATTCGTGCGCATCCATGCTTCATCCACCCCTGGTTCATCCATGCTCCATCCATCCGTGGCTCATCCATGCTCTATGCATCCGTGGCTCATCCATTCTCTATCCATCCCTGGCTCATCTTTGCTCCATCCATCCCTGGCTTATCCGTGCTCCATCCATCCCTGGCTCATCCGTGGTCAATCCGTGCTCCATCCATGCTCATCCATTTTCCATCCACCCCTGGCTCATCCATGCTCCATTCATCCCTGGCTTATCCATGCTCCATTCATCCATGCTCCATCCATCCCTGGCTCATCTGTGCTCCATGCATGCTCATCCGTGCTCAATTCATGCTCATGTAAAGTGACAAGAAAGGCGCCACCAGATTAGAGCCAGTTGCATTTATTAAAACATACAGGTGCATACATCCACTTACATATGATGTAGGAGATTTCCAGCACAATGTCCTCTGTGGCGTCAGCCAGCGTTATATAGCCTGTAGATGTAACTTTCATCCAGATCTGAGGTCCCGGCCAGCAGGATTTCCCTATCTGACGATGCAAACTGGGGCTTGGCTTCGGTCCGCAGTGAGACTCAGGCGTCGAGCGCAGTGACGTCACTAGCAATAGCTTTGTTTTTACTTAAAGATTTTTATCGGACCCCTTATTTTTACCATATACCCAAGGTACATAAAAGTTTCATTAATCCCTCAGGTAGGCCCATTATAGTGCCCATGGATAGCATTACCTCTGGCCTATCAAAATATGTAGATTATTACCTTCAAGGTAAGGTTTACAATCAACCCAAGGGTTACAATCTTACATTTCAGATGGTACTAATTTTCTTGAATCACTCAAACCCTACTCCTGGAATAGTAACTATATGTGGATCTCATTAGATTTAAGCTCTTTATACACATCTATCCCACATGCTTTTGGCCTTGAAGCACTGAAATATTTTTTGTTCTTGGACCAATACATGAATAATAGACAAGCTGCATTTATTGTAGACTGCACAATGTTTTGCCGTGAGCACAACTATTTTGTCTTTGAGGATCAATTCTATGTGCAGGTCCAAGGCACGACGATGGGAGCAAATTTTGCTCCCTCGTATGCCAATCTTGCGATGGGATTATGGGAACACAAGTATATATGGAATAATAATCCCTACTCTAAACACCTCATTTTTTAATGACAGGTATATAGACGACATAGTCTTTATCTGGAATGGTTCTTCCCAAGATACGGTAGACTTTGTTAACCACTGTAATGACAACCCACATGGCTTAAGATTCACATATGTCTCAGATTCTGAAAAACTGGCATTCTTAGATCTAGAGCTATATCATATTGAGGATGTTATACATGCTAGGAACTATTCAAAACCTACTGCGGGCAACTCTCTATTACATTATAGAAGTTGCTATTTCCATAAGTGGAAAAATAACATCCCTAGAGGACAATTTTGTCACCTCAAACGTAACTGCACCAATCCAAATGATTTTTTGGAAGAAAGTAAGGTACTTGGTAAAAAACTTAGAGATAAAGGGTATCCAGAATCCCTGATCCAAGAGGCTCACACATATTATATACAAGAAGTCCCATCAAATAAAGTTAAAGGGACATTTAATCAATCAGTCCACTTTACCACCAGGTTTCATCATGATCACAAAAAAATGGAATCTATTTTAAAAAACATTGGCCTATACTTTTAGAGGATCTACATTTAAAAACCCTGCTACCTAAATTCCCTAAAGTTACGTATAGAAGAGCACCCAATATCAAAAACAAAATCACCCCTAGCAAGCTCAAACCACGCTCCACTCAGTCCATACCACGTATATGTTTACTGCCATTATATGTTTCAGTGCAAAAAATCTTTGTGCAAAACATGTAGCTATGTACAACATGGTCAAAAACAGTTCATGACCAAGGGCAAGACCTACGAGATCGGTGAGTTTTACAATTGCTCATCTGACTTCGTAGTGTATTGCCTATGTTGTCCTTGTCACTTACACTATGTGGGGCGTACCATTCGTCCACTTAGAGAGAGGTTTGGTGAACACCGCAGGAAAATAGAGGCGGGCAAGGACAAGCACAGTGTCCCTCGACATTTCTCAAAGTGTCATAAAAGTTCCACTGATGGCCTAAAGGTTTAGGTACTGGAACAAATGCACAAAAATCTGTCTGAGGCAGAGAGGGCTTTGTGAACGCGAAACTTTTTGGATATAATCCCTTGATCCGTTGTCACCTGGTTGAATAAATGAAGCATTGGAGTTGTCCACGATTTATAAATGAAACCTTCTCTACATCTGGTCTGTTTTGTTTTTATCTACATGTACTTTTGATGGTTATTATAACATCCTAATAGATCAATTGTTTGGGAAAATTATATAATTATATAATAAATTATTTAATTAATCAACTAGTCCCTTGGGAAAATGATATAATCATTTTAAAATTATTCATTATATTCTATCTTATCAATTTATTTTGAATCATATATACCCCTTGGTTTTGTAATTTGTTTAGTGAGAGATATTCCGATGTTAACTCACCTATATGATTTTAATCCTTTTTATCATGCAGTGGTGACACCAAGATACATACATTTTTATTAATTTTTATTTAGTATTAAAATTAGACTTGAGTAGCACACATATGGGTGTTTTTATTATCAGATTTGATATTTTTAACTAATTATACATCTATGTTTGTATTTCTATTTATGTATATTTGTGTGCATGTGAAAATAATAGTAAAATATATGGATATTTATCCCTATTAAATAGTCCTCCCCAATCGCCCCTATTCCCCTTATTTCCTTGTCCTGTACTGTACCTTACTAGCCCCAGTATTTATCTCTATATATTTATACTTTTATTTATTGTTTTTTTTCGTTCTGCATTGGCTATAATTAATTCAGTGTTTGTAGCTATGTGTGGGTTTGTCAGTGATTATGCATCACTGCATCCACTAAATGGCAGTAAACTGATGCACATATAAGGCTGAATACAGCCTAAGTCCCCTAAGCTTGAGGAAGGAGCGCGCCTGTTTGTCTATCCACAGTGCGCATGCTCCGAAACATTGTCGCTATTGCTAGTGACGTCACCGCACTCGACGCCTGAGTCTCACTGCAGACCGGAGCCAAGCTTTGGTCTCAGTTTGCATCGTCTGATAGGGAAATCCTGCTGGCCAGGACCTCAGATCTGGACGAAAGATACATCTACAGGCTATATAACACTGGCTGACGCCACAGAGGACATTGTGCTGGAAATCTCCTACATCATATGTAAGTGGATGTATGCACCTGTATGTTTTAATAAATGCAACTGGCTCTAATCTGGTGGTGCCTTTCTTGTCTCTTTACATGTAACTTGGAGTCTGCTTTCAACCTCCACCTGAAGGCTTGCCCTGGAACATGGACTTGTTGCTAACAACATACAGGTTTTCCCCCACTTGCTAGTTCATTATTATTTTCTCACTCTGAATTCAGAATTGCATGTGCTTTGAATGGACAATAAGTTTTAAACATTATAAACTGAGCAACAGCGCTACTTTTCTATGTCAATCCATGCTCAGTCTGTGCTCATCCATGCACCATCGGTGTTCATCCATGCTCCATCGGTGTTCATCCATGCTCCATCGGTGCTCATCCATGCTCCATCTATCCCTGGCTCATTAATGCTCACCCATACCTCATCTGTGCTCATCCATGCCACAGTAGTGCTCATCCTTGCCACATCCATGCCACATTAGTGCTCATCTGTGCCACATCAGCTCTCATCCATGCCACATCCTTGCCACTACAGTGCCCATCAGTGTCTCACTAAAGTGTACTAGGTAGTCAAATTAGATTTGAAATGTATGTCCCTGATGGTGCTCCCTGCATGTTGGGCCTCTGTATGTGGCCAGGCTATGGAAAAGTCTCCCACATATGGTATTGCCATTCTCAGGAGGAGTAGCAAAATATATTTTGGGGTGTAATTTTTGCTATGTACATACTATGTGTTAGAAATATATTATAAATGGCCAACTTTCTGTAAAACAAAATGCGTTTTAATTTTCTTTTCACGTTTCCAAAAACCTGTGGGAAAAAATGACATGTTCAAAAGACTCATTATTCCTTATAGAATATATGTTGGGGTGTTTACTTTACAAAATGGGGTCATTTTGTGGACGTTTCCATTGTCCTGGTGCTCCAGGGCCTTCAAAAGTGTAAGAGGTAGTCAAAAAATGAAATGTGTAATTTTTGTCCCTAGAATGCCTGATCGTGCTCCCTGCATGTTGGGCCTCTGTATGTGTGTAAAAGTCTCACACGTGTGATATCACCATACCCAGGAGGAGTAGTATAATGTGTTTTGGGGTGTAATTTGTGGTATGCATATGCTGTGTGAGAGAAATAACCTATTAATATGACAATTCTGTGGAATAAAAAAGAAGAAAAAAAAAAATCGTAATTTTGCAAAGAATTGTGAGAAAAAAATTACAACTTCAAAAAACTGACAATACCTCTTACTCGGATTGTCTACTTTCCAAAAAGGGGTCATCTAGGGGGTATTTGCACTTTCCTGGCTTGTTAATGTCTCAAGAACTGAGATATGCTGTCAGTACATCAGGTGAGATCAATTTTCAGTGATTGGCACCATAGCTTGTAGACTCTATAACTTTCACATAGACCAAATAATATACACTGATTTTTTTTTTACCAAAGATATGTGGCAGTATAAATGTTGGCCAAAATTTATGAAGAAAAATGAAAAATTTGCTCAATTTTATAACCGAAACAAAGAAAAATGCTTTTTTTTTTTTTACAAAATTTGCGTTCTTTTTTAATTTATAGCACAAAAAAATTAAAACCCAGTGGTGATAAAATGACATAAAAAAAAGCTCTATTTGTGTGAAAAAAAGGACAAACAATACATATGGGTAGCATATTGCCTGACTAATTGTCATTCAGAATGCGAGAGCACTGAAAGCTAAAAGTTGGTCTGTTTAGGAAGAGGTTTAATTGCCCAGTGGTCAAGTGGTTAAAATACAACAATAAGCGATATATAATATATATATATTGCCTATGGATACTAGAGACACCGAAAATTATGTCATACACACAGTATATAAAAAATGTGTAAACATTCTAATAGTAGACACACATCAAATGTGGCGGAAAAAATCTAATCAATATAGAATCAAGATCAAACAGAGATGTAAAAGGAAAATAAGAGTAATATCATAGAGTAAAAGAGGGGGAGTCACAGTAATCCAAAGGCTAAGTTGAGCAATGGAAGACATAGCTAACAGTGACATGATACATACAAATATCTCTAAAAATGTTTAAAAATCATTGAGAAAGCAATTAAGATCAAATTTGATGTTTAATCCTTGAGGTACAAAAGTATCTAGCATAAAAATCCATTTGGATTCTAACTGGCTCATGGTCCTTATGTTGTGGTTCCCCCGCCAGTGTTTTTTGTATGGTTCTATCCCCCAGAACCTAAGATGGGTAGGGTCTTTGTTATGGTGTATTGCAAAATGTTTGGAAACATTATGATTGTCAAATTCTTTGATTATGTTCTGCACATGTTCTTTAATGCGTACTTTCAGGGGCCTTTTGTGCAGGCTGCATAATAATATTTGGTAAAGTCTGGTACGCCAAGACCTCCTTGAATTCTAGGAAAATATTGTGTGGGTTTAGGTAGTCGGGGTTTCGTTTTGCCCCAAATAAATTGCAATGTTTTATGTTGTAAGATACGTAAAAATGTGACGGGACCGTTATGGAAAGTATATTGTCGCCTGCTTGTCTTGAGGGAATAAATCTAGTCTGATGTTTATGGATTAAGGAGCCTATAATGGGGTTAAGTCTGAAGGAGAGAATTTTGGCCAATATCTTAATGTCAATGTTAAGGATGGAAATTGGTCTATAATTAGACCAGGAAGTGTCGTCTGTATTGAGTTTAGGAATCATCTAAATAGAAGCTGATTCTGTGCGAAAATTGTATCCTGTAAGGAGGGAGTTAAAGGCATCGACCATAAGAGGTGCCAATAGTGATGCAAAACATTTGTAGTAAGTTGCTGAAAGGCCATCAATGTCTGGACGTGGCTTCAGTGATTTTATGGCAGATTGTATTTCAGTGATAGGTTTATCTAAAATTTCTTGGTGGGATGGGGAGAGGGAGGGGAGGTGAATATTAGATAAAAGCGTTGTTAGATGGGCATGATTTGACCTCGCTGGAAGATGGCTGCATAAATCCAGAGCTCCCGCCGCTGCAGGTTGACTTCGCTCTACTGAGGAGGTAAACAGGCCCCAGACTGCCGACACACCATGGGGACAGCATCCCGCAAACTCCTTGGCATCCCGATCCCCCTCCCCAATGAACAAAATGGGGGTTTGAGACAAAATATCCCGGAGATGTTCCAGACCCAAAGAGGCAACATGGTGTCTTCCCGCCACAGACACACACAGGCTGCATCCCCACAATTGACAGGAACACCGCCCGCTCCCTCTACGTTGGGTATGATAGGGCCAGGGGAGACTGGTATCCCTACCCAACCACATCTTAACATTCAGGACATGAGGACCATTGCTGCGGACATCAGCCACATCATCTCAGAACTACGTCTGGGTATAGACGCACTGGCTGACAGGGTACATGAGGTAGAGAGGGTCACGGCACAACATGACACGGTCCTCCGCTGGGCTACCAGGAGAGGGGACACACACCCTCCAACTCAGGGAACTCCAGTGCTACTACATGGAGGACCTAGACAATAGGGGAATGTGCCATAACCTGAGAATGCGAGGCATGCCCGAATCAGTTGAAACGGAGCCACTTTCCCCCACTGTCACAAGCATGTTTAATGATCTCCTCAAGTGACCGTCTCAGACAGTGATTGACATGGAAAGGATTCACCGAGCCCTCAGGCTCAAAGGAAGGGAACCCGATCCTCCCAGGGATATCATCTGCTGCATAGTTGATTATAAATTAAAAGAAGAAATACTGAGAAGGAGCAGAATACAGCTTGTCCATGAAGGAGCAAACTTCCAAATCTTTCAAGACCTCTCCAGCATCATGCTGCAACACCGTAGGGACCTGAAACCTCTGCTAGACACCCTACGCACCAAAGGAATCCAGTACAGATGGAATTTCCCCTTCTGTCTCTCTGCCACCACACAAGGTCATACAGCACTGCTGAAAGTACAAGAAAACATGCAGCACTTCTGCAACACCTTAGGCCCCCCGATGGTTGACGTCCCAAATTGGTATGCAGAATTCCGTCGCACAACCACAAGGAAGGAAACACAACCAGAAGAGCCCATGGATGCGCAAGACCCCCAGTTCCACAGATGACGATCCCCCTCGGGAACAAGGCACCACACAGTTTCCCAAAGCTTCCGTCATAGCTCCAGCTCAACTGACTCACCTAGACCAAGGAGAACCCGGTGAGACCACTGAAACTGCCTCAGGAACTCCTCTTTAACCGCTTGCGGACCAGCCGCCGCAGTTTTACTATTGCAGGTTGGCTCTGCTGCACGAAATCACGTTATTGTACATGATCTTGCGAGGCTTGGCTAGCGGGTGCGCACCCCCGCCACAAGCTCCGTGAGTCCGACCGCGGGTCCCGCAGACTCGCTGTCCACAGGGATACCCGCGATAGCCTCACGGAGAGGAAGAATGGGGAGATGCTGATGTAAACAAGCATCTCCCCATTCTGCCTAGTGAGGCTGTCACTGATTATAGCTCCCTGTGATCGGGAGTGATTATCAGTGATGTGTCACACACCTTCCCCCTCCCACAGTTAGAATCACTCCCTAGGGCACACTTAACCCCTACAGTGCCACCTAGTGTTAACTCCTTCACTGCCAGTCACATTTACACAGTAATCAATGCATTTTTAATCACACGTGGTGTCAGATGGGGGCGAGGTCACCCGTTTACGTAAATGGATGACCCCGCCCCTCACTGACAACACAAGGAAAGCCATAGGGACCCCGCCCGTACGTCAGAGGGGGACGGGGTCACCGGGTGGCCCTGCCCTCCATTTTATAAGAGCTGTCACCTGAACAGAAGCGTCACACAGAAGGAGACTCCCACTGAGGCTGATCGGAGGATGAAGCAGAGAAGAAGAAGCTGGAGGAAGATGCCGGACGAGAAGACAGGAGAAAGAAATGGAGGAAGATAGAGGAACAAGCGGGGGAAGAACAAGATGGAGGAAGAAGAAGAACACTGAAGGAAGACCAGAAGAATATGGAAAAAGAAGTGGGGAAATAAGAAGACATTAATAAAGGAATTGTCAAACAACGTCTATTGTCTTTTTTTTTAATTTTTTACACTTTTTTTGTGAAATGGTAGGGGTATATTTGTACCCTATTACCAATTCCCACAGGGGGTGGCGGGATCTGGGGGTCCCCTTGTTAAAGGAGGCTTCTAGATTCCGATAAGCCCCCCACCCGCAGACCCCCACAACAACTGGGCAAGGGTTGTGGGAATGAGGCCCTTCTCCCCATCAACATGGGGACAAGGTGCTTTGTGGGGGCTACCCCAAAGCACCCTCCCAATGTTAAGGGCATGTGGCCTGGTACGGTTCAGGAGGGGGGGTGCTCTCTTGTCCCCCCCTCTTTTCCTGCGGCCTGCCAGGTTGCATGCTCGGATAAGGGTCTGGTAAGGATTTTTGGGGGGACCCCACAGCATTTTTTTAAAATTTTGGCGTGGGGTTTCCCCTTAATATCCATACCAGACCTGAAGGGCCTGGTATGGAATTTGGGGGGACCCCCACACATAATTTTTTTTACATTTTGGCACGGAGTTCTCCTTAATATTTATACCAGACCTGAAGGGCCTGGTATGGAATTTGGGGGGACCCCCACGCAATTCATTTTTCATTTTTTTGGTTCAGGGTTCCCCTTAATATTCATACCAGACCCAAAGGGCATGGTAATGAACTGGGGGGGATTAATTATAACCGCGAGTAGTTTTAACCGGTTCCCGACCAGCGCACGACGATGTACGTCGGCAGAATGGCACGGACAGGCATAAGGGCGTACAGGTACATCCCTTTAAGAATGCCGCCATGCCATCGCATGCGCGTCGCCGGTCAGGACCCCTGTGAGTCCAGTCGCGGGTCCCGCGGACTCGATCACCGCGGAGATACCCGCGATCGTCAAATGGGAAGGCTGAATGGGGAGATGCTGTTTACTTCCGCATCTCCCTGTTCAGCCTTCCCGTTCTGCCTAGCAACAAGTGACACTGATCTCTGCTCCCTGTGATTGGAGCAGAGATCAGTGTTCACTAACACAGAGCCATGCCCCCCACAGTTAGTAACATGCCCCTAGGAACACTTAACCCCTACACGGCCACCCCCTGATTAACCCCTTCACTGCCAGCATTTAAATAGCACTAATTGCTGTATAAATGACAATGGTCCCAAAAATGTGTCAAAAATGTCCGATGTGTCGCCATAATGTCGCAGTCACAATAAAAATTGCTGATCACCGCCATTACTAGTAAAAAAAATATATTAATAAAAATGCCTTAAAACTATCCCCTATTTTGTAAACGCTATAACTTTTGCGCAAACCAATCAATAATCACTTATTGCAATTTTTTTCCCAAAAATATGTAGACGAAAACGTATCGGCCTAAACTGAGGGGAAAAAAATTTTTTTATATATTTTTGCGGAATATTTATTATAGCAAAAAGTAAAAAATAATGTTTTTTTTTCAAAATTTATTTTTTTGTTTATAGTGCAAAAAATAAAAACTGCAGGGGTGATCAAATACCACCAAAAGAAAGCTCTATTTGTGGGAAAAAAAGGACGTCAATTTTGTTTTGGAGCCACGTTGCACGACCACGCAATTGTCAATTAAAGCGACGCAGTGCCGAATCGCAAAAAGTGGTCTAGTCTTAAGCCAGCAAAATGGTCCGGTCTGAAAGTGGTTAAATTACTTTTTTTCCTTTAGAAATTTCATTTTGTGCAAGGACTGTTCTAAACACGGGAAAAATGCGCCACTTTACAGGCATACTATAGACACCCCCCAGGTACAAAATTTTAAGGAATATTACACTTTTATTGTTTCACTTTAAGCATTATTAAAATCACTGCTCCCGAAAAAACAACAATTTTTAAAACTTTTTTTTGCAGTGATACATGTCCCCTGGGGCAGGACCCATGTCCCCAAACACTTTTTAAGACAATACCATGCATATAAGCCTTTGAAATTAGCACTTTAGATTTTTCATGTTCGTGTCCCATAGACTTTAACTGTGTTTGTGTGTTCGAACAAATTTTTTGCCTTTTTGCATGTTCTGGTGCGAACCGAACGGGGGGGGCATGTATTCGGCCCATTTATTTAAGATCTAAGTGCTTGCAGTGTATGGTCACCTTTAAAGATCAAGATCTGAAAATATTAATTTATTGGGTTTGGAAACAATTCTCTGTTATTTGTAATGTATTGAAAGATTTGGGTTAAAAAAGAAAAAAAAACGAAATTTCAAAGATATATTAGAAGTGATAGGAATGAGATTAGCATTAAAAGGGTTCATTAACTGAGTACACCTACTAATTGCCTAACAAGACACATCCAATGAGATGAAATTAACCAATTGTATTGGGCATGCACTATTATCAATGAGAAAACTGCAGTTACCCTAGCGCCAGTTGCAGTTTACATATGGAGGCATTTATTATCGTTATTTGTGCCTCAAAATGCACCGGTTTGCACGTTCAATTAATTACTTTTCCGGCATACCAATTAATGTATGAACTGGTGCAGTGCCTTCTTCTTAGTAAATCACCCCCTATGTCACAAAACATAAATATATCTAAGAATCCAAGTGAATAAATGCATAATACATTGGACAATAATGTGTCAGTGGTATATGTGCAATTCAAAAGTAAAACAAATAAATAATAAAGTAAATAAATAATATCTGTCCATTTAAAAACACGAAGCATTAGTGTGTGAGTAATATATAATTCACTTTCTGGTCACGTATATATTACGTGACCAGTCCATGAAAAAAATAAAAAATAAAAATGTAAAACTAAAAAAATGTGGATGTGTCTCCTTTAAACATATATATAGCCAGATGGTTCTAGTCCACTTCTGTACTTCTCCACAGTGATCACCACCCCAAAGACACCACACTCACCAGAAGATGTGATTGCCTAAATTATAGGCAGCATATAGGCATTTTGATATTTTCCCAAGAAGGATGGATCCCTTTAAGGATAGCAACTCTCTGGTGCTGGTATCAGTAAGGCCATCACTTTCTGGGGGCCAGCAGATATGTAGTGCAGCTTTGTACAAAAAAAGTGCTCACCACAGGAGCCAAAAATGCTCATATAGTGTAATATTTATTTAAAAACTGGGCTCAACAAACCAATATAAAAAGCAAGTATCAAAAACTCACAAAGATGGCTGTCACATGCAAAACCATGTGGCAGTAAGACGTCAGCACTCTTTGGCCCCACCCAACGAGTTTTAAACTCTAGCCCATCCTCAGGGTTGTTTTTTTTTTTTACCCCTGAGGATGCACTACAGAGTGAAACGCATTGGTTGGAGCCAACAAAGTTTAAGTTTTTCTGCCACATGGCCTCAGTGACAGTCCCTTGCCTATTAGCCCTAAAATTTACTTTTCAATGAGTTTGACAAATGGCAGATATAGGGCTGGACCTACCAAAATGGCAGACTTTAAATATACATATAGATAGATAGACAGATAGATAGATAGATAGATAGATAGATAGATAGATAGATAGATAGATAGATAGATAGATAGATAGATAGATAGATAGATAGATAGATAGATAGATAGATAGATAGATAGATAGATACATGTGAATATGGTGCAACCGTGCATAAAAATAGCAATATCATACCTTTTATTTATTTTTTCCTTTGGGCTTCATTTAGAAAGATGTATTTCATTACTGTATAGAATAATGGAGGAGATATATATACTTCATATCTTCAGGTTCAAGAAGGTGTAAGAGCATGACCTGTGTCAAAAAGAAATATTTCCCACCTACACGCGATTAGAATATTGTTAATGTTTTATTGGAAGCAGAACATACTAATTGCATGCATACCTTTGCAATCTTATTTGAAATATACAGTATATATATATTTTTTTTTTCCATCATAACAAAGATCTAGTCTGTCAGTTTAGCCTATGCTTAATATATGTTTTTTTTTTTCCATAAAAAATAACAACTTCATGAATAAATAAATAAATAAGTGTAGTCATTTATGATTCATGCAAATGAAGAAGGAAATATTCATACATGTCTTAATAGATAAATGTGTACCAGGAGACAAAAGTTATTTTAATATATATTTTTACCGTTTGCCATTGGAAAGAAAAGGAATGTCTTTAGTGGTTAAACCCCTGACATCAAACAGATTTAAGTACAGATTATTTTGCCATATTTAATGAACTGTGCTGAGCTGTTCCCAGAGGGCTTGCAAAGTGCCTTACAACTGATTTTGATTAGCTGTTCATTAATATGTATGTGTTTTTCCATATAATTTTAAAATCCGTCCTTAGTTCATGAAGTGTTGGATGCTTCTTAAAGTCTTTAATGACAATAAAATATATTCCATTAGTAAAGATACAAAATCAAAAATGAGTGGGTGATTGAAGTGATTGTTATATTTAAGTGGGTAAACTGAGTCTCACTGTGCTTTATAAAAAAAAATGGCAAATTAAAAGCTTTTCAGTGTATGACTACACTTTAAATTGCAATAGTAAATTTAAAAATGAACTTTAAATTATATTTTTTGCTGCAATCATGAGAATGCACCAACATTGAAAAAAATATTTAAATTAAAGTGTCTTACATTTTAAAGTGTAACTAAAGGCAAAACTTTTTTTTTCAGTTTTGGATAGAGTGGAGAGAAGTTAGAACACCTGTTAGTTTTTATTGCTGTTTGTGTCCCCATTAGAGAGATTCACCCTCTCGTACTGTTTACCATTATTATTGAAAGTGAAAGTAAAATAAAAAGAAAAGTAAAAGAAAGTAAAAGAAAATCACAAATTTTGGTTTGACAGTAAACATCAATAGAGGATAAATCTTATGGGGGGGGGGGGCACTAGTTCTAGTGACCCTGGTGACAACCCTGGATTCTCTCACATTGGAGGGGTATTCTATCAGTTCCTGTCAGTTCACGGATGGCAAAATAAACCCTGACGGGGCTTATAATCTTCAATTACTATTTTATTTTAAAATATATGTAAAATAAATTGCCTTTAGTTACATTAAAAAAAATTAAGTTAATATTTTTTAAATGAACACACATTTATATATATATATTTCATATAGACAGATATGTTCTTAATCCATTTACCTAGTCTCTTTGAAATACAGATTACAGTAAAAGGTCCTGAAGGAACATGAAGTCTAAACATAAAACCCCTGCTGCAAATGTGTCTCATTGGATAGACTAAGTAGAACTGAAGAGCATGACAGAACATGGGGAAGGCAACAGTTTTTAAATGTCTTACTTTGTTTTTCTAAAAGTAATAAATGAATGCACCTATTCTACTCTAGCCTTGAATATGTTGTAGATAGCATTGTTTGCTGTTTTGTAAGCTCATTTTAATTTTTTTTAGGAGAGGTTCCCACCAGAATCCAATGCTGGAAAGGCACATTCTGTGCACCTTTTCCACACCGTGCTTAACCACTTCCCGACCAGCACACACAGATATACGTCGGCAGACTGGCGCTGGTGGGCAAAAGGGCGTACAGGTATGTCCCCTTTAAGAAGTGATGCTGCGGGCGTGCGCGCTGCGTTGACTGTGACCGCAGGACCCGCTGACGCGATGTCCGCCAGGTGCCCGCGATCGAGGTAGAATGGGTAGATGCTTTTGTAAACAAAGCATTTCCCAGTTCTGCCTAGTGACAGGACAGAGATCAATGCTCTCTGTCATCGAGAGCAGTGATCGCTGTCATGTGTGTTGTAGCCCTTCCCCCCCACAGTTAGAATAACTCCCTAGGACACACTTAACCCCTTCATCACCCCCTAGTGGTTAACCCCTTCCCTGTCAGTGTCAATTACACAGTAATCAATGCATTTTTATAGCACTGATCGCTGTATAAATGACAATGGTCCCAAAATAGTGTCAAAAATGTCCGAAGTGTCCGCCATAATGTCACTGTTCCAATAAAAATTGCAGATCACCGCCATTACTAATAAAAAAAATTAAAAATAAAAATGCCATAAAACTATCCCCTATTTCGTAGACGCTATAAGTTTTTGCGCAAACCAATCAATATATGCTTATTGCAATTTTTTTTTTTTTTTTACCAAAAATATGTAGAAGAATACATATCAGCCTAAACTGAGGAAAAAAATAGTTATTTTTATATATATTTTTGGGGGAAATTCCAGGGCTCAGGTAAGTGAAACGGGGGGCTGGGGGGCCGGTCACTGCCAGGTGTTTTTTCACCTTAATGCATAGGATGCATTAAGGTGAAAAAACACAAGGGCTTACAACCCCTTTAATGTTAATGACAATACAAACATAGATCACAAACACAGTGTGATTGCAGACACCAAATTGCATGGTACCATGCAATTTGGTGTAGTGTGCTATAAAAAAACAATGCATTCACAACTTTTTTCACATTCTAGTGCCATTTCAGTCAATTCAAATAACCCACACTGAGGCATTTAGGTTGCCTTTCAATATTGGGGATACCTTGAAAGGGGAGGGCAGCAAAGATTCCCCCTCTTGCAAGATACTTGTCCACTGTTGAGGAACAAGGGCCTCATTTCCTCATCCTGTGTCTCAAAAAGGATGTGGGGGTTTGTGAGAGGAACTCAAATAAGGGGGCACTGGATAGCCACTGCCTCTCAGGGGAATGAGTGCATGGATATATAGCACCCCTCATTACTCATTTATAGACATGTGCGGTTTGTTTCTTTCCTGAATAAAAATTTGGCCGAATTTTCATTATTCGGAAATTCAGATATATCCAAATTAGAATAGTACCAAATTTAAATGAATCCGAAATATCGGAAAAAAAATTTGGACGAAATTAGAATTCAAATAGTTTTTGAATACTTTTCTAATTCAAATAATTTTCAAATTCGATTTTCAACTTACGCTCGACTCAAACATTGGGCTCATCCCTATTCAATCCATCGAGGCCATATAGCATCAGATTTTTGCAGTTCCTATGAAAATATGTGTATTTTTCAAAGGAAATGCATTCATTGAGATCTGTTATCTATTAAAACAGAGTAGGCAGGCAAGGTGAGGCCAATTTGAGAGAATCTGCCTACGGTCTACAAATAGAACCCAAGAAAGAGTGATAAATAAATTGGGATCTATTGTAGAGGTATTAAGGTAACCTAAAATGTGAGGGGTTCAACCAAGGTAGTCCCCACCTAAGATTAGCACTTCTGTATCTTGGGGCAGCACCACATGAGATGCATAAGGGATCCTGCGGAGTGTCCACACTTAGCACAGCAGGGTTTGCTCCTCATCCCAAAAGCACATGAAAATTCAGGGATAAAGTTGTGTCAAAGTGCACATACAAGCCTTCTCTGCTCTCTAAATGCCCTGAAGTTTTGAAATTTCTGAAAAGGAATCATTATCCCAGATAAGAGTATATTTAGTTGAAGAAGACCTCCAACAATTTTTTGTACTGAATCCCACACCTGGAACCTTAGAGAAAGGGTAGGCAGGGAAGCCTGGGCTACACTGTGTGGGGGCATTTTAAAATGTGAAAAAGGTGTTTGCCAGGTGCTGCAACTTTGATGCAATAAAATAGATACATGGGTTTGGAGTAAGTCTATTGTCAGTCATGTCATCCAACAGTGTAGATTGGGGGGTCAGCAACCCATCAATTGTGATCTACCTGTTGACCACAGGCAAGTGACAGGTAGATTGTGAAAATATCCCTGCTTTGCTAATCTCTGCTTGAACGCTGCTCCTTCCCCCACAGTCTCTGCCATTCTCATCCTCATGACAGAGCAGAGGGCGTGAGGCAGAACATCTCAGGACAGAGGGCGGAAGCTGGCCAAGTTAATCAGCAGGTGATTTTGTGCTAGTACACAGGGCAGTGTCCAAGATAGCGCTGGAGCTGGTCCTGTAGTTACTGAGCTCCACTTCTGCACTTCCGCATCTTTTCAGCACATTCTGCCCTCCTCCAGGCTCCTACAACCCCCTCTAAAACTCCAAGTGCCTCAGTATTCTCCTCCAGCACTATCTCCCAGTAAGTAGATGGGGAGGGGCACGCACGTTCCACTGAAGCCCTACACAGGGCTGGCAGGGCTGTTCTTCCCCTTCTAATACCTGTCGCTCTACAGGCACCTCAAGCTCTTCCTACTGCCTTCCCACTAACTGCTGCTCCCCGCTGCCCACACCTGGAACCTTAGAGGCAGACTGTCAGCATCACAAAAAGAGGCAGAGGATACAGCTGGGGAGAATGGGGGGGCAGGGGACACTGTTATGGGAGGAAGGGGGAAAGGGGACAGAGGACACTGCTATGAGGGGGAGGGGGGAAATAACATTGTAAACATATTTTTAAAAGCAAAAAATTAAAATAAAAACTACTGACACTGGCCATTGCCCTACTGACACTGTCCACTGCCCTGCTGACACCATCCTCACACTGTCCACTGCCCTACTGATATCGTCCACTGCTCCACTAACACAGTGCACTTTTAAGGTACCTTTCCCTTGGTCAGGACATGTAGCCTGGTATGGTTCAGGAGGAGGGGTGTACACTTGCAGCATCAACTTTGCTGGCAAACCAGGCTCCTTTCTTGGATAAGGGTCTGCTATAGATTTTTGATCAGCTATAAATAAATGTTTCATTTATAATGTTTCTCATTCAAAATATTAAAACTTTTGCTCCCTGCTAAACATAATTTATTAATTATATCATTGATTAATTACTATGATGATATCTATATTAGAAAAACTCATACAGCACCTTATGATCCCAGACATACTCTAACCCATGAACTAACCAGACAAAAAACCTGCTTAGCTTCCAAGGTTAAAGGGTCACTTAAGGAGATTTTATTTTATTTTTTAAATAACAAACATGCTATACTTACCTCCACTGTGCAGCTCATTTTGCACAGAGTGGCCCCGAACCTGGTCTTCATGGGTCCCTCGGCGGCTGTCTGGGCTCCCTCTCACAAGGACTCCTCAACTTCATGCAAGCTCCCTCGCATTGTGTGGAGTGCTTGCGTGCGTGCTCCAGTGATACAGCTGGCGGCCATAGCCGCTCACTGTATCACTCGGCCCCGCCACCGCCCCCGGCGTGCCATGTCATTGGATGTGATTGGCAGCAGCTCGAACCAATGGCTGCGCTGCTTTCAATCCATCCACTCTAGCCAATCAATGGCCAGGGTGATCGGCGAAGAGGACGTCGGGGCGAGCGCGGGACTTTCGAGGGGTCAGGTAAGTAAAACGGGGGTGCTGGGGGGGCCGACATTGTCAGATGTTTTTTCACCTTAATGCATAGAATGCATTAAGGTGAAAAAACTTTTACCTTTATAACCCCTTTAAACAAGATTTGGCACATTCAAAAGCGAAGCTTATACATCATCAACATTTTAAAATTCATACATAGCAAAAATGTTTTAAAAACACTTTCTTACTTTTCAAACTAACATTAAGAGGTATATTTGTATGCACACATAATTCCTCTATAATGTATATATGTAACTGTATATATATATATATATATATATATACACACACACAGTACTGAGATATGGTTTTCTTGAGTACCAGTGGCCTGTGCAATATCCCTGAAGCAGACAGGAAACCCCAACCCCTATTGTGGGACTGATATAGTGGCAGGGAGCCTTTCTCTTGTTTTTGACTATACCAGAGTTATGGACTATTTTACATTTGTTCTCAAAAGTAAACTGTGTATGTTTTCTAGTGTGCAAGTTCAACAAAAACTGTGAATTTGTAACTTTTTCAAGTGGCTGGCAGTGAACCTTAATTTTTTAAGATATATAAAAGTCCAAAAGAGGGGATTGCATCATAATCTTTTATTTTAAATTTAAAAATAACAGAACAAATTGCAGCAGTTTCGGCAGTAAGCCTTCATCAGGCCAGAAGACAGATCTAATACAATCTTTTTTACAATGTATAATTTAATAAATTCAAGGGAAACGTAGTAGCATACATTAAAGGGTAAAGAGAAAAATCTAGCAGCTGCTACAGTCTTCATTAAGAAAAGACTTCCAATGTCTGTCAATGTAGGGGTTTAGCGAACTTCCCTCCAATCACTTTGCATATCATTTAATATATACTGTGATTCTGTACTTGTCAAATATGCTGCAGAAATCTCCCTCTAGTCTGGCTGCAGCTATTTTAACTGTGGGCAGCAGAAGCTGCTGCCTGTTCACTTCCTGGATTTATACAGACACACAGCTCTGCAGCCCTGCAGCTCTGATTGTGCCTCCTATGACTCATCCTCCCTCCCTTCCTGGCAAACTCTCACAAGAGTGAGAGAGAGAGAGCTTTGCATGATGTCATAAGCCTAGGCTTTTTACCAGACAAGAAACATGAAGTAGGTTGTATAAGGTATTTACTGGCAGAAAACTATTTTTACTTTCCAAAGTTAAAACAACAAGGGCAGAATATTTAATAGATGGAAAGTTGAAAAAATGACTGAAGGTCCGCTTTAAGCTTGCCAGCAAATGACTTTTACATCTGTCACTGACAGCTTCTCTATTTAAAAAAACAAACAAAAAACAAGGGTCTGGTATGTTTTTTTTTTTTTTTTAAGAAGCTGGAAATGAATGTCATTTGCTGACAATTTAATTGGTTTAATTTTTTTCTTTGTAAATGTATTTTTCTGCTATAGCACACCCTACAGCAAAAATAAAAAGAATGCACAGAGCCCATCAAAATGCATAAAAGACTCTGAGTCTGGTATGGATTTTAAAGGGGTACCTCACAAAAAAGAACAAAAAAATGTGAGGTCCCTCAGAAAATCCATAACAGAACAAATCCATAGACGTACAGCCATCCCCCTGAACCCTACCAGGCCACATACCCTCAACATGCAGGGTGCCTTGCAAGGGGGGACTTCCTGGCAAAGAACCTTGTCCCATTGTTGTTGAAGGCAAGGGCCTCTTCCCACAGCCTTTGCCCTGTGGTTGTGTCGGTTTGTGTGTGAGGGTGTTCTTAGAATCTGGAAGCCCCTTTTAACCATTAAAGTGTTTGTTACCCTAAAAAAAAAAAAATTGATCCTGTTCCGTTTTAAGTTTACAAAGGGGAGGGCAAAAACTGGCAGAATCAGCCAGGTTTGTCATGTGATACAGAGGGTCAAATTACACAGCACAAGCACATGCTTTAAGGCAGGGGTAGGCAACCTTGCCCCTTCAGCTGTTTTGATACTACAAGTCCCATGAGACATGCAAGACCCTGACAATTACAGGCATGACTCCTAGAAGCAGAGGCATTGTGGGATTTGTAGTATCAAAACAGCTGAAGGGGCAAGGTTGCCTAGCCCTGTCTTTAAGCATGTGCTTGTGCTTTGTAATTTGGCCCTCTGTATCACATGACATACCTGGCTGATCCTGCCAGTTTCTGCCCTCCCCTCTGTAAACTGACCATGGTATATGATATCATGATGGCTGCTGAGCCCTGACACCGTGGTCATTTTAAATGCATAATCCACAGCTCTCCTGTCCTTCTCTGTCCTCTCTCCCTCCCTTCCTGTAAGCTCTGTTTATGTGTGATTTGCCCCTCCCCTCCTTCTGCCGCTATTAGTAGTATTTTAAACATTTAAAAATATACTGCCAGCTCCTCTCTTTTATCTAGCTATAACATGCAGTGTAAGTGTTTGTGGAAAACGAATCATCTAAATACTTTTCCTGCAGATATCTTCAAATCAGTGACTCCCAGCCTCTCTCCACCCCATCTAAGGGCTACAGGTGGAGGAGCCAAGCAGCCAGCACAGCAGTCACATGAACTCCTGGCTGACGTCAGAGGTTTCTCCCACTGTAGCCCTGGATTAGAGTAGAAGAGTGTCTGGGAGTCACGGGAGCGCCCTGAAAATTATCTGCAAAAATGGTATTTAGATGCTTCGCTTTCCACAAACACGTACACTGCATGTTTGTCAGAAACCATGAATCAGACTGAGACAGAAGTACATTCACAATCACACTTGTTTAATAATAATAAAAAAAGGTAAACAGAGTAAACATAGTCAAAACATAGCCAGAGTTCAGGAACCGGAACAGATAGTCAGACAAGCCAAAATGTCAGGGAGCCAGAGATGAGCGTAGTAGAACAGCAAGCAGGATCTGGAGCCAGAAGGAATGTCAGCCAAGCGAGTCTTTAACAGGAACACAAGAGAGCGTCTCTAGAGATGTGACCAATGCGGAGGCAGAGTTCATCTGCGCTGGACAGCTTAAGTTGGCAGGACTGATGAGCAGGATATCAACAGGTGAGTCACTGTGGAGAGATAAGAGACAGCAATTAGCCGACAGCTGAGCGGCCAGCTTAGAGAAGCTAGAGAAACTTAGAGAAACTAGACAAGAAAAGAGCCCATCGTGCCCTTTTTGGAGAGAGGTGTTTAGCCTCAGACAAGAATGTGAGATTCTTATGGTCAGTAAGAATGAGAACCCGCACAGTGGTACCTTTAAGGAAATCTCTCCATTCTTTCAGGGCTAAAATGATCTCTAACAGCTCTCTCAATCTCATAATAGCACTCCGCAGGTGACAATTTCTTGGAAAAGTAGCCACAAGGATGCATAGCGGTCTCAGAGGTAGGATGTTGAGACAGAAGGGCGCAAACTCCAGTCTCAGAAGCATCAACCTCAAGGATAAAAGGTAACCTATAAACAGGATGTGCCAACACAGGAGCATAAACAAAGGCAGCATTGAGACTCTCAAAGGCCTTAATGTACTCCAGAGACCAACTCCGTGGATTACTGTCCTTTCTAGTCATATCAGTCATTGGCTTGACCAGAGACGAGTAGTTACGAATAAACTTCCGAAAACGCTGCAGATGAAATAAACCCACAGGTCAGCAGTGGAAATGACATAACCCAAGAATTTAACCTGTTCACGATGGAATTTGCAATTCTCCAATTTACAATAGAGATTGTTCTCTCTTAGTTTCAGAAGCACACCACAGACTTCTGTGTGGTGGCTCTCCAGGGACTTGGAAAATATGAGGATATTGTCGAGATAAACCACCACACATAACTGCATCAAATCTCAGAGGACATCGTTAATAAGTTCCTGGAAAACTACTGGGGCGTTGCAAAGGCCAAAAGGCATTACGAGGTACTCATAATGGCCTGTTCTGGTATTAAACCAAGTTTTCCACTAGTGGCCCTTCTTATTCCTCACAAGATTGTATGCCCCTCTCAAATCAAGCTTCATTAAAGCGTTTGCTCCCTTGAGGAGGTCAAATAACTCCGTAATCAATGGAATCGGATAGGCATTCTTGATCGTGAAACGATTGAGACCCCTATAATCAATACATGGTCTCAGTTCACCACTTTTCTTTTTCACAAAGAAGAAATCAGCACCAAAAGGAGAAGAGGATTTGCGGATGAAACCTCGAGAAAGTGCGTCTGCAACATACTCCGGTGTGGAGGTAAACTACCGGATTGACCTTTGTCAAAGACATCGCTAAAACCGAGGGTACTCCTCCTGCAGGGAAGAGAGTGAAGAGGTTCACAGGACCTTGGCTACTTTCTGGAAGCATGTCTTACTTGCATTGTGGCGACCAGGAGAGAACCTCAGCATGGAGCCAATCAAAAGAGGGGTTGTGCCTCTGTAACCAAGGATAACCAATAACCAGCGGAAACTTAGGTGAGGAAATAACTTGGACTTGGATTATCTCATGGTGAAGAGCCCCTACTGCATTGGGCCATGGACAACGGAACAGTCTCATGAGTCACATGGGCAGGCTGTAGAGGTCTCCTGTCAAGAGCCTCAATGGCAAGCGGAGTGTCACACAGCTGCAGCAGAATCGAGTACTTCAATACAAAGGCAGCATCAATGAACAGGCCTGCAGCCCCAGAGTCGATTAGAGCCTGTATCTCGACAGACGACTCAGCCCAAGAAAGGGTAACCAAGACCAGGGGCTTATCCTTCTGGATAATTGGGAACAAATCAATGCCACCTAAGGTCTGTCTGTGACAGGACCTCAAGGTTCGGGCTTTCCCATGATAGGTAGGACAAGACTTCAAAAAGTTACTTGCCTAGCCCTAATAAAGGCACAATCTCTCCCTCCTCCTAAGGGTTCTCTCATCCGCAGAGAGTGAAGCCCAAGTGCATGAGTTCATCATCACAGACTGACTCTGTACCAGGAGGCATGGGAGGTGAGGGAGGCAAGGGTGGGACTGCAAATTTCGGAGACAAATGTACAGGAGGCTTCCGCAAGCGCTCCTTAAAAGGAATTCTTTCTCTGAGTCTGGAGTCAATTAGGATGGTAAATGTGATCAACTTCTCCAGCTCTGTGGGTATATCTCGGGCTGCTATCTCATCCTTGATGGTATCCGAGAGACTATGAGAAAAAGCAGCCACGAGGGCCTCATTGTTCCAAGCAACCTCTGCTGCCAGAGTACAGAATTAAATGGCATAGTAGACATGTGCGATTCGTTTCATATGAAAAATTCGTACGAATTTCCGAAAATTCGTACATTCTGAAGCATCCAAAATACGAATTGCTATGCTTCTGAATTTTATACGAAACACAACATTTTGTTGATGAAAGTGAGGGTTGGGAAAATTACCTTTTTTAATATGGGAGTGGGAGACTGAATTGGACAAAATAAGAATGTTTGTTAATATCGTATTATTATTGTCATAGCACAGCACAGCAAAGGTCAGCACAGCAAAGGTATGGTGGGAGCCCCTCATAATGAGCACAGCAGTGGTACAAACCCAGAAAGTCAGCAAAGCACAGGGATGGTGGGAGCCCCTTATAATGAGCACAGCAGGGGTACAAACCTAGGAAGTCAGCACAGGGATGGGGGGAGCCCCTTATAATGAGCACAGCAGGGGTACAAACCCAGGAAGTCAGCACAGCGCAGGGATGGTGGGAACCCCTCATAATGAGCACAGCAGGGGTACAGCCCCAGGAGGAAGTCAGCACAGCACAGGGATGGTGGGAGCCCCTCATAATGAGCACAGCACAGGGATGGTGGGAGCCCCTCATAATGAGCACAGCAGGGGTACAAACCTAGGAAGTCATCACAGCACAGGTTTAAGCGATAATGCCTCAATAGGTCAGTATCATGGGTAGGGGTAGGTACCATCATCCCATAGTTGTATAATAGATCAGGGGAAAGATAAATCAAGGGCTACTCCAAAAGGTACCTTTGAACATCAAAGATGGTGGGGACTATTGCGGTACCCAAGTATAACAAAAGAAATAATAAAAAAATATAACATTTATTTACACAGAATTTTGGACAATACAAAATACACAACAAAACATTGCAGTGATTGTTGAGTAATCATCTAATATACAAAGTATTAGGGTTTGCAGATGTACAATAAGCCCCACAGGTATGTGGAGACACGATGATGTGGGGTTGGACGTAATCCTAGACCGGTTTCGCGGCTTGTGCGGCTTCCTCAAGAGGCGTCACCCATAACATCTATAGAGGAATATAATCTTTTAATTACAATATCATATAATTTTTGATAATAACAAACAACATTGATAATACATCAAACTTGGAGTATTTACATAAAATCCTGCATGACTCACCAACAAAGAAAATCCTGTAGTAAAGGGCGGCAACGATTGAGACACCCTACGATAGGGTGACCCCCTGGGGGCGGACACGGGGGGCAGAAGAAACCAGCTATGAATAAGAAATTTGCAGATAGAGCAATCAGTATGGGGTATCAAAAATGATAATTTAATTTAAAAAATTGTCATTGATAGGATGAGAAGCCACAATCAGTGAAAAGAGGTGAAAAAAAAGAAAAAACATAGAAAAAAGGGGGGTGGGGGCAGGAAAAAAATGGGGGAGAGGAGGGGAAAGGAAGGGGGGGAGAAAGGAGGAGAGGGGGAAATAAGGGATGGGGAAGGGAGGGAGGGGTTGAAAAGAGGAAAGTGGGGGGAAGATAAGGGAAGGAAAAAAAGGGGGAGGAGAGGTGGGAAGGAAGAAAGGAAAATAAAAAGGGGAGAAGGAGAGAGGGGAGGGAAAAGGAAGGCACGGATGGGGGAAAAAAAGAAAGGGAAATGAACAAGGATGATGACATGTGAGGGATGGACACCCTGGTGTGACAATAAAAAGAAAGATGGTGAAAATGGAACCCCAAAGGAAACCATGAAGACACCATAGTGATCCATGAGTCAAGAAAATTAAATGTGTTAACTGAATAATACATTTACATACCTAACATGGGCCTTGAATCTGTATGACAACCAGGATGGTAGGTGCCCTCTATAAGTAGGAACCCCATTAGACTGATTGCCAGAAAATGGCAAGCAGTTTGAGGGTATCTATCTACTACTGGAGATCTAAGAAAAACAGGAGGTGTATATATAAGAATCAAATAGGCTGTTGTAGTATTAACTACAAACAAGGATAGGGACCCCCTGTGAAGCTCCATGGTCAGTTGCTGGTGGTAGGAGATGCACTGCTCCTCCGTGACCGAGGTAGCCATTGCTGCCGCATCCAACACAGCAAAGAGAGGGAGTTCGATAAGGGGATTTCAATAGTAGAAAAAAATAGGTGTCCTTAAATTTTGACCTTGTTTCACCAGAGGGGCCATCCAATCCTGGTTGTTGCTGTCTCAAACAGGCGATAAAGCGATCACCTTAAATACCCCACCTTAAATATGGTTTGGCACAGGCCCCCGACGCTGAATTACTCATTTTTCGGGAGGATCTGAAATACGAATTGCCATGCTTCTGAATTTTGTACGAAATACGAAATTTCGTTTATGAATTTGGGATCCAAATTCCGTTGCAACGGAAACGTGACTGGTGTTTTGTTGACCAATCAGAGGTTTTCTTCTGCTGCTGAGTGAGGGTTGGGAAAATTACCTTTTTTAATATGGGAGTGGGAGACTGGTACTGGTAGTCGATGGGAGATTTAGAATCGGACAAAATAAGAATGTTCGTTAAATGTTCGTTAATTACGACTATTTGTTTTGATGAAGTTAAAAACCCAGGAAGTCAGCGAGCACAGCCCAGGGATGGTGGGAGCCCCTCATAATGATAAATTCATCATAACGAACTTTCGTAATTGTTACGAAAAGTTAAAGAACCGAACGAAAATTTGTATTTTGTACGAATCCAAATTGAATTTCCGACACGAATTACGAAATACAAATTAACGGCTAATACGAAACGGAATGGAACGAAACAAAACAAATGTATTGATGGCGCACATGTCTAGTATGTTATGCTTTATTTTATACTTACCTCCTACCGTCCTCCTCTTCGCTTCTTCTCCCAGCAATGAAGAATCCTCAAAAAAATAAATTAGCAGTGCTGACACGAAGCCTGATTTGCTTCCTAAATTTTAGGCACCAGCTAGGGGGGCTATTTTCTTTAAAAACTATTTTCCTGGATTTGAGATATTAATATGGAAAAACCGCAACATACAAAACAGTATTTAAAATGAATGCATATAGCCAAACTATTAAAAAATATAACTGGTGGAACAAAGAGGGACTTCCCTTTATGATATATTTTTGTTGTATTTTCATACTATAATAATGCACTTAAACTATAAAAAAACATCACACCTTTCAGCACTTTATTTCTTGGCTGAGTCTTCCTTATGGTGTGTAGTTCAATTACAGAAATTGCAGTATGGACAGTTATTCACAATCTGCTTTGATAGCAAAAAAACAATTTTATAAACACTCTATGAAATCTAAAATGAAAACAGAAAATCAAATATTTGTGTCTCTTTTTTTTTTCTTTGCCCAATAACAACATTAAATCTGAAAATAAGATGAAAGTATGAACTATTGCTTCAGCAAAATTTTATTTTTAGAACATAATATACTGTTCTCATATATACACTGTGGGCATGTCATGATGTTTAACTCAATGAAAGTAATATGGAACAAGACATTACAATGTGTGATAAAATAGGAGTATATTAAAGCTCAAAGCCATAATGCTAAGCTTGAAGCTTTAAAGCTGTGGACTATTTCAAGTAAATATATACTGTGTGACTGTTTGAATTATAAATAAAGAATTTTATAAAGCACTAAAGGCAACAGTAGTATCCGCGTTTACGTTTACTTGACAATATTATGTTTAAATAAGAGCAGGAATCTAGTAAACATATAATAGATACAGTATATATATATATATATATCTATATATATATATAGATATATATATATATAGATAGATAGATAGATAGATAGATATATACAGTGGTGTGAAAAAGTGTTTGCCCCCTTCCTCATTTCCTGTTCCTTTGCATGTTTGTCACACTTAAGTGTTTCAGAACATCAAACCAATTTAAACAATAGTCAAGGACAACACAAGTAAACACAAAATGCAATTTGTAAATGAAGGTGTTTATTATTAAAGGTGAAAAAAAATCCAAACCATCATGGCCCTGTGTGAAAAAGTGATTGCCCCCCTTGTTAAAACATACTATAACTGTGGTTGTCCAAACCTGAGTTCAATTTCTCTAGCCACACCCAGGCCTGATTATTGCCACACCTGTTCACAATCAAGGCATCACTTAAATAGGAGCTGCTTGACACAGTAAGGTCCGCCAGAAGATCCTTAAAAGCTACACATCATGCCGAGACCCAAAGAAATTCAGGAACAATTGAGAAAGAAAGTAATTGAGATCTATCAGTCTGGAAAGGGTTATAAAGCCATTTCCAAAGGTTTGGGAATCCAGCGAACCACAGTGAGAGCCATTATCCACAAATGGCGAAGACATGGAACAGTGGTAAACCTTCCCAGGAGTGGCCGGCCGCCCAAAATTACCCCAAGAGCGCAGCGACGACTCATCCAAGAGGTCACAAAAGACCCCACAACAACGTCCAAGGAACTGCAGGCCTCACTTGCCTCAGTTAAGGTCAGCGTTCATGCCTCCACCATCAGGAAAAGACTGGGCAAAAATGGCCTGCATGGCAGAGTTCCAAGGAGAAAACCACTGCTGAGCAAAAAGAACATCAAAGCTCATCTCAATTTCTCCACAACACATCTTGATGATCCCTAAGACTTTTGGGACAACATTCTGTGGACCGATGAGACAAAAGTGGAACTCTTTGGAAGGTGTGTGTCCAAGTATATCTGGCGTAGAAGGAACACTGCATTTCAGAAAAAGAACATTATACCAACAGTAAAATATGGTGGTGGTAGTGTGATGGTCTGGGGCTGTCTTGCTGCTTCAGGACCTGGAAGACTTGCCGTGATAAAAGGAACTATGAATTCTGCTGTCTACCAAGAGATCCTGAAGGAGAATGTCCGACCATCTGTTCGTGTACTCAAGCTGAAACGAACTTGGGTTCTGCAGCAGGACAATGATCCTAAACACACCAGCAAGTCCACCACCGAATGGCTGAAGAAAAACAAAATGAAGACTTTGGAGTTGCCTAGCCAAAGTCCTGACCTGAATCCTATTGAGATGTTGTGGTATGACCTTAAAAAGGCCGTTCATGCTCGAAAACCCTCTAATGTAACTGAATTAGGACAATTCTGCAAAGATGAGTGGGCCAAAATTCCTCCAGGACGCTGTAAAAGCCTCATTGCACGTTATCGCAAACGCTTGGTTGCAGTTGTTGCTGCTAAGGGTGGCCCAACCAGTTATTAGGTTTAGGGGGCAATCACTTTTTCACACAGGGCCATGATGGTTTGGATTTTTTTTCACCTTTAATAATAAACATCTTCATTTACAAATTGCATTTTGTGTTTACTTGTGTTGTCCTTGACTATTGTTTAAATTGGTTTGATGTTCCGAAACACTTAAGTGTGACAAACATGCAAAGGAACAGGAAAAGAGGAAGGGGGCAAACACTTTTTCACACCACTGTATATATATATATATATATATATAGATAGATAGATATTTATATAATATACATATACAAAATCCTGCAACACCAAGAATACAAAATAATAATAAAACATAATTAAATAAATAAATAACTAACAAAAAAAATAAAGAAGAAATGTATTTCAGCATATGTAAAATGGTGCCCAGAGAAGCAAATGAATGAAGACCTAGTTGGAAAAGATTAACCGCTTCCCGACCGCCTCACGCAGATATACTGCGGCAGAATGGCATGGGCAGGCAAAATCACGTACCTGTACGTGGCCCTTTAATTGCCTGCCCGTAGGTCGCGCGCGCGCCACCAGCGGCACGCTCGCGACCTGGTCGGGAGCTCCGTGACCCCGGCCGCGGGACCAGCGGACCCGATCGCCGCTGGTGTCCCGCGATCGGGTCACAGAGCTGAAGAATGGGGAGAGGTCTGTGTAAACAAACCTCTCCCCCGCGCTTCCTACTCTGCCTGTCATTGATCGGCTGTTCCCGGTCATCGGGAAAGCCGATCAATGACGTCAGACGTCAGCCCCGCCCCTAATGTAAAAAAACACACATACGTCACAGCCCATAACCCCTCCCCTTCCCCTAGTGGTTAACTCTTTCACTACCACTGTCATTTATACAGGAATCAATGCATTTATATAGCATTGATTGGTGTATAAATGACAATGGTCCCAAAAATGTGTCAAAAATGTCCGATGTGTCCGCCATAATGTCGCAGTCACAATAAAAATCGCTGATCGCCACCATTACTAGTAAAAAAAAAAATATTAATAAAAATGCTATAAAACTATCCCCTATTTTGTAAACGCTATAACTTTTGCGCAAACCAATCAATCGCTAATTGCGACTTTTTTTACCAAAAATATGTAGAAGAATACGTATCGGCCTAAACTGAGGAAAAAAAATGTTTTTTTTATATATTTTTTGGGGATATTTATTATAGCAAAAAGCAAAAAATATTGCATTTTTTTCAAAATTGTCGCTCTATTTTTGTTTATAGCGCAAAAAATAAAAAACGCAGGGGCGATCAAATACCACCAAAATAAAGCTCTATTTGTGGGAAAAAAAGGACACCAATTTTGTTTGGGAGCCACGTCGCATGACCGCGCAATTGTCAGTTAAAGTGACGCAGTGCCGAATCGCAAAAAGGGGCCTGGTCCTTTGGCTGCCAATTGGTCCGGGGCTGAAGTGGTTAAGGCTGGGCTCACACAGCTGTGCGGAGACGCTAACAGCACGGGTACAGTGCATCCCTTTTTTTTGTTTCAGAGACAAATCAGGCTGGATTTGGACCTGAAATGCACCAGCTACATTGAGAACCGGTCACAGTCTCCTGACATGCAAATTGGATGCTGGGAAACCCACATCCAGTTCACACTAGTGTGAACCCAGACTTATAGATAGATAGATAGATAGATAGATAGATAGATAGATAGATAGATAGATAGATAGATAGATAGATAGATAGATAGATAGATAGATAGATAGAAAGATAGATAGATATGGAAAGCACGTACTGTTTAGTGCATTTAACCATATGTAAACTATGTTATACAAGTGCATTCTTTACTGTGAATTTAGGCAGAGCGTCCAATTCCTTTTGAGTTATTATCTTTAATACTTAGCCTGTCTGCAGGGAAACATAAGCAGGAGGAGCTTCTAGTCCTCTGATGCTGGTCACATGTCCAAAATAAAAAAATAAAACAGCCTTTGAAATACAGAGTAAAAATAAATATATAAATAAATAATATCAATAAACTGTTTTAAATTGGGATACAAATATATATTTGAAATGAAATCTTTATTATGTTGTTGAAATAACATGGTGTGGTCGAACTTCTGCCAGTGAATAGAAATAGAAACTCACTGAAAACTGAGCATGTGCCACTGCAGCTGCTAAAAATTCCTAGCTGAATTGGGGACATGGACAAAAGGTGTAGATAGAGAGCAGCACGACAACCTGTTTTTTTTGCAGAATACAGAAAACAAACCTCATAGTGAATTCAAAATTCGGGCTGAAATCAGGCCTGTAACAGGGAACCAGGGTGCACCAGACCCCTGCTGTGAGCCGCATGTGGCTGCTCATATGTAAACCCAGTCTTAGTGAGTATGAGCAACATGTAATACAGCATAGTTTGTTTTTTGTATAGTTCTTTTATGATGTGGGTTAAGAGACACTTTAACCACTTCAGCCCTGGACCAATTTGCAGCCAAAGGACCAGGCCCCTTTTTGAAAAAAATTGAATATTTTTTACTTTTTGCTATAATAAATATCCCAAAAAATATATAAAAAAAACTTATTTTTTCCTCAGTTTAGGCCAATACGTATTCTTCTACATATTTTTGGTAAAAAAAATTGCAATTAGTGATTATTGATTTGTTTGCATAAAAGTTATAGCGTTTACAAAATAGGGGATAGTTTTATAGCATTTTTATTATTATTTTTTTTTACTAGTAATGGCGGCGATCAGCGATTTTTATTGTGATTGCGACATTATGGCGGACACATCGGACATTTTTGACACATTTTTGGGACCATTGTCATTTATACAGCAATCAATGCTATTTAAATGCATTGATTCCTGTATAAATGACACTGGCAGTGAAAGACTTAACCACTAGGGGGTGGGGAGGGGTTATGGTGTGTGACGTGTGTTTTTTTTTACATTAGGGGGTGGGGCTGACGTCTGACGTCATTGATCGGCTTTCCCGATGACAGGGAACAGCCGATCAATGACAGGCAGAGTAGGAAGCGCGGGGAGAGGTTTGTTTACACAGACCTCTCCCCGTTCTTCAGCTCTGTGACCCGATCACGGGACACCAGCGGCGATCGGGTCCGCTGGTCCCGCGCCCGTGGTCACGGAGATCCCGACCGGGTCGCGAGTGCACCGCCGGCGGCGCGCGCGCGACCCACGGCTAGGCTTTTAAAGGGCCACTTACCTGTACGTGGTTTTGCCTAGCCGTGCCATTCTGCCGACGTATATGTGCAGGAGGCGGTCGGGAATCGGTTAAGTAAATAGCATCTAGAGGAAAGCATTATACACCATTTAGAAAAGCGTTGCACATTGCTACATGCCCAGTCTTCAATGTTTGCTTAACCTGATGACGTCAGTTTTCAATTTTCAGCTACAGTCCACCTGGGCTCTCAAATTGTTTAATAGTGATAATAATAATAATAAATAATAATAATATTTCTATAATATTTTTTCTCCCTGGAGACTGGGGAAGTTTTAGCCCTAAGGAGCATTTGTTGAGTATATCTGGCCACGACCTGCAGTCTCTAAATAACTGGAATCTCAAATGCTTCTTTACTATTTTATATTGTACCTTTCTAAACAATGAAAGTCATCTACCATTATGTGTTGTATTATTATTTATTGTACAAAAACATTTTTAATAAAAAAAAACTTTTTTGAACAGAGAGCATAAGTAAGCCATGTAAAAATATGCTCATGCTTCATAGGGAAATTACAGGCTCATTTTATTGTGACTTTAGGTAGTACAAGTGATGAATTGAACATTCAATCATGTCTCCTTAACGGCAATGTATTCTATTTCAGTTTTAAGTAAAAGTAAAAATGATCAAGGTGATGTACATAATCACACTTGTCTATGATTTTGTTTATATTGTTTCTGTTTATAGTTTGTATATTTTATAGGATAACAAAAGAAGAGAAAGCAATTAAAGAAAAACTCAATTTTCTTACCCATGCAGTGGGGCTCTGCATGCACTGCATGGATTCAATATATAAAGCAATCAGCGCAAACCCAAAAATTACTAAAATAAATTCCGTGCAAGCTGAACACAAAGAAGGCAAATCACGAATCCTTCAAAGTACAATGTAAAAAGTGAAAACAAGAGCAGCGCATCAAAAAATGTTATACAAAATAAATAAATCCAAAAACTAAATATTGTGACAAAAGTTCATATCCTGAAGATACGAGAAGATATAAGTGGATGAATTATTGTAGATAAACACCCAGGTGACCGTAGATCATAATTCAAACAAATCTTTAAAGTGAAATCCTCCACCAAAAGCAGATAAGGTACTCTTACCAAAAGTGCTGAGCACATACGCATGGACCCAATCAGGGATGATGTATGAGATTCCAAACCAGGCTGAATGCGATCTGGATGATGACCAGGCAGCAGGAGAGATCTTTGCAGATTGCAGCTTCATGCGATGGGCAACCATTAACAGGCAACGTTGATCCAGGCAAACAATTCCCCAACATAAAAAATAATAAAGGGGGGACACTCTAAGTGTAGACTGTATGATACTATTTATTAAAAAAATATTTAAAAAAATCAACCACAAGATAATGGAACAAAATAGTTGTATATGCAGTGAATCAGGTGTGCATTTACCAAGACAGTGCGGTATTCAAAGTCCGGTAAATATGCAAAGCAACAGAGCCTTCTCTGATAATACGGCATGCACACTGATGAAACCAATTGCAGGCAAGTGCTGTATGATACACATACGGCGATACAGCAATACAAAAATCGCGGCTAGTGCCGTTGTAGGTGATGGTGAGAAGCGGGTGACTCGTAGGCTCCTCACCCGTACGCACGTTACGTCCTCCTAGACTTCGTCAGCGGTGGGTGGAGCCTATCTGTCACCTCGCAAATCTATTTGTAGCGGCCAGGGCGGTCTAAGAGGGACGTGCTATGCAGATAGAAACAGCAGCGCCGGCAAGCCAAGCGCTCTGGTGTCTCCTATACTGCTAATTAACACCATATCCATCCTGGGGACACCTTGCTGGCTCAAAAAATATTAATAAAAATTAAAAAATTAAAACACTCTAAGCCATTTGAATATAATTTCTAAGTGGCATTAATAGTATACACTATTATTATAAGCCTTAGTTAATGCTTAATAATGTAAACATAAAAAGCACCAAACAGGTACTTATTTAACCTGTTGCCAACCGCCCACTGTCAATTGACGGCGGAGCGGTTCGGCTCTTGTGGCGGGCCACCATCATATGACAGTGCTAACATTTTGGCCACTAGGGGGCTGGGGACCCGATGCGCGTGCCCGCGATTGCCCAGTAACTGAGCAGAACGTGGATCTGTGTATATAAACACACAGATCCACGTCCTGTCACTGGAGAGGAGACCAATGGTGTGTCCCTTGTACATAGGGACACTGATCGGTCCCCTCCTCCAGTCAGTCCCCTCCCCCCACAGTTAGAATCACTAACATAGGGGACATAATAACCCCTGCAGCACCCCCTAGTATTAACCCATTCCCTGCCAGTCACATTTATACAGTAATCAATGCATTTTTATAGCACGGATCACTGTATAAATGTGAATGGTCCCAAAAATGTGTCAAAAGTGTCCGATATGTCCGCCGCAATGTCGCAGTCACGATAAAAATCGCAGATCGCCGCCATTACTAGTAAAAAAAAATAATAACAAAAATGCTATAAATCTATCCCCTATTTTGTAGACGCTATAACTTTTGCGCAAACCAATCAATATACGCTTATTGCGATTTTTTTGTTGTTAAATAAAAAATTGGATATTTATTATAATAAAAAGTAAAAAATATTATGTTTTTTCAAACTTGTCCCTCTTCTTTTGTTTATAGCGCAAGAAATAAAAAGCGCAGAGGTGATCAAATACCACCAAAATAAAGCTCTATTTTATTTGGGTACAGCGTTGCATGACCGCGCAATTGTCATTTAAAATGTGACAGCGCTGAAAGCTGAAAAATGGCTTGGTCAGGAAGGTGTTCGTGCCTGGTAGGCAAGTGGTTAAAATTTATCAGAAAATTCTTTTCAATTAAGAACAATTAATTATGTAGCACCCGTGTCTATCACCACCTACTAACAAAAAATAATATCCACATATATTTAAATCTGACAATCAATCATCATTAAGAGAGATAGCGATTTTTGATTATTTATCATTTATCAGATATAAAAACAATTTATGTCGAATTCCACATTTAACCCCCTCGGAACCAAAACCTGCATTTCATGGATCCAGAATGATTCTCGCCGGCTTAATTGTCTCAAAAAATTCCCCCCCTCTCCAGTGCGGGGTAACTCGTTCGAGTCCCCAAAATTTCAAACACTTGGGGTCCCTGTCGTGATGAAGCCTAAAGTGTTTTGACACATTATGAGTGATTAATATAAGCATATATAAGTTTTTAAAAACATGGTCTCCAGTGATCTGGAGGCGATGAAAATTAAAAAAGTAAGGGATCCCCATTTTTTGAAAATAGGTATAGCGTCCTTGGAGAAAAATAAGGAGGTTGTAGTCCGCCCTGCGGACAAAGGAGGAGGTCTGGTGGTCATGAATAAAACATATTATAAAGAAGAGATGGACAGATTATTATCTTATGATAATACTTATCGGATTTTAGGAACAGATCCAGTCTTTATCTTTAAGGGTGAGCTTCATGACCTGGTGCAATCAGGAAAAAATAGAGGTGTTCTTAATAAAAAAGAGTCCCTTTATCTAGATCCTAGTGCCTGTAGAAGGCATATCATCTATTTTTTACCGAAAATTCACAAAGACTCGCATAGACCCCCGGGTAGACCCATTGTTAATGGGATCGATTCAGTTACTGCCCGTTTAGGGCAGTATATTGATTTCTTTCTCAAGCCGTTAGTTGTTAAAACCACTGCATTCTTGAAAGACACAAAACACGCTATTCCGATTATAGAATCCACGCCTGCTAATGATCACACTATTCTAGTGACAGCAGACTTGGGTTCTTTATATATCCTCATAGGTCACAAATCGCGGGCATGCGCATCGGGTCCCAAGCCCCCTAGTGGCCAAAATGTTAGCACTGTCATATGACGGCGGCCCGCCACAAGAGCCGAACTGCTCCGCCGTCAATTGACAGTGGGTGGTCGGCAACAGGTTAAATAAGTACCTGTTTGGTGCTTTTTATGTTTACATTATTAAGCATTAACTAAGGCTTATAATAATAGTGTATACTATTAATGCCACTTAGAAATTATATTCCAATGGCTTAGAGTGTTTTAATTTTTTAATTTTTATTAATATTTTTTGAGCCAGCAAGGTGTCCCCAGGATGGATATGGTGTTAATTAGCAGTATAGGAGACACCAGAGCGCTTGGCTTGCCGGCGCTGCTGTTTCTATCTGCATAGCACGTCCCTCTTAGACCGCCCTGGCCGCTACAAATAGATTTGCGAGGTGACAGATAGGCTCCATCCACCGCTGACGAAATCCAGGAGGACGTAACGTGTGTACGGGGGAGGAGCCTACGAGTCACCCGCTTCTCACCATCACCTACAGCGGCACTAGCCGCGATTTTTGTATTGCTGTATCGCCGTATGTGTATCATACAGCACTTGCCTGCAATTGGTTTCAGCAGTGTGCATGCCGTATTATCAGAGAAGGCTCTGTTGCTTTGCATATTTACCGGACTTTGAATACCGCACTGCCTTGGTAAATGCACACCTGATTCACTGCATATACAACCATTTTGTTCCATTATCTCGTGGTTGATTTTTTTAAATACTGTTTTTATAAATAGTATCATACAGTCTACACTTAGAGTGTCCCCCCTTTATTATTTTTTATGTTGGGGAATTTTTTGCCTGGATCAACGTTGCCTGTTAATGGTTGCCCATCGCATGAAGCTGCAATCTGCAAAGATCTCCCCTGCTGCCTGGTCATCATCCAGATCGCATTCAGCCTGGTTTGGAATCTCATACATCATCCCTGATTGGGTCCATGCGTATGTGCTCAGCACTTTTGGTAAGAGTACCTTATCTGCTTTTGGTGGAGGATTTCACTTTAAAGATTCGTTTAAATTATGATCTACGGTCACCTGGGTGTTTATTTACAATAATTTATCCACTTATATCTTCTCGTATCTTCAGGATATGAACTTTTGTCACAATATTTAGTTTTTGTATTTATTTATTTTGTATAACATTTTTTGATGCGCTGCACTTGTTTTCACTTTTTACATTGCACTGCATGGATTACCTGACTGTTTTTGTCTAGGAGGGAGGTGAGTGGAGATATACTTACCTAATTCATTGATACTCCAAGAGCAAGACTGGTCTCCACCGTTCCTACCCCCTGCATGCTAGCGTTCTTGTGCATGGACTGTTTCTGACATCATCACGCCCACAGACAGGTTCTGGACAAAAGAGTGTCAGAAACAGTCCACCTCTGGACATGGGAGATAGCTGTTTTCCAGAGGTTTGAAGGATAGGGTAAGTATAGCTTTTCCTTGGGCCCCTAGACAAAATGAGCAGTAAACCCATGCAGACACACTGCATGGGAAAAAATATTTTGCCTGGAGTTCTTCTTTAAAGTTTTAAAATGTTTACTAAAAACATAGTATCATTTCCATTTAAAAATTTACAGAATGAGGTTGTTAGGACATTTAGAAAGCATGTCAGGCAACAGGTCTGTAGAGGAGTTATTTAATGGAAAAAAAGAAAGATCCTACCAGAAGGGAAGTCCCTGGAAAAGATGGATGGATATTGTTGAAGAGGACTTAAACTCACACTCCAGGCAAAATGTAGTTTCCTATCATGCTACCTCTCCTGTAATGTGTCCCTAGATCCAAATCTATTCTAAGCCTCTGATTCAGCCGACAGGGATCGGCGAAACTGTGTCAGGCATGGGTCTGATCCATTCACCTCCAATCCACATGAGATTCTTCTAAAGTTGGAAAAAAACTCATATTGGATGATTTTAATATGGACTGATGATTAGGGTTGAGCGAACCCGAACTGTAAAGTTCGGGTCCGTACCGGACTTTTGGGTGTTTGGGTCTCGGACCCGAACCCAAACTATTGACTGTATGTTCGGGTCCGGTGTTCGGCAATGTAATGGCGCATTTTTAAAAGCTGCTGGGCAGCCAATCAACTTTAGTTTAACTGGTGTGCCCTTAGAAGCCATCACAGCCATGCCTACTAATGGCATGGCTGTGATTGGCCAGTGCAGCATGTGACCCAGCCTCTATATAAGCTAGAGGCACACAGCACAGCACGTCACTCTGCTTAACACAGTGTAGAGAAAGGTACCTGGCTGCTGTGAGGGAGAGAATTACATGCTAGGAGTCCAGATTCATGAAATATCTTCTATCTTCTAATTACTAATTAGTCCCTGCTTTGAGGGAGAGAGAATTATATAGGAGTCCAGATTCAGAAATCAATTCTAATAAGTCAGCGATGTACATAGATTTACCTGGTCTTTTTACACTGCCATTAGCCCAGTGCCAGAGAAAATATAACTTTTATCTGCAAGCTCAGTGCACCAGCACTGCATATGTTACTGTGAGATACACCCTGTACATACTGGGGGTGTATTCTGTTATTGCAAAAACATTGCAAAAAAAAATAATTTTGCACTGTTTTGTGCATATGTGCAGGAGTGACATATTCAATTGATCTATTTTTCTTCTATTGTGCTCTTACAAAAAAAAAGTTTAGTGAAAAAACTTTTTTCGGAATAGCATTTTTTGAGATACACCCTGTACATACTGTGGGTGTATTCTGCTATTGCAAAAACACACATTTATTTCCAAAAAAATAAATTTTGCAGTGTTTTCTGCATATGTGCAGGTGTGACATATTCAATTGATATATTTTTCTTCTATTGTGCTATTCAAATATTTTTTTTTTTAGGGCAAAAACATTTTATTTGAATAGCCTTTTCTGCATTTCTGTAGGTGTGAGACACACCATTTACATACTCTGGGTGTATTCTGCTATTGCAAAAACACCCATTTAGGGCAAGATCCTACATTTTGAAAATATGAGGAGAACGTCAAAGAAGGGACGTGGCCCCGGTGGTGGTGCTGCTGGTGGAGCTCCTGTTGCAGGGAGAGGACATGGTCGATCTGTGCCAGCTACACGCACAAGTGAAACATTTTCCTCAGGTGCGAGTAGGGGACAGAACCTGCAGCGGTATTTCGGCATGCCTAATGAGGCTGTACGAATGTTGAGGCCAGGACAAGTACAGGCGATAGTAGATTGGGTTGCTGACAGTGCCTCCGGTTCCTTCACATGGTCTCCCACCCAGTCTCCTGATGAAAGTTCAGAGTTGGCACCTGCAGCCCATGTTCATCAGTATTTCACCTCACCCCCTTTCAAATCAGCCAAGCAGTCTGAGCCCCAAATCATGCAGCAGTCTCTTCTGCTTTTTGATGACTCTGTTAGCAGGGTTTCCCAGGGCCATCCACCTAGCCCTGCCCCAGAAGTGGAAGAGATTGTGTGCACCAATGCCCAACCACTTATGTTTCATGATGAGTACATGGGAGGACCATCGCAGCACGTCTCGGATGATGACGAAACACAGGTGCCAACTGCTGCTGCTTTCACAATTGTGCAGACCGACAAGGAGGGCAGGGGTGAAGACTGGGTGGAAGATGATGTGGAGGATGATGAGGTCCTCGACCCCACATGGAATCAATGTCATGCAGGTGACCAGTGTAGTTCTGAGGAAGAGGCAGTGGTCGCACCGAGCCACCAGCACAGCAGAAGAGGGAGCAGGGTGCAAAAGCGGAGCGTCTGTCCCCTAGACAGTACGTCTGCTACTGCCCAACGCAGCAAGGGACCAAGCACACCAAAGCCAGGTCCAAGGAGTTCCCTACCATGGCAGTTCTTCAGACAATGTGCTGATGACAAGACACGAGTGGTTTGCACGCTGTGCAATCAGAGCCTGAAGCAAGGCATAAACGTTCTCAACCTAAGCACAACCCGCATGACCAGGCATCTAAGTGCAAAGCACGAGATGCAGTGGAGTAGACACCTCAAAAACCAAGAAAGGTCTCTGGCTCCTCCTGCTTCCTCTTCTGCTGCAGTCTCGGCCTCTTCATCCACCTCTGTAGTGACAGTGGCACCTGTCCACCTGCCAGCAACACTACCACCTGGGTCACCAACCATCTCCACAATGTCCCATGGAAGCATTCAGCTCTCTATCTCCCAAACACTGGAGCAGAAGAGGAAGTACCCCCCTAGCCACCCGTGATCCCTGGCCCTGAATGCAAGCATTTCAAAATTCCTCGCCTTTGAAATGCTGTCATTCTGTCCTGTGGAGACGCAGAGTTTTAAAAGGCTGATGGAATTGGCTGTCCCACAGTACGTTGTGCCCAGCCGCCACTAAGGCGAGCTATCCCTTCCCTGCACAACCAAGTGGGGGACAAAATCTGGTGTGCACTGCGCAACGCCATCTGTGGCAAGGTCCACCTAACTACGGGTGCGTGGACCAGTAAGCACGGTCAGTGACGTATTATCTCCCTAACAGCACACTGGGTAATTGTAGTGGCGGCTAGGCCTGAGGTGGATAGCAGTTTGGCGCATGTCCTTCCACCACCGAGGATTGCAGGGTGCTTAAGTTTGCCTCCTGTTGCTAACTCCTCCTACTCCTCATCCTCTACCGCTTCCTCATTCGGTCAGTGTAACACCTTCACCACCAACTTCAGCACAGTCAGGGGTAAACAACAGCAGGCAGTTTTAAGACTTTCCTGTTTGGGTGAAAAACCCCACACCACGCAGGAGTTGTGGAGGGACATAGAACAACAGACCAATGAGTGGTTGGTGGCAGTGAGCCTCAAGCCCGGCCTGGTGGTGTGCGATAATGGGCGAAATCTCATAGCAGCTCTGGGCCTAGCCGGTTTGACGCACATCCCTTGCCTGGCGCATGTGCTGAACTTGGTGGTCCAGAGGTTCCTTAAAATTACATAACCCAAAAGGGAATTACTATACAACAAGCCTGGGTGTGTACCTCCTCTGGATCACTGCATGTTTTGCTCTGACCTTCAATTCCTACAAACATATGATGTGTTGCAGACTGTAGACATATATATATAGCTGAAGTTGTTCCATACACAGCACAATCTGTGGATGCTTGGGACAGTGGCTCTATGTGAAGTAAATGTTATCCCCATTATCCATAGGATTTTCCATTGGAATGGATACCAATTCATGAAAAAGCGGCCCTTTACTCTAAATGAGTGTGGGAAATCACATTTCATATGATTATTTCCAGTGTGTCTAAGGAGAATTGATGCATTGCAAATGTGGGGTGGATGGAGATTTCCCTTGATTTTAGTTAAAACTTAACCTTTATTGTAAATCATAAAAAGTATGTAAATGACCACATCAGACCATATCAGGTATACCTATAGGATGAGTTCAAAGCCCTTATATATAAAAATCAATGTTCTATCTCTATGTGGTAGTTTTTCTTGAATATATACGTATAGACAATATGAGGGTTAGAATGTCCTCCTATATTCAATATAAAGGCCCCAGGCTGTATTAGAGGATATGTAAATTAAAGGTCTACTCACCAACACCACCTGGTATCAAGAGATGGGAATATATCTGTCTCTCCTCCTATCTATTGGCCATATATAAAAATGAGATGAACAGAAAAAGAGAAGATATGCTAGTAAATACTGTCTTACTGAAGATATGGGCTATCTATCTTCTGCCCTATCTTTCAGATATGCAATACTGGTACACTCATCCATGTGGACACAAATAACCACTGATGGATGAGCCCCATATATCACCATATCCACAAAAAAGCTTCTCTCTTAATCAAGTCTACATTGACACAAGGCATATCTCACCCCACAATAAAGAAAAATGGAGGGGAGGGGGAAAAAACAAACAAAAAATTTATCATATGAACCTAAATGAAAATAAGGTCAGAAAGTGCTCCCAAAATCAAATCACCCAAACCTAACATGTTTCACTCTTCAAATAGAGCTTCGTCCGAGGTAAAAAAAATAAAAAAGTAAAGAACACGAGCTACCAAGAGTAGCTGACTGTCACATGGTGAAAAGAAAATGTATTATATTTTATTAATAAAATTGATCTTAATTGATCCAGCATGCTGGCAGATATTTACTTATATATATACATATTCCTGGGTTATTGGTTAAGCCAAATCAGATTTTTAAGTCTTAGGTTTTGATACTATTGTTTTGCTGATATGCTCCCATCCCTCCCAAACTTTATATATATATATATATATATATATATATATATATATATATATATATATATATTAAGTTTTCCACTTAAGTTCCCAGTCCAAGCCCCACACTGCCACCGTTTCAGAGAATGGATGAGAAAGGACCACTAATACTGCTCTGTGATGGGCATCGGTGCTGCTGGTCTCTTACACTTGATTCTGCTTATGTCAGCCTCTAATGTAAGACATAACCACCTATATAATATGAGCTGTTCACATCACAAAGAAGGACACATGCAGGGAGTAAACAGATGAGTAAACTAATAAGCCCAATCTGGGTTCAGTTTGAGATAAGTTCAGCAAACTTTACTGAAAATCGGATGCCGAATCCAAACCTCATTGAAGTGAAAGGAAGCTGAATCTAAAACATCAATAATGGCCATTTTCTAGACTAATAGGCAAGGGACTGTGAAAATAAATGGTATTGGGTGTTAGGTACTTCCCCGTGATACATGCACCAAAACATTTTTATTTTAGTGATGAGCAGCTACTTTAATTATGCTTAAAGTAAAACATTAAAATGGAATGGAAATTTCCTTTAAATAACATGCCTGGGGAATGCCTATAAAGTGGTGCAGTGTATATAAACTACTGTGAATACTACTGTGTAATGTGATATTTGCAAAGACAGAAATGCTGTTCAAATTGCCTATAAATAAACAGCCGGGTATTCCCTTCATATATACCAGACATTTATCCTAGATGGGGATCTGATATAGATGTTAATGGGGGCTGACAAAAAAAACACTATGGGGTTCCCCCTAATGAATACACCAACACCAGACCATATATTATTGACGAGGGCCTGGCATAGATGTCAAGACAACCCCATGCAAAAAATTGTGTGGGGTCCTCTTTAATTCCATTCCAGACTCTTTGATTTCAAGGGGAACCCCATGCAAGAATCAGGAAAAAAAGTGTGTCAAATTGTGTCAAATTTCATACCAGACCATAATCTGAGCATGCAACCTTGCAGGCAATGAGAGGAAAGGGGTGGGGGTGAGCATGTTACCCCTTTCTGAACCATACCAGGCAACATGCCCTCAACATGGATTAAATGGCTTGGATAGAAATCTGGTATAGATTTTTTTGTTGGATACCATGCCTTTTATTTTTGCATGGATAAGGATAAGAGTCTCGTATGGTTCTTTGGAGTGACCCTATTTCATTTTTTTTTTAATTGTAGCCTGGTGTCCCTCTCATAAATCATACCAGCCCCTTATCCAGTGGATTACAATCTTTTTTTTACAAACAAAAATTGCCAACTGTCATTTAGTGGCAATAGTTTGCCTTTTCTAAATTTCCATCTTGCTGGAATACATCCTACAGGTGGACCACTTCATGAACAGGTTTAAGCCATCCCCCAAACATGTTATTTAAGCCTTATTAAAACACCTGCTCTAGGCTGAACTGATTTTTTTTTTTACATTTCTTAGATGATATGTTCAGGGTTTACAGATTTCCTACTGGGTTTGATGAACATCTAGCAAACTAAACTTTGCTTGGTTCACTTGTGTCTCCTGCAAAAAGAGGGGATGTGAGACCTGCTCCTTTGTAACAGCAGAGATCTTTTATGTATCACATTTTGTGTGGCTGAATGCAATCAATCAATCAATCAATCAACTTACTAAGAAATAGGCACATTGCAAAACAATCAAATATATGACTAGAGCCTGTTTAAAAGTATTTCATTAGCTTTGCCCTTGAATTAAATACATTTTATATTTATAAATCAATCAATTTGACAGGTGGAGACTGTGAAGGGTAACATTTTTATTTCAGTTATTTCTCATTGCCGTGAAAGTTATGAATTTAATTGCATGAAAGGGGGAAATAAATACATATTCCGAGCCTATAGTTTACAAACAACTGTTTTTCAAATGTCTTTAGGCAACAAAAAATCAAGTTGCTTTTATGATCTAAATAATCTAATCTGGAAAGCATTTTCTCATGTGCTAATATCACCAGTTTTTAAATTGCTATTTGATTGTTCATAAAAGTCATGCTGACTTAAACTAATTTATATGAGAAGGAATAGTTGAATGCTTCAGGCACATTTATAAATATGAGCTAAATTTCTTTATAATACTCACCCTGTATGTTTTTCTTCTAAGCAACCATTGTTTTTGTTTTACTTTCACTGTTTGAAAATTAACTTATTAACAAGATTAATCCTAAATACTTCAGATCAAATATTATACAAACTGCAAATAAAGTGTCACATAAACCAATACAGAATGGGCTGTTAATAAGTGCTTTACCTAAAGCATGCACTACATGGATTCTCTTCTGTGGGTATAGAGAGAATAACTTCATATTTGAAAATCTTCTTTCCATAAATTATTCATACCAAAAGTTGCTCCCTTTTCCGAGAAAATAATACTGGTCTAGTTTGTCCAAAAAAGAAAAGGTGCATATAGTTTGTATCTACTTAGATGTGGCCTTAAAAGGACATGTGGTGTGCCCTAAAATTGCATGAATTATTAATTGCTTGACTGTGGTTGGAAAAAAAAATAGGAATAGGCAGGTACAGCTAATGCAATTGAATATTTAATTGGATTTTTTACCACAGTTCATAATACATGAGTACATGAGTGCAACATCCTACAACTTATAAGAGACTTCTGAATCAGATTGTCACCAAGCTATATGTTTTTAACTCACATATTGTTCCTGATAAGGGAGCAAATTGTCCGCTTAGAAACGTATATAATAAAGTATTCTTAGAGTATTCTTTTAGCATCTGAGTTCCATACATACATACATACATACATACATACATACATACACAATTGTACTGTACCCCATTCTATTACACAGAAACATTGGGGAAATCAGTGGACAGTGGGGAAAGCCACATAGCTGCTTGTGAGCTGATAACTCCCTTTACATAGAGGACTCTGTGCTGGATCACATAGAGGATTAGAGATTGGGTTACAGCAGTAGTGGGGCAGTTAATACTTAAACCTCCATGCTGTTTCACCTGCATATGCAGTGACAACCACACTATCAGGTGGGGACATGACTGATACTTTTGCACTTGTAATAATAAAATGGCTATTCTTAGAATGCACTCCCCTCTGTCTCTCTTCCACGTGTTACAAGAGAGAATTGTTGTTCTTGGTGATGCTCTGTCAGAAGAGAGCCTTCTGCACATGTGCAGGGTTTAAAACTAGGATTTCTTTCTTTCATCTATACTCTTTTAGTTTTCTTCTCTCCCCCCGCAAATAAATGCTAAGTAAAGTTTGCTATTAGACAATAAATGTTACATACAATGTTCCCTTAATTACAATTAAGGGGCGGTCACCTTACAGGGCGATAAGCCATAACTAGGAACAGTGGAAGGCCCACCCGTACGTCCAGACGAAGCTACGTAATTCCCTTTGTGAAACGCGTTGACGTCACAGCGTCACGTGGCGCCTCTCTTTTGTTGTGTCCCGGAATTTGAATCGGTATACAGTGGTGTGAAAAAGTGTTTGCCCCCTTCCTCATTTCCTGTTCCTTTGCATGTTTGTCACACTTAAGTGTTTCGGAACATCAAACCAATTTAAACAATAGTCAAGGACAACACAAGTAAACACAAAATGCAATTTGTAAATGAAGGTGTTTATTATTAAAGGTGAAAAAAAATCCAAACCATCATGGCCCTGTGTGAAAAAGTGATTGCCCCCTAAACCTAATAACTGGTTGGGCCACCCTTAGCAGCAACAACTGCAACCAAGCGTTTGCGATAACGTGCAATGAGGCTTTTACAGCGTCCTGGAGGAATTTTGGCCCACTCATCTTTGCAGAATTGTCCTAATTCAGTTACATTAGAGGGTTTTCGAGCATGAACGGCCTTTTTAAGGTCATACCACAACATCTCAATAGGATTCAGGTCAGGACTTTGGCTAGGCCACTCCAAAGTCTTCATTTTGTTTTTCTTCAGCCATTCGGTGGTGGACTTGCTGGTGTGTTTAGGATCATTGTCCTGCTGCAGAACCCAAGTTTGTTTCAGCTTGAGTACACGAACAGATGGTCGGACATTCTCCTTCAGGATCTCTTGGTAGACAGCAGAATTCATAGTTCCTTTTATCATGGCAAATCTTCCAGGTCCTGAAGCAGCAAAACAGCCCCAGACCATCACACTACCACCACCATAGTTTACTGTTGGTATAATGTTCTTTTTCTGAAATGCAGTGTTCCTTCTACGCCAGATATACTTGGACACACACCTTCCAAAGAGTTCCACTTTTGTCTCATCGGTCCACAGAATGTTGTCCCAAAAGTCTTGGGGATCATCAAGATGTGTTGTGGAGAAATTGAGACGAGCTTTGATGTTCTTTTTGCTCAGCAGTGGTTTTCTCCTTGGAACTCTGCCATGCAGGCCATTTTTGCCCAGTCTTTTCCTGATGGTGGAGGCATTAACGCTGACCTTAACTGAGGCAAGTGAGGCCTGCAGTTCCTTGGACGTTGTTGTGGGGTCTTTTGTGACCTCTTAGATGAGTCGTCGCTGCGCTCTTGGGGTAATTTTGGGCGGCCGGCCACTCCTGGGAAGGTTCACCACTGTTCCATGTCTTCGCCATTTGTGGATAATGGCTCTCACTGTGGTTCGCTGGATTCCCAAAGCTTTGTAAATGGCTTTATAACCCTTTCCAGACTGATAGATCTCAATTACTTTCTTTCTCAATTGTTCCTGAATTTCTTTGGGTCTCGGCATGATGTGTAGCTTTTAAGGATCTTCTGGTGGACCTTACTGTGTCAAGCAGCTCCTATTTAAGTGATGCCTTGATTGTGAACAGGTGTGGCAATAATCAGGCCTGGGTGTGGCTAGAGAAATTGAACTCAGGTGTGGACAACCACAGTTATAGTATGTTTTAACAAGGGGGGCAATCACTTTTTCACACAGGGCCATGATGGTTTGGATTTTTTTTCACCTTTAATAATAAACACCTTCATTTACAAATTGCATTTTGTGTTTACTTGTGTTGTCCCTGACTATTGTTTAAATTGGTTTGATGTTCCGAAACACTTAAGTGTGACAAACATGCAAAGGAACAGGAAATGAGGAAGGGGGCAAACACTTTTTCACACCACTGTAAGTGTACAACTGACATATAGCATGAGTGCTGTAGAGTAAAGGGCATCCATGCGCTGTATAGCGCCAACATCAAAGCGGAACCCCTGAGGACTGTACCGGATGCAGCACAACAAGCCGTGACAGTGGAAATACTACCCCATGGAATCAACAGTGGGAAGGGTATAGTATGGCTGGTTATGTTATAGATTGCTAATTATAGCACAACATATAGACCCCAATAGAGCCAAGTACCCCAATTTCCCTATATACTATTGTGATTAAATGGGAATATAATCAGGACTATGCAACTACTGTTGGACTATTTTCAGTATTGATAAAGATACAAGTCTGCCCTAGGCTCCAACATTGCCACATGTCATCCTAGGAAGTTGGTATGGTCTTCAATACTGTCATTACAGCTCTGAACAGGAGAGAGAGTTGCTTCAATCATTTGCACACAGGACAGACCTCTGTCACATATTGAGGAAGCCCCCCCCCCAATGGCCTTTTCCTCCATCTAGTAATCTAGTACCATCTAGTATGCTCTACAGCATTGTTTCCCTCGCTTTATCATCAGTTTTCATATACTGGCTACTCTAAATAGACATTAACTTTGTATTTAAAGGGGGACATTAATGGTTATTATTCCACTCTTTAGAATACATTGGTGTACTACAAATACCATCCTCTTCATCCCCTACTCTCTCTCCCCTTAGTACTACAGGGCTTGAGCCTTCCGGGGACCTTCACATGGATACCTCTGCCTAATTCACTTTATTTAATAATTCTACACATACGACTTTTGGTCGTGGCATAGGTACAGATCCCTGGCATCCGGATGTGTGTTTACATGTTTTAAGTTTAGTGTGTCCTGTTTTTTGTCTATATGTTGCCACATCTTGAGATCCCATGATGCAGGTTTCTCTGGAGGTTATCTAGTTGTATGCAATCATATTTTTACCTCCCACTGTGGAGTATTTAATTTCAATAGTTTTTTATTGAATTTCTTGACTATACAAATATGTTAGTACTGTTACATTAAAGTACATTTATATTGCAATAGTGTCATATCATAGAATAACAGTAACTAAAACTCATAAAAGTAGGAAACAAGCTATTCAACACTGTGTTTTACGTTAAGAATAGTAATCAATCAAACTTAGGCGAAAAATAAATAAGTACAAGTAAACCAGTTGTAATTTTAATTTCAATTCCTGTTACCCTATGGGTTGTTTGGTTTATACCAGTTTGTCCAGGTTTTCCATGTTAATGAGGCTGGTGAGAGACGGTTTTGTGTGCTAGCATACATTAGCTCGTATGTGGCATGGGAATTGGTAGTCAGCACTACTGCGCGTAATGAGGGGGTTGGTTGTTTTTTCCAGTGGCGGGTTAGTACTAATCTAGCACTCATGAGGATAAGGGACAGCACCGCCCTATGTTCCCCTGGGATTGTTTCAATGGACGAGGAAAGGATAGCTAGCTCCAGGGATGGGTTAACTGTGAAGTTCAGAACCTGTTCAGCAAGTTGGAACACTGTTTCCCAGTATTTTTTAATCACTGGACAAGACCATAGAATGTGATATAGGGTCCCCACCTCACCGCATTGTCGCCAACAAAGAGCAATGGAGTGTGGTGCGAACTTCGCAATTCTATGTGGCGATAAGTACCATCTGAGTGATATCTTATGTGTTAGTTCCCATAGGTTTACGCTTTTGGTTGATGAGTAGGTCACTTTAAAAGCTTTTTGCCACTGTTCTGGGGTGAAGGTGTGCCATGCCATGCCATGTTCCCATGCAGACATCGCTGATGTTTTGATGTATACCTTTTTGTTATTTAGAATCATATAGAATAGGGAAATACCCTTGGTTTTGATATGTGAACTCCTATGAAATTGGTTCATATTCCATGGAATAGACAGTTGTTTGTAGGGGTTTGCTTGAAGGAAGTGTGTGATTCAAAGGTAAGTGTATATGTCTTGTGGAGTCAGGTCATATTCTAATTGTAGGGATATAAAGGTCTTTGGTGCAGGTCCAATCAATAAGTCCTCAACTTAATTTATTCCTTTTTTTACCAATTGGTCTACATTTAAGTCAGGGATAGGTATTCGTAGTCTCAGTAGTGGTATTGGTATTGTTGTTGTTTTTATCTGTCGGAAAGGGGATTTTATCAAAAAATCCCAGGCTTGTAGGGAAGCTATTATAGTCGGAGACAGGAGTCTATCCTTTAAGTGAACTTGGCTCTGTTGGAGAAGTAAGTGGTAGAGGTCATGATGTTGGAGTTGGGCATCTTCTGTTTCTGTCCATCTATTGTGTTCAGTAGTAGGGAACCATGCTTTAATTTGTGTGAGTATTGTGGCTAAGTAGCAGTCTTTCAAGCTGACCATGCCTATTCCTCCCTCTCTCCTGGAAGTGACTAGGCATGCAAAAGCACATCTTGCTTTTTCCCCTTGCCAGATATATTGGTTAATCATTGAATGTGCTGTATTGAAAAAGGTGTTGGGTATAGGTATTATGAGTGTTCTGAACAGATAGATTAGTCGGGGTAAGATAGAAATTTTAAAGGCTGCCAGTCTCCCTGTCCATGAAAGTTCTATTTTAGCTAGTCCTTGTAGTTTGCTTCTTAGTTTGTCTATAAACGGTGCATAGTTGGATCTGTACAAGTCGTCTGTGTTGGGTGTGAGAGTAATGCCTAGGTATTTGATCCCTGATTTCTCTCATGTGTAAGGGTAGGTCTTATCTAGTTTTTGTTGTAAGAGTGGTGGTACGTTTAGGCCCAATATATATGATTTTGATTCATTCACTTTATAGTATGACAGTTCACTAAACATTTGCAATGCATGGTATACCGAAGCCAGGGATTTCTCCACCTCTGTGACCATTAAAATAACGTCATCAGTGAAGAGACTAATAGTATGCATAGATTTGTGCATTCTGATTCCGGTTATGTGAGGGTGGTTTCGGATGTGACACGCCAAGGGCTCCATTAGTAGATTGAATATCAATGGTGATAGAGGGCACCCCTGGCGTGTCCCGTTCGTGAAAACAAATGGGGTTGATAGGACCCCTGATGTAAAGATCTGGGCTGAAGGATTGGTATACAGGGCTATAATTGCTGAGAAAATAGGACCTGAGAATCCAAATGCAGTTAAGGTTTTGGCTAGGTACCCCCAATGTATGCGATCGAACGCCTTCTCTGCATCCAGGGCTAGAAGCAAAGAAGGCGTTCCCGACACATTTGCACTATGTATGATATGTATGAATCTTCTGGTGGTGTCAGATGTTTGTCTACCCCTGGTGAACCCTGACTGATCCGGGTGGATGAGATTAGGTAGGATACTTGTTAGCCTTTGGGCAATGAGTTTGGCGTAAAGTTTCAAATCGTTATTCAGTAACGATATGGGTCTGAAGTTTTGAGGGGTGGTTGGATCTTTCCCTGGCTTGGGAATGGTTATAATTAAGGCTTTAAGCATTTCTGAGGGAAAGGAAGCAGAGGCAGCAGCATCATTGAAGACTTTCAGGAGGTGGGGGGCTAAGATGTGATTAAATGTTTTATAATATTCCCCAATGAAACCATCTGATCCTGGGGATTTGTTAGATGGTAGGGATGCTATAGTTTTGATTAATTCTGGAAGGGTAAAGGGTTAATTTAACTGAAGAAGTTGGTCCTCAGTTATTTCTGGGAGGGGTAATTTGGCTAGAAAGTTAGTTATCGCATCTGGGTCAGGTTGGAAAGTGGATCGGTCATTTTTCAAATTGTACAAGGTGCTGTAATATTCACTGAAGGCACCCGCAATGTCTTTTGGATGGTATTGTTTTATTTTGGTGATAGGATGAATGATATAGGGGATTTTCGTTTGGTATCTATAGCCTTGTAGACACTGAGCTAAAAGTTTCCCTGCTCTGTTACCGCTTGTGTAGTAGTTCATACGTAGCCGTCTGGTTGACTTCTCAAAGTCACCCAAAAGGCATAGCCTGAGGTCATGTCTAAGTTTTGAAATAGCTTCTGTTAGGGCGGTTGTGGGGTGGAGTTTATTCTGAGTTTCTAGGGACCAGATGCCTTCAGTGAGCTCTGTAATGCGTTTCTGCCTCTGCTTCCTCATGCCTGCTCCAATTTTAATAAACATGCCCCTCATGTATGCCTTATGGGCGTTCCACACTATGGAGTAGTTAGATATAGAACCAACATTATCTCTAAAATACTCTTTCAAATGGCTTTCCAAAGCCTCTCTAGTATCCTTTTTTTGAAGAACGTAAGGATTGGCCCTCCAAACTGGGTTCATCCCAGGTGAGAGAGAGTCTGCTATAGTTATGGTCTCTGACGCATGGTCAGACCAAGTAATATTGTTAATCCTGGAGTCAGTTGTGCGTGCTAGAATGGCTCCATCCACTAAGAAGATGTCGATGCAGGAATAAGAACGATGAGCTGCTGAGAAGTAGGTAAAGTCTCTCTCTCCAGCATGGCAGCAGCGACATGCGTCGTATAGATTATGTTTAAAAAGTGTGTCCTGGAAAGAGGGACCTGTTCGAGAAGTTGTAGAGGTGATGTCAATATCTTTATCAGGTGTCAGGTTAAAGTCTCTGCATAATATTAAAGATCCCTTTTTAATCTCTTTAATTTTCCGTAGGAGTTTGTTAAGAAATTTAATTTGGTGAGAGTTGGGTGTGTAGACATTGGCTATGGTATATGTCTTAGATTTGATATCACAGACTAATATAAGGAATCTGCCGTTGGGGTCTTTGATCTCTTCGTGGAGCTGGAACGCTACTGTGTCTTTAATCGCAGTTAGAACACCTCTTTTTTTGTGTCCGCACTAGCAGTAAAAATAAAGGGGTAGTTCCTGTGTAAGCACTTGGGTTGCGCATCCGCACAGAAGTGCGTTTCCTGTGCACAGAGGATGTCATCTCTGTACTGTGCTGCTTCAGACCATACTGACTTTCTTTTAGCCGGATGGTTGAGGCCTTTTGTGTTGATAGATAAGAAGGTCACTCCCATGAGGGGTTTATATAGATGCATTGTAGTTGCTTCATCTTTAGAATCAGCAAGTCACAAGGCAGGCACATATCTTCAGTATTGGGTGTGTTGTTTCTATTGAGACATGAGATGAGTGAGAGGGATGTGTGTAGCGTGATTTGACAGGTACGTGATTTGACAGGTACTTCGATCTGTGGACATCTGCTGTGGTGTATGATCCCGTGGGCGACTGGGTGCTTCTTGCGGTTTCCAGGTAGCAGGAGCCAGACAATTCCCTTGGGTAGAATCCTTTTTGCAAATTGAAATTTACTGTGGTGAATAGCGAGAATAAAGAAAAACATAAAGTGGTGAAACGGTCACAAAAGAAGAAAAAGAAGGTAAAACAATATTGTATAATCTTGAACAAATGAGATCATATTGGACCCGATATTGCTGATCGGTCCAATACTCTCAGCTGAATATTTGAATGCAACTAAGTGCTATTCAAATGTGGTTTGAGGGTCAAGTTCGTGATGTCATGAGTTTCTCTCAGGACAATGGAACGGGTGTAGACCCGGGCATACTTATCTTACGCAAGTATGTTTCTTGGGATTTTTAGTCGTAACTGTTTTCCATTCTGCATCTAGCTGTTGTGGCCTCCTGGGGTGGCTGGAGTTGTTATCCAATTCAGGGATGATGTGCCAGTCCTTGAGCAGCGCTAGACCTTTTTCTAGTGTGTGGACAATGAATGTTTTACCATCTTTGGTAATAGTGATGTTGGTTGGGAATCCCCATCTATAGGTGATCTGGTGGTTACGTAGGGCTTTGGTGATTGTGATTCGTCTCTTTTTGAGGATGTATTGTGAGAGGTCAGCGTAAAATTGGAGATGTTGGTATTGTGCAGGGATGAGGTATTTTTTGCGCATAATTGCCATAAGCTGTTCTTTGGCGTGGTAGAAATGCAGTGTCAGTATCACCACTGTGGAGTATTTAGTATTTTTCTAATTCATACCAAATTTATAACTTTTTACATTATCTTCACATTGTATGTTGTGACACTCATTTGGTCATCTGGTTCTTGTCTGCCTTGACAAGAACATATCAGGTTTTTTTGTTATATTTAAAACCAGGAAGCATGCTTGCTCCAGTTATGTTGGGTGAGCTTTCAACAGATTCAGTATCCTAGCAACAGGACAGGATGGGACACATCTCATGGTGGGACATTTTTGGCCACACTTTTGGAGGGCTCAAAGGGCCTAGAGGTATAACATTTGCAAGATTTCAAATGTTTTAAAGCTGCACAGTTTTTCATTATCTACTGGGGCCTCTTAACTTCATAGGATGTTTTCTTTCATAAAAGAACTAATGTTTGACTTAGCAATTAATAGACATATTATCACCTTAGTGAATAGTGTCTTCACATTTAGGGACTTTGTTGATGCTCAGTTACAGTCCTTTTATACAGCCTAGTTTATGGCTTTTAATTGAGTTAACTGGGAAGACTCTCAAATTGCTTCTGGTAATGACTATAATTTCTGAAACCATTTCTCAGTTGATTGTGTCTTTTAACCTCCCTCGCGGTATGATTATTTCTGATTTTAGGTGCTGAAAGCGGTACAATTATTTTGCATGGAAATTTGGCATTTTATATTGTAGACCTGCAATTCTTAGGAATAACTCACTTAAATCTGTCCAAACCAGAGTCTAGTAGACATCCTGGGTATGATAAAGTTTGAAACACAAAATCATAAATTATGATATAATAAATAACTATAAATAATTATAACAGATAATAATATAATAATATAGAAGCATGATAGTAGAAAATAAAACAGATGAATCTGTAAAATAAAATACTAAAACAGCGCTGAACGGATATAAACGATAATCAAATCTTTCCGTGACAAGTCCTGAGACTAGTATAGATAGTGAGTGAATGATGTACTATAATTAATCGGTAGTCCTTTGGTGTATATAAGTGAAACCGTGAACAGTTAAAAATCGGTGACTTTTCTTGTGGTTGTATTTCAGGTGACACCTGAAATACAACCACAAGAAAAGTCACAGATTTTTGAACTGTACTTATTATACTTTTAGACACTATTATACTTATACTTATTATACTTATTATTATATATTATACTACTGCTACCAAAGACCGCAGCAACAGTAGACCCACGGAAGTTGAGTGTGGAGGGTGTGTTGGGTGAAGTTGTTATTATCCTTTTAAGTCACATGAGATCCCCGGCAGCAAGTACAACATGTACAACATGCACCAGCCACACAATAAATAACAATAGATTTCTCCGTGGTGGAGCTCGCTCCTGTCTCTCACAGACTCTCTGCAGCTCTCCAAGGCACAGAGATTTTTAAATCAAATTGAAAGTTAAATAAACAAAAATAGCATTAAATACAAGAGAAAACAATCACAACACAACACAGTGAAGATGGAAGGGTTACACACTAAGGGGTTGATTTACTAAAACTGGAGAGTGCAAAATCTGACGCGGCTGTGCATGGTAGCCAATCAGCTTCTAAATTCAACTTGTTCAAATAAGCTTTGAAAAAAAAAGGAAGCTGATTGGTTTCTATGCAGAGCTGCACCAGATTTTGCACTCTCCAGTTTTAGTAAATGTAGTCTACCACACTGCAATTTTCTGAAGTCTAGTACTATACAACAATATGCACCTCTACAAACAGTGTACTACTATAATGCCCCACATAGAAATGTATAGGAGCAACTATCTCTCCCTGAAAATAGTTAGCTTCCCATACCTACTCAGAGTCTCTACTTGACAAAAGCAAGGGGGTTATTTACGAAAGGCAAATCCACTTTGCACTGAAAGTGCACTTGGAAGTGTAGTTGCTCTAAATCTAAGGGGTAGATCTGAAATAAGTGGAAGCTCTGCTGATTTTATCATGATGTGCAAGCTAAAATGCTGTTTTTTATTTTCCTTGCATGTCCCCCTTAGATCTACAGTGACTTTACTTCCAAGTGCACTTGCAGTGCAAAGCGGATTTTCCTTTAGTAAATAGCCCCCATAGTCTCTATATTGACAAAAGGCTGCTGGAAACCCTAGCTTTTATAGGGAAGAGGCTGGCAAAAACAAAATATATATAACTGGCCCTTCTAATGCAACTACATTATTAGTTGCTGTGGCAGTGAACAATCATATTAGTTTGTCATTTTAAAACTCATGGTTGACCTGCATCATATGTTTTCCCCTCTTTATAGGTTTATGGGGTTTCATTGCCTTCCATATAGTTTTGCTTAACGTAATGATGTATTTTATACGCAGACTTCCTCTATAAGCTATAAATTAGATATACAAATTTCTACATAAAGTTATTCAATTTTGGTTTACTTTGTAGAAATAATTAACATGATTAGCCATATCTAGTCTTTCAACTTAACTTTAATATAAAAAATCAGTTTATGAACATTTATTTCAGCTAAAGAATATTGAGAAGGGCTTCCCTTAAGAACCAAATAATGAACTTCACTAAACCGTTTTGAGTTTATATAATAAAAATTGAGCCTTTCTGAAATAAATGTACAAGAAAACATCTAATTAAATTTTTGTAATTTCATTCTGTCATTTCCATCAGTAATATTGTGCATGTTCTAATAACCCACTAATCTATAAAATCAAAATGAAGCAATAAAAAGAAAATTAAGGCACAAAGAAGATCATGCAAAAATAAACAAGTCATACATTTTCTTACATATGAACATGTAAATTGTAATGGAACTTTATCAAAAACAAAGGTAAACAAGAAAAAAAACTTAAATACAACTGCAAGGGTTATTTTAAAGTGTAACAAAACCTAAGAAAAAGAATGTTATATATTACAGCCTATCAGTCCTTTCATACAGTAACTGTAGAACCTCCCCTTCTCCTCATCAACATTACATAAGGAAGAGGGTCTGTTATGTTTATAGTTGATAGCTTGGGAACAAATAACATTGGTATTTCAGTTCATTTTTTTTAGGTTTGGAGAGAGCAGGGAACAGTTAATATCACTAGAAGACTTTCCCACAAGTTTGGAGGAAAACTGGGCAGACTCCTTGCACATTCCCTTTGGGAACATTGATTACACTCATACAAACCACATATCACCTTTTCACAGGGGGATAAAATAAATAAGCCAGAGAACATTACAGAGTGTTCAGATACTTTGATGAATGCTTATATAACTTTGATTCTAATGCCGCGTACACACGAACGGACTTTCCCGCGGGATTGTCCGCCAGACATAAGTCCGCCGGACAATCCCCCGTGTGTGGGCGCCGGCGGACTTTTTCGCAGTGCAATAAAATATTTTTAAAAAATTGTGTGTTTTTTTTATTTACACTTTACACCTTAGGTGAATGGGTAGGGGTACATCGTGGGGGGCCGGGATCTGGGGGCCCCCGTATTAAAGGGGGCTCCCGGATTCTGATAAGCCCCCGCCCGCAGACCCCGACAACCAACGGCCATTGTTGTCGGGAAGAGGCCCTTGTCCTCATCAACATGGGGACAAGGTGCTTTGGGGTGGGGGGGGCCACACGGCCCCCCTTTCCCCAGGGCACCCCCCATGTTGAGGGCACGCGGCCTGGTACGGCTCAGGAGGGGGGGCGCTCGCTCGTCCCCACCCCTTTCCTGGCCTGCCGGGCTGCGTGCTCGGATAAGGGTCTGAGATGGATTTGTGGGGAACCCCCACGCCATTTTTTCGGCGTGGGAATTCCCTTTAAATCCATACCAGGTGACGGGGCTAGCGTGGCGGCATTCACTGCCTTCGCTAGCCCCGTCTACCTGCAGTTACGTTCTAAATGAACGGACTGCTCAGTGTGTGGGCAAGTCCGTTCATTTTCAAAAGTCCCGCAGACTTTTTCCCGCGGATTGTCCGCCGGCGAAGTCCGGGTGTGTGTGGGCAAGTCACACGCTCGGAAAGTCCAGCGAAGTCCGGCGAAGTCCGGGCATGTGTGGGCAAGTCACACGCTCGGAAAGTCCGGCGGTTTGTCCGAACGTGTGTACAGGGCATAAGAAGACTTTGCCAACTAACAATGAGAACTTGCAGAGTATTGGCACATACCTCAGCAAATTGGGCTCACTTGAATTGTCCACTTGATAAAGTGCTGGAACCTGTCGGGTTTACTCTACATTACTACTGTTCTTTCTTCAACACACATACAGTATATAGCACTTTGTTATAGCCTTGAACTCACTCCATCATGGGAACTGTTTTCCCATGGATTTTCTCTATGCTCACATCTCTGTGCTCCCTGTATGCAAACTGTCATCCTATTTTCCCACTCAGTACAGACCTCAAATTATTGTAGGTTTATATAAGTCCAAGTAAATCTGCTTCTGCCTTACATACCAGTCCTTATACACAAAGACAGGGTAGGCTTTCTCCCTAGTTGAGAAGATTGGGATAACACATGTAGGTTTCTCAATCTAATTCATCTCACACACTCTAACAACAATGCTTATCTCAGCAGATGATGAGAAGGCATTTGACTGTCTTAATTGGAATTAACTGAAGAGCACTCTGCTATATAAAGGCCTGGGAAAATATATTAGAAAATGTCCAGTAGCCACTGTGAGAATCAATGACGCTTTATCCAAGGACTTCCCTATATCGAATGGAAAATGTCAGGGCTCCTTTTCTCTCTTATTTTTATTCTAACATTTGAACCACTTCTATAAAATATTAGGGTGGATAACAGTATTACTGGCTTAACTATGTCCAAGCATCATTATAAAGTCAGCACATTTGCAAATGATCATTAACAAATCTTGAGATCTCTATACCAAACCTTTTGAAAGACCATGATACTTATTCAGCTCTCTCAATCTATAAAATTAACTTATTGAAATCTGAAGCTTTAGTTTCAATAGTTCTTTACTTTAGAAGAATAGAATGGGGCAACACAATGCAATTTGTGTTGGTACAAACATTGGTAACTGAGATTATATAAAATGCACAATCGCATAAGTTGCAGAAATACATGGGCTAGCACAAAGGTATACCTTAATAATTGAAACAACACAATATTAACAAGAAAGTCAGTTTATTGGGTTTAAATATGGCCACGGTGTTATCCATGGGGGGCTAACTTGAAAATTACAAATTTAATAAAAATTATAAATATAAATATAAAGTCATCTTGGCTAAAATGTATTTAAACAAAATTTAATTGATGTCCATCCAGTCAATGCTGGACGACTACTCCCCACCGGCTGAAGCCAATGGCGGAGCTATTGGTTGAGGCCCCCCAACCACCGTGGCTGATTCAATTAAACTTTGCAGACCCATATTGAAAATATAAAACCCACTTTTGGATAAATGAACCATATCCTCACAGGATAAGCCTGGAACAAAACCTTCCAGCTCAATATGTCTAATGGAAAAACCTCCAAATGAAATTAGAAATCTGTGCATTGTCCTATTCAGCCGCCTTCTAATTTTATCTAGATAAAAAAGTTTGCCAAAGGGTGAGGGGGCGGCCACATATCTGATAAATACTCAAGTTGGAACATAAGATCCCGCCATCGAAGGCCCCTAACACCTGACCATAATACTAGAAAAGACTTATTGTCCAGACCCAAATTGGATGAGTAGATCCTAGTTCCGGCATGTTTGGCAGCCCAGAAAACGTAGGAGTGACCTACTATCCATACCACTGTTTGGAGAGGATCTGAAAAGAGAGAATTCATATTGTTAGCAAAGATATAATTTATATCTGTCACTATTCCAATGACCTATCCTCATTAACCTGTCTTCTGAAAAACCCAAGGAGCTGGCTGTCGTGGCCGCCCCAATCCTGAATGAATGGGAAGAGAAACAAAAACCTGAAAGATTTAGACGTTTTAGACATGATGCCAAAACAGATGAGAATTTTAACCTGGTTAATGAGGATAGGTGTACCTGGTTAACCTGGTTAATGAGGATAGGTGTACAAAGAATGAACCATCAGAAGAAGGTCTGACGGACAAATACCTAGAAACATGTAAAACTGGGCAGATTGCCGTGTTAGTAGAACCAGCTAAAGAAAACCACTGACCGTTCCCTAGCGGTTTAGATTTAGACCTGCAAATGAAAAGGTGAATGGACCCTTGACATAGCAGGACATGAGAAAAAAGCAAAAAAGATAGAGACCTCCTATTAATGGCAGTGAATTCACCTAACCGGAGGGCACCAAAAAAGGCAATAGAGAATGCTGCTCTAAAGAGAAGAGTTTCAAAGTTTGATGAGCATACTACTTGCAGAATTTCAAGAAGATCTAACAATAAAGTGACCGAAATGGGATGCCTATTGTCCTGTGAAGGGTTGGATCGCCGAAAGCCTTTTAGCACTTGGTTAACTTGGAAGAAGGAAGTCAAGGATGGTGGGTCTGCAAATTTTAGAAAAAATTAGACTCCTGCTAAAATTTTGCTGATCGAGGAAGGGCTAAGCTTAGCTTGTAATAGTGACGATGTAAAAGACAAAGCAGCATACAATGACACACTTAGCTCATCCAAACCTAACCCTTGGCAAAAAGAACACCATCTGGACCATGAAAGATTATAATCCGACCAAGTTTTCTGTGAAACCGACTCTTTCAGGTTGGCTGTTATCAGCTCCATATTAAGCCCCAGAGGAAATCTGGGCAAGGATAACCGTGTGGCTCTGCCGATGGGGCCAAATCCTGAAACTTTGCAAACTGTGAACGAGACAAAGCATCGGCAATGTTATTACGTGCTCCTTCTATGTATTCTGCCTTTAACCAAATATTGAAACGCATGCAGTGCAAAATGAGAAAGCGTAAGAGATTCACCACCGGTTCAGATTTAGAGGATAAAGTATTTATTGCAAATAAAACACCTTTATTATCTGTGTGAACCAGAATCCTACGGTTTTGAAAAATATCCTGCCAAACTACTACAGAAGCTACTACCGGGAATAGTTCCAGAAGAACAATGTTCTGTAGAACATTCTTCTGCAGCCATTCCTTGTGCCACTTGCCAGCAAACCAACATCCTTGCAAAAAGGCTCCAAAGCCCGAAGAACCTGCCGCATCTTTAAAAAATTCTAGCTGGTCGCTAGAAATAAACTCATACTGCCAAACTGTTGAACCATTAAAATCGCACAAAAATTGGTCCCAGATCTTAAGGTCCTCTTTAATGCTTTTAGAGAGACAAATATGTGAATTTTGGCTCTTAAAACCTTTGATGGCCAGAGAAAATCTTCTAGAGAAGACCCTGGCTATAGGGATAATCCTAGCTGCAAAAGCCAAAAGGCCTAACAAAGACTGGGCTTCTTTTAAGAGAAACTTTTTCTTAAATAAAAAAGAAGAGATCAATTGTCTCATCTTATTTATTTTCAGAGACGGAAGTCTACATTCCATAACGGCTCTATAGTCTATGGTAATACCCAGGAACTCTATTGAAGTAGCTGGGAAAACCGTTTTCTCATGCGCTAATGGAATACCAAAGTGTTCACAAATACCAAAAAAGGTATTTAAAGACTCTAAACATGTAGGGGAGACAGCAGGCCCAATAAAAAAAAAATCATCCAGGTAGTGTAAGAAGCCCCCTTTGGGAAAATTTGTTGACGCTACCAAGTGCAGAAACATGGAAAATGCTTCAAAATAAAAGCATGACAGTGATAAGCCCATAGGCAAGCATCTATCAAAATAAAACTGACCTTGAAATTGAAAACCTCATGAGTTGAAACCTTGCGGGTGAACTGGCAAGAGGCGAAAGGAAGATTTAATATCTGTTTTAGCTAAGCGGGAGCCTTGACCAAAATGTTTCAACATTGCTAAAGCTTCATCAAATGAGAAATAGCATACTGGTGCATATACAGTGGTGTGAAAAAGTGTTTGCCCCCTTCCTCATTTCCTGTTCCTTTGCATGTTTGTCACACTTAAGTGTTTCGGAACATCAAACCAATTTAAACAATAGTCAAGGACAACACAAGTAAACACAAAATGCAATTTGTAAATGAAGGTGTTTATTATTAAAGGTGAAAAAAAATCCAAACCATCATGGCCCTGTGTGAAAAAGTGATTGCCCCCCTTGTTAAAACATACTATAACTGTGGTTGTCCACACCTGAGTTCAATTTCTCTAGCCACACCCAGGCCTGATTATTGCCACACCTGTTCACAATCAAGGCATCACTTAAATAGGAGCTGCTTGACACAGTAAGGTCCACCAGAAGATCCTTAAAAGCTACACATCATGCCGAGACCCAAAGAAATTCAGGAACAATTGAGAAAGAAAGTAATTGAGATCTATCAGTCTGGAAAGGGTTATAAAGCCATTTCCAAAGCTTTGGGAATCCAGCGAACCACAGTGAGAGCCATTATCCACAAATGGCGAAGACATGGAACAGTGGTGAACCTTCCCAGGAGTGGCCGGCCGCCCAAAATTACCCCAAGAGCGCAGCGACGACTCATCCAAGAGGTCACAAAAGACCCCACAACAACGTCCAAGGAACTGCAGGCCTCACTTGCCTCAGTTAAGGTCAGCGTTCATGCCTCCACCATCAGGAAAAGACTGGGCAAAAATGGCCTGCATGGCAGAGTTCCAAGGAGAAAAGCACTGCTGAGCAAAAAGAACATCAAAGCTCGTCTCAATTTCTCCACAACACATCTTGATGATCCCCAAGACTTTTGGGACAACATTCTGTGGACCGATGAGACAAAAGTGGAACTCTTTGGAAGGTGTGTGTCCAAGTATATCTGGCGTAGAAGGAACACTGCATTTCAGAAAAAGAACATTATACCAACAGTAAAATATGGTGGTGGTAGTGTGATGGTCTGGGGCTGTTTTGCTGCTTCAGGACCTGGAAGACTTGCCGTGATAAAAGGAACTATGAATTCTGCTGTCTACCAAGAGATCCTGAAGGAGAATGTCCGACCATCTGTTCGTGTACTCAAGCTGAAACGAACTTGGGTTCTGCAGCAGGACAATGATCCTAAACACACCAGCAAGTCCACCACCGAATGGCTGAAGAAAAACAAAATGAAGACTTTGGAGTGGCCTAGCCAAAGTCCTGACCTGAATCCTATTGAGATGTTGTGGTATGACCTTAAAAAGGCCGTTCATGCTCGAAAACCCTCTAATGTAACTGAATTAGGAAAATTCTGCAAAGATGAGTTGGCCAAAATTCCTCCAGGACGCTGTAAAAGCCTCATTGCACGTTATCGCAAACGCTTGGTTGCAGTTGTTGCTGCTAAGGGTGGCCCAACCAGTTATTAGGTTTAGGGGGCAATCACTTTTTCACACAGGGCCATGATGGTTTGGATTTTTTTTCACCTTTAATAATAAACACCTTCATTTACAAATTGCATTTTGTGTTTACTTGTGTTGTCCTTGACTATTGTTTAAATTGGTTTGATGTTCCGAAACACTTAAGTGTGACAAACATGCAAAGGAACAGGAAATGAGGAAGGGGGCAAACACTTTTTCACACCACTGTACCTCTGATACTTCATCATTTAACGATGCATCAGAGGGATAGGACAGGTGGTGAATCATACTATAGCTACCACTTTCTTTTTTAGGGACTATCCCCAGTGGTGAAAGACGAAAATTCTGGAATGGAGGAGTAGAAAATGGGCCAGAAATTCTGCCCTCAACCAGCTCTTTGGATATCTTGTCCCGAACCACTGAAGCATATGTGATAGCAGATTTTAAGTTCTGAACAAACTTACATCCTGAACCCATAAATGATGGCACTAAGAAACCATCCTTAAATCCTTTAATTAATAAAGCTGCTATCCTGTAGTCTGGATAAATTTTCGCGCAAATAATTATTAATGAACAGCAATTAAAAAGTAGTTATAAAGTGCACTAGTGAATATGTAAAAACTAATAGTGACACCAATATATATATAAATGGTCTGAGGATGTTGATGATAATAACAAATTCTCTATTGCGACTTGATATGTGTAGAGAGTGAAAAACACACAATAAATAGTGACGTGTTGTCTAAATAAAGTGCCTAGTGTTGTAATGATAATACTTCAATATTGACATATAAAATTAAAATAAGAAATATATATAAATAAGGGTATAAAATAGAATAAATCACATAAATACCAAATAGTGAATCACATATGTCATAAAGGTGAATGATGATGCAACAAAGTATCAAAAAAATTAGCTAAACAAATGTGATGCACGTGAGTGTGCTAAAACATTAAAAAGTGAAACCAAAAAGATGAATGAACGTGTATCCCACACTCAATAACAAGTGTGTGTGAATGTGAATAGTTCGTGATGATATAAAGTCCAATTAAATTCCAGAATAAAATCAAATATTTCCAAGCTAGTAATATATATGGTCACTGTGATTTCCTTATCGATCATCTATAGTGGGGTATCCTAGATCGGTCTCTCTATTCGCTCACCTCAGTTAGTATTGGGTATCGCCTTTCTGGGATATCCTATATTTCCCAACTATCGATGTCTCAAAGGTCATAGATGTAGATCAGCGTTTTGTCCCTTGTCTTCCCTGTCTCCTCTGGTGAGTTATTCCGTCCAATCTTTCTCCTTAGATAGTTATCTGAGTGGTGTATCTATGGTGCTAATAGTCATGGGCTCATCATGACATAACACTCAGGGGGGTAAGAGGGGACGGGGGACAAACAGGTCTCCACTAGTGTAGTATGGTTAAAATCCAAAGGATCAATTTAATGATAAAAGGTGTACTCGTACATTTAAAACATGGAAAACTGGCAAAAAGATAAGAAAACTTCACCGGCGTTCTCAGCGCCTCCTCGCGTCCTATTTTCTTTCCACTGCTTGCCTGTGGCCACTCCCTACGCGTTACGACACGTCACGTGTCTTCATCTGGGGAACCGGATTGGTGGGCAATGGGTGTTTAAATATCTATTCGAACCGGAAGTAACGTCGTGGCCATCTTTGTTGTGGTCAGCGGTATATATAACAGTATGCATGTCTACCATGTTAAGGGCAACTATTTATATTGGCAGGTGGCGGCCATTTTCTTGACTATGCTCCAAAGGGCTTGGTGTTCATATGTGCGCCGCCATTTTGTTGGTTATTTATGGTTCTAGTTTGCGTACTGTCAGCAGTCTATGTCTCCCGTTATCCTCCTCATTGAGGGAGACGGGATGTCTGTTTCCCTGCTGTATTAATTACTGGCCGTTCATGTTGCTTGGTGTAGTCAGTCGCTGTGGTATACTTGCAGAGAGTGTAAAAACATTTATCATGTAAATTTAAAATATGTATAATTTCATCTTGCCGTAAGTGTTCATGATGGAAATCTGGCATATTTGGCTGCATACGATTAAGCGATATCATATCGCAGCTATATTAAAGTTTTATTTTTTAAAAGGAATTTTAAAATATTAAAAATAAAAATAAAAATAAATATAAAAATAAATTGTCCGATGACATTTATGTCTAAAATGAGGGGGGTGGTCATACCTCACTGTCTGGCATAATAGAGTTAGTTTAAGTTGCTTCTATTTATATTAAGCTAACTTAGATACACATAGTTATATAGTGGTAGTGGAAAATAATTATATATTGCATAGGGACTAGGGTACTGCCAATTTATCAGCTGATTGTTGGCATTCTAAGTGTGTGTGAATTCCTATGATTTTTATAGAGCAGGAAAAAGCCTTGAGATCACCGGTGTACAGTTACAGTAGAGTTACATCATACATGTATAATTCTGTATACACTATACGTCTCTATATTGTGTATATCTGTTGGTTGATCTAAGATAGTCTAGTTTCTTAAAGAGGTAAAATATGGTAAGACAACCGAGCATGAATATATTATATATAATGGGGCCTCATGTGGATAAGGTAAAAAAATGTCATGTGATATAAGATTATTAAAAATTACTTAAAAAACAATTGAGGTCAAATTCCACATTCATTCCTCCAGGTACAAGGGTCTGTAAGGTGTGGATCCATTTGGACTCTTTTTGACTTATATTCCTAATTTTGTGGCTACCTCTCCATGATTTTTTATACTTATCGATTCCCCAAAATTGGAGTGTGGAAGGGTCCTGGTTATGTTTTAGAGCAAAGTGTCTCGAAACACTATGTTTCGGAAATCCATTCTTGATGTTCCGGACATGTTCTTCTAGTCTGTCTTTTAAGGCTCTTTTTGTTCTTCCCACATACTGTAATTTACAGCTGCACTGTAGTACATACACTACTCCTTTGGAGTGACAGCCAATAAAGTCTTTTATTTTATGTGTTTGGCCCGTACTTGTGGCAATGAATTCTGTTCTTTTGCCTTGAAATTTTTGTGCGTGTCTACATACATAGCAGTTGCGACAAGGGAAGAAGCCCTTTCCTGAGAAAAATGAGTAGGTTGGTTTAGTTGGTGGTTCTATTACTGTTTTAACTATGAGATCCCTAATTGTGGGTGCTCTTTTGTAAACGATATTTGGTTTCTGAGGTAGTATGGTTTTGAGGTCTTTGTCTTTCTTCAAGATGTGCCAGTGTTTTCCTATCATTTTGGCTACATCCTTATGTTGAACGTTAAAATCTAGTATTAGGCAAGGTGCTTCAATTTGGTATAATTTTTTTGGGTTACTTTTGAGCATAGTGTTTCTGTCCATTTGGTTGACTGATTGTATTTGTTGTCTGATCCATTGGTCATCATATCCCTTTGCTATGAACCTTTCTCCGATTTGTTTGGCTTGTACCTGGAAGTCTTACTACTACTAGGAATACTTTAATATAGCTGCGATATGATATCGCTTAATCGTATGCAGCTAAATATGCCAGATTTCCATCATGAACACTTACGGCAAGATGAAATTATACATATTTTAAATTTACATGATAAATGTTTTTACACTCTCTGCAAGTATACCACAGCGACTGACTACACCAAGCAACATGAACGGCCAGTAATTAATACAGCAGGGAAACAGACATCCCATCTCCCTCAATGAGGAGGATAACGGGAGACATAGACTGCTGACAGTACGCAAAGTAGAACCATAAATAACCAACAAAATGGCGGCGCACATATGAACACCAAGCCCTTTGGAGCATAGTCAAGAAAATGGCCGCCACCTGCCAATATAAATAGTTACCCTTAACATGGTAGACATGCATACTGTTATATATACCGCTGACCACAACAAAGATGGCCACAACGTTACTTCCGGTTCGAATAGATATTTAAACACCCATTGCCCACCAATCCGGTTCCCCAGATGAAGACACGTGACGTGTTGTAACGCGTAGGGAGTGGCCGCAGGCAAGCAGTGGAAAGAAAATAGGACGCGAGGAGGCGCTGAGAACGCCGGTGAAGTTTTCTTATCTTTTTGCCAGTTTTCCATGTTTTAAATGTACGAGTACACCTTTTATCATTAAATTGATCCTTTGGATTTTAACCATACTACACTAGTGGAGACCTGTTTGTCCCCCGTCCCCTCTTACCCCCCTGAGTGTTATGTCATGATGAGCCCATGACTATTAGCACCATAGATACACCACTCAGATAACTATCTAAGGAGAAAGATTGGACGGAATAACTCACCAGAGGAGACAGGGAAGACAAGGGACAAAACGCTGATCTACATCTATGACCTTTGAGACATCGATAGTTGGGAAATATAGGATATCCCAGAAAGGCGATACCCAATACTAACTGAGGTGAGCGAATAGAGAGACCGATCTAGGATACCCCACTATAGATGATCGATAAGGAAATCACAGTGACCATATATATTACTAGCTTGGAAATATTTGATTTTATTCTGGAATTTAATTGGACTTTATATCATCACGAACTATTCACATTCACACACACACTTGTTATTGAGTGTGGGATACACGTTCATTCATCTTTTTGGTTTCACTTTTTAATGTTTTAGCACACTCACGTGCATCACATTTGTTTAGCTAATTTTTTTGATACTTTGTTGCATCATCATTCACCTTTATGACATATGCGATTCACTATTTGGTATTTATGTGATTTATTCTATTTTATACCCTTATTTATATATATTTCTTATTTTAATTTTATATGTCAATATTGAAGTATTATCATTACAACACTAGGCACTTTATTTAGACAACACGTCACTATTTATTGTGTGTTTTTCACTCTCTGCACATATCAAGTCGCAATAGAGAATTTGTTATTATCATCAACATCCTCAGACCATTTATATATATATTGGTGTCACTATTAGTTTTTACATATTCACTAGTGCACTTTATAACTACTTTTTAACGTTTTTAATTGCTGTTCATTAATAATTATTTGCGCGAAAATTTATCCACCTATCTTATGACTTTTTAGTGTATTTGTGAACACTGTTCATTTTTGCTGCATTTATACGCTTTGTTACTTCTACTGACTTCCATTACTCACAGTAGCGCCAGGGACCATACCCACATACTATCCAATTTTTGAGTCACACACTTACCCAGGCAGCTACGATGGATGTCTTTACATTCATGGAGAATAGGAAGATCAATCTGGATGAGGTATTTAACCCCCAAACAAAAACCCGCAATATGGATCTGGAGGGTATAGTTAGAAAGTTGGGACACCATATGGAAAAAAAAGTGAACCTATGGTGGGATACCAACACATTTGAAAGATATATAAGGGAAAGCATAGTACCTAGAAGACTCCGCTGGGAAATACCACCTAATGACGGATTAGTTGATAAAGACTCCATGGAAGAGTGGTTTGAGTTTTTTAACAACAAAGGGGTAGAAGGTCTAAAATTCCTATTACAAAGGAAATATAGAAAGACAAGACTTCTAGAAACCCAAATTGAAGATCTCAAACAAAAACTAGAACCATACAAAGAATCAGCAGATCTCAAGAAATTAACAACACAACTCAATAAAGACCTTATTGCTAAAGATCTAGAAACACAACAGAAAAAGATGAAAAAATACCAGAGAGACATATCAGATTATAAGACCGATCAAGTCTTCAAATGGCAAAGCAAGATAGAATCAACACAACCCGCATCCACCTATTCAACACCGGAAAAAGAAGTCAGGATCCAAGACCCAACAACATCCCATCCCTATAACCCACCAAGATGGGAAGAGAGAGACAGATATGCAGAAACACCTAGAAACCAAAACGAACAGAGACACACTAATGGATATGTATACCAAACCCCTAAGAAAACGGGAAAAAAACCTTTTAAAAAACCTTTTAAAAAACCATATAACAACTGGCATCAAAACGAAAGAAATCCAAGAGAGAACAGAGGACCCCCACCACAACAAGAATACTATGGAGGATACAATAGAGCACCTATACCCACCCATAACCGATATGAGCCCATACGTGATCATTATGACAACTATGACAACCAACGAAATTATGGGAGTCAATATGATAACCAAAGAAGTTATGGAAATAACTATGACTACAATACACAGCGCTCTTTTTTAGACAGGGAAAGGAGGGACCATTCCCCGAGAAGACAAACTCAAGAGACTTATCATTCACCAAGGAGACAACAAGAAACATACAGAAAAAGTCCAGAACGAAGAGAGGACACCGAGCGGGAAAGAGATTCCAAACGAAAAAGAGAGTAGTTGGAGAAAATGTGGTTAACCTGAGCAACATACCTATCACTAGTGAAGAACTGGCGGTGCTGGATAAAGGACTAAAACACGCACCAGTCAAAAACCTGGATAAATTCAACACATATATAGGTATTCAGAAATACATTAGAAAAATCAATATTAAAAAATGTATCTTAAACAATGCATGGGGAGCACAAGTCAAAAATAAAGAGACTATACCCTCAATAGCACATAGCACTTTAAGAAACAACTCCGTATTCAACCCCCAAGTGTCCAATAACCATCATGTAGAGGTATTTAAAAATCTGGTACTACAAGACCTTGAGACACTTAAACTGAAGAAAATAACTGACCCTTCACATATCAAAAAGGGTATCAAATTATTAACAGAAAGGAAAAATCTAGTGATACGACCCGCAGACAAGGGAGGAGCCATCGTGTTACAATCTAAAGAACAATACCAAAATGAACTTAACAGACAACTGAATGATGAAGGGACATACATCAAACTCCTAGGAAACCCAACTCCTAAATATAAGAAAGAACTGGAACTACTAGTGAACCTTGGAATAAAGAAAGAGATACTTAATGCAAAAGAATCTAAATATCTAATACCAGAAAATTGCAGAATTCCGATTATCTACACAGTCCCAAAAATCCACAAATGTAAAGAGAACCCCCCAGGGAGACCAATAGTCAATGGGATAGATTCCCTAACATCCCGAATGGGACAATATATTGACTATTATATCCAACCAGCGGTACAACAAACACAAGCGTACCTTAAAGACACCAAACATATACTGCAGTTACTAGACAATACAACAGTACTAGAGGGCAGAACCCTACTAGCAACGGCCGATGTTGCATCACTATATACCATAGTACAACATCATGATGCATGCTCAGCTACCAAATGGCTACTCAGAAATTACAGCACGTATATATGCAAACAAAGGAAATATCTTATCAAGTGCCTCGATTTCTGCCTGAAATATAACTACTTCTGGCATAACCAGACTTATTATAAGCAAGCAATCGGGATAGCGATGGGTGCCAAATTTGCACCAGGAGTAGCCAATGCATTTATGGCCCAATGGGAGGAGAACGCAGTATATAAGGACATACCAGCAGAACTCACGCTATATAAACGCTACATCGATGACGTTATAATCGTATGGAACGGAGACAGAAACTCCCTGGAAAACTTCCTAAAAAAACTTAATGAAAACGAAAATAACATCAAACTAGAGTGGAAAATCGATGCAAAAGAGGTAGACTTTTTGGATTTAAATATCAGCATTGAGGGCAATACAGTGGTAACAAAAACATACTTCAAGAATGTAGATACCAATAGTTACCTGGATACAAATAGCTGCCACTACAAACCGTGGCTCTATAATATCCCAAAGGGACAATTAATAAGAATTAAGCGGAACTGCACAAAAAATGAAGACTTCCAGGTACAAGCCAAACAAATCGGAGAAAGGTTCATAGCAAAGGGATATGATGACCAATGGATCAGACAACAAATACAATCAGTCAACCAAATGGACAGAAACACTATGCTCAAAAGTAACCCAAAAAAATTATACCAAAATGAAGCACCTTGCCTAATACTAGATTTTAACGTTCAACATAAGGATGTAGCCAAAATGATAGGAAAACACTGGCACATCTTGAAGAAAGACAAAGACCTCAAAACCATACTACCTCAGAAACCAAATATCGTTTACAAAAGAGCACCCACAATTAGGGATCTCATAGTTAAAACAGTAATAGAACCACCAACTAAACCAACCTACTCATTTTTCTCAGGAAAGGGCTTCTTCCCTTGTCGCAACTGCTATGTATGTAGACACGCACAAAAATTTCAAGGCAAAAGAACAGAATTCATTGCCACAAGTACGGGCCAAACACATAAAATAAAAGACTTTATTGGCTGTCACTCCAAAGGAGTAGTGTATGTACTACAGTGCAGCTGTAAATTACAGTATGTGGGAAGAACAAAAAGAGCCTTAAAAGACAGACTAGAAGAACATGTCCGGAACATCAAGAATGGATTTCCGAAACATAGTGTTTCGAGACACTTTGCTCTAAAACATAACCAGGACCCTTCCACACTCCAATTTTGGGGAATCGATAAGTATAAAAAATCATGGAGAGGTAGCCACAAAATTAGGAATATAAGTCAAAAAGAGTCCAAATGGATCCACACCTTACAGACCCTTGTACCTGGAGGAATGAATGTGGAATTTGACCTCAATTGTTTTTTAAGTAATTTTTAATAATCTTATATCACATGACATTTTTTTACCTTATCCACATGAGGCCCCATTATATATAATATATTCATGCTCGGTTGTCTTACCATATTTTACCTCTTTAAGAAACTAGACTATCTTAGATCAACCAACAGATATACGTAATATAGAAACGTATAGTGTATACAGAATTACACATGTATGATGTAACTATACTGTAACTGTACACCGGTGATCTCAAGGCTTTTTCCTGCTCTATAAAAACCATAGGAATTCACACACACTAAGAAAGCCAACAATCAGTTGATAACTTGGCAGTACCTTAGTCCCTATGCAATATATAATCATCTTCCACTACCACTATATAATTATGTGTATCCAAGTTAGCTTAATACAATTAGAAGCAACTTAAACTAACCCTATTATGCCAGACAGTGAGGTATGACCACCCCCCTCATTTTAGACATAAACGTCATCGGACAATCTATTTTTATTTTTATTATTTTTTATTTTTAATATTTTAAATTTTAAATTTCTTTTAAAAAATAAAACTGTAATATAGCTGCGATATTATATCCCTTAATCGTATGCAGCCAAATATGTCAGATTTCCATCATGAACACTTACGGCAAGATGAAATTATATATATTTTAAATCTACATGATAAATGTTTTTACACTCTCTGCAAGTATACCATAGCGACTGACTATACCAAGCAACATGAACGGCCAGTAATTAACACAGCAGGAAAACAGACATCCCGTCTCCCTCAATGAGGAGCATAACGGGAGACATAGACTGCTGACAGTACGCAAACTAGAATCATATATAACCAACAAAATGGCGGCGCACATATGAACACTAAGCCCTGTGGAGCATAGTCAAGAAAATGGCCGCCACCTGCCAATATAAATAGTTGCCCTTAACATGGTAGACATGCATACTGTTATATATACCGCTGACCACAACAAAGATGGCCACGACGTTACTTCCGGTTCGAATAGATATTTAAACACCCATTGCCCACCAATCCGGTTCCCCAGATGAAGACACGTGACGTGTCGTAACGCGTAGGGAGTGGCCGCAGGCAAGCAGTGGAAAGAAAATAGGACGCAAAGAGGCGCTGAGAACGCCGGTGAAGTTTTCTTATCTTTTTGCCAGTTTTCCATGTTTTAAATGTACGAGTACACCTTTTATCATTAAATTGATCCTTTGGATTTTAACCATACTACACTAGTGGAGACCTGTTTGTCCCCCGTCCCCTCTTACCCCCCTGAGTGTTATGTCATGATGAGCCCATGACTATTAGCACCATAGATACACCACTCAGATAACTATCTAAGGAGAAAGATTGGACGGAATAACTCACCAGAGGAGACAGGGAAGACAAGGGACAAAACGCTGATCTACATCTATGACCTTTGAGACATCGATAGTTGGGAAATATAGGATATCCCAGAAAGGCGATACCCAATACTAACTGAGGTGAGCGAATAGAGAGACCGATCTAGGATACCCCACTATAGATGATCGATAAGGAAATCACAGTGACCATATATATTACTAGCTTGGAAATATTTGATTTTATTCTGGAATTTAATTGGACTTTATATCATCACGAACTATTCACATTCACACACACTTGTTATTGAGTGTGGGATACACGTTCATTCATCTTTTTGGTTTCACTTTTTAATGTTTTAGCACACTCACGTGCATCACATTTGTTTAGCTAATTTTTTTGATACTTTGTTGCATCATCATTCACCTTTATGACATATGCGATTCACTATTTGGTATTTATGTGATTTATTCTATTTTATACCCTTATTTATATATATTTCTTATTTTAATTTTATATGTCAATATTGAAGTATTATCATTACAACACTAGGCACTTTATTTAGACAACACGTCACTATTTATTGTGTGTTTTTCACTCTCTGCACATATCAAGTCGCAATAGAGAATTTGTTATTATCATCAACATCCTCAGACCATTTATATATATATTGGTGTCACTATTAGTTTTTACATATTCACTAGTGCACTTTATAACTACTTTTTAACGTTTTTAATTGCTGTTCATTAATAATTATTTGCGCGAAAATTTATCCACCTATCTTATGACTTTTTAGTGTATTTGTGAACACTGTTCATTTTTGCTGCATTTATACGCTTTGTTACTTCTACTGACTTCCATTACTCACAGTAGCGCCAGGGACCATACCCACATACTATCCTGTAGTCTGGGTAGCGTTCTAACCAAGGGAGCATTCTTGTTAGAATCACCGTTGTCGTTGCTCTTTCCATGAGTGTCTTTGGAAACTGATTGAAAAGAGGGAGCAGACGATCTCCGAAAACATCTGCTAGTCGAATGGCTCCCATTGCAGTGTGAGCACTCATGCCTGTACCGGCAATTTGCTAAGAATTTGCATTGCCCTTCGTTAAATGCAAAACACAGGCCTTTGCGAAATGTAGGCTGCGCATTAGGTGACAATCTCGGGCTAATAAGATTTAGCCATAAGCCAATGTCCTTTGACCCCCAGTGCAATGAGGGGTGCACTGCCAACTTTTGACGAAAATTTTCATCGTATGCATACCATGCGGAGCCACAAAAATGGTGAAAGGCCTCCGCAATGATATCCAAATGCTGAAATAAACCAGAACATTTACCTGGGAACCGCTCCACCATGACTGCTGCATATATGCAGAAAGCCTGCAACCAATTCTGAAAGGTTCTAGGGATAGCCCTCCTCCTATCCTCCTCAGACCTATCCCCTTGTTGTTTCTCCAATTTAGACAAAAATTCCTTTGAGGCCGGTAGCAGTGACAAAATGTCAATGAATTCGCCACTCCAAATTTTTTCTTTAAAGTGGAAGTAAAGTCAAAAATATAACTTTTACCTACAGGTAAGCCTATAATAAGGCTTACCTGTAGGTAAAAAAAAAATATCTCCTAAACCTGTACGGTTTAGGAGATATTCCCCGTGCAATGCGCCGCTGACTGCAGCGGCGCATGCGCATGGGGGATTCTCGGCTGAAGGGCCGGCAGAATCCGAACCCTGCCGGGAAGAAGTCTCCCGTGCGCATGCGCGGGAGTGACGACATTGCGGCTCCAGCCACTCACAGCGCTGGAGTCGCGATACCCGGAAGACACGCCGAGGCAACATGTCAGCGACCTTGGCGTGGACCAGGTGAGTTACCGACGCTTCATTCTAAGGTAAGTATTTCATAATGAGCTAGTATGCGGTGCATACTAGCTCATTATGCCTTTTCACAGGTGTTAAAAAAAAAAAAGTTCAGCGGCTTTACTACCGCTTTAACTGCCTTAGGCAGATGAAAGCCCAGCGGTGATAAAACGCATGGCAGGGGCTCTTTGAAAGAAGACTTGCCTACTGACATAGCTAATGACCTGAGAGGCAATTGAGGGTTAAACAGTGCTGGGTTCAGAACCTTAGGGCAAGAAAATTGTTCTTTATTCTCCTCCTGTGAGGCAGACTCACAAACATTCTGCCATACTGTACCAGCTTCATTTATATATTCCGAACAATTCACCTTATTTTCCATAGCACCAAAAAAATGTGCCCCTGTTTGTATATTGTCAGCATTATTATAAACCAAATTATTTTTTTATTTTTTTTGATTTTAAACTTTTTATTAAGAGATCAAAAATATAACAAAGAAGTGTCTCTCTCGCAGGGGAGTACGAAAGAGTATACAATGAACAGGAACATCAGTAGTGTGTGTCTAAAGTAGTTATTGACAATAAACAGTACATGTACCAAACTAGACTGTAAATCGAAGGTATCGATAAAGAGCCAAGAAGCAGTTAGGTGGGGTTGTGCACATAGGCAGATGGGTGATTAGCCCTCCAGAAGGCCCAGAGCCCCGACACCCCAACTGGGATCAAGCTGTGTCGTGGCCACAGGGTCCCCCGGACTGCAAGAAACTATGAGGTTTTTGTGCGCCCATCGAGTTTAGGACTAAAATGAGGAGATAAACAGTGAAAGAACAACTTAATGAACTGAACAATGGCCCTAATGAGCTCTAGAAGTGGAAAATGTCCCTATGAACAAGGTCGGTTTCACCCAACTGGCTACCGACCAGCTGAAAAAGAGATCACATTGAGAAATATCTCCACTGATGTTCAAGAGCTAGGTCTTAAAAACTTGGACCTCCAACCTTCTCACCAACAGGTGTTGGTGGGAAGGGTGAGGAAAGGAGAGAGAGATAGGAAGAAAGGTAGAGGAAGAGATAGAAGGTGGGAGATAGGGGGTCAAGGACATAAGGGTGCCTGATCAAGGAGAGCCTGGTGGGGTCAGGGGGGCTTACTTCTGGGCGGACTTCCGGTTGAACTCACGGATCCTGGTTAAAGGAGAATCCCAACGTATTGGGCCCATGGTTCCCACACACAAATTTTTCCATTTTGTCAAGAATAATATTAGAGGTTTTTTCCTGGTACATAATCCAGGTAATTTTTTGTTTAGTTAGGGAGAGGGAGACTTTTGGAGACTTCCAGGCTCGGGCTATTGTTATTTTAGCTCCGATGAAGATGTAATGGATCAAGATTTGTGCGTTTTTGGGGGTGTTAGGGATTCTCTGGTTTAAAAGGGCTATCATCGGAGATTGGGGAACCGCAAAACCAGTGACTTTGCGGATTAGGTTAAAGATCATGTTCCAGTAGCCCCTGAATCTGGGGCATTCCCATAGGATGTGTAGGAGAGATCCTAGATGAGCACAATCCCTAAAGCATTAAGGGGGAGGACTGAGGGTAAAATTTAGCCAGGCGAGTTGGCACCATGTACCATCGGGTAAAAACTTTGATGTCTGCTTCCATCAGTGAGGTATTTAGGATACCTTTGTAAGCGTTTGCAAAGTGGGAGTGACAGGAGTCCAAGTCCTAATCGAAATCTAGATTGCGCTCCCAGCTCAGCATGTATTGCGCTTTATCTTGCGGGTCTGCTAAGGCAGAGTATATCAGAGATATTCCCCCCCTTCGTGTCCATGAGGAACACCATTGTTCATACGGGGTAAAGCCCCATACACACGGTCGGACTTTTTCATGGATTCTGTCCGATCGGACAATGTTGTTGAAAAATCAGACCGTGTGTATGCACCATCGGACAGTGTACGTCGATTTGTCCGACGGACAAAGTCTTATCTCCTGCTGGAAAGATTTGCCGTCAACACGGTCTGATCACACCAAATCCGATCGTGTGTACGGTTGTCCGACGGACAAAGTGCTACGCATGCTCCGAAGAAATTCTGTGACGGAAGCGCTCGGTCAGGTAAAACTACCTTTCCTAATCGACACAGCACATTCGTCACGCTGCAATGTTAAAATGTCTTTAATGCAGCGCATTCTCTTTTTCTTTACAATGCAACAAGAATGACATGTTTTAGCTGCTCCTATTCACCCGCACTTCTCACAAACTTAGTTCTTTATTACTTTTCAGCATTTATACACTACATGTTTATTTTTACTCAGATCGTAAAAGAATCTTTGTTATATTTTTAGCATGATTTGTCTTTTTTTTTATTTTTTTTGGGAATACATATTTGAAGGAGAATATTTTTTTTTTTTTTGGAGGGGGGTTGTGTGTCTCAACTTAGCAAAACCACATTATTAACATTTGTATTTCTTGCTTAAATTTACTAGGAGTTTGTTGGTTGTTGGTGCCCCTTGTTAATTCTACTTTAGGATTAGTGAAATGTACCTGCCTACTCAAAGAAAAACTGTCATTGTAGAAAAGTAAAACACAATAGTCAATGCTTATTTCAAATCCAAAAAACATTTATTTAGGTCTCAGCAACAAACCAAAGAGGAACGCAGCCATGGTGAAACTTGGGGAATTTGCAAAGCCTTGGACCCCCACGGCAACCATCATTGTTCAAGCGTAGAAAATTGGGGGCCTGAGGAGTACGTATATTAAGGGGAGTGCAATCTGGTCCTGAAGTCCAAAGCATCCGGAACTGCAGCAGATGCCATCTAGGTCCCCAGGCTCTGGTACTACAAGAGGCTCCATCTTCTCTCCGACCAGACTGAATCCAGGTCGTCACTCTCAGGTCTTCCTTCCACGCTTCCTTGCACGCTGTGGCTGTCGTGCTGGTGGGGTGGCAGAAGGAGGAGGAGGAGGAGGAGGCGGAGCATGGTAACTATGGCAAACATGTGTGACTGGGGTCATCTCCCTAGCCCTACCCTTATTTAGGACATGGAGGATGAGCCCCTCACACATGTTGCGTTGCCTCACCTCCATACCCATCATTTTAGTGACAACCACCGAGCCAAAGGTCTCCTCGTTGGCGGGTGTGGCATGTAGGGAGTCTGAAGCCTCTCTGATCATGCGGAGCGCTGACTCTGCGGCATAACCCCCCCTTCTCGCCCTTCTGTACGGAGGGTGGAGGGGAGTGATTTGGGTGTCAGTCAGGCTCCGAGGCCTAGCCCCCTCTTGGCTGCCACTACCCACCTCGTGGCTGTCACTAACCCCTGCCTCCTCCTGACTGCCACCTTCCACAGCCACCTCCTGGCTGAGGTCTTCCTGTGTATGAAAAAGGGACATAGTTTCAGTTATTTGTTCATCAAACACACACAATTCTCATCTAGTGACTGTTGCAAAATGTTTACAAATAGAAAACCATACAATTCTCAGCCCTGCAGTTTAGATTGTGGCCCCAACTGTCTCCAACACTACTGTCAGTTGATATGTCAAACACGTTAGGAACTAAGCAATTGGGGATCCTGAATTAAGTGAACATCATTCATTATTCACATAAATGGTAACAAAACTACTATACCTGGAACAAGCTGGGCTCCTCCACCTCTTCCAGACTGGAAGGCCCAGGTTGCTCCTCGGAAGCCTCATCAGGGGTGGCCTGCGCGCAAGGAAGCGTGGAAGGAGGAGTCGAGAGTGGCTCCGTGACATCAGCCTGGTCTTTGAGAAAATGTAGACTCTGATAGTACCAGAGCTTGGGCACATAGACCTCATCTGCTGCAGTTGCAGTTTCTTCCGACTTCCGATATACGCACTCCTCAGGCTGCCAATTTTCTTTCTTATATCATCAACAGTTGCCGCGGGGAACCTTGGCTTGACAAATTCCACAAGTTCCTCCAGGGCTGCGTACCTCTTTGGTTTGATGCTATAATGGGGGTGTTTAGCCTGCCATAAAATGGGAAATTCCCTGTATTTGGCAATGAAGAGGGGGAGAAAACTCATGTCGTTGAATCCCTTCATAATCTCTGCAAGACACAACACCACACCAAACACTATAAATTATGTCAGGCTAAACTCTTCTAATCTTCTCCATAAAGAAGCCTCAAGTTTGAATCAGTCTAGGCTAGTTATGTACTAACGTCAAATTGTACCTTCGTTTGTAGCGATCGTCTCGTGCGTGAGCTTTCTCTCCCCTCGTCTCCCAGATCGTGGCTACGACACAGGCGTGTGACGTTTTATATACAGTGCGCATGCGTCAAACTCCGCCCGCCCCTGACGATCTTTCTCGTCTATTCCCCACCCCTTCTCTTTACGGCGCAGTGGGGAGAGCACATGGCGGGGACACAGCAGGTGCGCCACAAATATCCCACCAACGAGGAGGAGGACGAGGAAAGTCCGGAGGCAGAAACGTCTCCAATATGTCTTTTGGAGAAATGTTGGAGATGGTGGACATATTAAAGAGGAGCGACTATGATGGGAAGTATGGGCATTACCTCAACACCAAAGTCCGCAAGGCCAAGATCATGTCTAAATTTGTGAGGAGGCTGTACAATAATTTTGGGGTACAACGATCCAAGGAGCAACTGAGGAAACGCTGGTCAGACCTGAAACTGAGGGAGGCCGATCAGTACAGAAAGATCAAGCGAATTCTTCAAAAAAGTAAGTAGTTGTGTTTTGTGTTTTATTTCTTGCTTGCATACTGCTCCATGTGGTTTGATTTTTACAAAGTTGTACATTCCAAAATGGCCACTTTCATGTTCGTCTGTGCATTCGATCGTACTCAGCCTCGATCTTTCTGCCACTGTCATGGTCGTGTGTGTGTGTGTCCATTCGATCGTATGCAACCTCGATCGTTCGGCCACTTATAATACAATGTTTGGTGTTTTTTTTGGGGAAAGGAAGTTTGTTCTCACTAGAAATGTCATCAAGAATGTAAAGCCAATTTATTCAATGTAAAGGAGAGGTCACCCAGTAGCTGTTTACCCATCTGGACTCTAGAGCACTAGTGCTGGGACACCCAAACCCCCTTTTTATTAGGCTTTTCCACACATGTGCTCCAGTGGATACTAGAGGGGGGTCTCCATCACACAAACTTCTACCAAAAAGCTAGTAAGTTTAGCACCTTTACAAAGTGACTACATTCATGTAGTTGGCATTTGTAACTGGCCAAACAAAAATAGTGTCCGTCACTTTCAAGCAATGTTTGTCATTTCCTATTTCTGCCCTCAATAGATTGTGTTGCTAAATCTTCCTTTTGTACATTCTCATAGGGGAGCGAAAACTTGGGCCGTCTGAGGAAACCCCAAAACCAACACCTCCCAAAAAAGGTGAAACAGCAGAAGCAGAGGAGGAGGAGGAGGAAGGAGAGATCATCGAACTTGGAGAAATTGTCACCACAACAGGTGAGTGTGGGAGAACACAGCTACTGGTAAGCTAATCAATGTATGCCTGCCTCATTTCCAACACCCGATTTTTGTTTGTTTGTGGTTTTTAGGTGACGTGGATGTTGTGGAAGAAAAATCGCACTTTACCACAGAGAGTGCCCACGTACTCATCGGGGAGATAATGGTCTGCAATAGAGAGCTAGATTACATAAAGCAAAACATCAATGATGTTCAACAAAAATTGAAGAACATCATTGATGTTTTAGGAAAAATATGAAAACGCACCAAGTAATTAACACACATTTGTGCCAGCTTCTGAACACATTTGCAACTTAAGAACTGTGTGAAATTTGGAACATGCACACATTGTGTCCACATGTGCTAGCTCCCATCATGGTGGATGAATGCCAACGTTTTTTAGGGGGTGCAACCACTTTACGAACTACGAAAGTGGTTGTGGTGAAGGGGTTGCACCCCCAAAAAACGTCCATTCATCCCCATGATGGAAAATGGCACTTTTGAAGCTTCTAGGCATGTGTTTTACCATCTAATGACCATTTTCAGACCCAAATTGTGTGCATGTTCTAAATTTCCACTTTCCAGGGGTGACCCCCCCATGTGATGAAGGCAAGATCAAACACACTTTGAACATATAGTCATGTCTGATCTTGTCTTCACTTTACAAAGTTGAACTTTCCTACTTCATAGGTTCTGTTTTGCTCCATGCCTGGTTTTACCAATTGCAGAATGTTTGTAAACAATGTTGTAAATAACCAAGATGTTGTCAGTTTGGGCGTGAAGATTGTAAACGCACTTGTGAATGTTTTCCAAGTAAACTTTTTTATTTTTCTAAATGTGTGGCTTCCTTATTTCAAAAACACAATGCATTATGTATGTCAAATGTAAAGGATATGGGGGGCAATTGGTGTTATTTACTAAAGGCAAGTCCACTTTGCACTGCAAGTTTCTTTTCCAGGGACACGGCTGGCAAAGTGGGAGGCCACAGTCTGCCATTCCTGTGGCGTGGAAGGGAACTGTGGATTGAAACAAGAAAAAATAATTAGTCACTTTGCACATAAACATTGCAAGCAGATTAGACAATCAACATCTTGGAACAAGAGCATTGTATAAAATTGGAGGCTGGAAAGTATTTGCACAGAAAAGTAGAGGCTCCCCTTCACAGATTACTCACCCCTCATCAATCCCCACACTTCTGATGGGCCATTGGCAATAACTATGGTTTTGGGGGGAGGGGTTGTTGGACAGGTAACCCTCTGCACTTCATTGATTGGCAAATGGCTCAATAATGTGTGCTAGTTTGGCCAGACCCTCTGTACTTAACACTATTGGCAGCCCCCAGGAAAGCTAAACTAACATTTCAACCCCCCCCCCACAAAAAAAGGAAAGCACATTGTGACATTCTGAAATTACCAAGCAAGATAATAGGAGGGAAAGAACACAAAAAATTACGAAATGGAAAGTATGGAGGCAGCCCCTTGCACTACATGCTTTGCAGAATTCATCCCTAAAGATGACCACTATAAAGAGGTAGGTATATAGTGTGTATTGACCTTGGGAAAGCCAGCAGATAGAGGATTGGTACCATCTGACAGAGCAGTTGGGGGAGGGGGTTCCTAATGAGTTTGCCCCCCCCCCACCAAAAACAATAAAAAAAAGGGGCTCTACATGAAGTAAACCACACAGCAAACATTTGTGCATATTTTAGGGGGTGTTTGGGGGCAAAAAATCCTATGCAGCTGACAAAATACATTGCTTAAGTGACTAGGCCATAGGTGTCTATTGGGGCAGAAGAGCATGCTGGGGAGGTAAGTGAAGGGAAAAATGCATGAAGGAGAAAAGGGGCACAGCATATTAGAGCATATTGCAATCATGGTAATTAGGGAAGGAGGTGAAAAATAGAAGACATTAGCAAACAGAGCATACATAGAAGGGAATAGTAAAGGAGAAATGTTACCTTAATATAGTCCTCCTGCAGGACCTCGATGATGGCAGAACAGGTCTCTGGAATAATGATTCCCAGGGCCTGGGGAGAGATACCTGAAGAGAACTTCAAATCCTGAAGACTTCTCCCTGTCGCCAAGTACCTCAACGTGGCAACAAGCCTCTGCTCCGGAGCAATGGCTTGTCTCATGCAGGTATCCTGCCGGCTGATAAAGGGGGTCAGCAAAGCCAAAAGACGGTGAAAATCGGGGTCCGTCATCCTGAGAAAGTTCCTGAAATCATCAGGATTATTCTCCTGGATCTCACGAAGCAAAGGCATGTGCGAGAATTGGTCACGCTGAAGCAACCAATTCTTGGTCCACATACTCCTCGTCACTCTGTTCATGGACGGGTCTTGGGTCAAAGCTAAAAGCCCGACACCAATTCCGCGTACAGCACGAACTCGGCGACGAGTACGCACGGGAAACATCGCTCACAAGGTCACAAAAGGTCGGCTGGTCAGAACGGACAAACAGAAAGCACCGATAAACAGCAAGGCCTGAAAGAACGAAATGAATACCAGAAATGAGCAGACAATAAGCAGTGCAAATCAAAGCGTCCTATATCAAGATATAGGCCGCAATGACCAACAAATGCGAACTGACTACACGCACTAATAAACAGATATGCACGACAAGCACAAACTGAAGAGCAGTAACGATCTGAGTCAGAAAACTGAGAAGCGCGAATCTTAAGTCACCAAACTTCGACTAACTCGCGATAAACACGGGATCAGCAGAAGGAGCCCAACGGGTGCCTGACGTGGTGCTGAACTTCCCTTTTCTAATCTTGTGGACGACGACTTACGTCACAACGGTCTTCCAGACCGGATATTCCGACAACGTAGTCCGACCGTGTGTACGCAACACCAACATCGGACAAAGTACGACGGACAGGATCCGACCGACCTGGTCCGCGGATTGTCCGACCGTGTGTATGGGGCTTAACAGTTAGTGGGAGAGAGTCTTGGGAGGAGAGTGTATGTAAGAAATGGGCTATTTGATGGAAGCGAAATCTTTCTGAGGAGGGCATGTCCAGTTTAGAGATGCATTGGTTCAGTTTAAGGGGACCATTTGAGTTGAAAAAGTGCCCAATCCTGTAGAGGCCTTTATCTAGCCACCACTGAAATGCCTTGATATCTAACCCGGGCGGGAAAACAGGGTTGTTGAAAATGTGGGCAAGGGGTAGCCAACTAGACGTAATGGAATTTAGTTTATGTAGTGAGTCGCATAGTGCGAATGAGTGAGAAAGAGTGGGAGACATGATCGGGGGTCTGGATTTAGGAGGGCGCCAGATGAGGAAATCGATGGTGAACTTGGGGATGGCCTGTCGTTCAATTTCTATCCAATCAGGTTTGGGTCCTCTAGAATAAATGGCTGAAATTTGGCATAGCTGTGCTGCCTGGTAGTACCACCAGATGTTGGGCAGTCCCAAGCCGCCTTTCTGTCTGGGTCTGAATAGATTTTCTTTGGGAAGTCTGTGGTTATATTTGCCCCAGGTAAACCGAATTATCGCTGATTGAAGGTTGAGTATGTGGGATTTGGGGACAGGTACGGGGAGAGAGCGGAAGAGGTATAATATCCTAGGGAGGAGGGTCATTTTAACGGCATTAATCTTACCTAGCCAGGATAGTTTGTGAAGTGACCATTGATCAAGATATTCTTAAGTTTTTTGAACATGGGTGGGTAGTTGTGTTTATAAAGTTGCTCAATACTGGGTGTGAGGTAGAGGCCTAAATAGGGAATGGAGGTTGGGCTCCAATAGAAGGGGAAGTGATTCTTTAGTCTGTCAACTAGGGCCGGAGGGGAGGAGATGTTAAGTGCTATTGATTTAGCCATGTTCACCTGAAGTCCAGAGACCTGTCCGAACTTGTGAAGGAGTTGCAGGACATTAGGGGTAGAAATGAGGGGGGAGTTGATAAAAAGGAGGACGTCATCTGCGAATAAGGCGCATTTGTGTATTGAATGTCCACATTTGACACCATGGATGTCTGGGGGATTTCTGATGGCTACCGCTAACGTTTCAATACCAATAACAAACAGGAGGGGGAGAGAGGGCATCCCTGTCTGGTTCCTTTGCTGATAGGGAAGGGGTCTGAAAGGTGACCTTGGAGTCTAATTTGTGCTCTGGGATGAGAGTAGAGGGCTTCGAGGAGGTGTATAAAGTGCACGCCAAAGCCCCACCTCTTCAGGATGTTGAAAAGGTATGGCCAGGTAATTGTATCAAAGGCCTTTTGCAAATCAATGGAAAGGAGAAAGCCCTCCTGCGAGGGTCCTCCGTCCCAGCCAGACTTAAGCAGGGAAATGATATCTACTGCCCTTTATTTCTGGTCCGGTCCCTGCCTCCCCGGGATGAAGCCAACCTGGTCTTTATGGACATAGGACCCTATGAAGGATCCCAGTCTGTTAGACAGGATTTTCGTCAAGATTTTCAAGTCATTATTGATTAAGGAAATGGGTCTGTAGTTGCTCACTAGGCTCTGATCTTTGCCAGGTTTGGGAATAACAGATATTTATGCTAAATTGGCCGCAGGGTCCAAAGGTGAATCTCCATCCAAGGAATTGAAAAACCGGACCAGATAAGGAGATAGAACATCAGTAAAGGTCTTGTAGTATTTAGTCGAGAACCCATCAGGGCCAGGGGTTGAGCCTTGTTTGAGCTCCTTTATGACTTCCCTGACTTCTTTTCTTTTCAAATATTTTATTGAAAAACAAGTTTACAGTAACATCAAGAAAACAGAGGTAACTTTTACTGTTACAAACAATATACGAACATATTCAAAAGACAAACAGAGCGGGTGACATTGTAGCATGAATACATCAGTAATTTTCTGAGGCAAGCTGAAGGATATATCTGCATTTAGTTATAGTGTATCAGAGTCGTGAGTATAACGTAACTGTAACTGGGGTCAGGCCCCAACATGCACATGCACACCTTGGGTATGGGGTGCTCTATAATAAGGGAACGTGGTAACAGTGATAACGCTTGGGGTGTGGGTTTGTCCACACCCTATTTAGAGTTTCGGGTAGAAGCGAGGGGGGGGGGAGGTAAAGAAGGGGAAGAGGAAAGAGAAAAAGAGAAGAAGGAAAGCGGGGAGGGAAAGAAAGGAAGAGAAAAGAGCAGAAGTATGAGGTTGAGTTCAGGTTTGGTCGAGTGGCTCCCAGGATCCAGTGGTTTCCCCCTGGTTGCGGGGAGGGTCAGAGAGCGTGTTAGGGTTCCAGGAGGAGTTTGTCGAAGTCGCTGGGAAGAAAATGTTCCGCCCAGGGGCGCCAGATTTTAAGGTGCTGAGGGGTTCTATCTAGTATCTTGGCCTCAATTTTGCTGTGTATCATAGCACGGGTGACCCTGTTTTTGACTTCAGTGATGCTGAGGTTGGGGGTCTTCCAGTTTCTTGCTATTGTCTGCTTAGCGGCTGTAGTGAGTTGCAGCAAGAGGCGTAATTGCGCCTTAGTGTAGTCCTGTGGTGTGTAATTTAGGATAGCCAGAGCAGGGTCTGGGGCGATGTTGTGTCCAAGTAGGGTTGATCCCATTTGGAATATGGTCGTCCAAAAACGTTGGACTATTGGGCAAGTCCACCAAATGTGAAGGTGGGTGCCTTGCTCACTGCAGCCTCTAAAACAATTTGGGGAATATGATGGGGTGAACTTGGCAATTCTTGCGGGCACCAAGTACCACCGCATTAGCACTTTGTAGTTTGCTTCTGAGGCGATGATGTTCTGGGATGCTAGTTTGGTGTTCGACCAAACAGTTAACCAATCCTCTGGGTCTAGGTCAATATTTAGGTCTTTAGACCATGCTGAGGCGTAGGGGGGTGTAGTCATGGGAGGGGAGGTCAAGTGTGTGTACAGTCTGGAGATAATACCCGGGGCATGCGGGTCTGAATCACAGACATCTTCAAAGGGTGTTAGGCCCATGTGGGCTATATTCAGGCCGAGGTTAGTACTGATAAAATGAGAGATTTGGAGATAACGGAAGCACTCTCCTGGGGGCAAATGTGAGTGTGCCTGCAGGGTCGGGAACGGTATAACCGAGCCATGGGAGATTAGGTCTCGGAAGCGGTGCAGGCCTGCCTGTGTCCAGGTCTGGAAGGAGGATGGTTCGGTGAAAGCAGGGTAGAATAGTGGGTGGCCTATGAAAGAGAGGAGCGGGCGATGAGGAGAAGCTAATTTAAATGTCCTAGATATCTTGTCCCAGAGCTTCAATGAGTGGAGAGTGACCGGATTGGTTGTGGGTCCCCGGTGTTGTGGGGGTAGCCAGAGCAAGTTGGATATAGAAATGGGGTGGGTGTCAATGGCTTCCAGTGCAACCCAAAGTGGGATTTCCGCTTTGGCATGATAGAGGGTTAGCTGGGCTAGTTGGGCTGCGTGAAAATAATGTACAAAGTTTGGTACTCCAAGGCCCCCTTGTAGTCTACTACGAAGTAAGACTGGCCTGGAAATTCTAGGTCTTTTAGCCCCCCATATATATTTAAACACACGGTTTTGTATCACTCTGTGGAAATAGGCCGGGATTGGTGTCGGTAGTACTCTATATAAATAAAGAAGTTTGGGAAGCAGTGACATTTTTACTGCGGCTATTCTTCCTAGCCAGGAGACACATAGCGGTAGCCAGGTGTTAAGCAGTGAAGTCATATGTTTCAGCATGGGGATATAATTCGATTGGAATAGGTGTGAGGGGTTGCTCGTGAGCTTAATCCCTAGATACGGGATTGAGCTGGAAGACCATTGAAAAGGGAAGTTGGCTTGCAGTAGTTGGAATTCAGATTGGGTTAGAGAGACATTTAATGCTCTGGATTTCGTCTGATTGACCTCTAGCCCAGAGACCGTGGCGAACTTCTCTAGGAGCTGTAAGAGGTTAGGGAGGGTAGTATGTGGAGACGTAACAAATAAAAGGGCATCGTCAGCGAAAAGGCATAGCTTGTGTGTGGTGTTGGCTATTTCTAGGCCCCGAATATCATGGTTAGACCTTATCAGGGAAGCTAAGGGTTCGATTATTAGGGCGAATATCAGGGGAGATAGGGGGCAGCCCTGCCGGGTACCTCTTTGAATCGGGAAGCAGTCTGATTTAAACCCTGAGTATTTCACGTATGCCTGGGGTTGTGTGTATAAGGCACTTATCCACTGGAGGAAGTTTGGGCCGAAGCCCCACTTCTGCAGGATGTAGTGTAAATATGGCCAGGACACCGTATCGAAGGCTTTCCTGATATCCAAGGACAAGAGGTGCATTGGGATATTGCGTGACTTAGCTATGTGTTGAAGGAGGATTATGCGGCGGATATTGTCACTGGCCTGCCTACGGGGAATAAAGCCAACCTGGTCCTTGGATATCAGGTCACCTATGATTGGGTTGAGTCTCAGGGCTAGGATCTTGGCCAAAATTTTAATGTCCACATTCAGTAGAGATATGGGTCTGTAATTTGACCAGAGAGTATGGTCTGTGTTGGGTTTGGGGATCATGGCAATTATGGCCGTTAAGGTGTCGCGGCCAAATGATTGCTGCTTTAGTAGGGCGTTGAAGGAGTGGGTGAGGAGTGGGGCTAGGGTAGGGGCGAACTTTTTGTAGTAAGCGCCCGGAAGACCATCCGGGCCTGGGCGTTTATTGGGTTTAAGGGTTTTGATCGCTGCAAGAACTTCGTCTGTTGAGACCGGTTCATCTATAGACTCACGATTGGCCTCCGACAGCTTGGGAATTGCTAGGTTGTGAAACAAAGTTTCAGATAGGTTGGGAGGAAGCGGTCCCTTTGATTCATATAGTTTAGCAAGACGTTTGCGGAACTCAGAGAGCACCTTGATGGGGTTGCTGGTGATACAGTCGGGGGCCAACTTGAGCCTGATTGGGTTGTGAATACGGTCTGGTTGACGAAGGCGGAGTGCTAAGAATGTATCCTGCTTGTTAGCTTTGGTATAAATTTTATGATCGGATCTGCGGATATATTTGTCCGCAGATTCGGCCAGAAGGAGGTCTAACTCCAGTTTGCATTTATCAAGAATAGTTTTGTTGGTTTCTGTAGGGGAGGCTTGGAACTGTAGGTAGGAGGATTGGAAATCGGATTCTAGGGTTTGGAGTTTAAGTCTTTTGAGTCTTTTAATTTGTGTGGCGACTGAAATACATTTGCCTCGAATTACCGGCTTGTGGGCTTCCCATAGTAGGATTGGGGAGATGTCTGGGGTATTGTTGTGCTGGAGGTATTCTTTAAGAGCAACTTGTATATCTATACAGTAAGACTGGTTAGTAAGGAGAGAGTCATTCATGCTCCAAGATCTATCCCCAGATCTAGGGATCAGGGAGGAGACCGTGGTGATGACTGCACAGTGGTCTGACCAGGTGATGGGGTGTATAGAGGAGTGGAGCAATATGGGGGAGGATGCAACCGGGACAAAGATGTGGTCAATTCTAGAGAACGATTTATGCGGGTGAGAGTAGAAGGTGTAATTTTTCTTGAGTGGGTTGCACTCTCTCCAAGAATCCAGAAGGGATGTTTGCTGTAGTAATTTACGAAATTGTAGGGAGGGGGAGAAGTGTTCCGGGGCATAAGGGGATTTATCGAGATGGGCATGTGTCACTAAGTTTGAGTCCCCACATATGAATAGAGTGCCTTTACAGTGTGTTCTAATGACTTGGAATAAGTGTGAGAAGAAGGGGATTGGGTTGGAGTTTGGGGCGTAGTAGGAGACAAAAGTGGTTTCTATATCTTGTAGGAGACCAACTAGTATGATGTATCTACCATTCGGATCTTTTATTTCTTTTGTGAGGGTGAATGGAAGAGTATGGTGAAAGGCTAATAACACTCCCCTGTGTTTTGTGTCAGCGGAAGCTGTGTATACCCTGGGGTAACGAGTACTAAAAAATTTAGGGGTATGGCGGGCTGAGAAGTGAGTCTCTTGCAATGCTATCACATCTGCTTTTAGGGTGGCAAAAGTTTGAAAAGCTTTGACTCTTTTGTTAGGTGAGTTCAGGCCCTTAACGTTAAGGGAGAGTATGTTTAAGGGGGCCATTTCTGTGTGGTGGTGGGTTTTGTGTCCTGTAGGCTATGGTCACAGGGAGCCACTCGACCCAGGAAGATTAAGCAAATAGGGGAGAGAAGGTAGGAGCTAGAGGGGGGATTTAGAAAGGGAGCAAAGTAGAGGGTCGGACAGGGAATAGAGCAAGGCATTAGGCGGTAGAGTAACGGTACAAAGCGTCGGGTTGCCCGACAAGGTGGGGTGCTCGGATCCCGCAGCCGGAAGGAGGCTGAGGGGTGTGAGTACCAGAGAGCGAGGGAGCAGTGACTGCTCCCCGCTGCAAATGGACAAAACTAAATTGCTATACAGCAAGGAGCAAAAAATAACAATCATAAGGTGAGTGAACTGTTTTTGTTAAACTGGCTGTAGATTGTTCTGTAGAGTTGTCTAAGTATCTACACGAGTTAAGTAAGAGTCTCTCATCAAGGCTTGTATAGATATATACCAACATTAGGAAATAAGGGCGGGAAAGGGGGGGGGGGACGGGGGAGGGATGGGGAAGGGAAAGGGGGGGGGGGGGGGGGGAAGGGGACAGGAGTAAGGGGGAATAATCCGGGGGTGTAGGAAAGGGGTATGGGGGAGGAGGGGGAGGGGAAGCAGGAGGGTAAGGTAGGGGGGACTGGGAAGGGTAGGGGTGAGGTAAGGGAGGGGGTGGGTATATATATGAGAGATTAGACAACAGGTAATGTGGTATTGCTTTCTGAGTAGAGTTACAGGGTTATGGTACTACATAACGGTTTTGAGGACCCCGCACTCCCTGCAAGGGGGTTAACCCCGCAGGGAGTGCAAGGTGTCAAAAAAGAAGCAGTTTCACATAAAATGTATACGTTTTCAGGTAATAATAAAGTGATCTTTTAGTTATACGAACGTTGGATTGATGGTTAGTAATGGTGACTGAACCATAGAGGGCCGCCTAAAGGCGGGTTTGTGTCCAGGACTTGTTTGCTGGGTGTAGAGGCTACATACCCAGTCGTTGTCTTCTAGGTGTTGGTGGTCTGTGTTGAAGCCTGCTTGCTGAGTTGGAACTAGGAGAGCATTTCTCAATACGGGTTGGTGTAAAGTTCCAGAGCAGGGTATCGGGTGTCCATCAGGAACCTAGAAGAGAGACAAGCAGGACAAAACGACAGGGGGAAGAGATACAGTTATCTGTTCAGCGTGGGGTGCGGGGCTTCTGGTTGGTGAACTGGTCACCCTCCTGGTATCGGGATGGAGTCCCTTTACGGATCGATGATGGTCCTGGTGGGTGGCGAAGTGGTGTTGCTGAGTATGGCATGGCCGGCATGCGGGCTGGAGTGCGTGGCATCATAGTTTCGGAGTGCTGGATTGAAGGTGCAAGGTGGAGGTTCTCCAGCAGCCGTTGCAGTGATTCTGGTGTGTTGCAAGAGTGCTGTTGACCTTGATAGGAGAACTGCAGTGCAAAGGGAAATTTCCATGTATATTTAAGCTGGTGTTGCATCAAGATCTGCAATTGCGGCTTCATGGCCCTTCGTTTGGCTATTGTTAGAGGGGCTAAGTCGGAGAAAAGCTGGTATTTGTGGCTTTGGAATAGGAGTTCTTCCTTCTTGCGGGCAGCTGTAAGGAGCTGTTCTTTAGTGCGGAAGTAATGTAACTTTACTATGATGTCTCGCGGGGGGCCATCGTTTTGGCGGCGAGTAAGGGCCCTGTGGACTCGATCAAATTCAAGCCTTTCAATGGGGATTGAGGGGGCCAGTTCTTGGAATAGAGCTGTCGTGAAAGATTGTGTGTCTTCCACCGTCTCAGGTATGCCACGCAGGCGGAGGTTGGACCTGCGGGAGCGGTTTTCGGCGTCCTCTAAACGGGAAAGCAGCGTTGCATTTTCCTCTCTAAGTGCCGCCTGTTCTTGGGTATGTTCCTGGAGGGTGAGTTCTATATCGTCCACCCTTGTTTCCAGGTCTGCGGTGCGCTGGCCTATCTCGCGGATCTCGCGGGACAGTCTGTTGGTGATTTGCTCAGATGTGCTTTTGAGGGCTTTCTGTAACATGTTTTCCATATGTTGTAAAAAAGCACTTTGTGACATACCTGAGGGTGGCAGGGGTGGTGATCCTCCGATGTTAGAGTCGGTTTCATCCCCTTCGTCGCTGTCCGGTGGGTCCGGAGCAAGTGTGGCTGCGTGTTGTTTGGCGAGGGCCTTCGCCGCCATCTTGTAAGAAGCGCGGGCTAGTGCTTCCTTGATTGGTTTCGGCTTGTTTTTCCCCCTATGGCCCGTAAGAACCATTTCGGATTGTGCTGGGGTGGTTCGTGTGTCTGTCCTGGGAGACAGGAAGGTTTCTGGCGGGTTCAGTCTGCCGTATGGGGTCCGGTAATGCAGCGGGGAGTGCGGAGCTCTAATGGAGAACGTCTGCCATGTCGAGCTTCGCGCATGCGCCCCCTTCCCTGACTTCTTTTTCTGATATGGGGGTTTCCATGATTGAGCGGTGGGAATCTGAGATTTTGGGGAGAGGGATGTTGTCTAGGAAAGAATTGATTGATTGTGTGCTACCCGGGTTAGGTCCTGAGTATAGGTTTGAATAGAACGCATGGAAGGTTTGTAAGATTTGTTTGGGATTTTGAGTCAGGGAACCAGATAATGATTTAATTTTGGGTAGGGCATGGACTCTGTATTTAGGTGAAAGTTTGGCCGCAAGTTGGGGGCCGAATTTATCCGAATTTACCACGCACCCATCTAAGGTGTTTTTCTGCACTGGAGGTGAGGGCTGTATTTAGGGCGATCTTAGCTGCATCTAGAAGAGCGATCGATGTGGGGGAGGGATGTTTTTTGTGGGATTTGCTTAACGAGCGAAAGTTGTTTTCTAAGTTAACTATGTGTATTTGTTTTTCACGTTTTTGGCGGGAGGTAAGCTGGATGATTTTGCCCCTCATGACTGCCTTATGAGCCCCCCATAATACGCTGTGGGAAATGTCAGGAGTGTCATTGAGGCGGAAGTATTCCTTAACCACTTGACCACTGGGCACTTAAACACCCTTAATAACCAGACCAATTTTCAGCTTTCGGTGCTCTCACATTTTGAATGACAATTACTCAGTCATACAACACTGTACCCATATGAAATTGTTGTCCTTTTTTCACACAAATAGAGCTTTCTTTTGGTGGTATTTAATCACCGTTGGGTTTTTTATTTTTTGCGCTATAAAAGAAAAAAGACTGAAAATTCGGTAAAAAAAAATAATTTTTCTTCGTTTCTGTTATAAAATTTAGCAAATTTTGTCATTTTTCTTGATAAATTTTGGCCAAAATTTATACTGCTACATATCCTTGGTAAAAATAAGTGCAAATTGGGGTATATTATTTGGTCTTTGTGAAAGTTATAGAGTCCACAAGCTATGGTGCCAATATCTGAAAATTGATCACACCTGAAGTACTGACGGCCCATCTCATTTCTTGAGACCCTAACATGCCAGAAAAGTACAAATACCCCCCAAGTGACCCCTTTTTGGAAAGAAGACATTCCAAGGTATTTGGAAAGAGGCATGGTGAGTTTTTTGAAGTTGTAATTTTTTCCCACAATTCTTTGCAAAATCAAGATTTTTTTTTCTTTTTTTTTTTTTTCACAAAATTGTCATATTAGCAGGTTATTTCTCACACACAGCATATGCATACCACAAATTACACCCCAAAACACATTCTGCTATTACTCCTGAGTATGGCGATACCACATGTGTGAGACTTTTACACAGCGTGGCCACATACAGAGGCCCAACATGCAGGGAGCGCCATCAGGTGTTCTGGAGCACCCAGGCCAATTCTGACATTTCTCTCCTACATGTAAAAATCATCATTTATTTGCTAGGAAATTACATAGAACCCAAAAACATTATATATGTTTTTTTAGCAAAGACCCTAGAGAATACAATGGCGGTCGTTGCAACTTTTTATCTAGCACGGTACTTGCGCAGCAATTTTTCGAACGCGTTTTTTTGGGGAAAAAAAAGTTTTGTGCTTTACAAAAAACAAAACTGTAAATATAGCCCAATGTTTTTGCATAATGTGAAAGATGAAGTTACGCCGAGTAAATAGATACCCAACATGTCACCCTTAAAAATTGCACACGCTCGTGGAATGGCGCCAAACTTCGCTACTTAAAAATCCCCATAGGCGGCGCTTTAAAACTTTTTACTGGTTACATGTTTTGAGTTACAGAGGAGGTCTAGGGCCAAAATTATTGTTCTCACTATAACGTTCGCAGCGATACCTCACATGTGTGGTTTGAACATCGTTTTCATATGTGGGCGGGACTTACGTATGCATTCGCTTCTGCATGCGAGCGCACGGGGACAGGGGCGCTTTAAATTATTTTTATTTTTTTTATTGTTCATTTTACTTTATTTATTTTAGTTTGACACTTTTTTTCCCCCCAAAAATGTTTTTGATCACTTTTATTCCTATTACAAGGAATGTAAACATCCCTTGTAATAGGAATATGGCATGACAGGTCCTCTTTACAGTGAGATATGGGGTCAATAAGACCCCACATCTCACCTCTAGGCTGGAAAGCCTGAAATAAAATAAAAAAAACGATCCTGGCTTTGATCGTAGCAAGCACTGCAGGGAATTGCAGGGTATCGCAGAATATCGCAGGGTATGGCTGGGTATGGCAGAGTATGGCAGAGTATGGCAAGGTATGGCAGGGTATTGCATGGCAGAGTATGGCATAGTATGGCAGGGTATGGCAGAGTATCGCAGGGTATGGCAGGGTATGGCAGGGTATCGCAGGGTATGGCAGGGTATCGCAGGGTATGGCAGGGTATGGCAGGGTATCGCAGGGTATGGCAGAGTATCGCAGGGTATGGCAGGGTATGGCAGAGTATCGCAGGGTATGGCAGGGTATGGCAGAGTATCGCTGGGTATGGCAGAGTATCGCTGGGTATGGCAGAGTATCGCAGAGTATTGCAGGGTATGGCAGAGTATCGCAGGGTATGGCAGAGTATCGCAGGGTATGGCAGAGTATCGCAGGGTATGGCAGAGTATCGCAGGGTATCGCAGGGTATGGCAGAGTATCGCAGGGTATGGCAGGTAATGGCAGAGTATGGCAGAGTATGGCAGAGTATGGCAGGGTATGGCAGAGTATCGCAGGGTATGGCAGAGTATCGCAGGGTATGGCAGAGTATCGCAGAGTATGGCAGAGTATCGCAGGGTATGGCAGAGTATCGCAGGGTATGGCAGAGTATCGCAGGGTATGGCAGGGTATGGCAGAGTATTGCAGGGTATGGCAGAGTATCGCAGGGTATGGCAGAGTATCGCAGGGTATGGCAGGGTATGGCAGAGTATCGCAGGGTATGGCAGAGTATCGGCAGAGTATGGCAGAGTATCGCAGGGTATGGCAGAGTATCGCAGGGTATCGCAGGTAATGGCAGAGTATCGCAGGTAATGGCAGAGTATCGCAGGTAATGGCAGAGTATCGCTGGGTATCGCAGGTAATGGCAGAGTATCGCAGGTAATGGCAGAGTATCGCAGGTAATGGCAGAGTATCGCAGGGTATCGCAGGTAATGGCAGAGTATCGCAGGTAATGGCAGAGTATCGCAGGTAATGGCAGAGTATGGCAGAGTATCGCAGGGAATGGCAGAGTATCGCAGGGAATGGCAGAGTATCGCAGGGAATGGCAGAGTATCGCAGGGAATGGCAGATTACTGCTGGGTATCCATCCATCCATGCTCAGCCATCCCTCCATACCCTGCAATACCCAGCAATACACTGCAGGCTATTGCTGTGTATTGCAGGGTAAGGAGGGATGGCTGAGCATGGATGGATGGATCGGTGGTGGCAGAGCAGGCTGTGGGCACTACAGATCCCGCCCACAGCACTGCTGCCACCGATCCCTCCCCCTCTCCTCTCACACTGTACCGATCGGTACAGAGAGAGGAGGGGAGAGGAACCGGCGTCATCAAATGACGCCGGTTTGCTTACATGTGATCACTCCGTCATTTGACGGAGCGATCACGTGGTAAACGGCCGCGATGAGCGGCCGTTTACCGTGATCCGTGATCCGCCGGGTCCTCGGGACCCGGCGATCACGGATGTTCTCGAGTGCGCGCCCCAGGGGGCGCGCAAGAGGGGAATTCCGGGAGGACGTCATATGACGCCCTCCCAGAGTTAAGCAACCGCCCTGTAGCCGTCATTCGGCTATGGGCCGGTTGTAAAGTGGTTAAGGTCGTTTTCAAGCATGGTGCAGTGTACAGGATTGGAAAGAAGGGACTCTTTAAGGCGCCATTGTGGAGAACTAGATTGGTTTAGGAAACCGGTGATTTTTAGGGAGACTAAGGAGTGGTCCGACCAGGGAACTTCAACTATGTTGGCCTGGGAAGCGAAATGAATGTCTGACGAGTGAAGAAAGATGTGGTCTATGCGGGCATAAGTTCTGTGGGGTGCAGAAAAATGTGTATAGTCCTTAGCCGTAGGGTGTAATTCCCTCCAGGAATCTATCATGCCCAGTGAGTGGAGGAGCCGTGCAATGCTGAGACTCTGTTTGGGGGGTCTTTTGTGTTGGGATTTATATTGAGATGATTTATCTAACATATGATCGAAGGCGATGTTAGAATCAACGCCCATGATCACTTTGCCTTCTAGGTGTGGAGAAAGGGAGGTTAATATGGTTGAAAAAAATGCGGCTTGTCCTTTATTTGGGGCATAGTACGAGACGAGGGAAAAAATAATCCCATTTATATGTCCCTTAACTAGGATGTATCTTCCATCAGTGTCCCTGATGACTTGAGATAGAGTAAAAGGAATGTGTTTGGAAATGAGGATGGCAACTCCCCTTTTTTTGTCATCTGCATTGGCTAGAATGAAGGTGGGGTAATTCCGGTGCAGAAAAGTAGGGTTAAATCCCTTTGGGAAGTGGGTCTCTTGGAGCAGGATGCTGTCTAGGTTCTTAGAGTGGTAGTCATGGAGGGCTTTATGTCTTTTCACTGGGGAGTTCAGGCCCTGTGTGTTGTGGGAAGCTATCTTAAAGAACTGCTGTTTGGGGGTGTTGTCAGCCATGGACATGAGGGTGTGGAAGTGAATACAAGCTAGAGATCCTTACCTGAATTATGGGGATAGACCCGTCCAGCCAAGGTCGAAGCAGACAGCCCTGAGTCCGCTAAGGCGCAGTTCGATGGGTTCTCCTTGAAGGCACCTGGATTGGGGGAGATATAGGAACATAGGGGGTAAGAAAAGGCCAGAAAGAAATAAAGAGGCAGAGAAAGAAAAAAGAGAAGTCCAGGATATAAAGTATCCTGGCCTCTCTGTCAGCAGGGTTGGAAGGCCAAGACCTGCGCCGAAGCCCTACAATTTGTAGGGATCGGTTGAAGGGCAACCCTAAATGGGGTTGCATTCCTAATGTCACCATGGGGAGGAGAATCCTCAGGGTCACAGCAGGGGGAGTGGCATTTGGTCCCGCTCCGGCCGCAAGGCACCAAGTTAAAGTAAACAAATACAGGGGAAGGCCCCAGGAGAGAATAGTAAGTGTAAAACCGGCTAACATTTAAACCTAATGGTTAAACAAAAGTCTCCTGGATAGAGACTAATAATGCACATTAATAAGGCAACCGTGTCATTGAGGATGTGGGGGGGGTATGGAGACAGGTATGGATTGGGAGGGGTAGGGACAACATTTGAAAAACAAGAAAATGAGATAGGGGAAGGGGAAAGGGGATGGGGAAGAAAAAAAAAAGTTTTCATTTTTTGGTGGGTGTAGAGGCCATCTCTACACCGTCAGGAGTTCCAGTGAAGGTGAGTGGATTGGTGCAGACCCCAAGGGGTTGGATGGTGTTGGAATTTATCTTGGAGGAATGGAGTCACGGTGTCCCTTCGGTTGTTGTTTCATCCATAGTGGGGTTAGTGGACTGTTCGGAGGAGGCCTCTTGGACAAGCTTGGGCGGGTCTCCATCTGTTGGGGGGCAATTTCCTGGGAGATGAACCCTAGCTGAAGAAGTAAGCATTCGCCGTTTTTGAAATTCGTAATGTTGTAGGACTTTTCTTTGTATTTGAATTGCAGGCGAAAGGGGAAGGCCCATCTATATTTGATCATCTTCTGGGAGAATATGTCGAGTAGAACCAAATTATTTTTATTCTCATTATGCGCACCAGATGCCTGTGCTCTCCGAAATTCCTGAGAAGCAGCAAGCTGCTGCATAGCCTGGTCAGCACCAACACATTGTGCACCTGAAAATTCACCCATATTAAATCTTTTTGTCCTAAAAACCTTTTTTGTATTAACATTATCTGCACCAGATAACTGTGCCCCTTGTAAACTCATATCATTAACATTACCAGCATGAACATCAGCACCATTAGCATGTGCCCCTTTAAATTGTTGTAACACTTTAGATAAAGACTCAACCAATCCTGAAATTCCAACATTATGAGACACTGAACATTTCTTACCATCCTTGTAAAATGTCTGCTGCTCACTCTGCTCCACTGGTGAAGGCTGAGTAGCGCTGCTCTCCTTCAGATAGGATGCACTCTTAGGTATCACACTGCCAGTCCTCTCCCTGCTTGACACGCTGGGAGAAGCAGCTGTTCTCTGCCGTTTTTTCTTTCTGTCAGGTTGATGCCTTGTACCGCCCCCGCCTGAGGCCGGCCTTTCCTCTGCCTCGGGGGGAGTAATAGGAGGCGGAGGAGAGGCACTCTCCTCCTCTAGGCATTTCATTAGCCATTCCTCTCCGCCCTCCTTCTCAGTCCTCTCAAGGAGGCAGCAAAGGAGTGACTCACGGTAACTAGGGGAACGACGCTTCATGGTGCAGGACGTCCGCGCTGCAGCTCTAGTCAGAGCGGTCTGTGAGAGAACCGCTCCAGGTCCTTTTATAAGCTTCTATAGCGCAGGCTAGCAACTGCCAAATTAGACCAATCAGCTGCTTCTACTGCACACCAATCCCCTGGCCTTCTGGTTGCCCAGGGATACCGTTCCAATACTGCGCCTGTGAATACAAAATTAACAAGAAGAAACATATGCTCCCTTTGAGCTATCCCATGGTGGTCCAGCATATTGCTAAGACCTTTCATTCTCATAAAATTTGTTTATTGAAATTTAACAACTTACACAGAAAAGTACATATGTGGTAGCAGAAAAAAACAAAACACAAGGTTATAAAATAGGATTATAGCTCCAAAGATTAGCTGTGGATGGTTTAAATTGCTTGACATTAACATAGGTCTAACATCTCAAAAGACACTTCCTTATGTTATACAAGAAAGGCTAAAACCAAAATGAACAAGAAAAATATAATGCAACCTCAGATTAAAAGTTAGCATTAATTATCAGGAATATTAACCTTAAATACATGTTTAACCACTTCAGCCCCGGACCAATTGGCAGCCAAAGGACCAGGCCCCTTTTTGCAATTCGGCACTGCGTCGCTTTAACTAACAATTGCGCGGTCATGCGACGTGGCTCCAAAACAAAATTGGCGTCCTTTTTTTTCCACAAATAGATCTTTCTTTTGGTGGTATTTGATCGCCCCTGCGGTTTTTATTTTTTGCGCTATAAACAAAAATAGAGCGACAATTTTGAAAAAAATGCAATATTTTTTACTTTTTGCTATAATAAATATCCCCAAAAAATATATAAAAAAACAATTTTTTTCCTCAGTTTAGGCCGATACGTATTCTTCTACATATTTTTGGTAAAAAAAATCGCAATTAGCGATTATTGTTTGGTTGGCGCAAAAGTTATAGCGTTTACAAAATAGGGGATAGTTTTATAGCATTTTTATTAATATTTTTTTTTTTTTATTAGTAATGGCGGCGATCAGCGATTTTTATTGTGACTGCGACATTTTGGCGGACACATCGGACATTTTTGACACATTTTTGGGACATTTGTCATTTATACAACAATCACTGCTATTTAAATAGCACTGATTCCTATGTAAATGACAGTTGTAGTTAGGGGGTTAACCACTAGGGGGCGGGGAGGAGTCAGTGTGACGTGTTGTGTTTTTTTTTTTACAATAGGGGGGCGTGGCTGTACGTCTGACGTCATTGATCGGCGTTCCCGATGACAGGGAACCGCCGATCACTGACAGTCAGTGTAGGAAGCGCGGGGAGAGGTTTGTTTACATAGACCTCTCCCCGTTCTTCAGCTCCGTAACCCGATCGCGGGATACCAGCGGCGATCGGGTCCGCTGGTCCCGCGGCCGTGGTCACGGAGCTCCCGACCGGGTCGCGCGCGCGCTGCTGGCGGCGCGCGCGCGCGCCCCCCGGGCAGGCAAATTAAAGGGGACGTACAGGTACGTGCTTTTGCCTGCCCGTGCCATTCTGTTGACGTATATCTACAGGAGGCGGTCGGGAAGCGGTTAAGGATTGTCTAGTATTATAAAATATATCAGAGCTTATGACAATAACACAATGAAACCAAAGAAAATAAACAACGATTCTGCCACCTGAACTAGATGAGGAGAAAGAAGGAAAAGAGGAAAATAATAAGGGGAAGGGATAATAGACATAAAAATAAATAGAGAATCATGAGTAGGGAGAAGAAATGGGGAAAAAGGGATGGAGAAGAAAGAGAAGAAGGGAGTAGGGATCCCCGGGGTAATGTGTGGTTTTAATCACACAATATGCATGTAAAGAGTGAGAGTATATGGAGAAATTACCAAGACATTAGTAGAGATTCATCAACATTAGAAGGCAAAAAGTTAGGGATGGGGATTTCCAAGCTTTGGCAATTGTTTGTTTTGTGGCTGTAATGATCTGTAGTAAGAATTTGAATTGGCAGCAGGGGAGAATAGCCTGTTTTAAGTTTAACCACTTCAGCCCCGGACCATTTGGCAGCCAAAGGACCAGAGGTCTTTTTTCAATTTCGCACTGCACTACTTTAACTGGTAATTGCGCGGTCATGCAATTTTGTAACCAAACGAAATTTGCGTCCTTTTCTTCCCACAAATAGAGCTTTCTTTTGATGGTATTTGATTGCCTCTGTGATTTTTATTTTTTGAGATATAAACGGAAAAAGAGCGAAAATTTTGAAAAAAAAAGAGATTTTCTACTTTTTGTTATAAAAAAAATCTAATAAACTCAATTTTAGTCAAACATTTGGGCCAAAATGTATTCAGCCACATGTCTTTAGTAAAAAAAATGCCAATAAGCGTATATTTATTGGTTTGCGCAAAAGTTATAGCGTCTACAAACTAGAGTACATTTTCTGGAATTTACACCGCTTTTAATTTATGACTGCCTATTTCATTTCTTGAGGTGCTAAAATGGCAGAGAAGTACAAAACCCCCCCAAATGACCCCATTTTGGAAAGTAGACACCCCAAGCTATTTGCTGAGAGGCATGTTGAGCCCATTGAATATTTTTTTTTTTAGTCCCAAGTGATTGAATAAAGACAAAAATAAAAAAGATTTTTTTTTTTTTCAAAAAGTTGTCACTAAATGATATATTGCTCACACATGCCATAGTTATATGTGGAATTGCACCCCAAAATACATTTTGCTGCTTCTCCTGAGTATGGGGATACCACATGTGTGGGACTTTTTGGGAGCCTAGCCGCGTACGGGGCCCCGAAACCCAAGCACCGCCTTCAGGATTTCTAAGGGTGCAAATTTTTGATTTCACTCCTCACTACCTATCACCGTTTCGAAGGCCATAAAATGCCAAAATAGCACAAAACCCCCCCCAAATGACCCCATTTTGGAAAGTAGACACCCCAAGCTATTTGTTGAGAGGCATGGTGAGTATTTTACAGCTCTCATTTGTTTTTGAAAATGAAGAAAGTAAAGAAAAAAAAAATTTTTTTTCTTTTTTCAATTTTCAAAACTTTGTGACAAAAAGCGACATCTGCAAAATACTCACAATACCTCTCAGCAAATAGCTTGGGGTGTCTACTTTCCAAAATGGGGTCATTTTGGGGGGTTTTATGCCATCTGGGCATTCCATGGCCTCCGAAACTGTGATTGGCAGTGAGAAGTGAAATAAAAAAATTACACCCTTAGAAAGCCTGAAGGCGGTGATTGGTTTTTGGGGTTCCGTACGCAGCTAGGCTCCCAAAAAGTCCCACACATGTGGTATCCCCGTACTCAGGAGAAGCAACAGAATGTATTTTGGGGTGTATTTCCACATATGCCCATGACATGTTTGAGCAATATATCATTTAGTGACAACTTTTTGTAAAAAAAAATATATATATTTTTTTTTTTTCATTATTCAATCTCTTGGGACAAAAAAAAAAAATATTTAATGGGCTCAACATTGCTCTCATCAAATAGCTTGGGGTGTCTACTTTCCAAAATGGGGTCATTTGGGGGGGGTTTGAACTGTCCTGGCATTTTATGCACAACATTTAGAAGCCTATGTCACACGTCACCCACTCTTCTAACCACTTGTAGACAAAGCCCTTTCTGACACTTTTTGTTTACATGAAAACATATTTTTTTTTTGCAAGAAAATTACGTTGAACCCCCAAACACTATATATATTGTTAAAGCAAAGGCCCTACAGATTAAAATGGTGGGTGTTGCATTTTTTTTTTCCACACAGTATTTGCGCAGCGATTTTTCAAACGCATTTTTTGTGGAAAAAATACACTTTTTTTTATTTTAATGCACTAAAACACACTATATTGCTCAAATTTTTGATGAAATAAAAAATATGATCTTAGGCCGAGTACATGGATACCAAACACGACATGCTTTAAAATTGCGCACAAACACGCAGTGGCGACAAACTACATACATTTTTAAAAGCCTTTAAAAGCCTTTACATGATACCACATTAGATTCACGGAGGAGGTCTACTGCTAAAATTACTGCCCTCGATCTGACCTTCGCGGTGATACCTCACATGCATGGTGCAATTGCTGTTTACATATGACGCCAGACCAACGCTTGTGTACGCCTTTGCGCAAGAGAAGGGGGGGCAGGGGTGCTTTTTTTTTTTTTTTTTTGTTTTTTTTTTTATTTATTTAGCTTTTTTATTTTATTTTTAAACTGTTCCTTCCATTTTTTTTCTTTGTTATGATTTTTATTGTTATCTCAGGGAATGTAAATATCCCCTATGATAGCAATAGGCAGTGACAGGTACTCTTTTTTTGAAAAAATTGGGGTCTATTAGACCCTAGATCTTTCCTCTGCCCTCAAAGCATCTGACCACACCAAGATTGGTGTGATAAAATGCTTTCCCAATTTCCCAATGGCGCGGTTTATATCCGGGAGGGGGGACATTCCCTCCCACTGCTTGTAAAAGCAGTCTAGAGGCTAATTACCCGCTAGAATTGCTTTTACATGAAAGCCGATCACTGGCTGAAAAGAATGATACCAAGATGATACCTAAACCTGCAGGCATCATTCTGGTATAACCATTCAAAGTCCAGCAACATACTGGACATATATTGTAATCTTTTTTTTTTCATGCAGCCTCTTGGCTGAACGAAAAAAAGAGATTGATTGGTGGGTATGCCCACCATTAGAATACCTCCCTTCATCCACCCACTTCTAATGATGGGCATACATGCACCATTTATATATGCCGATGCATGGGGGCATCCTCCCGCAAAAGTTATGCCGTGTACACACGGTCGGAATTTCGACCGTATGTACGTGGCATTAGGAGCCAATCGCTCCTCCCCCCCCTGCTGCCCCCATGCTTCGGCATATATGCTCTTTTTTTTTAACTGTGGTGGTGAAATCACCTCCTACAGCGTTGGAGTCGCGGCTTTATGTATCGTGGGAGCAAACGCTGTTGCTGTCAAGATAAATAAATCCGCGTTGCAACTGAATGGCGCACCTGAAAACAAAAAAATGCTCAACACTAAAACACAGTAAACAAAATTACATACCTGAAAAGCAAGCATGATAAAACATGATAAAACATAATAAAACATTGCAGAATAGAATGGAGTAAAAAAAAGAGCAACAATAGAGAGAGAATAGAGTGAGAGAGAGAACAATAAAACGACAACTATTTTATTTTTTTTTATTTTTTTGAGATTCACAGGTAAAAAAGCTCCTGACTGAAGCGACTGAATCAAAACGCTACCACAAAAAAAACTGTTAGCGATCGCAGGGATCAGGCCTGACTCTGCGAACGCTGCATTTATGTGTGGTTTGTTTTTTGTAAGTGCCAGTGATCGATCGATACTGCACTTGGGGGGGGGGGGGGGGGCCGGAGGGGGAAAACGCAGGTGCTAGCAGGTATCTGGGCTGATCCCGCTAACAATGCGTTTTTTTTTGGAACCCTAAACTGCTGGGACGCTAGTATAGATCTGATCAGATCAGATATCGATCTGTTCAGATACTGTGCCACTAAGGGAGGTGTATGCTTTGCGCGTGGGTGTTTGCGGTACTGGCACTAACCTGGGGCGACGCAGACCTTATTTGACCCTAAAACCTAATTGATATCACCCGCCGGGCGATCAGGGGGTTAAACCGTTATTGGGTAATAAATGGCGGGTGCCCTGACAGTATAAAAAACAAGCTAACTAACCAGCGTCACCCGTAACAGTAATACAAAAAAAAACTGGTTACCTAGCGACACTAATGCAGCGATCAGAAAAACGATCGCTTAGTGACACTGGCAAAAGGGGGTGAAAGGGTTAACTAGGGGCAATCAGGGGGTTAAAACCTTTATTAGGTAATATATGGGGGTACCTGACGCTATATAAAAACCTGACGGGGAACCTAAATAACAAAATAACTAACTGGCTAACCAGCGTCACCAGTGACAGTTATACAGTGATCACTGGTGAAAGGGTTAACTCTAGGGGCAATCAGGGGGTTAAAACCTTTATTTAGGTTGTAATATGGGGGTACCTGACCTATAAACCTATTTATGAACCTATATAAACATGGCGGTTACCTAAAAAAAAAAATGGTTACCTAGCGACAGCAGTGACACTAATAAAGCGATCAGAAAAACGATCGCTTAGTGACACTGGCAAAAGGGGGTGAAAGGGTTACCTGGGGGGCAATCAAGGGGTTAAACCTTTATTAGGGGGGGGGTAGGGGGCTACCTTGGACCTAAAACTAACTGCCCTGACAGTTATTACAGTCACACTGACACTAAATGCAGTGATCAGTAAAAAAATGATCACTGCAATTAGTGACACTGTGACTGGGGGGGGGAGGGGGTGATCTGGGGGGTGATCAGGGGGTGACAGGGGGGTGGAATATGTGCCTAACTGTACTGGTGTCAGTGTAGTGTTGTGCACTAACCTGTACATGTTCGCCGCTCGGCGTCTCCGGTCACATAGACCGGCGCACCGAGCGTGACATCACTTCCGCCTTCCTGTCTATACAATAGACAGGAAGGGGAAGTTTCTCATTGGCCAGGAGCGATCGCGAGGGGGTGGCCAGAAACCACTGGCCGTCCCCTCGTCCCGGATCGCTCCTGAAGCGATCCCGACCGTCCCCGCCGGCGGAGGGGGGTCCGATCGGACCCCCCAACCGCCGGAAGAATGTCACGTACAGGTACGTGATTCTGCCTGTACGTGCCATTCTGCCGACGTAAATATACAGGGGGCGGTCGGGAAGTGGTTAAAAGTGCTATTGTAGGATCAGGAGAGATATGCACTTCAAATAATGTTGAAATCATAAGAAATATATCTTCTTAAAAATGTGTGATCCAAGATTAGTACAGCCTCGAAAACAGGATGGGGAATAATTGGGGGCATATTTCACACTTTATAATTTCGCTCTACAACAACTATATTTTGCGGAGATGATTTATCATTCCAATTGGCTGTTTTCAGCGAGAACCCAAGATCAGACTCCCACTTAGCTATGTATGATGGTAGATCAGAATTAGGCTTAGTAATAAGTTTAAGTGTAAAGAGTTGAAACAAGTCCTTTTGTATGTGGGTGACATTCACATTAATTTATAAAGTTTAGTTCTTCCATGGATATAAAGCACAAAAAAGTTTTTTATCTGGAGATACCAGAAAAGTTATGAATTAGGAAGTCTGTGACTTTTTCATAAGTCAGCGGGAGTTTTAAATAAAGTGGAGGATGTTAGATCACATAGGCAAGTTAGATTAGAGGAGGTCCATGCTCTAAAAGATTTAAGAGAAATCAAGGCAGGATAAGAAAGTCTATTTTTAAGAAATGATAGGCGAAGATTGTAGACTGTTTAGTAATTTAAACTTGACCCAAATGGCAAGAGAATGTTTATTAACTGGATTAGTGAGTTTTTTTTTATGGTCAGAGGAACGTAACTATATGAGGTTAGTTATAGAAAATGGCTCGCAATCTATAGATTCCAGTGCTACCCAAAGTGGGATTTCGCGTTTTGCATAATATTCAGGTATTTGAGCTAAATGAGCCGCATGGTAGTAAGTGGAAAAATTAGGAAATCCTAAGCCAAACTTGGGTTTCGGAAGGTAAAGAGTATGTTTAGGTAGAGGGGGCTTCAAGGAGCTCCAAACGACAGCTGACACTTTACGATGTAATATTCTTACAAAGTATGCTGTAACAGGGATAGGGAGGACTCAGAAAAGATAAAGAATTTTAGGTAATATAACCATCTTAATTAGAGTAATTTTACCTATCCAAGATAATGGAAGAGAGGACCATTGTGTTAATAGATTGGTTATTTGAGGTCAAATTGGAGGGAAATTTGCAGTGAAAATTTCAGAAAGATTTGGTGTAAGAATGATGCCTAGATAGGAGAGGCATGTAGTGGACCATGAGAAAGGGAGGGAAGTTTGTGCTTGTTGTACAATAGGGGGAGGTAAGGATATATTTAATGCCATGGATTTTTGAGGGTTGATGGTTAGACTGGAGATATGGGCAAAGTGATCAAGTTTACTAATACGTTTAGGAGAAGAGATATGCAGGCAGGACATAAAGATTAAGATGTCATTGGCAAATAAGCAAAGTTTATGCTGATGGCCAGCTACAGTAAGTCAAGACCTTTAATAGAAGGGTCAGAGCGGATTGACTGGGCAAGGGGTTCAATAAGTAGAGAAAATAGAAGTGGGGAGAGTGGGCAGAAATAAATTCTGATGTTAACAAAATTGTAGGCATACAGGCAGCAGTACCAATTATGGGTAGAGTTGCTATACTTTGTTAGAAGAGGGGGAAGGGTGGGGAAGGGAAGATAGAGTTGTTGTAGGGTAAGGACAAAAAAAAGTGGTGGGAAAGGGAGGATAATCATTTATGTGAGATAAATATTAAATAAATAAATGATCAAATAAGAGAAACAAATCAAAATAATGGGATCCAGTTTACAGCAGAAAAACAAGATATATAAACATCATCAACCTTTAACTGTACAGTTCGGATGGTGCAACCATACAGACCAGAGTGAGATACATTTTTGATATGTTAAGTTTTTAGAGGCCATTTTAGATTGATGGTTAAGGTCTTTAAGAGTATCTGTTATATTGAGCTGGGTGTTGAAGCTCCATAAACTAGTGTTAGATGGTAATGGGCACTGTATAATTTGTTTTAAATTTTTTGTGGGTGGGGGCTTTGGTGAGATGTCAGGGGTCTAACAGTGTCTCTTTTTTGAGACAAATAAAGGGATTTAAAGTCCACAGTTCCTTTCTCTGCAGCCTTGGCTGCACTGCAGATGCATGAATAAAAATCTCTGTATAGAGGCTCCTATTTATTCACAAGTTTACATATATATATATATATATATATATATATATATATATATATATATATATATATATATATACACAGTGGGTATAATAGAAAATAATCACCACCTTTAAAATAATAACAGTTTTTGTTTTATCCAGCTGCATTTACTCAGTGCAACTTATAACATCCAAGAGAAAATTTGAGAGCAGGAGATAAAACTTTGTCCGTCGGAAAATCTGACTGAAAAAGTCCGATGGAGCCTACACACGGTCGGAATTTCAGACAACATTGTCCGATAGGAAATTTTCCGTCGGAAAATCCGACCGTGTGTATGGGGCATTAGTGTTTACTATCTGGTGGTAAGAAGGCAAGACATGCACTTTATTGATGTCCTCAGGTACTTTTCCCATTCCTTTATTTTTATTCATGCCTCTCCCCCTTTTTTGTGGGGTGACTAGTGCCCCCAGGTAGCGGCTGCTCCGGAGACCCTGTACGTTGACTCCGTCCTTGGTGTGTTGATTGGACACACTGCCCCCATAGGAGAATACTCCTACAAAATGTTCTTGTTTGGTTTGGGTAATCAAGCATCCCATGTTTTTTTTTTTTTTTCTTTTTTGGGATGTGGGGTGGGTTGGGAAGGGGGTTATGTTTGATTCTTGGTTGGGTTATGTGTTCCAACATTATCTATGCAAATGTCCTTTATTACAGACAGTATTCTTGCAGCGGGTGTAGACTTTATGGTATTGAAGTAGGGGATCCACCGTCGGTGTGTGGGCCTCAGGGTGGGAATTGGTTAGGCCTCAGAATTGGGCCTCCCTGCCCTGGGTCCTATTCGCCGGCGGTCCCTGCTGGGTCCCTCTGCCCTTCCAGACTATGGCTCCGTTAAAGATCCTCTCCTGGAATGTCAGGGGGCTCAACCAAAAGATTAAGCAATCCCTTGTCTTTGACTATTTAAAAAGATATGCTCCGCACATTTGTATCCTCCAGGAGACACATCTGCTGGGGGGTAGGATAATGGGCCTGAAGAGGCCCTGGGTAGGCTATAATTACCACGTCACCCATTCCAATTACGCACGTGGGGTTAGCGTCCTAGTGCATAAAACCCTACATTTTGAACCGCTTGATATTGTTACAGACCAGGAAGGGAGGTATGTGTTGCTGCACGCAAGAATAAACATGATAGAGATGGTACTGGTGGGTTTATACATGCCTCCTCCGGCTAATCTTTCCCTGCTACACAAACTCACTGCTTTAATTGCCCAATTTCACACTGACAATGTAGTCATCGCGGGAGACTTTAACATTCCCCCTAATCCATCCCTTGACAAGCTGACAGTTGACCCTGCCTCTGACTCGGCACTCTCTCGGTGGGCCCGGGTGATAGGGATGACAGATGTATGGAGGTGGAAACATCCGACTGACCGTAGCTACTCATGTCATTCTTCTACCCACAACACCCTCTCCCGCATTGACCTCCTTTATGCCAGTACTGCGCTGCGTACTGCCATTTTAGGCATTGAGCTGCTTCCCAGGGGCATCTCCGATCACTCCCCCTTATTGTGTACCCTCCAGACCTCTACCCCACAGGCGGATAGGATATGGTGCCTCTCCAGATATTGGATCAAGCATCCTACCTTGGAGATTGAAATGGCTAAAGAAATACGAGGGTATTGGATTTCCAATATCAACACTGCCTCTAGGGGACTGGTCTGGGATGCATTCAAGGCCTACATGAGAGGATGTTATTTAACATCTATTGGCCGGGAATGCAGGAATGGACGGCTAATGGTTGAGGAGGCGGAAGCTAGGGCCCTGGAGCTGGAAACCAGATTTGCTCTTACAGCATACCCGATTACGGCCCAAGATATGAAGGTGGCTTACAGGGAGGTGGCACTATTAAGGGTGGCCAAGGCAAATAAACGCCAACTTGCGCAAACACAGCAAATCTTTAAACAGGGCGACAAAACGGGTAAAATGCTAGCTTGGTTATCTAAAGAACAGGCCCCTGTATCCACTATACCTTGCATTTGTAGAGCAGATGGCACACTGGTGACTGACCCGGCTGGTATAAACGCCTGCTTTGCAGATTTTTATACCACTCTATACTCCTCCAGGGCAAATTACTCCCATGCAGAGCTTGTTGATTTCCTGGAGGAGGTAGAACTCCCTACGTTGTCCGTGGAGGCCAGGGAAAGCCTGGACTCCCCTATCTCTATAGAGGAGGTCCGTCTGGCGCTGTGCTCCATGCAAATGGGGAAAACCCCGGGGGAGGACGGATTACCGCCTGAATTCTACAAACAATACATTGAGGAACTAGCTGAAAAAATGCATGGCATGTTCACAAAATCCCTGCAGGAGGGTGACCTTCCACCATCGATGGCTCAAGCCATTATTCTGGTGATCCCCAAACCTGGAAAGGACCCTCAGAGATGCCCCTCCTACCGACCCATCTCCCTCCTCAACTCCGACGCTAAATTATTGAATAAAATATTAGCCAGGCGCCTGAACGACGTTATTCTTACTCTAGTTCATGAGGACCAATCAGGCTTTATGCCTGGAAAGGGGACTGACATCAACATACGCCGACTGTATGCTGTCTTGGCCTCTGGGGACGGAGACGGAGAAAAAGAGATGGTCGCCTCTCTGGACGCGGAGAAGGCCTTCGACTCCGTGGAGTGGGGCTATCTCTGGGAGGTTCTGCGCAAATTTGGATTTGGACCAGTCTTCGTCTCCTGGGTCAAGGCGGTATACAAAGCCCCCACTGCCAGAATACGCACGGGTACAGTTATTTCTCCATCTTTCAGATTACATAGGGGGACTAGACAGGGCTGCCCTCTCTCCCCGGGACTCTTCGCGCTGGAGATTGAGCCCATGGCGGCTCTCCTTCGCACCTCTTCAGGAGTTCAGGGGATTGTTATGGGCTCACTGCGGGAAATAATATCGCTATATGCTGATGATACCTTGTTGTATCTCAGGGATGATGGGGTGTCGCTGCCAGCAGCCTTGTCCCTAATAAATAGGTTTGGTCACTATTCTGGGGTATGTATAGATTGGGGGAAGTCTGTTTTGTTCCCCCTGCACTCTGGAGTTGCTGTTCCACTGGCGGACGAGCAGTTGCAGAGGGTCACACAATTTAAATACCTGGGAGTGGTGATACACCGTGACCTGGGGCGTTATATTAACCTCAATCTTAATCCGGTGATCACCCAATTGACCCAGAAATGTAATGTGTGGAAATCCCTGCCCTTGTCACCGGTGGGACGTGTAAATCTAGTAAAAATGTCGGTCCTGCCCAAGTTTACATACCTTTTCCGCCAAACTCCAGTCCCTATACCCCAACATTTTTTTAAGAAACTTGACAGCATCATTACCTCCTTTGTCTGGAGTGGGAAGGCCCCCAGAATAGCTAGAGCAACACTTCAGCTGCCTCTCACGTTGGGGGGCTTGCCCTGCCCTGTTTCCTCAAGTACTATTGGGCTGCGGTACTGGTCACTCTCAATTGGTGGCTCTCTGACGTTCCAGCTAACCCCCGCATCCTCCTTGGAGGTGGCACTGGTGGGTTCCTTTGCGGAACTGAGGAACCTGATATATAGGGGTCCCCTCTCTAACCCGGCCATAACCACACCGATGCGTACAACCCTGAAGGTTTGGGAAACGGTTAATAGGCAGATGGCGAATCCGGAGGCATGGTCCCCAGCTACCCCCCTTTGGGGGAATCTTCGCCTCCCCCACTTCCACTCCATCCCGCACCCCGTTGTCTGGGCTGGACATGGAATCTCCACACTGAAGGACATCATCTCACAGGGGCAACTGCTGTCCTTCGACATCCTGAAAGCGGAACATGATCTCCCGAACTATATGTTTTTTAGGTTCCTTTAGTTGAGACATGCCTTTTGGTCTCAGTTCCCTGCCCGGGTAAATCTGGAGATGTCACCAATAGAGGATGCGCTTCACTCTCCGGAGGAGAAACGCATACTCTCCACATTGTATAATATGCTAGCAACGCATGACACATCTAAAGTGTCCCACCTGTTCAATCAATGGCAGTCTGACATTGAGGAGCTCACTGCAGATGATTGGGAAGAGGGTATCCAGCAATACCTGCCCCTGGCGGTTTCGGCTAGGGACAGATTCACTCAACTGAAATGTATCCACCGAGCATACTACTCCCCAGCACGACTGGCGAGAATTTATCCTGACCGACCGGCCACCTGCCCTAGATGTAACTCCCCAAACGCAGATTTTTTCCATATAGTCTGGTCTTGTCCCCAGTTGGTTGACTTCTGGAGGGAGGTGTGGGCAGACATTAACACTATAGGAAAGCTGACGGTCCCTTTCAGTCCAATACCTCTTCTTCTGGGCATATGCGACTTCTTAGAGATTGCCTGGGGCAAAAAACTGTTTGTCTTCTATACCACCATGTATGCAAGAAATGCCATCCTTCTTCACTCGAACCAGGCCATTCCCCCGACCAAACAATTGTGGCAATCACTGATAAATTCAGCACTACCACTTTACAAGATGACCTACCTCGGTAGGAACTGTCCCAAGAAATTTGGGAAGATCTGGGAGGACTAGGTGGAGGCGAAACACTTGACCATTGATTGATTCCTAGCGAAGTATAATGATCTATGTCTCCGCATATGTTGACCCATTGGGTCATGCTCTGATGATTCCTTATTTACCCTGTGATTGTTTAGTCTTACTTCTAACTGGCTATGTACACCTAATGCATGTTCATATATCTCTGCTGACTTTGCTCTTCCATGTGGATAACTGTCTGTAAGTCTTTTTGACACCTGATAATGTTTGTTTGTTTTGAAACATAAATAAAAAATTTCTGTTAAAAAAAACAAAAAGCTGTGAACAGTGTTATTCGAACAGCTTGAGCTTACTGCAAAGTGGGCTCTAGTGGTGAAGAATGAGTGGATGGTGAGGTGCCAGATGACCTGTGGGTGACACTGAAAAGGAGGAAAGGTCTAAGGGAGGTATAACAGAGGTGAGAGTGATTTTTTTCAGGGGCAAGGGCAGCTTGCAGGGGACTGAAGGGAGCCTTCCTAATCCAGGTGTACTGGCCCCAGAGTTAAAAGTCACTTCTGTTCCCAGGCCGGGTCCACAGAGCTCTGCAGTGTGATCCTTTTTTGGAGACCACTGTGATCTACAAACTTAAGCTGGTCAGTAGATTGAATAAATAAAAAATTAACAGATTCTGCCACCTCCTCTCTTTGCCACCACCAGGATTCTGTATTCTGACAGTGGTGGGTCCTGATCAAGAAAAGTTTTCCAGCATCTTTGATGAAATTCTGTTGAGATGGGACAGTCACCACACTGATTAAAATGAATCTGATCCCTGTTGAATCGGCTTATTTTTGATTGTTGCACCTTTAGATCTGGTTCACACCTATGCAGATTGCAGTTTGGATATTGCAGGTGCATTGTGAGTTTTTCAATACACGTTTTTGATTTATTATTCTATGGAATCAAAAACTAGAAAAAAGTAACTGGTCCTTGCCATAAAATGCATAGATGTGAACATGACCCATAGAAAAACATGTTAAATGGACTGTAGTGTGTTTCTGCAAATCTTAAAATGCACTAAAAAATGCATAGGTGGATCCAAGGGAATCTTTCACTTATCCCACCAAACCTTTAATGGAGAACTGAAAGTATTTGACAGACTGAGGGCAGAATACGATTTATCATCCTGCATGTTTTTCAGATATCTACAAATCCGACATGCTTTCAGAACACAATTCCCGACCAGTACCCCTCCACTGGATATCGACCCCTTTATGGAGGTGATATGCAGCTCGGATCCCCAAAAATTGATCTTTACTTTTTATAGCACGTTGCTGCTGCCCTCCTCCTCTAGGTCGCTTATGCATTGAAAACTAGATGGGAAGAGGATGTAGGGGCAATGGAGGATGAGGAATGGAGTGATGCTCTTGACACCTGCAAATTAGTGTCCCACAAACTTTCTGACTGACTCACGCAGATTTATATAACTCACCATCTGTACCTTACCCCACTTAGTGTCTCTAGATACATACAAACAAGATCAGTCTGCTCACTGCACAATGTGCAACCGGGCACCAGGAACGTTCTACCACTTATTCTGGAGTTGCCCCAGGATCCACAGCTTCTGGACACAGGTTGTGCAGTTTCTTCATGACACAATGGGCTCTCCCCTCACTTTGCACCCTAAGCCATGTCTGCTGGGGATCTACCCAGAACCAGATATCAACAACTACACCAAAATATTTCTGAACAAAACACTATTTTCTGCAAGAAAAGATATAGCAAGGAAGTGGATGAGGACCAATTCACCCGAGTTTAGTACATGGTTGTCCAAAGTAAACAACAGTCTATCGTACAAAAAGCTTATCTACATGTATAGAGGCTGCCCATCTAAGTACAACAAAATCTGGGATATATGGCTGCAGATTTCAGAAACCCTCGCCTGATGGGACTATTCTGCCTACCCAAGACCCCACATCCTCCATTCTTTGCCGCTACTCTATACACTACATCTATTGAGGAAACTGATTATAAGATGTAACACACGCAATCTGATTACTCCATCCTTATATGTGTTAACGTGTGTCTAACCATGCAACTTATTATATATGGGATGTCTGATTTAAATGCTGGTTGGTAACATTGTCATTCACATCTGACATTTCCTGTGAAAATACATTATCTGTAAATTTTAGTTTTTTGTTCTAATAAAAACCTGTTTAAAACAAAAAAATGCATAGGTGTGAACCAGGCCTTAGGTTAGGTTTCCACTATTGCGACCTGAAAGTCACGTGATATTGCAGTGATTTTACCGCAATTTTGATGAGACTTGAAGCAATATTTAGTCGCATCAGAGTCAGACCAAATAGTGCAGGGACTCCTTTGAAGTCGCTGCTACTTGAAGTCGCACATATATGAATGGTACTCATTGGAAATCATGGGGTACGACTCGTCATGCGATTTTGTGGTCCAAAGTTGCATGACAAGTTGCATTAGTGGAAACGTAGCCTAAAGCCTTGTACACACGATCAGATTATTGGACAAATTTTCATCAGTTTTTTGTTGCATGCTAGTCTTAAATCGAAAGTGAAGAGGTTACTCACCATCAGAAAATTTGCTTACGACAGAATTCAATGTCAGAAGTGATGTAATGTGTTGAATTGTTTTGTATGTGTTCTTTCATTTCTGAGCATGCCTAGTCTTGCTCTTCAGATTTTTTTTGGCCGAAAACCGTACTAATGAACAGAAAATCGGACGTTGTGGTCACATCAGAAGAAAATTTTGGAGCCTGCACATCCAGTTTTTGTCTGATGAAAATTTGTAATCGGCTGTCAAAAGCTGCATACTAACAATCAGAAAATCGGCAGATTGTTCATCAGACGAAATTTAACTTCAGTTTTTCTGATTTTGTGTACGACCCTTTAGTCTTTGGCGCATCAGCTGTGGTAAAAGTACCACCCAATTGAGTACCACATGAATGACTAAACACATGACTCTTGGTAGGAGCAGCACCTCAATGAATCAGCAGAAAAATGTGCAATCTCGTCTACCACCTGATTCCTTAGACCCCATACACACTATTAGATTTCCTGCAGATTTTTGTCTTCAGATTTACCAAAACCATATAGTGCAAGGGCCTACCTGATTGCATACAAATTGAAACTCTTAAGGTTTGACCTCATATTATATGGTTTTGGTAAATCTGAAGCCAAAAATCTGCAACATGGGGCCTTACTTTCCACCTCCCCCACCTCCTAGTCCTCTGCTGCAACTGCCGCAACATCTGTGACCCATAGTGATAGGGTGGAAAGTCTCACAAAGGGTTTCAGAGGCTTAGGATTTGTCAAGTCAAGCAGGAAAGAGGATCATAAAAACACACTGAGTAGAGTTATACTCTGCAGAATTCTCATACACTCACTTCCGCCATCTCTTGCAGCATTCTTTCCAAGGAAGGTTTCTCTTCTCTATGCTCAGGATCTTAATACCAGTTTTGAGGAACTGCTGACTCTGCTACTGCTCCCATTTCAGCTTAGAGAATCGGTCCACTTCTGTGAGTTTATAGCCAGTGCTTCACCTTAGTGGCAGGTACCTATCTCCCATTATTTTGCCCAGAAGACAATCCCTACCCTCCAACAGCATGTGGAACTCAATCTGCCTGTGTCTTTCCTGGACCATGCTCTTAGTGGCAAGGTACACATGGCCATGGACATGTGGTTCTGTAAATATAAGCAGTGATGTTACATATCCTTCACAGTACACTAGGCCAATCTCCTTGCAGCTGGCTCACTGTGGGAGTGTAGCAGAAAATGTATCCCTATAGACTCCCAAGTATGCGTTAATAAACACGGATAAGCTGTGTTGGAGTTTGTATTCCTTAGGGGGTAGGAAGTCACACTGAGTCAGAGCTGCTGGCAGCTCTCCAGGCCAAAGCAAAGCGTTGTCTGACCCCCACACCACTTTTAACCAGGCAAGGTCATGTATGACAATGGCACTGTACCTTGCCTGGCACATTTTTATTAACCTGGTGATGCATTGGTTTATGATGAGATAGTGTAGCTTCCCAGAGGTCCTTTATCAGGCAAGAATCATTTATGGCAACTTTTATCCTCAAATGCATGTGAAAGGACCCTAGGATTCAGATCACCAAATAGAGAGACTACTATTGGGAGGCCACCGTATTAGATCCCTGATACAATTTTAAAATAGCTTATCTAATGCCACCATCCAAGAGGAAGCCCAAAATCTGGTCCTTTGATGCTTACATGTGTAAAAACATATTGCCCACATTTTCAGAGGATGTTAGAATTCCCTCTGTTGACTACCATGCCTCTGATCCTTTGATCCCTGTAAGGAGGAACAACAGCCATAGCAGTCACTGCTTCAGCACCACTTTTCAGAGTTTTAAACTGTGGTGGACAGGCAGGAACCATATAGTTGCTGACTACATTAAGTCCAGAGCTGATGCAGACACTCAAATAGGAATGAGTCATCAGCTGTCAATGTGTTTGCCTGCTGACAGTGGAATAAAAAAAGTGCTGGTAAAAAAAAAGAAGAAAAAATGTCATTGGGGCCCCCCAAAATCCATACCAGACCCTTATCTGGGCATGCAGCCTGGAAGTTCAGAAAGGGGGGAGACAAGTGAGCCCGCCCCCCTGAACCATATCAGGCCACATGCCCTCAACATGGGGTGGTTAATTCTTTGGTGCAGTGGAGCTCTGCCCCCACCCCAACGCATTATGTCCCCATGTTGATGGGGACAAGGGCCTCTTCCCAACAACCCTGGGCAGTGTTTTTTTGGTGAATGGTTAGGGGTACAATGCCCGATACCCATTCACATGGAGGGGCGGGATCTGTGGGCCCCCTTATAAAAGGGGCCTCCAGATTCCTATAGGCCCCTACCCACAGACCCCAAAGGTCCAGGGTTGTCAGGAAGAGGCCTGTGTCCCCATGTTGATGGGGACAAGGTGCTCTGGAGTGGGGGCATAGATCCAATACTTTTATGAACAGAGGAGGGATCTGGGGTCTTACAGACTCCAGATCTCTCCATAAAGTGTACCTGCCACATGCCTATTGCTATCACAAGGCATGTTTACATGCCTTGTGACAGCAATAAAAGTTTTAAAAAGAAAAATTAAAGCAGAAACAGTAGTACTGTTTACATCTGTGTACTGTTTACAGCTGTAATTTCTCTGATTGGCCATCAAAACAATCACAAGGCATAAAGCCACTTTGATTGGCTCTGCACATGTAGCCTGAGGCATTGCATAAATTGGGGTGCAGACTACCAGTAAACTGAAGGACATTTATAAACATTTACTTAGAATAAATATTTTTAGAATATGCTGTTTTCATAGAGTAATAGGTCGGGGATAGAGGTTACAGCTGAAGTTTAGTATTTTTTTTTTGAGGGGGGACACAGTACCAACTGCACTGAATGAGTGGGAGTGGCATTATCATGGCTCAGCCATTCAAATGGCTGGATTTTTTTTTCTTTACTTTAAATTGGTTCTAAAGGCAGAAGTTTTTTTTTTATCATAATGCATTGTATTCATTATGATAAAAAACCTTCAGTTTGCAGCAGCCCCCCTAAGCCCCACTAATACTTACCTGAGCCCAATCTCGATCCAGCACTACTGCACAACAGACTCATTTGTCCAAGACTCTCCCTCCTCATTGGCTGAGACACACAGCAGGCATCATTGGCTCCTGCTGCTGTCAATCAAAGTCATGAGCCAATGAGGAGAGAGGGGGCTGAGCCATTTCCATGTCTGAATTGACACACAGAGCAGCAGCTCGGGTGCCCCCATAGCAAGCTGAATACTGTGGGGGGCACTCAGCAGGAGGAAGGGGCCAGGAATGCCAGTGAGGGACCCAAGAAGAGGAGAATCTGGGCTGCTCTGTTAAAAAACACTGCGCAGATCAGGCAAGTATGACATATTTGTTATTTTAAAACAAAAAGAAAAACAAGACTTTAGTATCACTTTAAGACTTAACTACCTCTTTAAAAGCAAGAAAACAATACAGTAAACATGGCATTCACAACATAATTTGTTATACTCCTCTGGTTATTGCATTGCTGGTAAGGGATTGCATAGTTAAATATTTACCTGGAGTAACCTAATTATATTTAGCATCATATTTACCATCCTATTCATAACTGCTAAAATTGAAATTTCTGAGCATAAACTTCTGAGATTCAATTAGTCTTCTCAAGCAGATCTGTGATTGTACTTTCTATATTTTCTTTTACCCTTTTCTAAAAGCTCATACTAATGCAAAATGGGATTTTTGATGCAGATTAATTTAAAATTAATCAGAAAGGCATCAGAGGTGAGATTTTTTTTCTTCTCAGAGAAAAAGATTGCATTAATTTTCAATCTCCTGCAATAGAGCTGTCATTTTACATCAATAAATATTTTTTAAAAAAATTAAATAAATAACAGTTAATTCATACATTTCCACATGTCCCATGTTAAAATACTATTCTACAGATCTATTTAGTGGGTTTTCAAAAGTTTCACTAATACAGAAACTGCTCTGTAACTGGGAAGTTATATGTAGATGTTTCTGTTTTACAAAACACATCTATCTACTATATGAAAACAGCAAAAATGTAATTTTAGTTAATGCAAAGGTGTTAGTACTGATATTCATAAAGGTACCCGTAAGCTCTTTTTATAGTAGAAGGATTTGCACGCACCTACATTTAACACAGTTATCCTGTCAAAGTTGCCCCTCCAGCTCACATGTACACATCCCTGTCCATGTTCCATGGGGCCACAGGACACCTACAGGTCACAAAATTTTACACTTCAACACTACAAGAAGTCTCTCTTTTACTTTATGTGAGCATTGCATCCCTTGCAATTTTTCCAATAATGAAATTATTTTATTTACAATTATGTATGACAACACAGGCATTGGACAATATGCATGTACTGTATCAGCCAAAAGTGATTTGGTTTATTTCAATTAAGCAGTGCAAACAACAATGGTTATGTGAAATAGGCAATAACCTACAGCAACTTATCAGACTTTATTAGCAGAATTCAGCTCAGTTTTTAAAAGACACAGCTTATTCTTTTCACAGGCATGTGCAAAATTGTATCTTACCTCCTGTAAGGTTTGTCTCCTGCATTATGTTGAATATTGATGTAACACTGACTGCCTAGAGCCTTGTTGAGATGTTTTGTCAGAACCTGAGACATTTAGCCCAGTTTACTCAGTCAAAGGCCTTCTCCGCATCAATAGAAAGAAGCAGGTAAGGTGTTTGACAATTCTCTGCATGGTAAATAACATTTAATATGTGTCTAGTGGCATGGGAGACTTGCCTCCCTTTAGTGAACTCCATTTAGTCCGGTTGAACTAATTTAGGCATGTCCATCTGGAGATTGGCTAGAATTTTTTGTGTATAATTTCACATCTGAGGTAAGTAGAGAAATGGGTCTAAAATTAGCTGGTGTGTTCAGGTTTAGGAAGGGTAACAATGTGCGCTCTCAGCATCCCTGGGGGGAAAGAGGCCTTCTTGGATCTTTTTTGATAAAAAGGATGGAAAGATGGTGTGCCAATATTTCCCCTTTAGGATTTGTAATATTCTTTGAAAAACCATTGGAGATTTGCCGTCGGGCATAGAGTGGATCACATGGATAATCTTGGAGATGGAAAAAGGAGCATTTATCTTAAAGCGGAACTTCACCAAAAGGCTCGGGTGAGGACATTGCTGGATCCATGGACAGGTAAGTTTTCTTATAATAAAAGTCAACAGCTACAGTACTTGTAGCTGCTGACTTTACATTTTTTGGGGGGAGGCTGGAGTGCCTCTTTAAGAAGGTCTGATTTAAAAAGAGACAGACGTCTCAGTTGAGACAGAAAGGAAGTTATTGTATATTCTGAAGGTTGGGAAGTGAGTGGGCTGTTCTTCAAATGATATAAAGCCCCATAGTAGTCTGCAAAAGCGTCAGATATATGTTGGGGATTTAGTAATCATTTGGGCCTGACCCTCTGCGAGAAGCTGCAAAGTGAGAGGCTAAGAGTTTTGCTGCCTTGTTATTGTGGGTATATTATCGAAGACTGAGATGGCATAGGAGTTTATTGTATTGTTCATGAAGTAACCCTCTCAACTCCAACCTCACTTTAGAAAGCTTGGTAGTTGGGTCTGAGGATATTTGTTCTGACATTCTAATGAGTGAATATTTTCTAATAGACCATTCAATCTGGCTTTAGCCTGTTTCTTAGCTCCAGCACTCATTTGAAGCAAGATTACTGACATATAAGCCTTATGGGCATTCCAAAGTGTCAAAAAACCCATGTCCGGGATGTCATTGAAGTGAAAAAAGTCACAGAGATGCTGAGTCAGCAAAGCATTGTTTTTAACATCCATGATAAGTTTTCTCTTAAACTGCCACATATGAATTGTTCTTCATATGTCCTTCTCCTCTATCATTATGGTAATAGCAGCATAGTCCAACCACATCATATCGGAGATAGAGGACATACGCTCCAGGAGCCGTTTATCTACCAAAAACATATCAATATGAGAAAAAAGACAAGAATGCTTAGGTTAAAGCGGAGTTCCACAATTGGCCCCCTTTAGGGGGGAGGGGGGTACAGATACCTGTATAATACAGGTATCTGCACCCACTTCCGGGCATAGATATCCGCAGAATCTGCGGGTATTTACATCCCAATGGTTGACGTGTTTATCCCACCCTCTGATCCATGCACTCTGATAACAACACACCTGCCACCCTCTGTATAGCCACCCACAACGTTCAGGGGATTAATTCCCCAGATGATAATTGTTCAATTACTATCAATCTCAAAAGATTGAAATCCTTTTATTACAAGAAACCCATTTCCCATCCACATATAATCCCTCATTCCTACATAGTAACTAACCCCAGTTCTACCTCTCCAATGCAGGGAACAAAACAAAAGGCGTAGCCATATGCTTGTCTAAAAGCCTGAAAGTCTCCCCATCAGTCACTATAAGAGATCAAGCAGGCAGATACATATTAGTAAAAGGCACCTAGATGGCACAAAATATTCCCTTTTTACACTCCAAATAAAGGCCAGGCAACCTTCTTCTCCTCCATGATGTGACAGAAACCTTGCATTTGACTTATACCTATATAAATCGGGGAAAGGCCCTCCTTAGACGAAAAAGCCCTAGAAACAGAGCACTAAAATAGCCTCCTCGCTGTGTTCCTTGGGCCTCATAGACATCTGGAGGGAACTTAACCTCAGGTCCAAAGACTACACCCACTACTCTGTGCCACACAAAATTTACACTAGGATAGACCACATTTTTATTCAATCCTACAACATTCCCTCAGCTACAAAAGCTGTCATCAGGTATACCCCCATATCAGACCACTCTATGGTCCTTTTATACCTTCAACAAACACCCAACCCCTCTACAAAATTCATATGGTGCCTCAACGAGGGGTTTTTAAAGCAACCCAGTCCAATACACAATTCTTACAAAAGACATTCAAGAATACTTTCTACTGAATGACAGAGACTCCATCTCCCCAGAAACCCTGTGGGCTGCCCATAAAGCAGTGACAAGGGGGAAGATTATTCAAACCACCTCTCGACTCAAAAAAGAACGCAGGGCCACCAATAGCAAACTTACCAAGGAATTCCACTCATTGAGCAAAGCCCATAAAAGCGACCCCAGTAGAGAATCCCTAGAACTTCTTCAATTGGCCCGAACAACCTTAAACCTTGCCCTAACCATAGAAGCTGAGAAATACCTCAGATGGTCGGGAGCTTGGTTCTATTCCCAGAAGGATAAGATCAGGGCCAAATTAGCAGCCAAACTATCCCCTAAACCCCGGTAACAGGCTTTCCCCAAAATACATATCCAGACGGGAGAACTGACACAAAACTCACAATGCATCATGGAAGCGTTCCATGATTTCTACAGGACTCTATACAAAGATAAAACGTCAATTATACAATCTCGCTTAGACAACTTCCTTAATAACATTTCTCTCCCAAAACTATCAGTAGAACACTCTGAACACTCTGATCTCCCGGACAAGCCGATAACTGAACCGGAAGTCTTGAAGGTGATAAAACATCTTAAAAAAAACTCAGCATCCGGTCCAGACAGCTTTTCGGTCTGTTACTATAAAAAATTTGCCAACACCCTAGCCCCCTATATGGTCAGATTCTTTAATTCTCTTAGATTCAAGCACAGTGTCTAATTATCGCCCGTTCTCCTTAATTAATTACGATCTCAAAATCTTAACAAAAGCTTTATCCAATAGACTCTCATCCTGTATCGCTCTCTATATCCCTAAAGACCAGGCGGGCTTTATCCCGAGGAGACAGGGTCCTGACCAAAAAGGGCGGTTGACATCATCTCCCTCCTCAACTCCCAATGGGATGGAGGCCCCCATCAAGAAGGCTTTCTGTTGTCAATTGACCTCCAAAAGGCTTTCGACACAGTTACATGGCCTTACCTGTTTAATGTACTGGAGAGAAAAATATTTGATGAGCAAGTAATTGATGGCAAATGGGTCTATCGCTTCTCACATATGAAAAATATATATTTGTGAAGGCCTAGTGTGCATTAACACGGCCTATACCCCTGAGAGAAGCTTAAACAGATAGACATAGAGAGTATATGCATATAAACAAAAAGTAAATTTTATTGGGGCAATGAGCCCGAAAATGAATTGGGTAAATTGAGTAAATAGGCATACAGTTTTACAAAGAATCAAGAAATATACATGAAAACGTATGTGACCATAGACATGTACATAAAATGCAGAATTTGCACAACAACTTGCGATATTATCAAGGTCTTTCAGGAAAATGCCGACATGTTTCGGACGGACGTCCTTTTTCAAGGCAATAACAATTCCTGTGTTTGCTCAATAGTACTGTATAAAACAGAGTAAGGGCATTAGTATACAACATATTGTATTAGGAAGTGTAGAGCCTGTCTTTAAACCACTAAATGATAAAGGTACTCACTTGCAAAACACTGAAGAAAAGGGCCCAAATAGCCTGGTGGTCTTGGGGTACAGAAGTATGGTCTCGGTATGTTCACAAGATATAAATTGGTCTATGCTGTTAAAAGCAAACGGCTGCTGAACATTTGGTAGGCTGCAAGATCTCCAGCCATGCACCATTAGGTTGCAATGGCTATATGTGCCTGGGCCAGAGTAGTATATGGCTGGGGAGTGGAATAAAGTAAATAGGATGGTATTAGTATCGCTTGGAGGTCAAAGGGGTATATCATGCAGGGTGGACAGCATGAGGTAAAAAGAGTAATAATACCTGATAAATGGAGGTCCTGTAGAGAGGTGCAACAGAGCGCCGGCAGGGAAGTGTTGTAGCTAGTCCCGCCATTGCTCAGGTTTAAATGTGTGTAGGAAGTGATGTCAGCTGAGCGGGCCATAATGTGGGATGGATGCGCTCAGCTGCGGAATAGTGATTAGGGCCAGGTAAGGGGATGGTGGCTCAGAGGCCTTAGATTTAGGACTTTCGGCTATCCGATACATACTTACCACTACCTCCCTTTACCCTACAGACCTTTCTGCATTCATTATTAATGCTCTTAACTTTATTCTTAATCATAAATTTTTTTCCTTTGATGGTTCCCACTACCTCCAAGTACAGGGCGTGGCCATGGGCACTTGCTGCGCACCGGCCTACGCTAATCTGTACTTGGGGGAGTGGGAACGCCTCCTGTTCGCAGATCCCTCTGCCAACATGTATACCAAACATATTGTCACCTTTCGTCGATACATCGATGACATCCTTATTGTCTGGCAGGGACCCAGTCAAACCTTACAGGACTTCTTGACCTATCTCAACACTTCCAATCAATTAAATCTGAGATTTACTATGACATACAGTCCAACATCTATTTGTTTTTTAGACCTTACCCTTATGAAAGACTTGGAAGGTCATATCCAAAGTCACCTATACCGTAAACCCACTGCAGGCAACACTATTTTGGCTGCCTCAAGTTTTCATCCCGAACCCCTCCTTAACTCTATTCCATATGCCCAATACCTTCGTGCCCGCCGCAATTGTTCAACCGAGGCCTCCTTTGAAAACGAGGCCTCTGTTTTACGAAGCAGGCTGCGAGAACGAGGATACCCACATACAATTTTGAAAATCGCATATAAAAAAGCGAAATCCAAAACACGTACCTCTTTACTTTTTTCCTCCAAACCCTATAAAAAGATGTAATAAGATGTCGAAGTGTTGTTGCCCTGCATTTCACTTTGTGCAGGCAAATAATAGCGTGTTGGCAAGTGAGTCACAGTACCATATAAATGGATGGGGCACCCCCTATTGAATAGAGACAAACAATGCATTGGAATAGCAAATACAGCAATATTCACATATTTATGAAAGTAAAAAAAAAAAAGCATTTGCATTGATCAGTTTGAATAGTAATAAGTCAAACAGTACAAACAATACAGTGAGGCTATTATATTGAGTAGGCATGTTTGTTGAATCACTAAACAGATGCATTTGGGTAGGTATGAAAATATGGTGAAACGCAGTTACTGTCGTATAAGTAAACTGTTAGCAAAAGTAAATAGGGTCCCGATGTAGGGATACTACAGGGGGCCTAACATGGTTATAGGAGGGTTATAGATCAAGTTCACATACCTCTGATTCAAAGCCTTCGAGATAAGGCTTGAAGTTAAATGCCTCGTTGAGGCCTGGGGGGGATGTAGCATTGAGATGGAATATCCATCTAAGCTCACTTTGAAGTAAGGCTTTATTGTAATCGCCTCCTCGATTGGGTGGGGGGATATGGTCCAGTGCTCTAAATATAATTTGGGGGGTTGAGTCCTGATGGACAATTGCACAGTGTCGCCCTAAGGGGAGGTCGGGGTCTTTTTGGTTGATACTCAAGGTATGTCGATAAATGCGTTTCCAAAAAGGCAATTTGGTTTTCCCAACATAAAAACACCCACATTCACATTCTAATAAGTATACAATGTCGACTGAGCGGCAGTTGACAAAATGTTGGGGGAAAAAAGGTTGTCCATTAGGTAGGGTATTGGATCTGTTGGATTTGGATAGGTACCTGCAGTATTTGCATTTCCCGCATGGGAATGTCCCTTTGGTTTGTTTGTGTAGATAGTTGGCTGCAGTATATTCGCTTCTAATTAGTTTGTCACGGAGAGAGGGAGCTCGTCTATAGGTAAGTAGGGGATGTGTCGGAACAAATGGGGACAGAGAATGGTCTGTGGTTAGAATATGCCAATGTTTCTCTAAAATCTGAGTAATTGAGGAATGTTGTTCACAGTAATTAGTAATGATTCTCAAAGGGGTATTTGTAGCCTTGGGTTTGGAGGAAAAAAGTAAAGAGGTACGTGTTTTGGATTTCGCTTTTTTAAATGCGATTTTCAAAATTGTATGTGGGTATCCTCGTTCTCGCAGCCTGCTTCGTAAAACAGAGGCCTCGTTTTCAAAGGAGGCCTCGGTTGAACAATTGCGGCGGGCACGAAGGTATTGGGCATATGGAATAGAGTTAAGGAGGGGTTCGGGATGAAAACTTGAGGCAGCCAAAATAGTGTTGCCTGCAGTGGGTTTACGGTATAGGTGACTTTGGATATGACCTTCCAAGTCTTTCATAAGGGTAAGGTCTAAAAAACAAATAGATGTTGGACTGTATGTCATAGTAAATCTCAGATTTAATTGATTGGAAGTGTTGAGATAGGTCAAGAAGTCCTGTAAGGTTTGACTGGGTCCCTGCCAGACAATAAGGATGTCATCGATGTATCGACGAAAGGTGACAATATGTTTGGTATACATGTTGGCAGAGGGATCTGCGAACAGGAGGCGTTCCCACTCCCCCAAGTACAGATTAGCGTAGGCCGGTGCGCAGCAAGTGCCCATGGCCACGCCCTGTACTTGGAGGTAGTGGGAACCATCAAAGGAAAAAAAAATTATGATTAAGAATAAAGTTAAGAGCATTAATAATGAATGCAGAAAGGTCTGTAGGGTAAAGGGAGGTAGTGGTAAGTATGTATCGGATAGCCGAAAGTCCTAGGGAGTGGGGAATCGAGCTGTATAGTGCCTCGACGTCGATCGCGACAAGAAGAGTGTCGGGACCGATAGTCAAGGAAGACAGACATTGTAAGAGATGAGTAGTATCCTGTATATAGGAAGGAAGTTGAGTGACTAAAGGTTGCAATAGTTTGTCAATGTATCGACTAAGGTTGTCTGTAAGAGAGCCTCTTCCGGAAACTATGGGCCTGCCTGGTGGTCTGGGTAGGTTTTTATGCACCTTGGGTAGTGCGTAAAACGTAGCTATGCGTGGAAATTTGGTTCTAACATAATCACTAGTGTGTTTGTCTAATACCCCTTGAGTAGTGGCGGAGTCTATGAGTATGTATAGTTGTTGTTGTGCTGAGGCGATGAAGGATATGGGAATCTTTTTGTACCATTCCTTGTTTTGTAGGATATCATGGCACATTTGAATGTAGTCTGCTCTGTCAAGTATAACTATATTTCCGCCTTTATCGGCGGGTTTTATAATTATTGTAGAGTTAGTTTTTAAGTTTTGGAGGGCGAGGTGTTGGTTGTATGAGAAATTTCTTGCCTTGGATCGGTTGGGGTGAGTTTTTAGATTACGGATTTCCCGTGTCACTGCCTGCAGGAATAGTGCCGCTCGTGGGTTGGTGCTGGGAGGTGGAAAAAAACTAGATTTCTTTTTTATGGTTATTTTGGGAGGTGGCCGTGGTGAAATAGGAGGGTCATCCTCAGTGCTGGCTAAGAGAGTGTCAAGATCCAAAGTATCTATTAGGTTGGAGTTATCACTTTCCTCCAAAAGTTCAGTTAACTGTTGGAGGGCAGTGGTCTCTGCTGCAGAGTGTGAGAGAGAATCTGGGAAGGGATTGGGTGTGTATATACTGTGTAGTAAGAGTTTCCGAACAAATAGATGAATGTCTTTGATGACAGTAAATTTGTCTATGTGAGATACAGGGCAAAAGGTGAGTCCCTTTTCAAGGACTGAAATTTCATGCTTGGTGAGTGGGTGATTAGAAAGGTTGATGATATTACAAGAAGGCGACTTTATCTGGGTGTTCTTTTCGGTTGGTGAGAGTTGTTGTGTTGGATTCTTTGTGATGCTCGCATTAAATCTAAAAAATCAGGGTGTTGGGAGGAGGAGGGTAGGGAATGTGATCTGGAGGTCTTCGAGGACGAGGAAGCGGCCGACGGATGTCTAGCCGGTGAGTCGTCGGTCGGTCCCTCGAGATCGGAGACCTCGTCACTGGATAGGTTAGGTGTGCGACCTCTTTTGGGGTTACGTGTACCCCGTGTAAAGTTAGGTTTGGGTGCAACATGTGAAGTACCTGTGTTGCGGTCGGCAGTGGACTTGGGAGGCACTGGTTTAGAGGCAAAGCGTGCAGAAGCTGGTGGGCGTGCAGCACGGTTGGCCTCATTCCATTTATAGGCTCTTTCCTCTTGAAATGCTTTTTTGTCGCGGAAGAATTTTTTGTCCTTCTGTGACAAAGTATCATGGTTGAATTTGTCAAAACGTGTTTTAAGTTGGAGGTCCAACGTTTTGTATAGTGGATGATCCAAAAATTGTGTGAGTTGGGTATTAATTGATGCGAGTTTGGCATCAAGGCCGGACATTTGTGTCTCATATTGTTGTATCAAAAGGTTCATTAAGTCAATAGAACATTGTTTGAGGACATCCTCCCAGGCCTGTTTGAAGTCTGGGGGAATGTCCTGAAACGTGGGGAAAATTTGGACCCTGAGGCCAAAAGGGTTAATACCGTGAGCAATATAGTCCTTAAAGGACTTAATGTGCCAGAAGAGGGAGGCTTTCTTCTGGATGGTATGTGTAAGATTGAGAAAAACAAATCGCAATTGGGATTCAATAAATTCGTTAGACTGAAATTGCTGTAAGGTGCTAGTCATGCGGGTCTCCCAATCCTCACCAAGGAAGATTGCCATGATGGTTGGAAGGGGGGTAGGGGGGTGTTCCCAAAAACAAGTTCAAGATAATAGTTAAAAGATTATTAATGCAAGAAAAAGTCAATATTAGTATTTAAACTAAACTCTATGTAGAGGCATTGGTGTATTAGAGGTAAATAATGCCTGCAATTGCTTGCTCAGATAGGGGATTTTGATGGGGTAACCATAGATAAATCAGAGCAAAATATTTGATGAGCAAGTAATTGATGGCAAATGGGTCTATCGCTTCTCACATATGAAAAATATATATTTGTGAAGGCCTAGTGTGCATTAACACGGCCTATACCCCTGAGAGAAGCTTAAACAGATAGACATAGAGAGTATATGCATATAAACAAAAAGTAAATTTTATTGGGGCAATGAGCCCGAAAATGAATTGGGTAAATTGAGTAAATAGGCATACAGTTTTACAAAGAATCAAGAAATATACATGAAAACGTATGTGACCATAGACATGTACATAAAATGCAGAATTTGCACAACAACTTGCGATATTATCAAGGTCTTTCAGGGAAATGCCGACATGTTTCGGACGGACGTCCTTTTTCAAGGCAATAACAATTCCTGTGTTTGCTCAATAGTACTGTATAAAACAGAGTAAGGGCATTAGTATACAACATATTGTATTAGTAAGTGTAGAGCCTGTCTTTAAACCACTAAATGATAAAGGTACTCACTTGCAAAACACTGAAGAAAAGGGCCCAAATAGCCTGGTGGTCTTGGGGTACAGAAGTATGGTCTCGGTATGTTCACAAGATATAAATTGGTCTATGCTGTTAAAAGCAAACGGCTGCTGAACATTTGGTAGGCTGCAAGATCTCCAGCCATGCACCATTAGGTTGCAATGGCTATATGTGCCTGGGCCAGAGTAGTATATGGCTGGGGAGTGGAATAAAGTAAATAGGATGGTATTAGTATCGCTTGGAGGTCAAAGGGGTATATCATGCAGGGTGGACAGCATGAGGTAAAAAGAGTAATAATACCTGATAAATGGAGGTCCTGTAGAGAGGTGCAACAGAGCGCCGGCAGGGAAGTGTTGTAGCTAGTCCCGCCATTGCTCAGGTTTAAATGTGTGTAGGAAGTGATGTCAGCTGAGCGGGCCATAATGTGGGATGGATGCGCTCAGCTGCGGAATAGTGATTAGGGCCAGGTAAGGGGATGGTGGCTCAGAGGCCTTAGATTTTTTCCCCTATGAGATCTCAGAAGCGGCGGCGCCGCGCGTCGTCACGCCCGAGGGGGCGGGGCCTCGTGCGGCATCGGAGCGTCACCGACGCGGGCAGACTAACCCCTCCCCGCTTGCTGGAACGCAAGCGGAGGGCGCATAGATGGAGACGTGCACCTCAATGGGTATGTGTTGCGCATGCGCAGTAGGAAGTCCGTGCATGCGCACATTGTCTTACCCGCGCCGGGCAGCCTGGATAGACCAAATGTGAGCAAAAATATGCCGGAAATGGGTATAAAAAGATGTAATAAGATGTCGAAGTGTTGTTGCCCTGCATTTCACTTTGTGCAGGCAAATAATAGCGTGTTGGCAAGTGAGTCACAGTACCATATAAATGGATGGGGCACCCCCTATTGAATAGAGACAGACAATGCATTGGAATAGCAAATACAGCAATATTCACATATTTATGAAAGTAAAAAAAAAAAAAGCATTTGCATTGATCAGTTTGAATAGTAATAAGTCAAACAGTACAAACAATACAGTGAGGCTATTATATTGAGTAGGCATGTTTGTTGAATCACTAAACAGATGCATTTGGGTAGGTATGAAAATATGGTGAAACGCAGTTACTGTCGTATAAGTAAACTGTTAGCAAAAGTAAATAGGGTCCCGATGTAGGGATACTACAGGGGGCCTAACATGGTTATAGAAGGGTTATAGATCAAGTTCACATACCCCTGATTCAAAGCCTTCGAGATAAGGCTTGAAGTTAAATGCCTCGTTGAGGCCTGGGGGGGATGTAGCATTGAGATGGAATATCCATCTAAGCTCACTTTGAAGTAAGGCTTTATTGTAATCGCCTCCTCGATTGGGTGGGGGGATATGGTCCAGTGCTCTAAATATAATTTGGGGGGTTGAGTCCTGATGGACAATTGCACAGTGTCGCCCTAAGGGGAGGTCGGGGTCTTTTTGGTTGATACTCAAGGTATGTCGATAAATGCGTTTCCAAAAAGGCAATTTGGTTTTCCCAACATAAAAACACCCACATTCACATTCTAATAAGTATACAATGCCGACTGAGCGGCATTTGACAAAATGTTGGGGGAAAAAAGGTTGTCCATTAGGTAGGGTATTGGATCTGTTGGATTTGGATAGGTACCTGCAGTATTTGCATTTCCCGCATGGGAATGTCCCTTTGGTTTGTTTGTGTAGATAGTTGGCTGCAGTATATTCGCTTCTAATTAGTTTGTCACGGAGAGAGGGAGCTCGTCTATAGGTAAGTAGGGGATGTGTCGGAACAAATGGGGACAGAGAATGGTCTGTGGTTAGAATATGCCAATGTTTCTCTAAAATCTGAGTAATTGAGGAATGTTGTTCACGGTAATTAGTAATGATTCTCAAAGGGGTATTTGTAGCCTTGGGTTTGGAGGAAAAAAGTAAAGCGGTACGTGTTTTGGATTTCGCTTTTTTATATGCGATTTTCAAAATTGTATGTGGGTATCCTCGTTCTCGCAGCCTGCTTCGTAAAACAGAGGCCTCGTTTTCAAAGGAGGCCTCGGTTGAACAATTGCGGCGGGCACGAAGGTATTGGGCATATGGAATAGAGTTAAGGAGGGGTTCGGGATGAAAACTTGAGGCAGCCAAAATAGTGTTGCCTGCAGTGGGTTTACGGTATAGGTGACTTTGGATATGACCTTCCAAGTCTTTCATAAGGGTAAGGTCTAAAAAACAAATAGATGTTGGACTGTATGTCATAGTAAATCTCAGATTTAATTGATTGGAAGTGTTGAGATAGGTCAAGAAGGCCTCGGTTGAACAATTGCGGCGGGCACGAAGGTATTGGGCATATGGAATAGAGTTAAGGAGGGGTTCGGGATGAAAACTTGAGGCAGCCAAAATAGTGTTGCCTGCAGTGGGTTTACGGTATAGGTGACTTTGGATATGACCTTCCAAGTCTTTCATAAGGGTAAGGTCTAAAAAACAAATAGATGTTGGACTGTATGTCATCGATGTATCGACGAAAGGTGACAATATGTTTGGTATACATGTTGGCAGAGGGATCTGCGAACAGGAGGCGTTCCCACTCCCCCAAGTACAGATTAGCGTAGGCCGGTGCGCAGCAAGTGCCCATGGCCACGCCCTGTACTTGGAGGTAGTGGGAACCATCAAAGGAAAAAAAATTATGATTAAGAATAAAGTTAAGAGCATTAATAATGAATGCAGAAAGGTCTGTAGGGTAAAGGGAGGTAGTGGTAAGTATGTATCGGATAGCCGAAAGTCCTAAATCTAAGGCCTCTGAGCCACCATCCCCTTACCTGGCCCTAATCACTATTCCGCAGCTGAGCGCATCCATCCCACATTATGGCCCGCTCAGCTGACATCACTTCCTACACACATTTAAACCTGAGCAATGGCGGGACTAGCTACAACACTTCCCTGCCGGCGCTCTGTTGCACCTCTCTACAGGACCTCCATTTATCAGGTATTATTACTCTTTTTACCTCATGCTGTCCACCCTGCATGATATACCCCTTTGACCTCCAAGCGATACTAATACCATCCTATTTACTTTATTCCACTCCCCAGCCATATACTACTCTGGCCCAGGCACATATAGCCATTGCAACCTAATGGTGCATGGCTGGAGATCTTGCAGCCTACCAAATGTTCAGCAGCCGTTTGCTTTTAACAGCATAGACCAGGGGTGCCCAACCCGTGGCCCGCGGGCCACTTGTGGCCCGCGGCGCCATCCGAGGTGGCCCGCCACGTCTTGCTCTGAGATGGCGGGTCGGGAAGCCCTGATCGCGGGTTCCCGACCCGCCATCTCCAAGCATCAGCGCTAACAACAGGGCCGCCGCTAAAGGAAGCAGAGCCGATGCTTCCTGTATAGCGCCGGCTCCTTCACAGGCGGAGTGATATCAAATGTACTCCGCCTGTGACAGGAATGTGTACTGCAGCTGCTGAGATCTCACAGCAGCCAGCAGTGCCAGTACCAGTACCCATCAGCAGTACCAGCCTGAAGTACCAGTACCAGCCAGAAGTACCAGTACCAGCCAGAAGTACCAGTACCAGCCAGCAGTATCAGTACCCACCAGTACCAGCCAGAAGTACCAGTACCCACCAGCAGTACCTGCCAGCAGTACCAGTACCCGCCAGCAGTATCAGTACCCACCAGCAGTACCCACCACCAGTACCAGCCAGCAGTACCAGTACTAGCCACCAGTACCCGCCAGCAGTACCAGTACCTGCCAGGAGTATCAGTACCCACCAGCAGTACCAGTGCCCACCACCAGTACTAGCCACCAGTACCCGCCAGCAGTACCAGTACCAGCCAGCTGTACCGGTACCCACCAGCAGTACTAGCCACCAGTACCAGTACCCGCCAGCAGTACCAGTACCTGCCAGCAGTATCAGTACCCACCAGCAGTACCCGCCAGCAGTACCAGTGCCCACCACCAGTACCCGCCAGCAGTATCAGTACCCGCCAGCAGTACCGGTACCCACCAGCAGTACTAGCCACCAGTACCAGTCACCAGTACCCGCCAGCAGTACCAGTACCCACCAGCAGTACCAGTACCTGCCAGCAGTATCAGTACCCACCAGCAGTACCCACCACCAGTACCCGCCAGCAGTACCAGTGCCCACCACCAGTACCTGCCAGCAGTACCAGCCAGCAGTACCAGTACCCACCAGCAGTACCAGTCACCAGTAACCGCCAGCAGTTTCAGTACCCGCCACCAGTACCAGCCAGCAGTACCAGTACCCATCAGCAGTACTAGCCACCAGTACCAGTCACCAGTATCAGTACCCACCAGCAGTATCAGTACCCACCACCAGTACCAGCCAGCAGTACCCACCAGCAGTACCAGCCAGCAGTAACAGTACCCACCAGCAGTACCAGTACCCACCACCAGTACCAGCCAGCAGTACCCACCAGCAGTACCAGCCAGCAGTACCAGTACCCACCAGCAGTACCAGCCACCAGTACCCATCACCAGTACCCGCCAGAAGTACCAGTACCCACCAGCAGTACCAGTACCAGCCAGCAGTACCCACCAGCAATACCAGTACCAGCCAGCAGTATCAGTACCCACCAACAGTACAAGTACCAGCCAGCAGTACCAGTACCCACCAGCAGTACTAGCCACCAGTACCCGCCAGCAGTACCAGTACCTGCCAGAAGTAGCAGTACCCACCAGCAGTACCCACCACCAGTACCCGCCAGCAGTACCAGTACCCACCAGCAGTACCTGCCAGCAGTACCAGTGCCCACCACCAGTACTAGCCACCAGTACCCGCCAGCAGTACCAGTACCAGCCAGCAGTACCAGCCAGCAGTACCAGTACCCGCCAGCAGCGCCAGTACCCGCCAGCAGCACCAGTACCCACCAGCACCCGCCAGCAGTACCAGTAGCTGCAAGCAGTTTCAGCCAGCAGTATCAGTACCCGCCAGCAGTACCAGTACCTGCCAGCAGTACCAGTACCAGCCAGCAGTACCAGCCAGCAGTACCCAACAGCAGTACCAGCCAACAGTACCAGCCCTGGAGGACCGCCAGCAGCAGCCACCAGTTATAACCACCTGGGGGACAGCAGCAACCAGCTGCAGGAATCCTGAGGAAGAAGTGATGATCAAGGTCAGTTGAGGAGCAGGTAAACCGCTGTGCATCAGTGTGAAAGCAGCCTTAGTCCCCTTTCACACGATCGGTCCGATCGGTTCTGCCTGTCTGTTTTTCAGGCGGACCCAATCAGACCCTCCATTCACCTCTATAGAGCGGCAGATGTATACAGACTCATGTCTGCTTACACCCGCCTATCTGCAATCCGATCTGCTTAAAAAACAGAAGGGGATCTGTCCCCTTCTGTCTGGGCAGATCGGAGGGCCCTTAGGGTAGAGCGGGCTGCATCTGTGTCTGCTCTACAAATGCAGAGTGGACACAGACCTGCCATCCGCCCGCTACGCATATTGTGGCCCGCGACCAGTTACCAAGTCGCTAAAGTGGCCCTCGCTCCTCAAAAGGTTGGGCACCCCTGGCATAGACCAATTTATATCTTGTGAACATACCGAGACCATACTTCTGTACCCCAAGACCACCGGGCTATTTGGGCCCTTTTCTTCAGTGTTTTGCAAGTGAGTACCTTTATCATTTAGTGGTTTAAAGACAGGCTCTACACTTACTAATACAATATGTTGTATACTAATGCCCTTACTCTGTTTTATACAGTACTATTGAGCAAACACAGGAATTGTTATTGCCTTGAAAAAGGACGTCCGTCCGAAACATGTCGGCATTTCCCTGAAAGACCTTGATAATATCGCAAGTTGTTGTGCAAATTCTGCATTTTATGTACATGTCTATGGTCACATACGTTTCCATGTATATTTCTTGATTCTTTGTAAAACTGTATGCCTATTTACTCAATTTACCCAATTCATTTTCGGGCTCATTGCCCCAATAAAATTTACTTTTTGTTTATATGCATATACTCTCTATGTCTATCTGTTTAAGCTTCTCTCAGGGGTATAGGCCGTGTTTTACTTTTTGTTTATATGCATATACTCTCTATGTCTATCTGTTTAAGCTTCTCTCAGGGGTATAGGCCGTGTTAATGCACACTAGGCCTTCACAAACTATATATTTTTTTTACTTTTCATACATATGCGAATATTGCTGTATTTGCTAATTCCAATGCATGTGTTTTCGTCTAATCAATAGGGGGTGCCCCATCGCCATTTATATGGTACTGTGAACCACTTGCCAACACACGCGTATTATTTGCCTGCACACAAAGTTGAAAAGCAGGGCAACAACACTTTCGAACATCTTATCTACATCTTTTTTATAAGGTTTGGAGGAAAAAAGTAAAGGATAAGGATGTATTCGTGTTTTGGATTTCGCTTTTTTATATGCAATTTTCAAAATTGTATGTGGGTATCCTCGTTCTCCCGCAGCCTGCTTCGTAAAACAGAGGCCCTCGTTTTCAAAGGAGGCCTCTGTTGAACAATTGCCGGCGGAGGCACGAAGGTATTGGGCATATGGAATAGAGTTAAAGGAGGGGTTCGGGATGAAAACTTGAGGCATCCAAATATAGTGGTGCCTGCAGTGGGGTTTACAGGTATTCGTGACTTTGGATATGACCTTCCAAGTCTTTCATAAGGGTAAGGTCTAAAAAACAAATAGAAGTTGGACTGTATGTCATAGTAAATCTCAGATTTAATTGATAGGAAGTGTTGAGATAGGTCAAGAAGTCCTGTAAGGTTTGACTGGGTCCCTGCCAGACAATAAGGATGTCATCGATGTATCGACGAAAGGTGACAATATGTTTGGTATACATGTTGGCAGAGGGATCTGCGAACAGGGAGGCGTTCCCACTCCCCCAAGTACAGAATAGCGTAGGCCGGTGCGCAGCAAGTGCCCATGGCCACGCCCTGTACTTGGAGGTAGTGGGAACCATCAAAGGAAAAAAAATTATGATTAAGAATAAAGTTAAGAGCATTAATAATGAATGCAGAAAGGTCTGTAGGGTAAAGGGAGGTAGTGGTAAGTATGTATCGGATAGCCGAAAGTCCTAAATCTAAGGCCTCTGAGCCACCATCCCCTTACCTGGCCCTAATCACTATTCCGCAGCTGAGCGCATCCATCCCACATTATGGCCCGCTCAGCTGACATCACTTCCTACACACATTTAAACCTGAGCAATGGCGGGACTAGCTACAACACTTCCCTGCCGGCGCTCTGTTGCACCTCTCTACAGGACCTCCATTTATCAGGTATTATTACTCTTTTTACCTCATGCTGTCCACCCTGCATGATATACCCCTTTGACCTCCAAGCGATACTAATACCATCCTATTTACTTTATTCCACTCCCCAGCCATATACTACTCTGGCCCAGGCACATATAGCCATTGCAACCTAATGGTGCATGGCTGGAGATCTTGCAGCCTACCAAATGTTCAGCAGCCGTTTGCTTTTAACAGCATAGACCAGGGGTGCCCAACCCGTGGCCCGCGGGCCACTTGTGGCCCGCGGCGCCATCCGAGGTGGCCCGCCACGTCTTGCTCTGAGATGGCGGGTCGGGAAGCCCTGATCGCGGGTTTCCCGACCCGCCATCTCCAAGCATCAGCGCTAACAACAGGGCCGCCGCTAAAGGATGCAGAGCCGATGCTTCCTGTATAGCGCCGGCTCCTTCACAGGCGGAGTGATATCAAATGTACTCCGCCTGTGACAGGAATGTGTACTGCAGCTGCTGAGATCTCACAGCAGCCAGCAGTGCCAGTACCAGTACCCCATCAGCAGTACCAGCCTGAAGTACCATTACCAGCCAGAAGTACCAGTACCAGCCAAGAGTACCAGTACTAGCCAGCAGTATCAGTACCCACCATACCAGCCAGAAGTACCAGTACCCACCAGCAGTACCTGCCAGCAGTACCAGTACCCGCCAGCAGTATCAGTACCCACCAGCAGTACACACCACCAGTACCAGCCAGCAGTACCAGTATTAGCCACCAGTACCCGCCAGCAGTACCAGTACCTGCCATGAGTATCAGTCATTGCCCACCCCCAATAAAATTTACTTTTTGTTTATATGCATATACTACCCGCCAGCAGGACCTCTATGTCTATCTGTTTAAGCTTCTCTCAGGGGTATAGCCGTGTTAATGCACACTAGGCCTTCACAAATATACCCACCGACCATTTTTCATATGTGAGAAGCGATAGACCCATTTGCCATCAATTACTTGCTCATCATGTACTCTTGCAGAAGTTAAGTGCAGTACCAGTGTTTTGCAAGTGAGTACCTTTATCATTTAGTGGTTTAAAGACAGGCTCTACACTTACTAATACAATATGTTGTATACTAATGCCCTTACTCTGTTTTATACAGTACTATTGAGCAAACACAGGAATTGTTATTGCCTTGAAAAAGGACGTCCGTCCGAAACATGTCGGCATTTCCCTGAAAGACCTTGATAATATCGCAAGTTGTTGTGCAAATTCTGCATTTTATGTACATGTCTATGGTCACATACGTTTCCATGTATATTTCTTGATTCTTTGTAAAACTGTATGCCTATCTGTTTAAGCTTCTCTCAGGGGTATAGGCCGTGTTAATGCACACTAGGCCTTCACAAATATATATTTTTCATATGTGAGAAGCGATAGACCCATTTGCCATCAATTACTTGCTCATCAAATATTTTGCTCTGATTTATCTATGGTTACCCCATCAAAATCCCCTATCTGAGCAAGCAATTGCAGGCATTATTTACCTCTAATACACCAATGCCTCTACATAGAGTTTAGTTTAAATACTAATATTGACTTTTTCTTGCATTAATAATCTTTTAACTATTATCTTGAACTTGTTTTTGGGAACACCCCCCTACCCCCCTTCCAACCATCATGGCAATCTTCCTTGGTGAGGATTGGGAGACCCGCATGACTAGCACCTTACAGCAATTTCAGTCTAACGAATTTATTGAATCCCAATTGCGATTTGTTTTTCTCAATCTTACACATACCATCCAGAAGAAAGCCTCCCTCTTCTGGCACATTAAGTCCTTTAAGGACTATATTGCTCACGGTATTAACCCTTTTGGCCTCAGGGTCCAAATTTTCCCCACGTTTCAGGACATTCCCCCAGACTTCAAACAGGCCTGGGAGGATGTCCTCAAACAATGTTCTATTGACTTAATGAACCTTTTGATACAACAATATGAGACACAAATGTCCGGCCTTGATGCCAAACTCGCATCAATTAATACCCAACTCACACAATTTTTGGATCATCCACTATACAAAACGTTGGACCTCCAACTTAAAACACGTTTTGACAAATTCAACCATGATACTTTGTCACAGAAGGACAAAAAATTCTTCCGCGACAAAAAAGCATTTCAAGAGGAAAGAGCCTATAAATGGAATGAGGCCAACCGTGCTGCACGCCCACCAGCTTCTGCACGCTTTGCCTCTAAACCAGTGCCTCCCAAGTCCACTGCCGACCGCAACACAGGTACTTCACATGTTGCACCCAAACCTAACTTTACACGGGGTACACGTAACCCCAAAAGAGGTCGCACACCTAACCTATCCAGTGACGAGGTCTCCGATCTCGAGGGACCGACCGACGACTCACCGGCTAGACATCCGTCGGCCGCTTCCTCGTCCTCGAAGACCTCCAGATCACATTCCCTACCCTCCTCCTCCCAACACCCTGATTTTTTAGATTTAATGCGAGCATCACAAAGAATCCAACACAACAACTCTCACCAACCGAAAAGAACACCCAGATAAAGTCGCCTTCTTGTAATATCATCAACCTTTCTAATCACCCACTCACCAAGCATGAAATTTCAGTCCTTGAAAAGGGACTCACCTTTTGCCCTGTATCTCACATAGACAAATTTACTGTCATCAAAGACATTCATCTATTTGTTCGGAAACTCTTACTACACAGTATATACACACCCAATCCCTTCCCAGATTCTCTCTCACACTCTGCAGCAGAGACCACTGCCCTCCAACAGTTAACTGAACTTTTGGAGGAAAGTGATAACTCCAACCTAATAGATACTTTAGATCTTGACACTCTCTTAGCCAGCACTGAGGATGACCCTCCTATTTCACCACGGCCACCTCCCAAAATAACCATAAAAAAGAAATCTAGTTTTTTTCCACCTCCCAGCACCAACCCACGAGCGGCACTATTCCTGCAGGCAGTGACACGGGAAATCCGTAATCTAAAAACTCACCCCAACCGATCCAAGGCAAGAAATTTCTCATACAACCAACACCTCGCCCTCCAAAACTTAAAAACTAACTCTACAATAATTATAAAACCCGCCGATAAAGGCGGAAATATAGTTATACTTGACAGAGCAGACTACATTCAAATGTGCCATGATATCCTACAAAACAAGGAATGGTACAAAAAGATTCCCATATCCTTCATCGCCTCAGCACAACAACAACTATACATACTCATAGACTCCGCCACTACTCAAGGGGTATTAGACAAACACACTAGTGATTATGTTAGAACCAAATTTCCACGCATAGCTACGTTTTACGCACTACCCAAGGTGCATAAAAACCTACCCAGACCACCAGGCAGGCCCATAGTTTCCGGAAGAGGCTCTCTTACAGACAACCTTAGTCGATACATTGACAAACTATTGCAACCTTTAGTCACTCAACTTCCTTCCTATATACGGGATACTACTCATCTCTTACAAGGTCTGTCTTCCTTGACTATCGGTCCCGACACTCTTCTTGTCGCGATCGACGTCGAGGCACTATACAGCTCGATTCCCCACTCCCTAGGACTTTCGGCTATCCGATACATACTTACCACTACCTCCCTTTACCCTACAGACCTTTCTGCATTCATTATTAATGCTCTTAACTTTATTCTTAATCATAATTTTTTTTCCTTTGATGGTTCCCACTACCTCCAAGTACAGGGCGTGGCCATGGGCACTTGCTGCGCACCGGCCTACGCTAATCTGTACTTGGGGGAGAGGGAACGCCTCCTGTTCGCAGATCCCTCTGCCAACATGTATACCAAACATATTGTCACCTTTCGTCGATACATCGATGACATCCTTATTGTCTGGCAGGGACCCAGTCAAACCTTACAGGACTTCTTGACCTATCTCAACACTTCCAATCAATTAAATCTGAGATTTACTATGACATACAGTCCAACATCTATTTGTTTTTTAGACCTTACCCTTATGAAAGACTTGGAAGGTCATATCCAAAGTCACCTATACCGTAAACCCACTGCAGGCAACACTATTTTGGCTGCCTCAAGTTTTCATCCCGAACCCCTCCTTAACTCTATTCCATATGCCCAATACCTTCGTGCCCGCCGCAATTGTTCAACCGAGGCCTCCTTTGAAAACGAGGCCTCTGTTTTACGAAGCAGGCTGCGAGAACGAGGATACCCACATACAATTTTGAAAATCGCATTTAAAAAAGCGAAATCCAAAACACGTACCTCTTTACTTTTTTCCTCCAAACCCAAGGCTACAAATACCCCTTTGAGAATCATTACTAATTACTGTGAACAACATTCCTCAATTACTCAGATTTTAGAGAAACATTGGCATATTCTAACCACAGACCATTCTCTGTCCCCATTTGTTCCGACACATCCCCTACTTACCTATAGACGAGCTCCCTCTCTCCGTGACAAACTAATTAGAAGCGAATATACTGCAGCCAACTATCTACACAAACAAACCAAAGGGACATTCCCATGCGGGAAATGCAAATACTGCAGGTACCTATCCAAATCCAACAGATCCAATACCCTACCTAATGGACAACCTTTTTTCCCCCAACATTTTGTCAACTGCCGCTCAGTCGGCATTGTATACTTATTAGAATGTGAATGTGGGTGTTTTTATGTTGGGAAAACCAAATTGCCTTTTTGGAAACGCATTTATCGACATACCTTGAGTATCAACCAAAAAGACCCCGACCTCCCCTTAGGGCGACACTGTGCAATTGTCCATCAGGACTCAACCCCCCAAATTATATTTAGAGCACTGGACCATATCCCCCCACCCAATCGAGGAGGCGATTACAATAAAGCCTTACTTCAAAGTGAGCTTAGATGGATATTCCATCTCAATGCTACATCCCCCCCAGGCCTCAACGAGGCATTTAACTTCAAGCCTTATCTCGAAGGCTTTGAATCAGAGGTATGTGAACTTGATCTATAACCCTCCTATAACCATGTTAGGCCCCCTGTAGTATCCCTACATCGGGACCCTATTTACTTTTGCTAACAGTTTACTTATACGACAGTAACTGCGTTTCACCATATTTTCATACCTACCCAAATGCATCTGTTTAGTGATTCAACAAACATGCCTACTCAATATAATAGCCTCACTGTATTGTTTGTACTGTTTGACTTATTACTATTCAAACTGATCAATGCAAATGCTTTTTTTTTTTTTTACTTTCATAAATATGTGAATATTGCTGTATTTGCTATTCCAATGCATTGTTTGTCTCTATTCAATAGGGGGTGCCCCATCCATTTATATGGTACTGTGACTCACTTGCCAACACGCTATTATTTGCCTGCACAAAGTGAAATGCAGGGCAACAACACTTCGACATCTTATTACATCTTTTTATAGGGTTTGGAGGAAAAAAGTAAAGAGGTACGTGTTTTGGATTTCGCTTTTTTATATGCGATTTTCAAAATTGTATGTGGGTATCCTCGTTCTCGCAGCCTGCTTCGTAAAACAGAGGCCTCGTTTTCAAAGGAGGCCTCGGTTGAACAATTGCGGCGGGCACGAAGGTATTGGGCATATGGAATAGAGTTAAGGAGGGGTTCGGGATGAAAACTTGAGGCAGCCAAAATAGTGTTGCCTGCAGTGGGTTTACGGTATAGGTGACTTTGGATATGACCTTCCAAGTCTTTCATAAGGGTAAGGTCTAAAAAACAAATAGATGTTGGACTGTATGTCATAGTAAATCTCAGATTTAATTGATTGGAAGTGTTGAGATAGGTCAAGAAGTCCTGTAAGGTTTGACTGGGTCCCTGCCAGACAATAAGGATGTCATCGATGTATCGACGAAAGGTGACAATATGTTTGGTATACATGTTGGCAGAGGGATCTGCGAACAGGAGGCGTTCCCACTCCCCCAAGTACAGATTAGCGTAGGCCGGTGCGCAGCAAGTGCCCATGGCCACGCCCTGTACTTGGAGGTAGTGGGAACCATCAAAGGAAAAAAAATTATGATTAAGAATAAAGTTAAGAGCATTAATAATGAATGCAGAAAGGTCTGTAGGGTAAAGGGAGGTAGTGGTAAGTATGTATCGGATAGCCGAAAGTCCTAAATCTAAGGCCTCTGAGCCACCATCCCCTTACCTGGCCCTAATCACTATTCCGCAGCTGAGCGCATCCATCCCACATTATGGCCCGCTCAGCTGACATCACTTCCTACACACATTTAAACCTGAGCAATGGCGGGACTAGCTACAACACTTCCCTGCCGGCGCTCTGTTGCACCTCTCTACAGGACCTCCATTTATCAGGTATTATTACTCTTTTTACCTCATGCTGTCCACCCTGCATGATATACCCCTTTGACCTCCAAGCGATACTAATACCATCCTATTTACTTTATTCCACTCCCCAGCCATATACTACTCTGGCCCAGGCACATATAGCCATTGCAACCTAATGGTGCATGGCTGGAGATCTTGCAGCCTACCAAATGTTCAGCAGCCGTTTGCTTTTAACAGCATAGACCAGGGGTGCCCAACCCGTGGCCCGCGGGCCACTTGTGGCCCGCGGCGCCATCCGAGGTGGCCCGCCACGTCTTGCTCTGAGATGGCGGGTCGGGAAGCCCTGATCGCGGGTTCCCGACCCGCCATCTCCAAGCATCAGCGCTAACAACAGGGCCGCCGCTAAAGGAAGCAGAGCCGATGCTTCCTGTATAGCGCCGGCTCCTTCACAGGCGGAGTGATATCAAATGTACTCCGCCTGTGACAGGAATGTGTACTGCAGCTGCTGAGATCTCACAGCAGCCAGCAGTGCCAGTACCAGTACCCATCAGCAGTACCAGCCTGAAGTACCAGTACCAGCCAGAAGTACCAGTACCAGCCAGAAGTACCAGTACCAGCCAGCAGTATCAGTACCCACCAGTACCAGCCAGAAGTACCAGTACCCACCAGCAGTACCTGCCAGCAGTACCAGTACCCGCCAGCAGTATCAGTACCCACCAGCAGTACCCACCACCAGTACCAGCCAGCAGTACCAGTACTAGCCACCAGTACCCGCCAGCAGTACCAGTACCTGCCAGGAGTATCAGTACCCACCACCAGTACCAGTGCCCACCACCAGTACTAGCCACCAGTACCCGCCAGCAGTACCAGTACCAGCCAGCTGTACCGGTACCCACCAGCAGTACTAGCCACCAGTACCAGTACCCGCCAGCAGTACCAGTACCTGCCAGCAGTATCAGTACCCACCAGCAGTACCCGCCAGCAGTACCAGTGCCCACCACCAGTACCCGCCAGCAGTATCAGTACCCGCCAGCAGTACCGGTACCCACCAGCAGTACTAGCCACCAGTACCAGTCACCAGTACCCGCCAGCAGTACCAGTACCCACCAGCAGTACCAGTACCTGCCAGCAGTATCAGTACCCACCAGCAGTACCCACCACCAGTACCCGCCAGCAGTACCAGTGCCCACCACCAGTACCTGCCAGCAGTACCAGCCAGCAGTACCAGTACCCACCAGCAGTACCAGTCACCAGTAACCGCCAGCAGTATCAGTACCCGCCACCAGTACCAGCCAGCAGTACCAGTACCCATCAGCAGTACTAGCCACCAGTACCAGTCACCAGTATCAGTACCCACCAGCAGTATCAGTACCCACCACCAGTACCAGCCAGCAGTACCCACCAGCAGTACCAGCCAGCAGTAACAGTACCCACCCACCAGCAGTACCAGCCAGCAGTAGCAGTACCAGCCAGCAGTACCAGTACCCACCAGCAGTACCAGCCACCAGTACCCATCACCAGTACCCGCCAGAAGTACCAGTACCCACCAGCAGTACCAGTACCAGCCAGCAGTACCCACCAGCAATACCAGTACCAGCCAGCAGTATCAGTACCCACCAACAGTACAAGTACCAGCCAGCAGTACCAGTACCCACCAGCAGTACTAGCCACCAGTACCCGCCAGCAGTACCAGTACCTGCCAGAAGTAGCAGTACCCACCAGCAGTACCCACCACCAGTACCCGCCAGCAGTACCAGTACCCACCAGCAGTACCTGCCAGCAGTACCAGTGCCCACCACCAGTACTAGCCACCAGTACCCGCCAGCAGTACCAGTACCAGCCAGCAGTACCAGCCAGCAGTACCAGTACCCGCCAGCAGCGCCAGTACCCGCCAGCAGCACCAGTACCCACCAGCACCCGCCAGCAGTACCAGTAGCTGCAAGCAGTTTCAGCCAGCAGTATCAGTACCCGCCAGCAGTACCAGTACCTGCCAGCAGTACCAGTACCAGCCAGCAGTACCAGCCAGCAGTACCCAACAGCAGTACCAGCCAACAGTACCAGCCCTGGAGGACCGCCAGCAGCAGCCACCAGTTATAACCACCTGGGGGACAGCAGCAACCAGCTGCAGGAATCCTGAGGAAGAAGTGATGATCAAGGTCAGTTGAGGAGCAGGTAAACCGCTGTGCATCAGTGTGAAAGCAGCCTTAGTCCCCTTTCACACGATCGGTCCGATCGGTTCTGCCTGTCTGTTTTTCAGGCGGACCCAATCAGACCCTCCATTCACCTCTATAGAGCGGCAGATGTATACAGACTCATGTCTGCTTACACCCGCCTATCTGCAATCCGATCTGCTTAAAAAACAGAAGGGGATCTGTCCCCTTCTGTCTGGGCAGATCGGAGGGCCCTTAGGGTAGAGCGGGCTGCATCTGTGTCTGCTCTACAAATGCAGAGTGGACACAGACCTGCCATCCGCCCGCTACGCATATTGTGGCCCGCGACCAGTTACCAAGTCGCTAAAGTGGCCCTCGCTCCTCAAAAGGTTATGCACCCCTGGCATAGACCAATTTATATCTTGTGAACATACCGAGACCATACTTCTGTACCCCAAGACCACCGGGCTATTTGGGCCCTTTTCTTCAGTGTTTTGCAAGTGAGTACCTTTATCATTTAGTGGTTTAAAGACAGGCTCTACACTTACTAATACAATATGTTGTATACTAATGCCCTTACTCTGTTTTATACAGTACTATTGAGCAAACACAGGAATTGTTATTGCCTTGAAAAAGGACGTCCGTCCGAAACATGTCGGCATTTCCCTGAAAGACCTTGATAATATCGCAAGTTGTTGTGCAAATTCTGCATTTTATGTACATGTCTATGGTCACATACGTTTCCATGTATATTTCTTGATTCTTTGTAAAACTGTATGCCTATTTACTCAATTTACCCAATTCATTTTCGGGCTCATTGCCCCAATAAAATTTACTTTTTGTTTATATGCATATACTCTCTATGTCTATCTGTTTAAGCTTCTCTCAGGGGTATAGGCCGTGTTAATGCACACTAGGCCTTCACAAATATATATTTTTCATATGTGAGAAGCGATAGACCCATTTGCCATCAATTACTTGCTCATCAAATATTTTGCTCTGATTTATCTATGGTTACCCCATCAAAATCCCCTATCTGAGCAAGCAATTGCAGGCATTATTTACCTCTAATACACCAATGCCTCTACATAGAGTTTAGTTTAAATACTAATATTGACTTTTTCTTGCATTAATAATCTTTTAACTATTATCTTGAACTTGTTTTTGGGAACACCCCCCTACCCCCCTTCCAACCATCATGGCAATCTTCCTTGGTGAGGATTGGGAGACCCGCATGACTAGCACCTTACAGCAATTTCAGTCTAACGAATTTATTGAATCCCAATTGCGATTTGTTTTTCTCAATCTTACACATACCATCCAGAAGAAAGCCTCCCTCTTCTGGCACATTAAGTCCTTTAAGGACTATATTGCTCACGGTATTAACCCTTTTGGCCTCAGGGTCCAAATTTTCCCCACGTTTCAGGACATTCCCCCAGACTTCAAACAGGCCTGGGAGGATGTCCTCAAACAATGTTCTATTGACTTAATGAAACTTTTGATACAACAATATGAGACACAAATGTCCGGCCTTGATGCCAAACTCGCATCAATTAATACCCAACTCACACAATTTTTGGATCATCCACTATACAAAACGTTGGACCTCCAACTTAAAACACGTTTTGACAAATTCAACCATGATACTTTGTCACAGAAGGACAAAAAATTCTTCCGCGACAAAAAAGCATTTCAAGAGGAAAGAGCCTATAAATGGAATGAGGCCAACCGTGCTGCACGCCCACCAGCTTCTGCACGCTTTGCCTCTAAACCAGTGCCTCCCAAGTCCACTGCCGACCGCAACACAGGTACTTCACATGTTGCACCCAAACCTAACTTTACACGGGGTACACGTAACCCCAAAAGAGGTCGCACACCTAACCTATCCAGTGACGAGGTCTCCGATCTCGAGGGACCGACCGACGACTCACCGGCTAGACATCCGTCGGCCGCTTCCTCGTCCTCGAAGACCTCCAGATCACATTCCCTACCCTCCTCCTCCCAACACCCTGATTTTTTAGATTTAATGCGAGCATCACAAAGAATCCAACACAACAACTCTCACCAACCGAAAAGAACACCCAGATAAAGTCGCCTTCTTGTAATATCATCAACCTTTCTAATCACCCACTCACCAAGCATGAAATTTCAGTCCTTGAAAAGGGACTCACCTTTTGCCCTGTATCTCACATAGACAAATTTACTGTCATCAAAGACATTCATCTATTTGTTCGGAAACTCTTACTACACAGTATATACACACCCAATCCCTTCCCAGATTCTCTCTCACACTCTGCAGCAGAGACCACTGCCCTCCAACAGTTAACTGAACTTTTGGAGGAAAGTGATAACTCCAACCTAATAGATACTTTAGATCTTGACACTCTCTTAGCCAGCACTGAGGATGACCCTCCTATTTCACCACGGCCACCTCCCAAAATAACCATAAAAAAGAAATCTAGTTTTTTTCCACCTCCCAGCACCAACCCACGAGCGGCACTATTCCTGCAGGCAGTGACACGGGAAATCCGTAATCTAAAAACTCACCCCAACCGATCCAAGGCAAGAAATTTCTCATACAACCAACACCTCGCCCTCCAAAACTTAAAAACTAACTCTACAATAATTATAAAACCCGCCGATAAAGGCGGAAATATAGTTATACTTGACAGAGCAGACTACATTCAAATGTGCCATGATATCCTACAAAACAAGGAATGGTACAAAAAGATTCCCATATCCTTCATCGCCTCAGCACAACAACAACTATACATACTCATAGACTCCGCCACTACTCAAGGGGTATTAGACAAACACACTAGTGATTATGTTAGAACCAAATTTCCACGCATAGCTACGTTTTACGCACTACCCAAGGTGCATAAAAACCTACCCAGACCACCAGGCAGGCCCATAGTTTCCGGAAGAGGCTCTCTTACAGACAACCTTAGTCGATACATTGACAAACTATTGCAACCTTTAGTCACTCAACTTCCTTCCTATATACGGGATACTACTCATCTCTTACAAGGTCTGTCTTCCTTGACTATCGGTCCCGACACTCTTCTTGTCGCGATCGACGTCGAGGCACTATACAGCTCGATTCCCCACTCCCTAGGACTTTCGGCTATCCGATACATACTTACCACTACCTCCCTTTACCCTACAGACCTTTCTGCATTCATTATTAATGCTCTTAACTTTATTCTTAATCATAATTTTTTTTCCTTTGATGGTTCCCACTACCTCCAAGTACAGGGCGTGGCCATGGGCACTTGCTGCGCACCGGCCTACGCTAATCTGTACTTGGGGGAGTGGGAACGCCTCCTGTTCGCAGATCCCTCTGCCAACATGTATACCAAACATATTGTCACCTTTCGTCGATACATCGATGACATCCTTATTGTCTGGCAGGGACCCAGTCAAACCTTACAGGACTTCTTGACCTATCTCAACACTTCCAATCAATTAAATCTGAGATTTACTATGACATACAGTCCAACATCTATTTGTTTTTTAGACCTTACCCTTATGAAAGACTTGGAAGGTCATATCCAAAGTCACCTATACCGTAAACCCACTGCAGGCAACACTATTTTGGCTGCCTCAAGTTTTCATCCCGAACCCCTCCTTAACTCTATTCCATATGCCCAATACCTTCGTGCCCGCCGCAATTGTTCAACCGAGGCCTCCTTTGAAAACGAGGCCTCTGTTTTACGAAGCAGGCTGCGAGAACGAGGATACCCACATACAATTTTGAAAATCGCATTTAAAAAAGCGAAATCCAAAACACGTACCTCTTTACTTTTTTCCTCCAAACCCAAGGCTACAAATACCCCTTTGAGAATCATTACTAATTACTGTGAACAACATTCCTCAATTACTCAGATTTTAGAGAAACATTGGCATATTCTAACCACAGACCATTCTCTGTCCCCATTTGTTCCGACACATCCCCTACTTACCTATAGACGAGCTCCCTCTCTCCGTGACAAACTAATTAGAAGCGAATATACTGCAGCCAACTATCTACACAAACAAACCAAAGGGACATTCCCATGCGGGAAATGCAAATACTGCAGGTACCTATCCAAATCCAACAGATCCAATACCCTACCTAATGGACAACCTTTTTTCCCCCAACATTTTGTCAACTGCCGCTCAGTCGGCATTGTATACTTATTAGAATGTGAATGTGGGTGTTTTTATGTTGGGAAAACCAAATTGCCTTTTTGGAAACGCATTTATCGACATACCTTGAGTATCAACCAAAAAGACCCCGACCTCCCCTTAGGGCGACACTGTGCAATTGTCCATCAGGACTCAACCCCCCAAATTATATTTAGAGCACTGGACCATATCCCCCCACCCAATCGAGGAGGCGATTACAATAAAGCCTTACTTCAAAGTGAGCTTAGATGGATATTCCATCTCAATGCTACATCCCCCCCAGGCCTCAACGAGGCATTTAACTTCAAGCCTTATCTCGAAGGCTTTGAATCAGAGGTATGTGAACTTGATCTATAACCCTCCTATAACCATGTTAGGCCCCCTGTAGTATCCCTACATCGGGACCCTATTTACTTTTGCTAACAGTTTACTTATACGACAGTAACTGCGTTTCACCATATTTTCATACCTACCCAAATGCATCTGTTTAGTGATTCAACAAACATGCCTACTCAATATAATAGCCTCACTGTATTGTTTGTACTGTTTGACTTATTACTATTCAAACTGATCAATGCAAATGCTTTTTTTTTTTTTTTTACTTTCATAAATATGTGAATATTGCTGTATTTGCTATTCCAATGCATTGTTTGTCTCTATTCAATAGGGGGTGCCCCATCCATTTATATGGTACTGTGACTCACTTGCCAACACGCTATTATTTGCCTGCACAAAGCACAAAGTGCACAAAAATGCAGGGCAACAACACTTCGACATCTTATTACATCTTTTTATAGGGTTTGGAGGAAAAAAGTAAAGAGGTACGTGTTTTGGATTTCGCTTTTTTATATGCGATTTTCAAAATTGTATGTGGGTATCCTCGTTCTCGCAGCCTGCTTCGTAAAACAGAGGCCTCGTTTTCAAAGGAGGCCTCGGTTGAACAATTGCGGCGGGCACGAAGGTATTGGGCATATGGAATAGAGTTAAGGAGGGGTTCGGGATGAAAACTTGAGGCAGCCAAAATAGTGTTGCCTGCAGTGGGTTTACGGTATAGGTGACTTTGGATATGACCTTCCAAGTCTTTCATAAGGGTAAGGTCTAAAAAACAAATAGATGTTGGACTGTATGTCATAGTAAATCTCAGATTTAATTGATTGGAAGTGTTGAGATAGGTCAAGAAGTCCTGTAAGGTTTGACTGGGTCCCTGCCAGACAATAAGGATGTCATCGATGTATCGACGAAAGGTGACAATATGTTTGGTATACATGTTGGCAGAGGGATCTGCGAACAGGAGGCGTTCCCACTCCCCCAAGTACAGATTAGCGTAGGCCGGTGCGCAGCAAGTGCCCATGGCCACGCCCTGTACTTGGAGGTAGTGGGAACCATCAAAGGAAAAAAAAATTATGATTAAGAATAAAGTTAAGAGCATTAATAATGAATGCAGAAAGGTCTGTAGGGTAAAGGGAGGTAGTGGTAAGTATGTATCGGATAGCCGAAAGTCCTAAATCTAAGGCCTCTGAGCCACCATCCCCTTACCTGGCCCTAATCACTATTCCGCAGCTGAGCGCATCCATCCCACATTATGGCCCGCTCAGCTGACATCACTTCCTACACACATTTAAACCTGAGCAATGGCGGGACTAGCTACAACACTTCCCTGCCGGTGCTCTGTTGCACCTCTCTACAGGACCTCCATTTATCAGGTATTATTACTCTTTTTACCTCATGCTGTCCACCCTGCATGATATACCCCTTTGACCTCCAAGCGATACTAATACCATCCTATTTACTTTATTCCACTCCCCAGCCATATACTACTCTGGCCCAGGCACATATAGCCATTGCAACCTAATGGTGCATGGCTGGAGATCTTGCAGCCTACCAAATGTTCAGCAGCCGTTTGCTTTTAACAGCATAGACCAATTTATATCTTGTGAACATACCGAGACCATACTTCTGTACCCCAAGACCACCGGGCTATTTGGGCCCTTTTCTTCAGTGTTTTGCAAGTGAGTACCTTTATCATTTAGTGGTTTAAAGACAGGCTCTACACTTACTAATACAATATGTTGTATACTAATGCCCTTACTCTGTTTTATACAGTACTATTGAGCAAACACAGGAATTGTTATTGCCTTGAAAAAGGACGTCCGTCCGAAACATGTCGGCATTTTCCTGAAAGACCTTGATAATATCGCAAGTTGTTGTGCAAATTCTGCATTTTATGTACATGTCTATGGTCACATACGTTTTCATGTATATTTCTTGATTCTTTGTAAAACTGTATGCCTATTTACTCAATTTACCCAATTCATTTTCGGGCTCATTGCCCCAATAAAATTTACTTTTTGTTTATATGCATATACTCTCTATGTCTATCTGTTTAAGCTTCTCTCAGGGGTATAGGCCGTGTTAATGCACACTAGGCCTTCACAAATATAAATGTACTGGAGAGATGGGGTTTCGGCCTTAACTTTCTGGGAACTCTACACTCCCTGTATTCTAACCCAAGTGCACAGGTAAGACTTCAGGGCTGCTATTCAGAACCCCTCACAATCAAAAAAGGCACCAGGCAAGGCTGCCCGCTTTCCCCCCTCCTATTTGCCATAGCTATCGAGACCCTGGCCATCACGATCAGGACCGACCCTGACATTAAATGAGTGTCAAATGCACGTTGTTCGCAGATGATCTCCTGCTATTTGTCACCTCTCCACTAATATCGACTCCCAACATTTTCTCCCTGCTCAGTAAATTTGGTAATGCCTCCAGCCTTCGGGTTAACGTGTCAAAATCCTTAGGGTTAAATCACAATTCCCCCAACTTACTTGAAAACTTACAGGACCATTTCTCGGTCCCTTGGTGCTCAACTTCTATCCCATATCTAGGCGTAAATTTATCCTCCAAGATTGACTCCTTATACTCCTCTAACTACCCGGCCATTTTCATAAACTGATGTCATACCTCTGAACTTGGGCTAAACATAACCTATCTTGGCTGGGCCGCGTTAACGCTATCAAAATTACTCTCCTCCGATGCCTATTATATCTATTTAGGTTTTTACCCATCCCAATCACAACTATATATTCTCCAATACAAAATTCTACAATTTATCTGGGGACCTAAAGGCAGGAGGTGCTCTAAAAATATCTTGTTTAGACTTAAATCACATGGAGGGTTCGCTCTTCCCAATATTTGGTGGTATTACCGAGCAGATCAACTTGCCCAGATCTTTATTATATACTCATGGGACTCGAAGCCTGACTCAGTGACAATGGAGAGGCAAGCTGTTCCCCTACACACAATTGACTTCTTATTATGGTCCCCTACTAAACTCAGACCTCCCATCCTAGCCCCCATCCTTTCCCACCCACTAGCCTTATGCGACCAGATGCCCAAACACCCCTCATTAATCTTAGCCCTACGCCCCATAACACACTTGTTTCATAACCCCAATTTTCCCCCAGGAATGAACATATTAGCCTTTAGCTGGTGGCTCAACAAAGGTCTATGTACAATAGGGAACTTTTTCACCTCTACAGGCCCCATTTCCATCGCATTCTGCACAAGTAAATTAGAGATGACCACTTCTGAAAGGTTCAGACACACACAAATACTCCACATCCTTCAATTGATCTGGTCCAACAAGCCGGACCCTCCTAGGATCACGACTTATGAATCATGGTGCTCGAACAGCACGGATCAGAGGGAAGGGATAGCCATCATATACTCTTCTCCTTTGTCAAGCTAGATTATATACAAATAATATATACAAATAATGCTGCTGCTGTTATTCACACTGAATAGACTCTGCTGTTCCGCCCCCTACCCCTCCCCTACCCAGCCCACTCCTATTTAGCTCAGACCGAGTGTCCTGTCAATCTAGCTTGACAAAGGAGCGCGATCGTCACGTGATACACGGCCTTGCCAGCTCAGGAAACGCGTCGCACGCTGTGACGTCATCACTGCTCGCCTGGATCGCCTGTTTGAGTTCCAAGACTCGCTTTGGCTCCCCATCCACCACGGATGGTCGGAAGACATCTGCCACAGCAGTTGGATAAGGAACCCCACCATAGATCCAGCCCCAGTGTTTGGCTCCATCCGCACAGGACACTTTATATGCTCAACACTCACCTACCAAATGTGAGTGTATTTTATTATTGCTTATTGCACAATATTAAAACTGTCATACAGTCTGCACCCAGAGGCGCCTCTCTTTCTTGTTTTTTCTTCTAGTGTACCGGGAATAAAAGTTTCTGTTCCCACTGGATGGCTGCCGTTTTAGTACACCCCACTTCCCCTCCCTGTCATATCCCTGGTAATTTTATTTTATTTATTTTATCCAGAACATTTTTAAAAAAATCCCCATGCACAATTGTTGATATCAGGTGTATCTGTATATACCAGCCTCTGTGTTTTTAGCATTGGGCATTATATTTTCTAATTACGAAAATTTCATTTTGGATTATTGTTTTTTAGTTGTCGCGCCATTTACTTGTATTATTAAATACTCTTCCCTGGCTGCATATCTGTCCAAACCTTCCTACGCCCAATCATGGGAAAACTACCTTAATATAACATGGGATCAGGACAAATGGAATACCTGTTTCCAACGTTCCTTTAAAGGTATATTAAATATCTCTTTGATTGAAGCTAGCCTCAAAATACTTACACAGTGATACAGGGTCCCTTCTCTCCTTGCCAGAATCTATCCAGATGCATCCCCGCTGTGCTTTAGGAAGTGCAACCATGTGGTCACAATACTCCACATATGGTAGACCTGTCCACGCACAAGAGGCCTTTAGAACAAAATGTTCTCTCTGATATGCAGGGTAACGACCGCACAGGTCCCCCAAACCCCAGACATAGCACTCCTTAACCTCAAAATGGATAAAGTAGATAAATACACACAAGAATCTATCTTATTTATCCTATTGGGCACCAAAATTACAAGAGCTTCTTACTGGGAAAAAAAAAAAACCTCAGTCCCAATCTCTGTGGTGAAGCACAATATATCCTGGATTATGTGCGCAGGAGAAGATAGTAAGTAGTATACAAGACAACACCTGTATCTTTGAACTCACCTGGGAACCTTGGGCCAAATACTGTCATATACCTTTGTACACAGGAGACAACTCCTCACTATGAATTATACTCTGGGTTACCTATCTGACTCTTCTTCCCCACCCTCTTTCTCACCAATCCTCCCCTTCTCTCTAGATTAATTTCTCTTCTCTCCTCCCCCTGCTCCCCCTCCCCCAGTCCATAACCATATATACAAGATATGGCCGGTCCTGTATCCTATAATGCATACTAGTTTATGGAAGGAATAGCAACATATGGGCTTGATATGTCTGGGCTACCCAACAGCACTCCTACACAGCACTCCTACTCAATCTCATTCCTGTTCTGAACCCAGTCCCCCTCACAGTCCCATGAACTGCTTCATTTGGTTCACGCAATAAGGCCTGATGATATGCTTTAACAGTGCATACTCCCGCCCTACCCTCTTAAGTGGGGAGTCATGACAGTACTGAAAGGTGGGCGTGATCCCTTTAGGTGTGGCTAGGGGAACCCTCTCCCACCCTCTTCTCTCCCACTGTCTAGGAACCAATGTCCTGCTCCCCCAACCACAACCCACTGTTAGGATTTCTACATTAAAATCAAATCATATCAGATCTGAGATTATATACTAAGAAATGCATTTAAGTAACCATTTCCTGTACAACAATTGCTGTATTCTCAGAGTATGCAATATGTTATTATGCTGCTTGTATGGCCATGTATTCACCCTGTTTTTAGAACTCTGTACTAACACAACTGAGCATGCCCAGACTGAAAACTAGTCACAATCCTACTCTCATTTTGTTTTAGCCCCATGCTATAGTAAATTCCAAAATGTGGGACTGACAATTAAATTTTCACGACTGGGAATTTGTGAGAGCTAGCAAACTATGTACTATTTATTTATAAATTCAAGTGTCAACCATTGATTTTAATTACATTGATGTTACTTCCACAAAAACATACATTTTAATTTTGAGATTAACTCTTTCATTTCTAAAATAAATTGTCCTTGCTAGGTTTTTATGTTGCTTTTTTTTACAATGCTAGCAATCTGTAATGTTTTCCTAGATAGATAGATAGATAGATAGAAATTCTAATCTCTGCAGTATATATATATTTGTGTACATACTGCCATGTACATTGTGTATGCCCAGGGACTTTACCTTTTGTGAAATATCCTTTGTTACACTGAGCATGCTCAGCCACTTTGCCATTTGAGCCATATTTCTGGATACACTGAACATGCTCAGAGACTTAGCTGTTTAACATCTGATAAGTAAATGGAAGGTCATTACCAAAATTTAAAGGGTAACACTAATATTCTACACTCACCCACCAAAAAACACCAAATATCACAGTATAAAACAAGAAACAGAACTCCTGTCTGAAGTAATTCCACCACCTATAGGTAAATGCCTAAATAAATTGAGTATTTAGGTGTAGTAGGGTTCCACCACCATTGCAAATCTTAGCATATGTGTTCCATGGGGAAGGACAAGAAGCAGCCTTGTGAATTCCACAACTGTACCAATTGCAGCCTCTTACCAAGCAAAAAGCTCCAAAGTTAGAGATGGTCCTATAGCAGCATGCCGACAGTAATCAGCCTTGGCTGGCAGATGGCAGATGGCATATCACAGAAATATGTTGGTCAATGGCACTCAAGACTTCCAGGGTACATCTGCATTGATTAACTTTTTGCACCCCAGGGACTTAGGGCTGTTAATACCATAGAGATGGAGGCTCCATGCATGTAGAAGCACAGTGCTGCTACATGCACTTCTCCCTACATGCACTTCTCTCCCACTTCTCCCAAGGGAGAAGTGGCTAGCACTTCTCCCTTGCAGCACTGGGGTCGTTGATTCAAATTCCAAGGATGCCACATTACAGGCATACTGTAGACACTCCCAGGCACAATATTTATAGGAATATTTCATTTTTATTGTTTCACTTTAAGCATTAAAAAATCACTGCTCCCGAAAAAAAACGCCCGTTTAAAAAAAAAAATAGTTGCATTGATACATGTCCCCTGGGAGAGGACCCAGGTCCCCAAACACTTTTTATGACAATAACTTGCATATAAGCCTTTAAAATTAGCACTTTTGATTTTTATTGTTAGTGTCCCATAGACTTTAACTGTGTTCCAGCGGCATTCAAATTTGTTCACAAATTATATTGTTCCACATATTGTTCGCTGTTCGGTGAACAGGCGAACACCCGATGTTTGAGTTGAACTTACGTTCGACTCAAACATTGGGCTCATTCCTAGTTAACACACCTTCCAATCTCTATTAAATCTACTTGGCTACAAAATTATTTTATTCTGCACACATACATAAGTCATTAAATGGAGAAAAAAGTGTAAATCCAAAACAAAAAGAGCAAGCTTTAACAGCTCCAATGCTGATTTTCAGGTTCCAATGATTTTTGCTATGGCCTAGGTAAACTACTGAACATATGAAATTAAGTATTAATTATCTCTAATCATCAGTTGCCAACCCCATAATCACATTTTTTTAAATAGGAAGTAAACCCTGATGGGTGTTACTTCCTCTTTGTTTCCCTGCAAAGGTAAAGCATAAAGGGCTACTATGCATTGCATAGTAGCCCATTATGTGACACTTACCTGCAGGAGAAGCCCACGATGTCCCCGTCTTCCTCGCTAGTAGCGAGCGTCCATTCTTCACCTCTCTTCCTTCCGGGGCCGCAAACTCTGGCTCCGTGACTGCCTGGAATCGTGTGACATCACGTGACATCACTCCCGCGCATGCGTGCGGAAGCCGCCTTTAATGGCATGACCCGAGCTAGAAACGGCACAGTGTGCCCTTTCTAACTTCATCGCATGCGCAGATGAAATAGCCATACGGCGACTTGCAAATATCTCCTAGACCGCGCAGGTCTGGGAGATATTTCAAGCACCTAAAGGTAAGCCTTAATCAAGGCTTACCTGTAGGTTAGGGTTTACAACCACTTCAAATAATTATTTTGCGAAATAAGCATATTGAACACATGTGAAAAGATGTTAGCGGATGAATTTATTGCGATCGTTACACACCATTGGTTGCCTGGGCCGGCTCCTGGCCTGGAAATGCAGCCTCATGTGTGTGGAAGGATGTTTGGATTCACTTGCAAGTGTTAGTGCTGCTCAGAGTTGTCAGCAAGTCAACATGGTAAGATCACTTTTTTTGATCATGAGGATAATTTGCTGAATTGCAAGGTAAGTGTGGGAGATGTCTTGGTGATCCCAGGGTTTAGGGATATGTATTGTTTGGAATTTTGTGTTTAGTGATCCTCAGAACACACATCACTTCCTGATTCTGTGCACAGTAGACTTCCTGCAATTGTACATGTACAACACTTCATCTCTTGCTAGTATGTAGATATTAGACATGGAAGACATTAATCAGCTGACCTCATTAGCACACACTAGGGATGGGCCCGGTGTTCGATTCGAACCCACTTCTGAATCGAGCAACGGGCGTTCGCCCGCTCGGCGAGCCCAGAACTATTTGGGCCGTTCGCATCACATTCGTGTGATGCGAGCGGCCCGCAATGCATTGTGCCAGGTGCAGTGCATTGCTGGCTGATGATTGGCCAAGCATGCACTGTGACCCCGCATGCTTGGCCAATCACAGCGCCGGCAGCGAGGAGAGCAATAATTGGCTACAGGCAGGACGCCTGTAGCCAATTAAAGCTCAGGGGCTTTAGTACACGCCCCACTGTATAAAAGGCCACCTCGCCGTCGGCCCAGTGCACATGTGTTCCGGCTTTGATAGAGTGAATAGGCAGACTGCTGATTGATTCATTCATTGTTAAACCATTGCTGATTCATTGAATACTGATCATTTCTGCTGATTGCACTGCTGAGTGTGACATTATCTGCTGCTGGGGATTAGTCTGGTGTGTGCGTGCTGTTAGTACAGCATTGCAGTAGCACCCATTGCAGTGCTGTTGGTACAGCATTGCACCCTAACTTTCTGTCCCAACCTTCTGTCCCAACCTTCTGTCCCATCCCAGGCAGGCAGGCAGGCAGGCAGGCAGGGATTTATAGGAGCTAGTGTGTGTGTGTCAGCACACATAGGAGCTAGTGTGTGTGTGTGTGTGTCAGCACACATAGGAGCTAGTGTGTGTGTGTCAACACACATAGGAGCTAGTGTGTGAGTGTGTGTCAGCACACATAGGAACTAGTGTTTGTGTCAGCACACATAGGAGCTAGTGTGTGTGTGTCAGCACACATAGGAGCTAGTGTGTGTGTGTGTGTGTGTGTGTGTGTGTGTCAGCACACATAGGAGCTACTGTGTGTGTCAGCACACATAGGAGCTAGTGTGTGTGTGTGTCAGCACACATAGGAGCTAGTGTGTGTGTGTGTGTGTCAGCAAACATAGGAGCCAGTGTGTGTGTGTGTGTGTGTGTGTGTGTGTGTGTGTGTCAGCACACATAGGAGCCAGTGTTTGTGTGTGTGTGTGTGTCAGCACACATAGGAGCTAGTGTGTGTGTGTCAGCTGTACAGGACGCCAAGGTTGGGTCCTGGACGGGTGCTATATAGCACCAGTATTTGGGCTGTGGTCCCTTTAAAGGAGTCGCAGCGTTGCTCAGGGGGTCACCCAAAATGGGTGAGGGGTTCCGGGAGTAGCCGAGCAGGAGAGGACTGACTCGCAGTCCTCTCTAGGTTAATAATAAGTTATTTGGGACCCGGAATTTGGGAGGCTCTGAAGAGATATTCGGGTGGGAAAAGAGCCTCCCTCCCTGACCACAATGATTCAGCGCACAGGGGGTTAAGGGCCTCCAGGAAGACAGCTCATAAGACAGGAAGTAGGGAAGAGTTGGTGAGGAGGAGTAGGTGATTAAACCTGTTGGTTGAGCTGTGTGGATGTCTGGAGGCTGCTAAAAGAACCTGCTGCAAAACTGTATGTGTTTTCCTTAACTTTGTTTCTGTGCTGAAGATAGGCAGATTTTCTGTTATGCTGAAGATAAGCCGACTTTGTTTTTGTATTTTTTCTGTGCGCTGAAGAAAGCCTTATTTTTGATTTTTCTTACAAATAAATGTCTTTTATTATAAAACTGACGGTTTATGCACTTAATCCCGTGGAGCTATTGTCCCCAAAGTTCACACAGCACACATAGGAGATAGTGTGTGTGTGTCAGCACACATAGGAGCTAGTGTGTGTGTGTGTGTGTGTGTCAGGACACATAGGAGCTAGTGTGTGTGTCTCAGCACACATAGGAGCTAGTGTGTGTGTGTGTGTCAGCACACATAGGAGCTAGTGTGTGTGTGTCAGCACACATAGGAGCTAGTGTGTGTCAGCACACATAGGAGCTAGTGTGTGTGTGTGTGTGTGTCAGCACACATAGGAGCTAGTGTGTGTGTGTGTGTGTCAGCACACATAGGAGCTAGTGTGTGTGTTTCAGCACACATAGGAGCTAGTGTGTGTGTCTCAGCACACATAGGAGCTAGTGTGTGTGTGTGTCTCAGCACACATAGGAGCTAATGTGTGTGTGTGTGTGTCAGCACACATAGGAGCTAGTGTGTGTGTGTGTGTGTGTCAGCACACATAGGAGCTAGTGTGTGTGTGTCAGCACACATAGGAGCTAGTGTGTGTGTGTGCGTGTGTCAGCACACATAAGAGCTAGTGTGTCTGTGTCAGCACACCTAGGAGCTAGTGTGTGTCAGCACACATAGGAGCTAGTGTGTGTGTGTCAGCACACATAGGAGCTAGTGTGTGTGTGTGTGTGTCAGCACACATAGGAGCTAGTGTGTGTGTCTCAGCACACATAGGAGCTAGTGTGTGTCAGCACACATAGGAGCTAGTGTGTGTGTGTGTGTGTCAGCACACATAGGAGCTAGTGTGTGTGTGTGTGTCAGCACACATAGGAGCTAGTGTGTGTGCGTGTCAGCACACATAGGAGCTAGTGTGTGGGTGTCAGCACACATAGGATCTAGTGTGTGTCAGCACACATATGAGCTAGTGTGTGTGTGTCAGCACACATAGGAGCTAGTGTGTGTGTGTCAGCACACATAGGAGCTAGTGTGTGTGTGTGTGTGTGTGTGTGTGTCAGCACACATAGGAGCTAGTGTGTGTGTGTGTCAGCACACATAGGAGCTAGTGTGTGTGTGTGTGTCAGCACACATAGAAGCTAGTGTGTGTGTGTGTCAGCACACATAGGAGCTAGTGTGTGGGTGTCAGCACACATAGGAGCTAGTGTGTGTGTCAGCACACATAGGAGCTAGTGTGTGTGTGTCAGCACACATAGGAGCTAGTGTGTGTGATTGTCAGCCCAGTTCTTGTCATCTAAGGCAGCCTCTATCTGCCATAAGGCCCTGTTGCTGTCATCTAAGGCATCCATCTGCAGGAGTTAGTGTGTGTGCTGTGTGACTCCAGCACAATATACACTACCCACTACAATGCCTGGAAGACCGCCAAGGAGAGGCAGACAGTCCCGAGGCAAGAACACAGGGCAAGCAGGCTCTGTTTCTAGAGACAACAGTGCTGGTCGTGAACATGGTCGGGCATCGTCATCAGCACGTGGCCATGGGACACGCTTGTCCTTGTTTTCGGCAGCTGGACATGTTGAGCCGCATCATGCCGAAGGCTTGGTAGAATGGATGACCAAGCCCTCCTCATCCTCCTCATCCTCTCTCATCCAGGCTCAGGGTACTGGCAGAGCAGCTGCCAACGCGTACTTAATGGCATCATCAGGCACCCCTTCCCTAGACCCACCATGTCCTCCTGAGGAGTCCCCCGAACTGTTTGAGCACAGTATTGGGTACATGCTCCAGGAGGATGCCCAACGTTTTGAAGGCTCGGATGATGATACCCAGCTTGAGGAAGACAGTAGTGTGCGCGCAGAGAGAGGGAATGCTGAAGGACAGCAATCTGGCAGTCATGTTCCACCAGCTGCAGCTTACTGCCAGGTTTGCTCTAGTGGTGAAGAGGGAGGGGATGATGAGGTCACTGACTCCACGTGGGTGCCTGAAGGGAGAGAGGAGAAGGAGACGGTGGCGGCACATGTCCAACGAAGCAGGATGCCCTCCGGAGGCCAGCTAGAGGCCAGCACACCAACTGAATCACACAGCAGAGCTCCGCCTGTGCAGGGCGCTGCCCCTGCACGTTATCACAAAAGTTCTTTGGTGTGGGCCTTTTTTGAGACGAGTACATCAGATCGCACCACTGCTATTTGCAATATTTGTCTCAAGCATTCTCGCGTGGCCAAAACATCAGCCGCTTGGGCACCACAAGCATGACCAGACATATGTCGACCTGCCATGCAGCTCGTTGGCAAGCACACATTAACAACTTCAGCCCCGGACCAATTGGCAGCCAAAGGACCAGGCCCCTTTTTGCGATTCGGCACTGCGTCGATTTAACTGACAATTGCGCGGTCGTGTGACGTGGCTCGCAAACAAAATTGGCGTCCTTTTTTTCCCACAAATAGAGCTTTCTTTTGGTGGTATTTGATCGCCCCTGCGGTTTTAATTTTTTGCGCTATAAACAAAAATAGAGCGACAATTTTGAAAAAAATGCAACATTTTTTGCTTTTTGCTATAAGAAATATCCCCAAAAAATATATAAAAAAAAAATTTTTTTCTCAGTTTAGGCCGATACGTATTCTTCTACATATTCTTGGTTAAAAAAATCGCAATGAGCGATTACTGATTGGTTTGCGCAAAAGTTATAGCGTTTACAAAATAGGGGATAGTTTTATAGCATTTTTATTAATATTTTTTTTTTTACTAGTAATGGCGGCGATCAGCGATTTTTATTGTGACTGTGACATTATGGCAGACACATCGGACATTTTTGACACATTTTTGAGACCATTGTCATTTATACAGCAATCAATGCTATATAAATGCATTGATTCCTGTATAAATGACAGTTGTAGTGAAAGAGTTAACCACTAGGGGGAGGGGAGGGGTTATGGGCTGTGACGTGTGTGTGTTTTTTTACATTAGGGGGCGGGTCTGACGTCTGACGTCATTGATCGGCTTTCCCGATGACCGGGAACAGCCAATCAATGACAGGCAGAGTAGGAAGCGTGGGGAGAGGTTTGTTTACACATACCTCTCCCCGTTCTTCAGCTCCGTGACCCAATCGCGGGACACCAGCGGCGATCGGGTCCGCTGGTCCCGCGGCCGGGGTCACGGAGCTCCCGACTGGGTCGCGAGTGCGCCGCTGGCGGCGCGCGCGCGACCCACGGGCAGGCATTTAAAGGGGACGTACAGGTACGTGCTTTTGCCTGCCCGTGCCATTCTGCTGACGTATATAGTCAGTGGGCGGTCGGGAAGCGGTTAAAGACCCACACCAAAGAACAAAGCAGACCTCTCCTTGCTCCTCATCAGCTGGGATCTCCAACCCCACTATATCTTCAGTCCTCTCTGAAAGCTGCTCTAAGAGGACTGAAGGTGTAGAATTAGGTGTGTCACAACCATCAATGAGTACCTTTGCGACTACGGCACCAGGACAGGGTCAGGGGAGCTTGGATTTTTTTCCCCACGCCAGTGGAGCATGATCAGGGATGCATGCACTGTCCCGTCACCATTTGAGGAGGCCACGAGGATGGTGAGCAGTGACAGCGCATGCATCAGTGACACTGTACCTCCTGTTGTCCACCTGTTGGAGCATACGCTGCGTGGGATAATGGAAAGGCCACTTGAGGCAGAACAGAGGCAGGAAGAGGAGGACTTCCTTGCCTCTCAAGGCCCCCTTTATCCAGACAGTGTTCCTTCTGTCCCACCCATCACACAGGAAGAGGATGAGGAGGAGGAGGATTGCGTGAGCATGGAGGTGGAGCCTGGCACTCAGCATCAGCAGTCTTTTAGGGATGATGTACAGTCCCAACAAACCAGTGGACTTGTACGTGGCTGGGAGGAGGTGGCTGGCGATCATGTTGTCCTCAGTGACCCAGAAGACTCCGGACCGAATGCCTCAGCTAACCTACGTTGCATGGCCTCCCTGATCCTGCAAAGCCTGCGGAAGGATCCTCGTATTCTTTGGATCAAGGAGAGGGACCATTACTGGCTGGCCACTCTCCTTGATCCATGGTACAAGGGTAAGGTTGCGGATCTTATCTTGCCGTCGCAGAGGGAGCAGAGGATGAGACATCTCAGGGAGTCCTGCATCCAGCGTTCTTTCCGAACGCACATTCAGTGCTGCTGGAGGATTTGTCACCAATCACAGGGTGCGCCTGTCCACCGACTCGGTTAATCGACTGACCTTCATAAAGATGAATCAGTCTTGGATCACCACCAGCTACCAGGCACCTGAAGCGGATATAACTGAATAATTTATAATGTCACATCCCTTCAAGACTGCCTATGCTGATGCTGAGTGACTGTCCTGTTATGTTCACTGACTATCCTCTTCCTCCTCCTTAATGATCCATTCCTTGATAGCTTGGAAGAACATTTTTGTTTCTGGGTGCCACCACACCAGTGTCTAAGGCACAATTTTTCAGCCCCTGTATAACAGGGGCGTGTAATTACAATTTTTTAAGCAATGCTTCGCAACAGGTCTGACTGCTGTGCTCCAAGTACAGTATCTGTGAGGGGTTGCAGTGTTGTGGCACCGTTGCCTAAGGCCCAATTTTTCAGCCCCTGTTTAACAGGGGCGTGTAATTACAATTTTTGAAGCAATGCTTCGCAACAGGTCTGACTGCTGTGCTCCAAGTACAGTATCTGTGAGGGGTTGCAGTGTTGTGGCACCAGGACCGTTGCCTAAGGCACAATTTTTCAGCCTCTGTTTACCAGGGGCGTGTAATTACAATTTTTGAAGCAATGCTTCGCAACAGGTCTGACTGCGGTGCTCCAAGTACAGTATCTGTGAGGGGTTGCAGTGTTGTGTCAAGAGCACCAGTGCCTAAGGCCCAATTTTTCAGCCCCTGTTTAACAGGGGCGTGTAATTACAATTTTTTAAGCAATGCTTCGCAACAGGTCTGACTGCTGTGCTCCAAGTACAGTATCTGTGAGGGGTTGCAGTGTTGTGCCACCAGCACCAGTGCCTAAGGCACAATTTTTCAGCCCCTGTTTAACAGGGGCGTGTAATTACAAATCTTGATCTAATAATTCACAGCAGGGCCCATTCCTGCGCCCACCAAGACTAACTGTGATTTACCTGGTCATCCACAGGCTTCCCTGGTGGTCCTGGGGGCTTCCCTGGTGTTCTAGTGTGGGCATCTTAGGGGGGGCTGCGCTGATAAACAATCAGCGCATACCCCCCTGTCAGGAGAGCCGCCGATCGGCTCTCCTCTACTTGCGTCTGTCGGCTCTTCCTGTTTACATCGTGATCAGCCGTGATTGGACATGGCTGATCACGTGGTAAAGAGGCTCCGCCGGAGGCTCTTTACAGAGATCGGTGTATCGGTGTGTCAGACTGACACACCCCTCCACCGATCGCCGCGATGCGCGCCCCCCACGGGCGCACGGAGGCTGTTATCCTGAAGGACGTCATATGATTTGATATTGGATTTGTATTGCGCCGAATGCGCTCCATTAGGAGCGCGTCTAGGCGCACAGAGACCCTAAAATCCTAAACCTAAAAGTTGAGATTTCAAATAGAATGTTAAAAGAACAGAGCCTAGGGTGCCCAATATGAAAGAGGTAAAGTAAAACAGAAAAAAAAACTGGGGGGGGGGGGCTGGGGCTGGGACTAAACCCTCCAGATGGGGGAGGAAAAAGAGCATGCAAAATCCATGTTTTTTGCACAATTCCTATTCCTCATCAGATTATCCGTAAGCCTGGATAAAGAGGAAGGTTTTTAAACCCTTCCTGAAACTCAGGAGGGAGGGTAAGGACCTTAGAGACGCTGGAAGGGAGTTCCACAGCTCATTGCCTATTGTAACCAGGCATCTGTTACCAGTAAATTTTAGTCTGCTGATTGTCGGTTCTGTGAGAAGTAAGTTAGCGGATCAGAGTGGTCTTAACGGTACATAGTGAGAGGCCCATTCAGACAGATAAATTGGGCCCAGTTTCTGGTGTGCCCTATACATATAGCACATTGCCTTGAATAGTACTCGCTTGGCGATAGGAAGCCAGTGCAGTTTTTCCAGCACGGGAGAGATGTGGTCTGTTCTGGCGCATCCGGAGACCAGTCGAGCAGCTTGATTCTGAGTCACTTGCAATTTTCTTTGCCACTTCAATGGAAGTCCAAGAAAAAATATGTTAGAGCAATCCAACCGGGAATGTACAAGGCCCTGTATGAGAGGTAGCCGGTTTTCGTGCGAGAACAGATCTTTAATTTTCCGTAGTCTCTGTATATAGAAGTTGGAGTTTTTGATACAGAGTTTAGCGTGAGGTATAAATGACAGGCAGGAATCAAACATGATACCTAGGTTCCTGACCTGTTTCGCTGGCGTTGGGATGGGGCAGAATGAAGTGGGCCAGGCCAAGAAAAAATTGGTGGTTGATTGAGGGCCCACCAGCATCACCTCGGTCTTTGCTTCATTAAGGCCTAGCTTGTTATCAGCCATACATTTTTGTATGTGAAGGAGTCCATTTCTCAGTTGTAGGTGCATATTTGGCCCATCGTCAGCCAGAATCTGCGTGTCATCTGCGTAGATCTGGCATGCTAGTTTGTGTGTAGCAATAATGTCAGCGAGTGGGAGCATATAGCAGTTGAATAACAGGGGCGACAATGCCGAGCCCTGCGGGACTCCATATAGAAGTGGTTCAATTGGCGAGCTGCATGCTTTCATTTGCACTTGATGGGTCCTGTCCGTGAAAAAGGAGTTGATCCAATGGAGGACAGTGCCACTACATTCAAAAAGGTATTTCATACGGTCTCCCAGAATTTGATGATCGATAGTGTCAAAGACTGCGGAGAGGTCGAGCAGCACCAAGGCTGCTAACCCCCCCGCATCTTTTACTCTTAACAGCCGTTCGCATATATCAAGTGCGGACAGTTCAGTGCCACGTCCCGGCCTGAATCCCGACTGGGAGTCATGGAACAAGTCTTTACCCTCGAAGAAGCTTTGCATTTGTTGAAAGACGACCTGCCCCAAGATCTTCACCAGAAAAGGAAGAAGAGATATAGGTCTGAAATTGGTGAGCAAAGAAGGGGTCAAGTGTGCTCTTCTTCAACAAGGGGGAGACAATGGCATGCTTCAGTCGTGTTGGAACAGCCCCTATTTTTAAAGAGAGGTTCACTATCCTTGTAATTTCTGGGGCCAATGTATCTGCATTTTTCTTCATAAACCATGCGGGACAGATGTCATTCGGAAAGCTTGATGGTTTAAGCTTGGACATAATATTGGATATCTCTGCCACTGAGGTGGATGCAAATGAGCTAAAAGCTGGAGGAGCTCTTACTAGTACTGGAGGGTCAAAGTCATCAGGCAAGATTTTGTCCTGATTACGGATTTTTCTTATTTTTTCCCCAAAGGAAGACTGAAGCGCAGAACATAATTCCATAGATGGAACAATCTAAAGCCCCATACACACGGTCGGACTTTTTCATGGATTCTGTCCGATCGGACAATGTTGTTGAAAAATCAGACCGTGTGTATGCACCATCGGACAGTGTACGTCGGTTTGTCCGACGGACAAAGTCTTATCTCCTGCTGGAAAGATTTGCCGTCAACACGGTCCGATCACACCAAATCCGATCGTGTGTACGGTTGTCCGACCGGACAAAGTGCCACGCATGCTCAGATCACATTACAAGACCAAAGCTATTGGCTACTAGCCTCTACGTGGTCCCGTCGTAGGCAACAAACGTCACCACGTTCAGAATGATTGGATTTTCCGACAACTTTGTCCGACCGTGTGTACGCAAAACCAACATCGGACAAAGTATGACGGACATGGTCCGACGGACCTGGTCCGCGGATTGTCCGACCGTGTGTATGGGGCTTTAGAGTAAAATTTATTTGGTTCAAATATGTCCCTAACCAATGTGAATAGTTCCCGAGGCTTGTTCGAGGCTTGCATTATTCGATCGTTATAATAGGATCTTTTATGGCGTTTTACAGCCTTTGTGTAGTCTCGACAATAGACCCGATATGCCATTTTGTCCCGGGGAAGTTTAGATTTAAGCCACTTTATTTCCAATATTCGTATTTTATTCTTAAGTAAGTTAAGACTAGGGGCATACCAAGGGCTTGACTTAGAAAGTCTGGGGCGCTTATTTGCTGTTGTCAATGGGGCCAGGATGTCCAGACTTGCCTTGATTCTTAACTCAAATTCATCTAGGGAAATTTCCAGCCTTTCAATCTCGGTTTCTGAAGCCGGAATTCCCATTTCTCTCTCTTAATTTACTAGGAGTGACTGTCCCTGATGGTAGTCATAACATGTTTTAAAGTCTCCGAAATGGAGCAGATTTTGTCATCCGATTTCCTTTGGGGATTTTTATTGGTGCAAAATCCAAGAGGTTAAAGGTGACCAGACTATGGTCTGACCACCCCACCTCATGTGCTTTGACATTGAGAACTTCCGCGCCATGAGTAAAAAGGGCATCTAGCATATGGCCCTTTATGTGTGTGATCATGGTGGATGCCAGGGTAAAGTGGAGGCCATCTAGGTCACCTATGAGGTCCTGGGAATCACAGTTTGTGTCATCCTCCAGCCACATGTCTCCCTGGAGGACAACACAATCCGATTGTAGACAAAGGAACATCATTAGATCAGATAGGTCAGCATGGAAAGTCCCTGCTGGGCCAGGTGGTCGATAGACAGTGGCTAATACAAATGAGGAAGAGTCACTTACTTTACACTTGATCACCAGGTGTTCAAATGAACTAAACTCAGGTGTTTTTAACTCAATGCAATCCAAACAGTCATCATAAATTACACAAACCCCCCCTCCCCTCTAGTATTCTCTGTTTTTGACTAAAATCTTAAAATTTCAGGGAAGTAATTCTTCTAAAACTGACTTATAATTCACATTAAACCAAGTCTCTGTGATTCCTAAAATGTGAAATTTCTCAGACTCTAGCATGTCAAAATTTTCCGAACAATGCTTAGTGGCTGAGCAGGCATTAATGAAAACGGCCCTTAAAGTCTCAACGGTAGATGATTTTGCTGATTTACTTTTCGGCTGTTTGTCCCTTTTTTTATATTCCAGGGGGCACCAGATTTTATTTTTGATGCAAGTAAGTTGAGTGTCTCTTAATATTGTAGTATATTCGTTATTGAATGAAATAAGCAACGACCTTGAATAGATTAACCGATGTGCAGTACTTATGTCTCCAGCAGAAAGTTTTCCTGTACTGTATCCAGAGGTTTTTGGCCTGTCTGCCCCGTCCACCCCTGCCCAGATGGGCACTGACGGGCATGCCTCTGGCGCTAGCAGCGCGCCTGCTCGGCGCAGGGGCGCCATGATGTTTGTAGCAAGTCCCGGTGGTGAGGGGGCATGACCAAGTCGCACGTCGTGTCGCACTGTTTGCCAGGCAGTGGGACGCTGGATGGACTGGCTACGCTATGCAGAGCAGCAAGGTGAAAACTGTTAACACAGTCTTTAGAGGTAAGTTCAACAGTGCAGCAGCAAGCAGGTGGAAGCTGTTAACACAGTCTTGAGAGGAGAGATCAGCAGAGCAGGGATGAGGAGGTGAAACACACAGGGAGCCACCCTGGGCTCATTCCAAGATCTCAGGTCTGTAGTTTATGCTAGGCGTGGGGGCGCCATGATGTTTATAGCAAGTCCCGGTTGTGAGGGGGCGTGGCCAAGTCGCACGTCATGTTGCACTGGTTGCCAGGCAGTGGGACGCTGGATGGACTGGCTACGCTATGCAGAGCAGCAAGGTGAAAATTGTTAACACAGTCTTTAGAGGTAAGTTCAACAGTGCAGCAGCAAGCAGGTGGAAGCTGTTAACACAGTCTTGAGAGGAGAGATCAGCAGAGCAGGGATGAGGAGGTGAAACACACAGGGAGCCACCCTGGGCTCATTCCAAGATCTCAGGTCTGTAGTTTATGCTCGGCGCGGGGGCGCCATGATGTTTATAGCAAGTCCCGGTGGTGAGGGGGCGTGGCCAAGTCGCATGTCGTGTCGCACTGGTTGCCAGGCAGTGGGACGCTGGATGGACTGGCTACGCTATGCAGAGCAGCAAGGTGAAAACTGTTAACACAGTCTTTAGAGGTAAGTTCAACAGTGCAGCAGCAAGCAGGTGGAAGCTGTTAACACAGTCTTGAGAGGAGAGATCAGCAGAGCAGGGATGAGGAGGTGAAACACACAGGGAGCCACCCTGGGCTCATTCCAAGATCTCAGGTCTGTAGTTTATGCTAGGCGTGGGGGCGCCATGATGTTTATAGCAAGTCCCGGTTGTGAGGGGGCGTGGCCAAGTCGCACGTCATGTTGCACTGGTTGCCAGGCAGTGGGACGCTGGATGGACTGGCTACGCTATGCAGAGCAGCAAGGTGAAAATTGTTAACACAGTCTTTAGAGGTAAGTTCAACAGTGCAGCAGCAAGCAGGTGGAAGCTGTTAACACAGTCTTGAGAGGAGAGATCAGCAGAGCAGGGATGAGGAGGTGAAACACACAGGGAGCCACCCTGGACTCATTCCAAGATCTCAGGTCTGTAGTTTTATGCTCGGCGCGGGGGCGCCATGATGTTTATAGCAAGTCCCGGTGGTGAGGGGGCATGGCCAAGTCGCACGTTGTGTCGCACTGGTTGCCAGGCAGTGGGACGTTGGATGGACTGGCTACGCTATGCAGAGCAGCAAGGTGGAAACTGTTAACACAGTCTTTAGAGGTAAGTTCAACAGTGCAGCAGCAAGCAGGTGGAAGCTGTTAACACAGTCTTGAGAGGAGAGATCAGCAGAACAGGGATGAGGAGGTGAAACACACAGGGAGCCACCCTGGGCTCATTCCAAGATCTCAGGTCTGTAGTTTATGCTCGGCGCGGGGGCGCCATGATGTTTATAGCAAGTCCCGGTGGTGAGGGGGCGTGGTCAAGTCGCACGTCGTGTCGCACTGGTTGCCAGGCAGTGGGACGCTGGATGGACTGGCTACGCTATGCAGAGCAGCAAGGTGAAAACTGTTAACACAGTCTTTAGAGGTAAGTTCAACAGTGCAGCAGCAAGCAGGTGGAAGCTGTTAACACAGTCTTGAGAGGAGAGATCAGCAGAGCAGGGATGAGGAGGTGAAACACACAGGGAGCCACCCTGGGCTCATTCCAAGATCTCAGGTCTGTAGTTTTATATGACGCCCAGTCAGGATAACAAAACCACTTCCCGGACGTCAATCTGCTATTGACCGGGCGGGAAGTGGTTAAGCAACAGACAGCATGGATTCATGAAAGACAGAAGTTGTCAAACAAACCTGATTTCTTTTTATGAGGAGTTAAGTAAAACATTGGACAGAGGGGTGGCTGTGGACTTAGTATACTTGGACTTTGCAAAATCATTTGACACAGTTTCCCACACATGCCTAATGTGTAAGGTTAAGTCTACAGGCTTGGAAAGATCAGTTTGTAAATGGATAGAAGACTGGCTAAAAGACAGAATTCAGTGAGTAGTGGTTAATGATTCTTACTCTGAATGGTCTAAGGTTATCAGTGGTGTACCCCAAGGTCTAGTGTTGGGACCCTTACTTTTTAATATGTTTATAAATGATATAGCAAATATATTGTGTAATTATTTTTCCGCTACCATGTATGGGTAAATGGAACTGCTGCAAACACCAAGTCTGGGTCAAACCGTATCCAGTAATAAGTAGTAGTATGAAAAATGGGTGGTGCTGCGCTGTTCCCAGGGAAAGACTACTACTCAAGACGGTAGTAAAAATGAATATTATGTAATTCCGAGTATAGAAAAGGGTAGTGATGCAAGTATAAATTCAGTTTTGAGAGAGGGATATATACTGCTAAAGATGGTATCAGGTGCAGAAGATATTGCTAATGGCTACCTCTATAGAAGGAGACAGTGCAATTTAGTTGAGAAGTATGCTGCTAAGGGTGGCAGTAATACTTGAGGTGTAGTAAGATAATCAAGATTGCAGAGTGCAAAGATTTTGCTAATACCTTCGTATAAGTATATCAGAATGCAAGAGTGCAACAATGTAACAGGTTGCTATGTAAGGATAGAGCCAAAAATTGCCGCCCTTTGGGTCCACCCCTCTGCGCTCCTGGATCACGTTCTTTTAAGTTAGGATAATCAATAAATATATAAATATATAAAATATATAAATATATATAAAATTATAAGAACACACAGTGACTAATGATCTTATAAAAGCAGCTACTATAAAGTAAAATGGAATCGATGATAAGGCAATATTAAAATCTGAGTCCAAAGCATCCCTTTCAAAAATAGGGTGCTGTCCCTTTAAATATTGCAGCAGCGCTAGAAGTCTTTTATATTTCTTTAACAAGCAAGTTCATAAAAGCACATCATGATAACCAGAATACAGTCTGAATTGGTGCGGTTAAACAGTTCTTCTTGTGATAAAGTAATGAAACTTCCACCCGATAGTCACTCTTAACACCACGTGCTGATCATACTCCCCTTTGGGGATGCACTCACCAGAACTATGATAAACATGGGCATTTCAATCAACGAATCTCTGCTAACAGCCATCTCCTCAGCACGTCAACATTTCCACCGCCTGCAGGCACCAGAGAAGATCCTCTCCAAAACCCAGCATAAAGGAAACAAATAGTGCGGATAGCGTAGTACAGTTTTGATAAAGATTTATTTAGACATCCAGTATTCCCCCCAATGAAAACATGCGTACCGAAATAAATATGATAAACAGCTTTGTGATAAAAGTAGAATGCACTCTGCCTGTATAGTTTCCGTCCACCGGAAACTAGCGCCAAAACCGCCGCGTAGAAGCCTCCCTTACACTTCCTGGTGTACTTGGCCCGGCTGGAGTGCACTCTGGAGCGCAAACGTCACTTCCTGCGAGGTCACGAACTGACGCGTTTCGTCACTTTCGGGTGGAAGTTTCATTACTTTATCACAAGAAGAACTGTTTAACCGCACCAATTCAGACTGTATTCTGGTTATCATGATGTGCTTTTATGAACTTGCTTGTTAAAGAAATATAAAAGACTTCTAGCGCTGCTGCAATATTTAAAAAGGGACAGCACCCTATTTTTGAAAGGGATGCTTTGGACTCAGATTTTAATATTGCCTTATCACCAATGTAACAGGTTGCTAATAGCATAAATGAGACCAAACATCAACTTAGTACTGACATTAAGTAAAATATAGTGACATCAAAGTGCAAAGTGCTAAAGGTAGCAGTATGATACTCGTAAAGTGCAAAGTGCAAATATTTTGCTAATGCCTACATATAGGTGAATCAAGACTGTAGGGGTGCAACAATGTAACAAGTTGCTAAAATTGTAAATGAAACAGGCATCAGATGAATACTGACATTAAAATACAATATAGTGACATCAAAATGGTGACATCAAAGTGCACATTGTAGAATGAGTTTACAAAATAAATCTACTAAAATGTGCAAAAATAATTGATTGTTTGTGCAAGTAGCGCAATAGTGTCAAAGAAACGCAAAATAAGTGCAAATTTTGCAACACAATGTGTGTGCTAAAAGAGAACAGCAATTTCAACTGTGGAAGTATACAGTGGTGTGAAGAAGTGTTTGCCCCCTTCCTCATTTCCTGTTCCTTTGCATGTTTGTCACACTTAAGTGTTTCGGAACATCAAACCAATTTAAACAATAGTCAAGGACAACACAAGTAAACATAAAATGCAATTTGTAAATGAAGGTGTGTATTATTAAAGGTGAAAAAAAATCCAAACCATCATGGCCCTGTGTGAAAAAGTGATTGCTCCCCTTGTTAAAACATACTATAACTGTGGTTGTCAACACCTGAGTTCAATTTCTCTAGCCACACCCAGGCCTGATTATTGCCACACCTGTTCACAATCCAGGCATCACTTAAATAGGAGCTGCTTGACACAGTAAGGTCCACCAGAAGATCCTTAAAAGCTACACATCATGCCGAGACCCAAAGAAATTCAGGAACAATTGAGAAAGAAAGTAATTGAGATCTATCAGTCTGGAAAGGGTTATAAAGCCATTTCCAAAGCTTTGGGAATCCAGCGAACCACAGTGAGAGCCATTATCCACAAATGGCGAAGACATGGAACAGTGGTGAACCTTCCCAGGAGTGGCCGGCCGCCCAAAATTACCCCAAGAGCGCAGCGACGACTCATCCAAGAGGTCACAAAAGACCCCACAACAACGTCCAAGGAACTGCAGGCCTCACTTGCCTCAGTTAAGGTCAGCGTTCATGCCTCCACCATCAGGAAAAGACTGGGCAAAAATGGCCTGCATGGCAGAGTTCCAAGGAGAAAACCACTGCTGAGCAAAAAGAACATCAAAGCTCGTCTCAATTTCTCCACAACACATCTTGATGATCCCCAAGACTTTTGGGACAACATTCTGTGGACCGATGAGACAAAAGTGGAAGTCTTTGTAAGGTGTGTGTCCAAGTATATCTGGCGTAGAAGGAACACTGCATTTCAGAAAAAGAACATTATACCAACAGTAAAATATGGTGGTGGTAGTGTGATGGTCTGGGGCTGTTTTGCTGCTTCAGGACCTGGAAGACTTGCCATGATAAAAGGAACTATGAATTCTGCTGTCTACCAAGAGATCCTGAAGGAGAATGTCCGACCATGTGTTCGTGTACTCAAGCTGAAACGAACTTGGGTTCTGCAGCAGGACAATGATCCTAAACACACCAGCAAGTCCACCACCGAATGGCTGAAGAAAAACAAAATGAAGACTTTGGAGTGGCCTAGCCAAAGTCCTGACCTGAATCCTATTGAGATGTTGTGGTATGACCTTAAAAAGGCCGTTCATGCTCGAAAACCCTCTAATGTAACTGAATTAGGACAATTCTGCAAAGATGAGTGGGCCAAAATTCCTCCAGGACGCTGTAAAAGCCTCATTGCACGTTATCGCAAACGCTTGGTTGCAGTTGTTGCTGCTAAGGGTGGCCCAACCAGTTATTAGGTTTAGGGGGCAATCACTTTTTCACACAGGGCCATGATGGTTTGGATTTTTTTTCACCTTTAATAATAAACACCTTCATTTACAAATTGCATTTTGTGTTTACTTGTGTTGTCCTTGACTATTGGTTTGGTGTTCCGAAACACTTAAGTGTGACAAACATGCAAAGGAACAGGAAATGAGGAAGGGGGCAAACACTTTTTCACACCACTGTAGATATGACTGTCCAAGTAACAAATATGCCCAAAATAGAACGGAAAATTAACTTTCTCTGAGCAAGCTTGCTGCACCTGCAAATACACTTGGAACTGCACTAGGTCAATTTATGTTCTGCGCATGCGCAAGCAGCATTTGCGCCCGTTCAAGTGCTCTGGGTTACTGCGCCGGAAAAATCTTAGTAAATGTCAAGCCACGTAGATTCATTTGCATAAGTTGAACAGGCACACCTCTCAACTTGACTTTTTTTTTTCGTGAAAAATTGGAAAAGAAACTGCGCTGCGGTAAATACACTCAAGGTTTATATGTATAGCTAGTATGTAGGCTTTAGAAAGCCTTGCTGGAAGCTGCGACTCAACTGTAAAACATAACTACAGTGAAAATGAATAGAAAATGGAAAGAGTAGCGCTTAAACCAAAAAATTCATGTCCACGTGATTATTTGACAGTGCCTCAGCTATAGTTATAAATGTACTAAAGTGAGCCTAGAACCTATGTGTATATACAACACAACTAAAATGAAATAAAAGGACCACAAATAGATCCTATAAACAGATAAATGGGTGTATAATAAAATTATAATATTATAATATAACCCCACAAATATGTGAATATTATAAACCGTGATTGAACCATATACAATACATTAAATATTAAAATAAAATAAACAATAAAGGAATAACTGGTGAAAGTCCAACAAAACAAATCCAAAACATTGAATGTGTCTTCAGAGTTAATTCCACCCGTGCGGCATATGATAAATAAGTCAGAAAGAGTCCATCTATCCAAAGGAATCTTCAAATAAACCGCAGGTGATCCACCACCAAGGAAAAAAGATGAGATTTACTTCTTACCAAACGTATATGACACCCCATTACAGAGTGTCATAATAAGCTTTCATAGAAATTGCCCTCCTTTTAACTCCTTGGTAATACAGCAGATGTCCACAGCCTTGGTAAACCACTCCACACTCCTTAGTCCAACTCTCATGGATAAACACTCATGGATGTGTACCAGTACATAAAAGAGATAAGGGGCTCCAATAGTGTAAAACCCAAGACTTTATTCAAACATAAAAACTGGTTGCACTTACATAAAATATATGAATCTGGGCCTTAAGTGTAGTGCGCCGGCCGGACGCATTAAGCACAAACCCGTCCTTCCTAGAGTTTCCGATACCAAGACAAAGGTGATGTCGGCGCGTCGCTCTGCCCTACCGGTTTCGCAATAGAATTGCGTCGCCCAGGGGCACGGGCGGCGCACCGCGTCACCTCCCTTAATATGACTGTCGGCTGACCAAGCCTCACTCTGAGCTCCCAATCGTAAGCAAGGCTCGTTATGCCGGTCTACTACTCGCAAGATCTGGAACTCGCGGTACGCTATTCACTGACAGCACACTCGTAATGGATCGTTCCCACAGGCCCGCTCCAGCACTGTGTCATGATCCAAATAGAAACAAGTTTAATTAAAATGAGAAAACGGGTCGGGAAAAACCTCACGCTTTCAAAACCATCATGGCTCTGGTACATAAAAAGGAGATAAAAAAGCATGTACCATCTGCCCCTAATACCTCCCCAATCTATCAGTGGAAGTAGTTCCATATTAGACATTGGGGACACTCTTATCTACCACATCATTTAGGACATATAAAAGGTTAAGTAATCTCATGGGCCACATCACCGGGCCCCAATGGTGGCATAGATCATAAATAAAATGTCAAATTAGACCCAAATGCTGGTCTCTAAATGAAGTAAGAAAAACATTTTTTATATAAAAAAAATTTTTAGATTAAAATTTAAGATATTGTTTTTAATTTTTAAAACTAAAACCAACTGCCTAAGGCTTAAGTCACCACAAGGGCAGGATGTAGATATCGCAACAATGCAGTGATGCAATAAACTTGTGTGAATGGTTGGTACATGTGTAACATTCAAAAATTGTATAGATAAAATCTGAAATAAAACCTATAATAATGATGTTACTAAAAGCGCTGGTTCACTTCTATTGTTTTTTTATGGCTATTTGCACACAGGTCATGTTAGCATTAACCACCGGCCAGGGTTGTGGGGATGAGACCTTTGTCCTCATCAACATGGGGACAAAGTGCTTTGGGGGGTACCCCAAAGCATCCTCCCAATGTTGAGGGCATGTGGCCTGGTACGGTTCAGGAGGGGGGCGCTCTCTCATCCCCCCTCTTTTCCTGCGGCCTGCCAGGTTACGTGCTCGGATAAGGGTCTGGTATGGATTTTGAGCGTGGGGTTCCCCTTAATATCCATACCAGACCTGAAGGGCCTGGTATGCTCTTGGAGGGGAACCCATGTAGTTTTTCTTTTAAAGTAAAGTCGCCTGGCCTGGGGGCGAATTAAAGTCGTGTTGTAAGTCGCCCCAAGTCGTGTTGTAAGTCACCCCAAGTCGTGTTTTAAAGTCGCCCCAAGTCGTGTTGTTTTTTTGTTTTGTTTTTTAAAAGATTTTATTAAAGTTTTCAAAACAATAGAAGCAAAATCAGCAGGAAAGTACATGCTGAACGATAAAGCATTGATAAGTAACAATACAATGCGTATAGGAAAAACAAATGCATTCATTAGACAAGAACAGCTTAACAATATGACGGGGAATCATGTGAAGATACAGAATGGTGGTAGCATAAATGAAAGACATAGCGTGAGCAGCATAATGTGATACAAGCGTTCATACAGGTAAAAGGAGAGGCATTAATCAGTCTGACAGGTAATAATATCATGGCACACGGTCAAGAACAGGTGTGAGGGAGTGTATGAGTTCAAGGATGAATAGGGATACAGGGGGCATCAGAGGTTGATCCAACCCCATTCACCCCGAAAGGGGACTTGCTGTGAATGGGGAAGGACAAGTGAATAACGGGTTAATTGGAAGGTGTGGAATGCGCCCATCAGTGAACGAGAGAACCACAATAAGTAAAGAAGTGTATAGTGTAATGGTATACAGACAGCTCGAAAAATGAGAAGGGGTATACTATAGAGGCTATGTGAGAAAAGAGGGCATAGTGGACCCAGTGAGACGTGAGCCTAGGCATAATAGATGAACCTGACATTAGGCAATAAGTAATCAAGAAGGATGCGCATCAGTAGCAGTCAGAGATGATTGAGGAGATGTCCTGAAGTGTTTCCAGCAAGCCCAAGTGTGTTCATGGCGTGTGATAGTGTCTTTGGCCTGGTGTATGAGGCTCTCCATTTCTTTCACTTTGTCGACCCTACGGGTCCATTCAGCGATTGTGGGAGGTGTGGGACTCTTCCAATGGACCGGGATGCATTGATTAGCAGCATTAAGTAGATGAATTGTAAGGGAGTTTTTGTATGTGCGAATGGATGAAGGAGTGTGGTGCAAAAGGAATCGAGCAGGGGTGAGCGGAATATCGTAAGTGGTGATGCGGTGTATAAGGGGTTGTATTTCCGTCCAGAAAGTGCGGATTTGTGGGCATTCCCACCAGATATGTAGAAGGGAACCTGGATTAGCATTGCAAAGCTAACATAGTGGGGTTATGCTCGGGTGGATTTTATGAATGAGCTGGGGTGTCCTATACCACTTGGAAAACAGTTTGTAACGATTTTCTTGGGTAGAGACATTGAGAGAACCCTTGTGTATATGTGTATAAATCTTTTCCCATTCCTGGGGCGTAAGGTCCATGTTGAGCTCAGGCTCCCATCTTCTAACCAAAGTGTCAGATTTGATATCGTGGGTAGAGAAAAGGAGTGAGTAGGTCGTGGAGATGACATGTTTTTGGGGTTCCTGCTGGAGACAAAGGGTTTCAAATGGCGTGAAGTCATGGTGCCAGGGTATAGTGGGTTTACAAGTCAGGAAGAAATGTCTGAGTTGCAAATAGTTAAACAAAGAAATTTGGTAGTCCGGTAGTGCCTGGGACATAGAATGGTGCGAAGACATCTCACCATTGGTGAAGAAGTGTTGGGCCCTCAGATCGACATTGGTCCCCAGTTGTGTGGAACCTCTCAGAGTGAGACCTGCAGGGAAGTCGGGGTTGTTAGACAGTGGAGTCATGGATCCCAGGGCGTGTAAAATTTTGGAATGATTGTTCGCTAGGCGGGAGTATAGTAAAGTGGCTCCAATCAATGGATGGAGGAGCAACTTTTTGGGAGCGTGGGAGGGGTGTAACCACAGGAAGTGCTTTAGAGGAGTGCAAGTGAAAGACTGTTCGATTTGGATCCAATCCTTGCATGATCCATGTACGTGCCAGTCCACTATTCTGGCCATATGGCAGGCCCATTGGTATCTCTGTAGGTCTGGCAGACCCACTCCATCCTTCAGTTTGGGGAGTGTCAATCTATTCCAACTAAGTCTCGGAGATTTGGTAGCCCATATGAAGGTTCTGCACATGCGTTTAAAGGAAAAGTGAAAGGATGGTGGGAGTTTAATCGGGATAGTTTGTAACAGGTAAAGGATTCTGGGTAGCACATTCATTTTTAGAATAGCAATCCTCCCGAACCAATAAAATGTGCCACGGTTCCATCTTAAAAGGTCAGATTGGATAGCGTTTAATGTGGGCAGGAAATTAAGAGCATATAATTTGGCGAGATTGGTGGGTATCCGGATACCCAGATAAGTAATGGCTTTGGGTTCCCAGAGGAAGGGGAAGGTGGCCTTACAGTGTGCGACCATGGTAGAAGGTAGGGATATGTTAAGGGCATGTGATTTCTTAAAATTAATCAGGAGGTTGGACAGGTCTTTAAAGAGGGAGAATTCCTTAAGGAGATTTGGGATAGTGATTAAGGTGTTGGACAGAAATAGGTTTTGTGTCGAATTGAGATGCCAACGATATCCGGGTTTTCCCTAAGTTTACAGAGAAAGGGTTCTAATGTTATCAGGAATAACAGGGGGGATAGCGGACATCCCTGTCGGGTGCCGTTAGAAACAGAGAAGGCGTTCGACAGGCGACCATTCACCCTAACTTTTGCAGTAGGCGACGAGTACAGAGCCATGATCATAGTAAGTAGAGATTGTGGTATGCCTGCCCTACGAAGTGCTGCTTCCATGAAGTCCCATGCCACCCTGTAGAACGCCTTTTCTGCGTCCAGGGATAAGAAAAAACCCTCAGTTGAGGTAGAGGTCATCCAATGATGTATGTTTATATTTTTTTTGGTGTTGTCTCTGGCTTCTCTGCCAGAGACAAACCCCACTTGGTCTAGATCAATCAGTTTGGGTAGAAGGGGTTGCAAGTAATTCAATAAGATCTTGGCGTACAACTTAACATTCACTTTAAGCAACGAGATGGGTCTATAGTTGGAAACCAGTGGCATCTTTGTTTGGTTTAGGTATGAGGGTAATGTGGGCTTCTAAGAGGTCTCTAGTGGTCGCAGGGTTGGATGAAAAATTATTGAATGCTTGGACAAAATGGGGCAGTAAAGTGAGACCATCTGGGCCCGGGCATTTCCCAGGTTTTAGTTGCTTTAAAGCATGTAAAGCCTCTTCCACAGAAATCGGGAAATCAAGGCCAGCAGCATCAGCAGTGGAGAGGGGGATTGGGGAATGTTGTTGTATAAACATGTGAATTAAATTAAATTGTTCTGTCCGTCCGGTAGGAAGTATTGGGGGGTTTGGGTAGATTGTAAAGCTTTGTGAAGTATTGAACAAATTGGTGGGCAATATCTTCAGTTTTTGTGATAGTGGTTCCCTTTTCTGTTTTTAGCAGTTGAATAGTGTGAGCAGCTTTCTTGGTTTGTAATGCCCTGGCTAGCATCTTCCCTGATTTGTTACTGAACTCATAGAAAACCTTCTGTGTCAAGGCGTACTTTCGTCTTAGTGATTTGTGTAACACTTCCAGGAGGTCCTCTCTGGCTTGGGTCAGTTCGGTCAGGGTGTCTATCGCTCGCGAGGCTTTATGGGTCCTTTCAAAGATGCGTATGCATTGGGTCAGGGATTCAACGTAGGCTTTTCGCTGTTTAGCTCGAGCCGTTGCCAGAGAGATAAGGACACATTTATATGCGGCCCACAGTGTTGCAGGCTCCATGTCAGATGTTGCGTTATCGGTAAAGTATTGAGAGATATGGATTGAGATTTGGTGTAGCGTGTCAGAGTCAGAGAGAAGAGAGTCGTCCAAGCGCCATATACGTGAAGTGGTCGGTTTAGTGGTCAGCGAGAGGAGTAAAGTGATCGGGTTATGATCGGATAATATCATGGGCTCAATGGTGGCCTTAGTGAGTTAAGTAAGGCCAGGTTGCGAAATAAAGAAATAGTCTAATCTGGAATGTTTGTTGTGTGGAGCAGAAAAGAAAGTAAAATATTTTTCATTGGTGTGAAGGGTACGCCAGGTGTTGTGGAGTAAAAGATCATGTAATTCCAGTTTGATTGCTCTAAGAGCTTTGTATGTCAGTGTAGAGGTACTATTGGAAGAGTCCAGGGTGGGGTTTAGGGCCACGTTAAAATCACCACCCACTATAAGGGTGCCAGTCTGAAACAATGTCAACATCCTGAGTGTATTCCGAAAAAAGGTCACTTGTTAAGAGTTTGCTGCATTAATATTGGCAAAAGTGATGGGCTTATTGTAAAGCGTGCCTTTGAGAAAGAGGAATCTCCCTTGTGTATCTGATTGAGTTGTTATGTCTTGAATCGGGCAGTGTTTGGAGATTAGTATCGACACCCCTTTGGATTTGGCGACATCATTAGAAGCATGAAAAACCAAGGGAAAGTGATGATTTTGTAGTTTTGGAATGTTATCAGAAGTGGGTTTCTTGTACCAGCGCTATGTGTGCTTTAGACTTATGTAAAGTGAAGAGCAGAAGAGAACGTTTTTCAGGTGTGTTAAGGCCCTGTATGTTTACAGAGTAGAGTTTGAGCTGATCACGAAGCTGCGTGGGCAAGGGTGGGGCAGGGACGGAGGTCACGTCACCTGCCATCAGACACTGCTGAGGTGAGATACAATCACGGCAGGAGTCAGCAGGTTGTGAGGTGTGAGCGAAAAACTGTATCTATGACAGTGCAAAAGTGGAATAAACCACCTAGAAAAAACCGAAGGGGGGGGGGGGATAGATATGCCCTCGGACCTCAAAAAAAAAAAAAAAAAATATGAAAAAGGAGAATCGGTAATGTTCAGGGTGACAGGGGATTACCTACGTGTAGCTACGTAAACGCACCACCTGACACCTCTGTGTGGGGGTTGGAACCGACTAGATGGAGATGTGAGTTCAATGAACAAAGATCTGGTGAGATCACCCTGATGCCCAACCATGCCACCGAATTGGAGAGGATGACAATAGTACCTAAGACTGGGAGGTGAATTGAGGAAATGTGTAACTCATGCTGTTGGTTAGTGGGGAGGCTAACTGGGAAAGAGCAAATAAACAGGTCAGTGGTATCAGGCAATGCTAAGTATGCAGTATGTAGACTTTTGCACAAAGTATCCTGGACCACATTGTTGATATTCTAAGTGAATGCAATTCAGTAGGGTGCATACAGATAGAATATGGCAATGAGATCCCTACCCGGTAGCACCACAGGGTCCAAAGTGAGTAGCGTGAACATCCTCCTAGCTTACTCAGGTATACAGTATTAATATCAACAATTGCAAGTACAAACATAACCTGTGGGAGAGTACTAGACTAAGCAAAAGAAGAATCATCAGCACAGCAGACTGGTAAGGTGAGGAGAATGGAAAGTAGTCCCCTTTGAGGGTGTTGGTGGTAGGATCCAGAGGAATATGCACAGCCCATGTAGGCAGACAGTATGTATACAGTTGGTGTACATGCGTACCTGGCTGTATATTCGGCGGACCAAGCAGGTAGGACAGTCATCAGAGTATGGTGCAGCAGTCACAGGAGGTGAGTATCGGAGCGGGGAGGGTACCAGAAGGAGGTTTAGGAGGAGTCCAAACGCTCCGAAGGGTGCAAGGTTCTGTACAGTCCGGTGAGGGGGCAGCGGTTTGCCGTTGACACACTCCAGGGTCAAGGGGGAAGAATCCTTGCAGTCGTAACATGTCCTCTAGAGGCCTTGAGAGATGCAATGCAATGTAGGCTAAAGTTCCCTCCGAGAGACATAGGTAGTAGAGGCACAGTCCGTCGTAGACACAGGTTCCTAAGATGGCGGCATCATCTCACCTTTTTTCATTAATAAGTATGATTGTCCATTAGACTGCCTACCTTTCTGCAAATGAGCACTGTAACCGTTGAGCTATGAATTTTTTTTTATCTCAATGTTACATCTATAACCTTGGTTGATATAATATCTACTTTTTCCAATTGCCCCCACTTTACCACAGATTGTACCCATCTGGGGTGGTAAAGTGGTCTGGAGGCATGATTCTACATTCATTAGTTAAGGTCCAGTGTCAATATTTATATTCATATATAGTTATTATATGGTCTTATCTTTTACAGTGCTCTTTTACCACAATGCTTATCTCATATTCTAGACAGCAAGACACTCATGTTTTTTTTTCCCTCTTTTCTCCATGATGCTTGTTTTCAACGATATCCCATATATGAATGTAAATATATGCTCTGTATCGTTTTTTTTTTTTTTTTTTTCTGTCTGTTCATTATTATTCTTCTATGAGAAAATAAAAATCTTAAACAAGAAGATGGCGGCATCAGCGGCACGGCCTGCAGCAGTGAGGAGTATATCTTGTGACGCTAGAGGGTTCAAAGTGAAGGAGGCGGGTACAAAACCGCGAGGCCTCCTGGGGAATGTAGGCACAGAAGGAGGGTGGTGTGGCGCCAATCCAGCCTGTTATGATACTTAGGAATAGGAGAGAAATGAGACAAGAAGGGATATGTGAACATGTAAAGTCAATAAGGCCGTAATAAAAAGTAAAGTGTAACTGACATGACAGTGAACTCAGCCGAGAAAGCGGCAAACAGTTAAGAAGCTGAACTTCAGTGTGGATGTTCCCTGTCAAATGAGGGGAACACAATCCGGGAGTCATGGGTTAGCGGTCCCTTCTAGCTCTCCTTGAATTAGGTGGGAAAAAGGGGCTATGGTCGTAGCGAGTATCCTGGGTTCCAGAGGCAGTAGTGTGGGCCGATGGCGATCTGCGTCTGCAGAATCTGGTGTCTTGCGTCTCCATGGATTCAGCCGGACGGAACTTCTCTCCTAACCGCGGAGTGGCGAAAATCCGCAAACCAGTCAGGCACCTCAGTCATCAGGATGTCTAGTATACGACAGAACTGCGGAAGGTCTTCTGGCACTTTCAGGAGTGCTGTGCGGCCTTGTGTGGTGGCTGCTAGGCAGAATGGAAACTTCCATTTGTAGGCAATTCCTTTGGTGTGGAGGACATCCAGCAACGGTCGCATGTCCCTGCGATGTTGTAGTGTGATGCCGGAGAGGTCCTGGTAGATCTGCACAGGGTGACCAGCATGGGCGATTTGGTGTTTCCCTCTGGCCTATTTGAGAATGTCCTCCTTGAGCCTGAAATCAGGCAGGCAACATACCACATCATGTGGCGGATCTGTATCCTTTCCTCTGGGCCGCAGGGCGCGGTGAATCCTGTCCATAGAGATGGGGGTTAAGGGAGGCCTATCCAGCAAATTATTGATCAGATCTGTTACAGCAGGCATTAGTTGAGTGCCCTCAATGGCCTCTCACCCGCAAGTTGTGGTGTCTGCCCCTGTTGTCGAGGTCCTCTGCATGTCCCGCAGTTGGAAGGTATGGGTGTCGACATGGTGGGTTGTTTTTTTCAGATGGGAATGTTGACGGTCCATGGTCTCCTCTACTGTCAGTACCCTGTCATTAAGGGCGCGGATGTCCAGGCGGAGCTCCGGAGGGGCAACCGACAGGGTATCTTTGATACGGCGGCAATGGTCCGGAGATCATGTATGTTGAGGTGGGGTTGTGAAGGCAGTATGCCGATATCCAGACCCGCATTGTCAGTGGACAAGGACGGCAGGGTAGAAGGTGGCGTGCCGACAGGCGCGGGAGCTGGGGCCTGAGAGACCCCGTGAGGAACAGGCGCCATGTTTCCCCTGTTTGAGCGGAACATGTCCGGGATGTTGTTGGCTATACCCCCGGGATTTCTGCGGGGAGAACGGGAGCGGGAAGCCGATGAGTTCCGCGAGGCAGTCCCCATAAGTACCGGAGGTTAGCAGGCGAATTTACCTTAGTTAGTCAGGTAAAAGGTCGTGAGGCAGCGGGAGCTCTGGAACTAAGCGTCCATCTTCAAGCTAAGTCAGGCCACGCCCCCCAAGTCGTGTTGTAAGTCGCCCCAAGTCGCGATGGAAGTCGTGTTGCCCCTGTGTGAATGGACTGTTAATGATAATGGCGCTCACTATTAACAATGGCATATTATTATCGCAGTGCGGCAGCATATTATGTGTTGCGCTTATGTGTGCGCCAGTTCATACGCTCAATTAATAATTTATCTGACGCACCAATTAAGGTCTGAACCAGCGCAGCGCATTCATCTTAATAAATCAGCCCCATTGTGTTGCAAATTTTGCACTTATTTTGCGTTTCTTTGACACTATTGCGCTACTTGCACAAACAAGCAATTATTTTTGCACATTTTAGTAGATTTATTTTGTAAACTCATTCTACACTGTGCACTTTTATGTCACCAGTTTGATTTATATTGTATTTTAATGTCAGTATTCATCTGATGCCTGTTTCATTTGCGATTTTAGCAACTTGTTACATTGTTGCACCCCTACAGTCTTGATTCACCTATATGTAGGCATTAGCAAAATATTTGCACTTTCCACTTTACGAGTATCATACTGCTACCTTTAGCACTTTGCACTTTGATGTCACTATATTTTACTTAAAGAGGAGGCCCACAAAAAAAAAATATTAAAAGTCAGCAGCTACAAATACTGCAGCTGCTGACTTTTAATAATCGGACACCAGGGTCCAGCGATGCAGGGGAACGAGGCCCCCCCCTCATTCCCCGCTCCGCTCGCGGCGCCGGCATTCTTAATGTGGGCACCTGGCTGTGGCTTCACAGCCGGGCACCCACTGCGCATGCGCGAGCGTGTGCCGTGATTCGACGCTCAGTCATCTGGGACACGTGACAGGTCCCAGATGACTGTGCGGCGCCTAGGGGAAGTGATGTCAGTGCACGGGCGCTGAAGGTGGCAGACTACGAGGGACCCCCTAGCAACAGGCATTTAGAGGTGAGTAAATTTAATTTTTTTTTCAATTATTTTTTTTTTTGTTTTATGATTTTTAAGCCAATTTTTTTTTTTGGTGGCAACACCACTTTAATGTCAGTACTAAGTTGATGTTTGGTCTCATTTATGCTATTAGCAACCTGTTACATTGTTGCACTCTTGCATTCTGATATACTTATACAAAGGTATTAGCAAAATCTTTCTCCTTCTATAGAGGTAGCCATTAGCAATAACTTCTGCACCTGATACCATCATCTTTAGCAGTATATATCCCTCTCTCAAAACTGAATTTATACTTGCATCACTACCCTTTTCTATACTCGGAATTGCACAATATTCATTTTTACTACCATCTTGAGTAGTGGTCTTTCCCTGGGAACAGCGCAGCACCACCCATTCTTCATATAAATGACATAGGGTCTGGGATTAGAAGTAATATTTTAGTCTTTGCAGCTGACACCAAGCTATGCAGTGGAATAACTTCCTTACAGGATATCGCCAATTTACAAGCCAACCTCAATGCACTGTTTAATTGGGCAACTAGGTGGCAAATGGAGTTTAATGTTGATAAATGTAAAGTTATGAACTTGGGGGCTAAGAATATGCATGCATCATACATACTAGGGGGAGTACAACTAAAGGAATCAATGGTGGGGAGGATCTGGGAGTTTTGGTAGATCATAAGCTTAATAATAACATGCAATGCCACGCTGAGGTTTCCAAAGCGAGCAAAATTATTTATTGCATTAAGAGAGGTATGGACAGCAGAGAGAGTGGTATAATTTTACCCCTGTACAAATCATTAGTAAGACTTCATCTCGAATATGCGGTTCAGTTTTGGGCACCAGATCACAAAAAGGATATTGGGGAACTGGAGAAAGTGCAGCGAAGGGAAACCAAACTGATAAGAGTTATGGAGGAGCTCAGCTATGAGGAAGATTAAAGGAACTGAATGTATTCTCTCTTGAGAAGATGAAATTAAGGGGGGAATATGATCAACATGTAAAAATACATAAGTGGGTCCCTATAGTGAACTTGGTGTCATCACAGAGGACAAGGGGGCACTCTTTACGTCTAGCAGAATATTTAAAGGGGGCGTGGCCTGACCTCGGGAGAGAATAGCAGCTTGATCTCTGAGCTCCTGCCGAAAGAGAGTTTCACCTGCCTACAACGGAGGATTTTTCCCCACATTCAGCCCAAGCAGCAATGGGAACTTCTTCCCGTGGCTTTTCTGCCTCCCGCTCCCGGTCACCGAGAGAAACCGCCGGTTGACTGACCCAGAATATACCGGAGATGTTCCGGACCCAGTCCGGCAACATGGCGTCATCACGAGGCCCATCACAGGCCGCAGGCCCACCACAAGGCCCTGACTCCCATGCCTCATCTGATAATGGCGGGATCTTACTTACACCACAGCAACAGCCTAGCCTCAACGACTTACGCTCGGTTGCCACAGACATCAAGGAGACCCTCACCGCTGCCCTCACTGCGGCAATCTCTGACCTCCGGGTGGATATCCAGACGATAGCAGGGAGAGTACAGGAGGTGGAGAAGGTCACCACAACTCACTCCACGGTTCTCCGACACTCATGCCAAGTCTTCGACGCCCACACCATGCAGTTGAGGGACCTCAACCGCCATGTCGAGGATTTGGACAACCGCGGAAGGTGCCATAACCTCCGTATCAGAGGATTGCCCGAATCAATAGACGCGGAACACCTGCAGCCTGAGGTAACAACCCTCTTCAATACCCTCCTGAATAGATCGCCGATCACCCAGATAGGAATGGAGCGCATACACCGAGCCATGCGCCCCAGAGGGAAAGACTCTGACCCTCCCCGAGACGTGGTTTGCTGTGTAATTGATTATAGACTGAAAGAGGAGATTCTCCGCAAAGCACGAGCAACCAACCCGCTAACCCACAATGGAGCTAACATCCACCTCTTCCAGGACCTGTCGAATATCACACTACAGCGTCGCAGGGAACTGCGTCCGGTCCTGGAAGCGCTCCGGGCGCAGGAAATACCTTACCGATGGAAGTTCCCCTTCGGTCTCTCGGCCTCTATTGGCGGCCGTTTGGCTCTCCTCCGAGTGCCTGAAGACCTCCACCACTTTTGTGCAACCCTGGGGATTCCCTACACTGAGGCTCCAGACTGGTACGCCAAATTCAGACCTCGCTCCGCCAGAAGACCCGCTCCGGAGGACGACTGCATGGAGACGCAGGCATCTAGTGCAAGAAGACGATGCTCACCATCCGACCACCGACCCACGCTACAGGCGTCAGGCCGAACACATACAGCCAGCCCGACGACGGCTCCGCAACCCAGGAGAACACGCCGGGACCACTGATCGCGTCTTGCAACTCCGCCACCTACCCCGCTCGGTCAGATAAGTACCTGTTACACCCTCCTCTCCCTCTTTTGCTCCCCCCTGGCCCCCCCACTGCCCGATACACAGACTAACCTGTTTCCCACCTGGAGCATGGCCTCGGCTCATAGGCATCACCCCATGCTTTCCCCTTGAGACCTTCCTCTCCGGAGCCTAGTGCACTGCTCTACCCCCCGGACTCTAACAGAAGAACTTTCTTTCTTTTTATTTATTTATTTTTGTTTTTTTAGTTCTTCTTTGCCTTCAATTGCCCCTTTTCACGCACTCTCCGGCCCTCACCGCTCATCCTCCTTTTGGGGGGTATAGAACTTGTCTAAACACTTTACTGTGGTGTGCATACACCCCCCGCCATTTTGTGAAGTCCCTAACTATCTGCAGGGGACATGTTGTGATCGCTCCACAGAGGCACAAGACTTCCTGATTCCAGTTCTCTGTGCTCATACAAGCTCCATCTCGATCCTGAAAGTGACATCCATTGGTCATCAATTTGGTGCTCACAGCATGCTCCCCCTCACACCGTAACTTTTTTGCCCCCCCCCCCTTTTTTTTTTTTTAAGGATTTGATGTGTTTGTAATTATTGCATGCTATACCTGCCTGTATACTACAAAGACTGTTATGTTTGGCATAGTAATATAGTGTACACTGCCAGGCCGCTGTTAATTTACCTATGCCTAGCCACTACCTTTAGTAAAAATACGCTGGTGAAGAGGCTTTGATGTTACATACAGTGCCTCATCTCCTCCCCACTCCTGTACACTTACTCACCCTGCCAGGCACAGGCACTTCCGTACACCCATGGGCCGTTACAGATGTAATATGAGCATGACTGTTGATCTATAACAATGCCTTTAACCCAAAACGTGGCTGCTGTACTTCTTACCCTAAGGAAGAAGTTACATATATCCACATTCACTCTTGCAGCCCCCACGTATTTTGTTTCAAAGGGTTATCCCACGTGCGGACATTATCCCCATCACGACTTTAATAGGGGGTCTTGTATTTGGGCCCCACGCCCTCTTACTATCAACAATTCTGTCACTTTGCACATGGGTATACTTAAACGGGAACAGAACTTCCCCTATGGTATACCTTGCTTAGCTCATTCCTCCTACACAGAGTACAGGAGTGGGGACTCACATAATACGAACGGCCCGGCCTCTACCACCAGTATAAGTGTGTGTTTAAATATGCTAAGGGATTACGCATTGCCTCTTTAAATGTTGTTCTGTAGCATTTGTATCACTATGTGTTCTACACTTTTTTTAGGTATTTTCTTTTTACCCATCTCATTTTATCCATTTTTGAACAACATGTCCCCACCCTTCACCGCCTGCACCTTTAGGGTTACAGACATCCCCTGACTACATACAGGTTACGCATCCTCTTAGGTTCACTGTATATACTGAGCCTCCTGATTCAACAGAAGGATATTCAAATCGGTAGATTTGATCTCCATCTACCATACGCCCCATTAAAAAGTCCAGGTCTTTGATTGTGTCCCCTTGTTTGCACCCCAGTTGTACTTGTCTGACCGAACTTAACTTAGCCAGCCACCCCTTTCTCCCCTTATCCTCCATCTGCCTCTCGCAGATGTCCCCATTTATATATCTACTTCAGGCCTCTTCGCATATAGGCAGAATCCCTCCCGTTGACATTCCCCTGCTGCATCCCTCTGCTGCTTACATTCCATCTCACAATCCTCCTCAGACTCCAATGATTGACCTATCTCTCCATACGGCAGGTAGTATTGTAGCCACTACTTAATCCATTTTTCTCCGGTCTCAGCCAACCCCCACTCGGTGGCACTCCGATTGTACTTCAATTTTGCTTTCCTAACACTCGACCACTGAACCATTTTGGTTGTTCTTGGATACAGCAGGTCTGTCCCCTTAGGTTAGCGGGCTGTTGCTTGCAAACCTCCGACTCTTTTCCCAGACCCCTATCAACCTCCCCTACGCACACACGTGATCTCCCCTTTTCCCAATCCCTAGTGTCCTGGGACCTACCACCCACCCTCCATCCCCCTAACCGCACACTCCAGACTATACCTTTCGTGTCACCCTCCTCGATTACCCTGCGAACCCCACATAGTTCATACTCAACACGAATCCACTTGTAGACTGAACGTTGCATTCTCACACACCATGCCTGGACCCAGTAGGTGCTCTCCCAAACTAGAGACGACTATTGTTTCTCTCAACACTCGTGAGCTTAACACGCCCGAAAAACGGTCTCAAGTCCTTTTATCCCTCCACAGACATAAGGCTAGTATTGCCTTCCTTCAGGAGACCCATTTCAGATCCGACTCGATCCCAAAACTCGCAAATGCACGCTTCCCGACTTCCTTCCATGCCACCAACCATGCTGCAAAAACCAAAGGTGTATCTATCCTCATTGCAAAAAACTGCCCGTTCCTTGTCAAAGAGACTTGCATTGATGCAGAGGCCCGCTTCCTATTCATAAAGGGTTTGCTTCACGGTAAACCAGTTACTCTAGCCAATGTTTACGCCCCCAACAAGGGGCAAGTTTCCTTCTTTACTAACACTCTACACCGGCTGTCCTCATTCCAAGAAGGTATGCTAATCCTTGGAGGGGATTTTAATATCACTCACAACCCATCTCACGACACATCGTCGGGCACCTCCACTTTGCCATTCAGGGCACTTAGATCAATTAAGACACGTGTACAAGAACTATCCCTTCATGACACGTGGCGTACACTTAACCCGAACGTTAAGGACTACACATTCTATTCTACCCCACATAATCGCTACTCCAGATTGGACTACCTCTTTATTTCCCAAGCTGACTTACCCACATTGACGTCCGCCGTGATTCATCCCATGTACGTCTCTGACCACCACCCGATCTCGATCACCTTGAACACTACACACTCTTCCCCCAGATCGCGCATTTGACACCTGGACCCGTCCCTCCTCACTGATATAACCGTCTCGTCCGCCATAACAGAACGTCTGGCTCTTTACTTCAGAGAAAATATCTCTCCGGAGATCTCCCCTATGGTACTATGGGAAGCCCACAAAAGTACTATACGGGGGGAACTCATTGCGATCTCGGCCAAACGGAACAAAGACAGAAAGGCACATATTACCACACTATCAAACACTATACGGGCGTTAGAACGGGCGCACAAACGCTCCCTCGCTCTAGACTCTCTTCCCGAACTGCTCCAAGCACGCAAGGAACTGCTAGACACCTTAAACAAACAAATTAGAAGAAACTATATTCTTTCCCAAAAAACTTTCTACGAATCCGGTAACAAATCCGGTAAGCTTCTTAGGATGAAAAAAGCCTACTCGACTATACACTCCGTTACAGATTCACAAGGACACCAGTCGGCAGACAACGAACGAATAGCTCTCCAATTTGTACGGTATTATACACAACTTTACAACCTACACCCCATTGATCCCCACAAAGAAGACACTTCGCGGAGTGAACTCCTGCGGGAATTTCTTGCTAAATACTGCCATCGCTCCCTTACTGACGCTGACGTCACTAGCCTAAATCAACCTATTTCTTCCACTGAAGTAGACGCTGTACTCAAACAACTCAAACCCGGTAAAAGTCCTGGCCCGGACGGACTGACGACGGCGTACTATAAGACTTTTGTTGACACACTAAAGCCCCACTTCCTAAACGCCTTTAATTCCATCTCATCCGACAATCCTCCACCCGAGACCTTTTATCAGCCCACATAACAGTAATCCCAAAACCAAACAAGGATACAACGTTAGTGTCTAATTATCGGCCAATATCCCTTCTCAACGTCGACTTGAAAATCTATGCTAAAATTCTCGCCAACCGTCTCTTGCCTCTCTTACCCAACCTCATCTCGCTCGATCAAGTAGGATTTATACCTGGTAGAGAGGCAAAAGACAACACTATTAAAGCCATCAACATCCACCACTGGCTATCTACCTCTAAACAGCGGGGCTTCTTCCTTTCCCTGGATGCGGAGAGGGCGTTCGACAGAGTGGCCTGGGACTACATGGAGGAAACTCTCAAAATGATTGGGATCCGTGATCGCATGCTCCAATTTATCATGGCCCTGTACTCCTCCCCCACCGCAAAAGTACGAATTAACGGCCACCTGTCGGATGCCTTCTCCATATCCAATGGAACCCGCCAGGGGTGTCCCTTGTCACCTCTAATATTCATGCTTACCTTGGAACCCCTTCTCCAAAGACTTCGGGCTAACGCAGACATCAAAGGTGTACAAATTTCGAATGACACATACAAACTCTCTGCATTTGCAGACGATGTCCTCTTATTCCTTACGGACCCTCACACCACCCTACCCAACTTACTGGCGGACCTCAAGACATTCCACTCTCTATCCAATCTCCAAATAAATTTTTCAAAATCCGAAGCCCTTAACCTCTCCTTAACTCATGAGACTGTCTCACTTTGTCAAGCTAACTACCCATTCAAGTGGAACCGAAACGCCATTACCTACCTAGGGATTTCCCTCCCCTCCCATTTATCTAACCTGTACGCCACAAACTATGTCCCCATTCTAAAACGTATCCAACAGGATCTCTTGTCATGGTCCACAGGTATCTTCTCGTGGTTCGGCAGAGCTGCCATACTCAAAGTGAACATCCTCCCCAGAATATTATATGTCCTACAAACGATCCCCATTAAATTACCACAAGCCTTTTTCGCTTCTTATCGCACGGCCTGTTCTGCCTTCCTCTGGGGCAAGGATAAGCCGAGACTCAGTCTAACTAAGCTTACTGTCCCAAAACTGAAGGGTGGCATAGGTCTCCCTGATATTGTCAAATATCCTTGGGCGTGCCAATTGACCAGAATAGTGGACTGGAATGTCCACGCCCACTCTAAAGCTTGGATAAAAATTGAAAAAGGAATTTACCACAATCCCTATTCACCAACTACCTTGGATCGCCCCACCCGACACCCCCAAATCACCCCCAAATCACACCCACTCATTGCTAGTACTCTACATATATTTCGAAAAGCGTGTCAAACCCATCATATCTCTACTCCACAAGGCCCACTGACTCCAGTCAGACACAACCCCAGATTCCCAGCTGGTATGTCCGACACATTCCTAGCTGACTTCTGGCCCCATGCTGACATACAGGCTAAACATTTCTTCTCCAGAGACTCCTTTATCACCCGTGCCGACGTACCTTCTCGAGATCCAGACCAATCCTGCCCGCAATGGACATATCTTCAAATCCGACACTTTCTCAATGACCCAGCCAAACGCCCTTCTTTTTACTGACACCGACTCTAGATCCAACCCTGCCACACAGAGGTGGGAAAGGGAACTGTCTCTAGATCTCTCTGTGGCAGATTGGGAACGGATTCATACTCATATTCACAAGGGTTCTACTAATGTCACAGTGCAGGAAAATGGTTTCAAAATATTTTCTAGGTGGTATAGAACCCCTTCTAGACTCCACAAAATATCACCGGCCATTCCTCCTAACTGTTGGAGATGTTCTGACAGCGAAGGTTCTATGTTACATATATGGTGGTCCTGCCCTTCCCTCCAACCGTTCTGGCATGAAGTCCACCGTCTCATCTCACAGATCACTACTTATCAAATAGACTTTACGCCTGCCCAAATGCTCCTTCATCATTCCTCCATTCCCTTCAGACATTATCACTGTTCCCTTGCGATGCATTTAATAAACGCAGCAAAAATGTGCATACCAGCTCTTTGGAAATCACCTAATCCCCCACAACCACGGATTGGATTAGATGCGTTTCCAAGGTTGCAGAATTAGAGGACTTGATCCACCAATCCAAAGACTCTCCCACAAAATTCAGAACTGTGTGGTCCTGCTGGCAGCATTTCACCACGACAATTGAATATACAGACCTACTTTCCCCTAACAGACACGGAACCCAGGCCACCCATGACCCGACTTAGGGATCCTCGCCCGATCAGTCTTGGTCCACCTGACCCCGTCATTCGCATGAGATATACTATTATCCATTTCTCCATGTATAGATGCATAGGGTACGGTTACGCCTCTGTACACCCACGACCCCTCTCTCTCCCGTCCCACCTACACACCTTCTCCTACTACCCATATTTACCTCATTACTCGCAGGCCCACGCCTCCCATAAATACTATGTCCAGGAATGCCAGTGGTCCGAGACCGCATTCCCGGACTTAACCCTCCTTAATATGGTTAATGAGGCAGTGGTGCTCCCTCTTTCCTCTCACATGTGCTAGGTAGTGCTTCTACCTTCCAAGATGTGGGTTTGGTTTTCTCTTTGAACCACACGACTCTGGGGCCGTTGCCCCTCCTTCACCTTGGCCTGTACCATTCACAAGTCTCTAGAATTTGTAGACACATTTTGTGTTTTTATGCTGTGCCTTACCCAGCAGGAAAATGTTCCCACCCCTGTCCAAGGGTTTTATCACGTTTTCCTTATTCTGGCTTACTTATCAAAGAGCTTATAATGGGGAAAGATTTCCAGAGCTAAATTCCTGTATAATTAGACACTCAATTTCCTTACACACCTGAGTTAAAGATGCCTACATTTTGGGGTTTGTTTGTAGTAAGAATGGGCACGGTGTTCGATTCGAACCCATGTTCGATTCGAGCACCGGCGTTCGCTCGCTCGGCGAGCCCAGAACTATTGGGGCCGCTCGCATCAAATTCGTGTGATGCGAGCGGCCCCGCAATGCATTGCGGCCCGCGCAGTGCAATGCTGGCTGATGATTGGCCAAGCATGCACTGTGACCCCGCATGCTTGGCCAATCACAGCGCCGGCAGCGAGGAGAGCCATAATTGGCTACAGGCAGGATGCCTGTAGCCAATTATAGCTCAGGGCCTTTAGTACACGCCCCACGGTATAAGAGGCCGCCGCGTCGGCGGCCTCGCATATTCTGTTTCAGTCAGTGTCAGCGTGTCAGTGTGCTGCTGACAATATGTGCTCTATTTCTGGGGATATGTGTGTGCGTGCTGTTAGAACAGCATTGCAGTATCACATCTGGGGGGTGTCTATAGGTGGCCTGTGAAGGGGGGCAGGTTTCCTGTGCTTAGAACTTTCCCTGCAAAAAAGTGTCATTTTTGCAGGAAAAAAGCTATTTAAAAGCACTCGCGGCTAATGAATTGATGGCTCCTGTAACACAGAGAACTGTCATTCATTAATAAAAAAAAAAACAAAAAAAAGCGTGGGGGTCCCCCCAAATTCAATAACCAGGCCCTTCAGGTCTGGGATCGATATTAAGGGGAACCCCAGTCAAAAAAAAAAAAAAAAAATGGCGTAGGGTCCCCCTCAAAATCCATACGGAAGGAGAAGATGAAGAAACCGAAGGATGAAGAAAGAAGAAAGAAGATTTTAATAAAGGAATTGTCAAAGACTGTCTCCTGTCATTTTTACAATTTTTGCCACTTTTTTGGTGAAATGGTAGGGGTACTTTTGTACCCCCTTACCATTTCACACAGGGGGGGGCGGGATCTGGGGGTCCCCTTGTTAAAGGGGGCTTCCAGATTCCGATAACCCCCCCGCCCGCAGACCCCCACAACCAATGGCCAGGGTTGTGGGGAAGAGGCCCTTGTCCTCATCAACATGGGGACAAGGTGCTTTGGGGGTCTTAGACCCCCAAAGCATCCTCCCAATGTTGAGGGCATGTGGCCTGGTACGGTTCAGGCGGGAGGGGGGGGGGGCGCTCTCGTCCCCCCCTCTTTTCCTGTGGCCTGCCAGGTTGCGTGCTCGGATAAGGGTCTGGTATGGATTTTGAGGGGGACCCCACGCCATTTTTTTTGGCTAGGGTTCCCCTTAAAATCCATACCAGACCTCAAGGGTCTGGTATGGATTTTGAGGGGGACCCTACGCCATTTTTTTTTTTTTTTGGCTGGGGTTCCCCTTAATATCCATCCCAGACCTAAAGGGCCTGGCTATTGAATTTGGGGGGACCCCTACGCTTTTTTTTTTCATTTTTTTTTTTTTTTATCAATGACTTTTTTTTATGAATGAGTTTCAATGAATGACTGTTCTCTGTATTACGGGATCCGCGAGTGATTTTAAATAGCTTTTTTACTTTCAAAAATGACACTTTGCGCAGAGACAGTTCTAAACACGGGAAACATGCGCCCCTTCACATGCGTACTATAGAAACCCCCCAGGTACAAAATTTAAAGGAATATTACACTTTTATTGTTTCAATTTAAGCATTATTAAAATCACTGCTCCTGAAAAAACGGCCGTTTTTAAAAAAAAAAAATTTGCATTGATACATGTCCCCTGGGGCAGGACCCAGGTCCCCAAACACTTTTTATGACATTAACATGCATATTAGCCTTTAAAATGAGCACTTTTAATTTCGAACGTTCGCATCCATTATAACTAATAGGGTTCTAAAGCTCGCACGGACTTTAGGTCCGTTCGCGGGTTCTGGTACGAGCCGAACGGGGGGGTGTTCGGCTCATCCCTAGTTTGTAGTGATCCATTTCTTGAATGGGACAAAAGTTAACCTCAAACCAAATACCTCCCTCTTTGCCATAGTCTACATGGGAGGACACATTAAGGCTTGTATTGGTTGTGTCAGCTTGACCAAATATTGGTTGATGCTGCTCCCATTTTTTGTTGTTGTCATTCCTGTTGGTCAGTAGTGTTTATTACCCTAAAAAATATACATTATTAGGGGAAGGCCCGTTATGCGCTTCAGGCATGCTAACCCTCTGAGACTGTGTAAGTGTATTATCTACATGTAGCGGTGTCCTCATAGGGTCACTATGTTTTTAGCATTTACACATTTCACCCTGCTGGTCAGAAATCCATTTTGGCACACTTACCCAGACAATGAATAGTCTCTTGCTTGTTTTGGTTGTTTTTATTAGGGGACTAAGCTTGGATGGGGAAAAGGGACATGGGATGCCCAGATAATGAATCTTTAGTAATGGAAATAAATGTAGTTTGAATCCAAATCTGACAGTCTCTTCCTCTGCACATCTCCTCCAGCACACTACTTAACCTCCCTGGTGGTATGATTATTTCAGATTTTTGATGCTGAAAGCGCTACAATTATTTTGCATGAAATTTTTTTTTATATTGTAGGCCTGTAGGAATAACTCACTTAAATCTGTCCAAACAAGAGTCTAGTAGACATGCCGGGTATGATAATGTTTGAAACACAAAATCATAAATTATAATATAATAAATAACTATAAATAATTATAACAAATAATAATATATTAATAATACAAATGATTCAATAATGTAATCAATAGGGATGAGCCGAACACCCCCCCGTTCGGCTCGCACCAGAACCCGCGAACGGACCTAAAGTCCGTGCGAGCTTTAGAACCCTATTAGTTATAATGGATGCGAACGTTCGAAATTAAAAGTGCTCATTTTAAAGGCTAATATGCATGTTAATGTCATAAAAAGTGTTTGGGGACCTGGGTCCTGCCCCAGGGGACATGTATCAATGCAAACATTTTTTTTAAAAACGGCCGTTTTTTTTCAGGAGCAGTGATTTTAATAATGCTTAAATTGAAACAATAAAAGTGTAATATTCCTTTAAATTTCGTACCTGGGGGGTGTCTATAGTATGCCTGTAAAGGGGCGCATGTTTCCCGTGTTTAGAACTGTCTCTGCGCAAAGTGTCATTTTTGAAAGTAAAAAAGCTATTTAAAATCACTCGCGGCTAATGTTAATTCACGGCTCCCGTAACGCAGAGAACAGTGATTCATTGAAACTCATTCATAAAAAAAAGTCATTGATAAAAAAAAAAAAAAAAAAAAAAAAAAAGCGTAGGGGTCCCCCCAAATTCAATAACCAGGCCCTTCAGGTCTGGGATGGATATTAAGGGAAACTCCAGCCAAAAAAAAAATGGCGTAGGGTCCCCCTCAAAATCCATACCAGACCCTTGAGGTCTGGTATGGATTTTAAAGGGAAACCTAGCCAAAAAAAATGGCGTGGGGTCCCCCTCAAAATCCATACCAGACCCTTATCCGAGCACGCAACCTGGCAGGCCGCAGGAAAAGAGGGGGGGACGAGAGCGGCCCCCCTCTCGCCTGAACCGTACCAGGCCACATGCCCTCAACATTGGGAGGATGCTTTGGGGGTCTAAGACCCCTAAAGCACCTTGTCCCCATGTTGATGAGGACAAGGGCCTCTTCCCCACAACCGTGCCCGGTGGTTGTGGGGGTCTGCGGGCGGGGGGGTTATCGGAATCTGGAAGCCCCCTTTAACAAGGGGACCCCCAGATCCCGCCCCCCCCTGTGTGAAATGGTAAGGGGGTACAAAAGTACCCCTACCATTTCACCAAAAAAGTGGCAAAAATGGTAAAAATTTGACAATTCCTTTATTAAAATCTTCTTTCTTCTTTCTTCATCCTTCGGTTTCTTCATCTTCTCCTTCCTTCATCTTCTTCCATCTTCTTCTTCCATTTTCTTCTTCCTCCGATCCGCTTCTTCTTGCGCTGGTCTTCTCGTCCTTCTCGTCCGGCATCTTCTTCCGTCGGCGTCGGCGTCGGTGTCGGTGTCGGTGTCTTCTTGGGCCGCTCCGCGCAATGGGAGGCTCCCGCTGTGTGAGGCTCCGCTCCATCTGACAGGTCTTTTAAAACGGAGGGCACCTGGTGACCCCGCCCCCCTCTGACGTCATGGGGAAAGCCATCATGGAATTCCCCATGACGTCCCTGTGCGTCAGAGGGGGCAGGGTCACCAGGTGCCCTCCATTATAAAAGACCTGTCAGACGGAGCGGAGCCTCACACAGCGGGAGCCTCCCATTGCGCGGAGCGGCCCAAGAAGAGACAGAGACACCGACACCGACGCCGACGGAAGAAGATGCCGGACGAGAAGGACGAGAAGACCAGCGCAAGAAGAAGCGGATCGGAGGAAGAAGAAAATGGAAGAAGAAGATGGAAGAAGATGAAGGAAGGAGAAGATGAAGAAACCGAAGGATGAAGAAAGAAGAAAGAAGATTTTAATAAAGGAATTGTCAAAGACCGTCTCCTGTCATTTTTACAATTTTTGCCACTTTTTTGGTGAAATGGTAGGGGTACTTTTGTACCCCCTTACCATTTCACACAGGGGGGGGGCGGGATCTGGGGGTCCGCCCGCAGACCCCCACAACCACCGGGCACGGTTGTGGGGAAGAGGCCCTTGTCCTCATCAACATGGGGACAAGGTGCTTTAGGGGTCTTAGACCCCCAAAGCATCCTCCCAATGTTGAGGGCATGTGGCCTGGTATGGTTCAGGCGAGAGGGGGGGCCGCTCTCGTCCCCCCTCTTTTCCTGCGGCCTGCCAGGTTGCGTGCTCGGATAAGGGTCTGGTATGGATTTTGAGGGGGACCCCACGCCATTTTTTTTGGCTAGGGTTCCCCTTAAAATCCATACCAGACCTCAAGGGTCTGGTATGGATTTTGAGGGGGACCCTACGCCATTTTATTTATTTTTTTTGGCTGGGGTTCCCCTTAATATCCATCCCAGACCTGAAGGGCCTGGTTATTGAATTTAGGGGGACCCCTACGCTTTTTTTTTTGTTTTTTATTAATGAATGACAGTTCTCTGTGTTACAGGAGCCATCAATTCATTAGCCGCGAGTGATTTTAAATAGCTTTTTTCCTGCAAAAATGACACTTTTTTGCAGGGAAAGTTCTAAGCACAGGAAACCTGCCCCCTTCACAGGCCACCTATAGACACCCCCCAGATGTGATACTGCAATGCTGTTCTAACAGCATGCACACACATATCCCCAGAAATAAAGCACATATTGTCAGCAGCACACTAACACGCTGACACGCTGACACTGACTGAAACATAATATGCGAGGCCGCCGGCGCGGCGGCCTCTTATACCGTGGGGCGTGTACTAAAGCCCCTGAGCTATAATTGGCTACAGGCATCCTGCCTGTAGCCAATTATGGCTCTCCTCGCTGCCGGCGCTGTAATTGGCCAAGCATGCGGGGTCACAGTGCATGCTTGGCCAATCATCAGCCAGCATTGCACTGCGCGGGCCGCAATGCATTGCGGGGCCGCTCGCATCACACGAATTTGATGCGAGCGGCCCCAATAGTTCTGGGCTCGCCGAGCGAGCGAACACCCGGTGCTCGATTCGAACATGGGTTCGAATCGAACACCGGGCTCATCCTTAGTAATCAAATCAAAAACCCTGAAATTTGCTTAGTTGCAGAATTGTCGCTGTCATTACTTTCAGTGTTTGATGACGGATTTCCCCACAAATCACTATCGCTCAATTCTGCAAGTGATTCTAATTTATTATCACTGTTTTCTAGCTGGTCTAAAACCACTTTTGATGTAAAGGGAAGGCTTTGGTTGCTATGGACCAGGGGTCAAGTCCTGGGAAAAAAAGTGTGGGAACTCCCACCCAAGATCCACTCGCCCACCAAAAAAAAAAAAAAAAATGATAAGCATATGCACGAGCGTTTCAAAAGTGGTATTTTTCATCCAATTTTTGTATTGTGTATATGAAGCTTAACTGTTATTACATTAAAAAAAACAATCCTCAATAAACATAAATACAGTAATTCTCTGAATGATCAGCATTCATTCAATTGTGCTTCCATGCAAATGTAAACATCATGTTCTGATCTTTATTTGGGAATTTTATTTTGTATATAGAGTGTTTATGTGGTGAGTTTACACTTTTCATTGAACAGAGTTTGGATAACACAGGGTTAAATGGAAAGGTCATAAATTAACTGAACATTATCTGGACAGAATGCTTGGGGAGATAGTGATGTGTTCCTGCTTAGGAGATGTATGTTAGCTTGGGGGGCTACAAACTCTGCAGGGCTCCAACACACACTCGCTGCTATTCCAACCCTTTACATATTTCCACATGAACTTCCCTCCTGGCATTAAACTTTGCCAGGTATTGTGCTCAGCTTACCACCCCAAACTGATGTTCCTCCCTCAGCTCACCTCTCTCCCTGCATGTCCTGTGAGCAGAATAGCTGTGCTCCTCCTCTGGGTTCTCTCATCATATGGCACTGAAGATAGAAGAGGGGGGGAGTCAGCGGGACACACAGAGCAAGTATGCAGGAGACTGGGGGGGGAGATGAGGAGACAGAAAATGAGGAGGGGCCGGTGGGGAGGAGGGCATCACGAGAGGTCTGACTAAATACAATCTCTTAGCAGCAGGTACCTGATCTACCTGTCAGCTAGCTGTGATTGACAGGTAGATCGAATCGGAAGCTGTCATGGGGCCCCCTACTGGCAATGCCTCAAAGGTCAGGTGTGCGGCACTTACTATTGCGAGGTGTGTCGGCAGCTGCTGGTGTAGCACCTGCCACACAGCTCGCATACTTCAAAGTCTTGCAGGACATGGCTGCTAATGGGAACTGAGTTCCTGTTGTGGAAAAAGTACAGGAACTCCGTTCCCATGCGTTCCTGCAGGACTTGAGCCCTGCTATGGACAATCTCCAGTTTCCAGGCAGAAAGAACAGTATTTTTAATATAAAAGTGCATGCAGGGCACTGGACAAACCACTAGGGACAAAAGGGATGTGAAATAAATTGATACAGTAATGTAATCTGTAAGATTACAGTGTACTGTATATGTATTGTGTTTTTTACTTTTTGAATTTGGTGCCGCTCTCCATCCCCGTGTGTCACAATGCTCGCAGGGAATGGAGCTCGACTCTGTGATAGATCGAGCAGAGAACGGCTCGCACACAGAGCGGGGAGGACATCGCAGGATCCTGGGGACAAGGTAAGTTTGCTGTATTTGGATCCTGCGATGCAATCCCGAGTGTGACTTGGGTTACCGCTTTTGGTGCCGAAAATCCACCCCGAGCCACACTCGGGAATACCTTTAGGGAGTTTAAGATCACTTGCTTTACTTCACTGTCCAAATCTAGATTCCTGTCACCATTAGCACATGGCTAGGCCTCTCTCTGAATAAGTCCTAACACTTTGTGCTAACTGACACATGGTGAACTACTGATCCCAGCATGTCCAATGCAAATCCTGCCAGCCCTCCTGGCTGCAACGACTTGACTCCAAAACAACACCACAGTCTCTCCCTCTGGCTTCACATCCAACTCCTGGCATGTCTCTTCCAGAACTTCACACTGTGCTTCTCACTCACCAACCCTGACATGGATCCCTCCTGAATGACTTGCTTGGACGTGCTCCCAACTGTCCTCTTTCCTGCTCCTGTTCCAGGACACCTCTCAATGCCTGTGTAATGAGAGGCTCCCTCCCAGCTACAGAAAGGGGGTTCCCTCATACCACGACAGTCTAACACTCCATCATTCAATTCTTCAACCCGACAACTCCCCCCACAGCAGGCTGACCATGGGTATATATAGGAGGCCTGTCCCCTGCGAATCCTAGTTGGGGATTGGTCAGGGCTCCCACATACACCTCAAGTCACTCCAGCTCTCTGCCCTACCTCTTTTCCATAACCTTCTGAAAACCAGAGGAGGCGCCCAAGAGATGAAGCACATGTCAGTCACCTGCTGCTACACTAAACCACTCCCCTGCCCCCAGATGAAAACAAACAGGCCTAGCGTACAGCATAAGCCTGCCTAAATTTACCTGCACTGACAGTACAAAACAAACCCACTACTCTAGCACCTACCTACTTAAAGTAGAGGGTGCTACACTCACCCCTACCAGAATACAGGTGGTGCCCAGGAGCAAGGGCATTCCATGAATTAGTTGGATGGGGGAAAGGAAATAACTTGGACAGGGCTATAGTACAAATAAATTACAAACAAAAATAAATATGTACAATTTCTGTCACATATATACACTGTATATCATCACTAAACAGCCCTAACTACAGGTCCCTGCAGCTAGAAAGAGATAGAAATAGTCAGCGTGGAACATATTCCAGAGGGTAATATTAGGGGCATTAGTGGTAGGGTAACCAAAGCACATAAACCCAAGGTAAGTATAGTAGCAAGTCCTAGTTGCAATCTCTGAACACCCAAGAGGATAGTATGTGACCAGTCAAAATATATTAATGCATTAAAGTGTTTGTTCACCAATGCCAGAAGTCTGCCAAGCAAAATAGGTGAGTTGGAAGCTCTGGTGCATCAGGAGAGCTATGATGTAATCAGTATTGCTGAAACTTGGCTTCATTGCTCACATGACTGGGCTATTAATATTCCTGGCTATGCATTTTTTCGGAAAGACAGAGTTAAAAGGAAAGGTGGAGGGGTCTGTCTGTATGTGAGAAGTGATCTCAAAGCGAGTGTGAAAGAGGACCTGGTGGATGGAGAGTGTGATGAGTTAGAAGGATTATGGGTGGAACTGCATACAGATGTGCGTAGTTCAAAGTTAATCATTGGAGTTTGTTATAGACCCAATGTTAATGAGGAGGTGGAGACTCAGCTCCTTGCACAGATGGAAAGGGCTGCAAGGGCTGGGACAGTGATAATAATGGGGGATTTTAACTACCCAGAAATTGACTGGAGTAATGGCACTGCTGGGACTGTTAAAGGGCAAAAATGTATAAACCTATTACAGGACAATTTTATGGTCCAGTTTATTAAGGCCCAAACTAGGAATGATGCTCTGTTGGACCCGGTAACCTCAAACCATGCAGAGCGTATTACTAATGTTCAGATAAAGGAACATCTGGGTAGCAGTGACCATAACATGATTTCATTTGATGTTAGCTGTAAGCAAAAATCACATACGGGAAAGATAAAAACACTTAATTTCAAAAGAGCAAATTTTCCAAGGATGAGGGCTGCTCTCCAGGACTTAGACTGGAATAGAATATTGGCATCAAGGGGCATAGAACAGAAATGGTAATTCTTCAAAAAGACTGTTTGTGAACTCACTGCAAAGTATATTCCCATGGGCAATAAGTTTAAAAGGCTAAAAATAAAACCTATGTTTCTCACGGCCAAAGTTAAAAAAGCTATAAACTATAAGAAAAGAGCTTTTGAAAAATATAGAAATGAAGGATCACTAGTGTCATTTAAATGTTACAAAGAATATAACAGAATATGTAAAAAGGAAATCAAGGATGCAAAAATTCCAAACGAAAGACAGATTGCAAAAGATAGTAGGACAAACCCCAAAAAAATCTTCAAATATATTAATAGTAAAAAGGTCAAGTCTGAGCATGTAGGCCCTTTACAAAATAATCTAGGGTGGGTGACTGGGGACAAAGAGAAGGCTAATGTATTAAATACTTTCTTCAGCTCCGTGTATACAAAGGAGCATGGGGGAGCTCATGTCCATAATGGGGGTGGTAGTGACATCCCCAAATCCACAATGGCTCAAAAGTGATATGGTCCAGAAATATGTAGACAGAATAAAGGTGGATAAAGCACCTGGACCTGATGGCATCCACCCACGGATCCTAAAAGAATTGAGCTTTGTAATTTCAAAGCCATTGTATCTAATTTTTAGGGACTCATTAAAGACAGGAATAGTACCACTGGATTGGTGCAGGGCCAATGTGGTGCCTATATTTAAAAAGGGAACAAAGTCTTTACCAAGTAACTATAGACCTGTTCGTTTTAAAAGACCACATAGACGAGTACTTGCAGGAAAAAAAAATATTTTAAGCAACAGACAGCATGGATTCATGAAAGACAGAAGTTGTCAGACAAACCTCAATTCTTTTAATGAGGAGGTAAGTAAAACCGTGGACAGAGGGGTGGCGATGGACGTGGTATACTTGGATTTTGCAAAAGTGTTCAATACAGTTTGCACACACGGCTCATGTGTAAGGTAAAGTCTACAGGTTTGGAAATGTTGGTTTGTAAATGGATAGATACTGGCTAAAAGACAGAATTCAGAGAGTAGTGGTTAATGATTCTTACTCTGAATGGTCTAAGGTTATCAGTGGTGTACCCCAAGGTTCAGTGCCGGGACCCTTACTTTTTAATACCTTTTATACATGATATTGGGTCTGGGATCAAAAGTAACATTTCCGTCTTTGCAGATGACACCAAGCTATGCAGTGGAATAACGTCCTTACAGGATGTCTCCAATTTACAAGCCAACCTCAATGCTCTGTCTAATTGGGCGACTATGTGGCAGATGAGGTTTAATGTTGATAAATGTAGGGCGTGGCTTGGCCGAGCTAGGAGATGGCTGCCTGATTGCTTTCCTCCCGCCGTTGCCTCTCCTTATACTGCCCTACTGGAGATTATCACCGCTCATTTTAGCCCTAAAACATGGGGACAGCTTCTCGCCACACTTCGGCATCTAGATCCCACTCTCCCCGTGAACATACAGGTTATGGGAGCCAGAATATACCAGAAATGTTCCGTGCCCAGAGGGGCAATATGGCGGCGTCCCGCCACACTACCTCATGGACATCGGGCCCTCTAGTATCCGACCCGATACTTGCTCTCCAACCCACTCCTCAGGCTGGATCTCGGGACCGGGACACCTCACCTCAACCCCAGCTCAACATGCAGGATCTGAGGACCATTGCGAACGACATTAAAGACACGCTGTCCACTGCCATTGCAGATCTGAGACTGGACATCCGCACGCTTTCTGACAGGGTCATGGAAGTAGAGAAAACTTCTTCACAACATGACTCTGTCCTCCGTAAAGTGACCAGGAAAATTGACACTCATACTCTAGCTTAGAGAGACACAACGCCGCATTGAAGACCTCGACAACCGCGGCCGCCGCCATAACCTTAGGGTCCGTGGTATGCCAGAGGCCATTGAACCCGACCGCATGCCCTCAGAGGTAATGGCGCTGTTCAACACCATCCTGCATAGGCCACGTGATACACCCATTCTGTTTGAATGGATTCACAGGGCGCTTTGCCCCAGAGGGAGAGAGACTGATCCCCCACGGGATATCGTCTGCTGCTTGGTTGACTACAAAACTAAGGAGGACATTCTCAAGCAAGCTAGAAGTATCCCCCGTTTACTGCATAATGACGCTCCGATTCAAATCTTTCAAGATTTGTCTGCTATTACTTTACAACAACGCCGGGACTTGAAACCATTACTGGAGATTTTGCGCACTCGTAACATACAGTATAGGTGGAAGTTCCCCTTCTGTTGGTCTGCCACGCACCAAGGCCGGACGGCCTTTCTAAAGACGCCAGAGGATCTGCGCCATTTTTGCCGTACCCTAGACATCCCCCTTGTGGACGTTCCGGACTGGTACGCGGAGTTCCGCATGTACCCGACCAAAAGACTGCCACCGTCTGATGACCCAATGGATGTACAAGATTCCCAGCAATCCAGGAGACGATCCCCTTCGAGTTCCAGACTGCGGGCTCCCAGACCGGCTGATCGAGGCTACACTCCGACCGACTCTCCGGGATCCCGGAGAACCCGCAGGGATTATTGATAGATGCCTCCTACTAATCACACGGCTGTGTGATCCGAACTCACGATATTGCTGACAGACCTTTCAAAGCCTATTTACCCTGCTATTGCCCGCACCACACAAGACACTTACCGCCATTCGGCCATGGATCCATGACGTTGTCCCTTCCTTCACTGATGGTACTGGGGGTTAATATCGCTGCACACGGAAATTCATCTCCCTGCCACTGCTATTCTTCTTCGCTGTGCGCCCTCCTGCCTGTACTCAGAAATGGTGTTTCGGGACTGCCTCAGTATCCACAGATGTGACATTGTCCTATATTTTTTGACTTCTTGCCCCCCATACACGATCCCTAACTGCTGCCATCACCATGCTTGTTCCCCCTCTTTTTTTTTTCAGGTATTTGTACATCCGACTGCCTGGGGTACAGAACTTTCGTATACCCACCTAAGGTACTTGACAATGCCTGCTATGATCCCCATACACCGCTTTCTACGATCATTTTACACCATGTACGATTCGATGGCTGGGTAATGTAAAAATGTTATCAGATCTCTGCTACTAGGCTAGCGATCATTTTGGCAAGGTATTTCATGCTGCTGTGTACTCTGTTGCTATGGTAAACGCTTTTGAGGACGGGGTAAGTGATCTGTCTAGGTATGTTAGATACGGTTGTTATTATTCTATCTACACATGTCAAGTATCCCCTCTTTTAGTATATACAAGACGGCAGAACTCATGCCTCCTACACATTAGCCCTGACACTCAACGATTTTCTGTCATCTCAGCCAGGGGAATATCCCCTTGTTACTGTTCTGCAACCTCCCTTACCCGCCTGTGTGCAATCTCTCATTTTGCACACCTACTTTCTAACTTTCCTGATATGTATTGCTTTACGATATGAGACTGACCATTGTACACACTGCTTATCTGCTAATTTTTGTTTTTACCTCCTTCATGCCCATCTACCATAGCTGACAGGGTATTAGCCATGTGCTCTAACCCTTACTGATGACCCCACTGACATAGAGGTCTATGGTCTTCCATGTGTGTAATTCATAATTCTTTACACATTCCGAGATGCTCTCCCTTACCGCTATCGGCTGTGCTATTGCTGGTCAGTCCTATTACACTGTACAGTATATACACTGACGTGTACTGCGCACAACTGACACCCCCTATATGGACACTAATACCATGTAAGTTATCGATTTTGAAATCTTCGGACATGCTATCCATGCCTATATTGTCAGGACCTAAATGCTGCCCATTACAGGGGGTACAGTCACCTTATGCCTGCATTTTACTAGACAACAGCACGCTGCTATGCACAACAAGGTTCTCCATATAATGCCCTCATTTACCTTGCACCACCCCTTGGCAGGCTTGATCCAACTCGCCACATGTACTCGCCAACCATATACTACCCTAATTGGACATGTGCTATCGTTGCTCCGCATCGCTACTACACACATGTTGATTGTTTGTAACCCAGGTCACGACCACTATCAGTCCCATATGAAGGTACTACGCACTCGTAGGTTTGTGCCAGATGTAGATAAACTAACATAGTATATTTTGACCAAGAATAGTAATTGCTCTAGGGTTGAGATGATACCTCACTTACCATTATTATACTTATCGACACACCCAGCCTCATTTGGACATTTTCCATGCAGGTTACAGTAGTTCCTACATTACCGCCTTACGTGGATGTGCAACTTAAACCTTCCTTTTGTCTATTTGGACGGTTGTGATACCCATTGAACCAAACAAATTCAAAATAAAAAGAACAATACAATGTACTCCTTGAAATATTAAAGAACACAAAATAATATGTGTAAAAAGTACGAATAAACAAAGTGTCCCAAAGTGATAAGATGAAGATGGGTCAAGCCAGGATGATCTTAGGCTGAATCCTCTGGTACACACATTTAAGGACAGATGGAAATGGATGTGCGCTTACCGGAACTGGTGGACTCCCTGTCAGCAACAGGGAGTCAAACGGGCATAGAAAAGCTCCAAACGGCCAGCAGACTCGACGTTCCAGGGCAGACAGATGGACTCTGTGGAACGACTCGCAACCTCACAAACCTGATGTAGATGGTCAAAGTGTGGATGACTTGAATGGAACCTGGACCAACATTGATGAGACGGGAACTTCTTGATAGCCACTCGACGGATGGAATAAAACGAGCCAGTAGTGGACCCCCACTGATGGTGCAGTGAAGGCTCTCCTAGGGTACTCTCCAAAAATATTTCAAACCATATAATGGAAACAAGAGGAAAAAACAAGGAGAGGACTCCAATGGTGTAGATAAGTCAGGCAGGTTTTTATTGACAAAAACCAATGAAGAACAAAAATTGTTAAAAGTGATCACATTTAAAAAGCAGTGTGGGAATGAGTATGACCTCGCCCACCTTTCTCTACCCGAGAAATTAAGGCGTGGCCTTTACTCTAAAGTATAGACAATGGACCACCCACTGTCCTACCCCTTGGTAAATAATTTCCTCGGGGGTGTGATTGTTTATGTGCTACATGCGGTTAGAATACCAAACATTTTTTTCAGATCTACTTTGCATATATCTCCTTCCCTATACTTTATCTGAGAGGTAACGGCGGTGTCGCCATGTACTTTTCTCTATACCCTATTAGGTACTGGCCAACCCCCAGACAGCGTTGTGGACTTCTTAGCTTTCAAATACCTAACATAAAACACATTGCTCACACGCTGTACCTTTCTAGCCTACTTGAAGGTAGACTAGATCGCTTCCCTATCACTCTCTCCCCCACCGTTCCCCATCCCCTGACTTCCCCGCGCAGTATTGTTGACAATACTTGGTTAGCGCTGCTTTATTTCCTTATTTGACCTACTGTTTCTTCTTCACCAAGTAATACATCCGAAAGCATAGTCAAGGTGATAGCATGACGGATACGCTACCAACTCCCACTGGTCATCCGACCCCTCCCGCTGACTCACATTTTCCTCAGGTAAATTTCTGTTCACTGAATGCTCGAGGCTTAAATATTCCTGAAAAGAGATCACAGGTACTGTATGCATTGCAAAAAGACAAGGTACATGTAGCATTTTTGCAAGAAGCCCACTTTCGTTCAGATACTGTGCCTAAGCTACACAACCACCATTTTCCCACAGTCTACCATGCCACCACTGACGTCTCAAAATCTAAGGGGGTTGCCATATTATTATCTAAACATTGCCCTTTACAAGTCACTGACATTAAACGAGATACAAATGGCAGATACCTTTTCCTCAAAGGTACCCTACACAACAGACCCATCACACTAGCAATTTATGCACCAAATAAACGCCAGGTTCCATTCTTCCGTGAAACACTCCAATTACTTACCGAATTTTACTCGGGCATCCTTGTTGTTGGTGATTTCAATGTAGCTCTTAACCCCTCTCAAGACTCTTCGAATGGCCACTCATCCCTTCCTTATAGAGCGATGAGGGCTATTAAACAAAGATTCCAAGACCTAACACTGCACGATGCATGGCGCACTTTACACCCTACTGACAGGGACTTTATGTTCTACTCCTCACCCCACAATAAATACTCTAGACTTGACCATTTTTTTATTTCCCAAGCTGATTTGACACTACTCACTAAAGCAACGATTGATCCTATGCTGATATCAGATCATAATCCTGTTTCCATGACACTGTCCATGCCACTGGCCCGTTCGCCACGCTCAATTTGGCACCTAGACAACTCCCTGTTAAGTGACCCGACTATTTCACAGAAAATTAGTACCCGACTTAAACAATATTTTCAAGAAAACATCACCCCTGACTCAGTCCCGTCGACAACCTGGGCCGCTCACAAATGTGTTCTCAGGGGTGAATTTATCTCTTTAGCTGCCCATAGAATCAAACTACGACGCCAATACATCACCGACTTGACGAACAAGATACATTCATTATAAAAACTACACAAAGCCTCGCTCGCAGATCAAACACTTTCACAATTACTTCAGGCCAGGGAGGAACTGAAGGAAGAATTAGCTAAAGGGCTTAAACGCAAGTATATGTTAACGCAAAAATTATTTTACGAGTTTGGCAATAAATCAAGTAAACTGTTAGCCAGGGCACTCCAACACAAGAAGGCCTCAACGACTATACATAAGATCATTGACCCTAATGGCGTCCCTCACGTTTCCCCAATAGATATATCTAAACAATTTGTCTCTTATTTTTCTAAACTCTATAATATATCACGACCCGACCAAACGGATCTCACCCCTCACAGACAGGAATTGATTTCAGACTTTTTGACACAATATGGCATGCCCCAGATCTCCTTGGAAGACTCGGCGACCCTTAATGAACCTATCACTCTCAATGAAACCATAGTCTCCCTAAAACAGCTTAAACCGGGCAAAAGCCCTGGCCCAGACGGGCTGACTGTGAGCTACTACAAGTTCTTCCAAGATATACTCATACCTCATCTCGTCACTACTTTCAACTCGTTTGCCTCTTCAGACCCGATACCCACTGACCATCTAGAGGCGCATATTACATTAATACCGAAACCTGGCAAAGATGATACTATAGTATCCAATTACAGACCTATTTCCCTTTTGAATGTGGATTTGAAATTGTACGCGAAAATACTCGCTAACCGTGTCCTTCCCCTTCTTCCACAATTGATTTCCCTGGACCAGGTTGGCTTTATCCCTGGTAGGGAGGCCAGGGATAACACGATCAAAGCCTTACACATCCACCACTGGCTCTCTCACACAACTACCCAAAAGGTTTTTTTATTTCATTGGATGCGGAGAAGGCGTTCGACAGAGTGGCCTGGGATTATCTCGCAGCTACGTTGAGGGCTGTGGGATTCCCCCCTCGATTCCTACAGATGATCTTAACATTGTATTCTCATCCCACAGCTAAGATACGGATAAATGGTCACCTGTCGAACGCCTTCTCCATCTCAAATGGTACCTGTCACTTTCACCCCTCATCTTCATCCTTACCTTAGAACCTTTTTTACGCAAACTTAGGGCAAACCCTGATGTTAAAGGCATAGATATACATGACAAGCAATACAAACTCGCGGCGTACGCGGATGACATACTCCTTTTCCTCTCTGACCCTGTTACCACTCTACCCAACCTTCTAAAGGATTTCGCCCTCTTTAAAAAACTATGCAACTTACAAATTAACTTTTCAAAATCTAAGGCCCTTAACATTTCCCTTCCAGCACATACTGTGTCTCAATGTAAGTCGAACTTCTCCTTTAATTGGGAAAACAAGGCCCTTACTTATTTGGGGAAACAACTACCGACTAATTTAGACGATCTTTATGATCTCAACTTTCTCCCAATACTTCGAACCATACAGAATGATCTTCTCAAATGGACTTCTGGCCAATTCTCGTGGTTCGGACGCGCGGCCATTCTGAAAATGAATATTTTACCCCGTATACTATACCACTTACAGACTATTCCGATTAAACCCCCCACTTCACTTTTCACGTCCTATAAAAGGATGTGTCGGAATTTCGTATGGTCGGCCAAGTCTCCCAGGATAAGCTGGGAAACTTTGACAATCCCCAAACCCAAAGGAGGCCTAGGCCTCCCTGATATACATAAATATTGCTCTGCATGTCATCTTACCAGAATCATTGATTGGCATATTCATAAATGCTCTAAAGACTGGATTGACATTGAAGAGGCGATTGACCCCATCCCTTTAGCACATTTACCTTGGATTTCCACATCCAACACTCCTAAAAAGTACTCTTCCCACCCACTCACTGGAGCGACTTTACAAGCCTTTCAATCGGTAGCTCACACATTACAATGGACACCCTGCCCCGGCCCATTGACTCCACTAGACGGCAACCCTGACTTCCCACCAGGACTACCTCCCCCCCATACATCCACTGACTTAATACTGCCCACACTCACAGCCTCCCAATTCTTCCACAGCTCTATCATGCTTGACACTTGCTGATGTCCTCTCACGTTTTCCTGAGTATCGTATTCCCTTTTTCAAATTTCTCCAAATTAGACACTTCCTTAATAGTGAGCGTCCATCTTCCAAATGGTGTAGAGCACTCACCCCTTTTGAGGTATTGTGCACCAATAACTCTCCCCGGAGACACCTCATATCTACGACCTATTCGATGTTGTTCGACGATTTCAACCCGAAACACAATGCAACAGTCAAAATTTGGGAAAGGGAACTTGGCATAGATTTAGATGTGGAAGACTGGGAACACATTTACAACTATATTCACAAAAGCTCTATAAACGTTTCGGCCCAAGAAAACTCCTACAAGATATATGCCAGATGGTATCGTACCCCGGATATTATACACAAATACCTCCCTACTGTCTCTCCTCTCTGTTGGAGATGTAGTCTAGAAGCTGGCTCCCTACTTCATATATGGTGGGATTGTATCTTGATAAAACCCTTCTGGGAAAAAATCCATAGGGCCATAGCCCTTATCTCGACTTATACAGTAGCACTAACACCGACCCAATTTCTGCTTCATCACCTCTCTATTCCACACTCAGTTTATAGAAAATCTATTATTCCACATTTACTGAATGCTGCAAAGCAATGTACACCACTTCACTGGAAAACATCGACTGTACCTACTCTGTTGGAATAGTTCAACTGTGTAGATAGAATTTCAGACATGGAAAATATTATCCATCAAGCCAGGGATACCTCGACCACCTATAGTACCACCTGGGCTTTTAGGCTTACCTTGAGTTTCTAACAATCTGATATAACCCTATACATTTATATCTGTTTGATATATCCGCTATCCGTCATGCTATCAACACCTCTGCAGCCTTCTTGCCGGCTGGTTCCGGTTACTGTTCTCATCCTTCCCCGTAACCCCACCTATATCTTGTTCGATAACCATATGCTACTCTTGTACAATTCCTTTCCTAAATGTGTCTGATCTAATACATCACATGTTTTGGACATCGAACTCTAGGCGTCTTATACACCATGTTGTTGACCCGCACACTTCCCACATTGTAAAGCATTTTTTTTCCGACTCCCTTTGCACAGCATGTTCCCACTAGGGGTGCAAAGGTTGAGCGGTTGTTACCGGGGTTTTCTTTGCAGACTTCTCATTCTGCCTCTATGACTAACGCCTACTAATAATCCCCGTTAATGAATATGAGGACTACTGTCCTCTCACCCTACGTAGACCCTTGACCCCTATTAGTTATAGTTAGTACCAGGTTCTTGCCTGTTCATGTTTTTGTTCTTCTCTATGCAACAGCCACTGATTTTCTCACATGATGATAAGTTATGTATTACCTGCTGTGCCTCTACTTAAAATACACAATGGCTGTATGGTTTTAGTACATTGTTCTGTACAGAAGTTTATGTTTTCTATATGATATGCTGTTCAAATGTGATTTCCTATAACTGTACCTGTTCTACTTTTCTCAATAAAAATATATTGGAAAAAAAAAAAAAAAGATAAATGTAAAGTTATGCACTTGGGGGCTAAGGATATGCATGCATCATACATACTAGGGGGAGTACAACTGGTGGAATCCATAGTGGAGAAAGATCTGGGGGTTTTGGTAGATCATAAGCTCAATAATAGCATGCAATGCCAAGATGCAATTTCCAAAGCAAGCAAAGTCCTTCCTTGTATTAAGAGAGGTATGGACTCCAGAGAGAGAGAGATAATTTTGCCCCTGTTCAAATCATTAGTAAGACCTCATCTGGAATATGCAGTTCAGTTTTGGGCACCAGTTCTCAAAAAGGATATTGGGGAACTAGAGAAAGTGCAGAGAAGGGCAACAAAACTGATAAGAGGCATGGAGGAGCTCAGCTATGAGGAAAGATTAGAGGAACTGAATTTATTCACCCTTGATAAGAGGAGATTAAGGGGGGATATGATCAACATGTACAAATATATAAGGGGTCCATATAGTTAACTTGGTGTTGAGTTATTCACTTTGAAGTCAACAAAGAGGACAAGGGGGGTACTCTTTACGTCTGGAGGAAAAGAGATTTCATCTCCAAATATGGAAATTCCGACCACAAAATCCGACACTGGTGTTGCATACACACGGTCGGACAAAGTTGTCGGAAAATCCGATCATCCTGAACTTGGTGACGTTCTTTGCGTATGACGGGACTACGTAGAGGCTAGTAGCCAATAGCTTTGGTCTTGTAATGTGATCTGAGCATGCGTGGCACTTTGTCCGTCGGAATTCGCTACACACGATCGGAAAAAGTCTGATAGGACTTTGTTGTCAGAAAATTTGAGAGCAGGAGATCAAACTTTTTCCGTCGGAAAAAGTCCGATGGAGCCCACACACGGTCGGAATTTCCGACAACATGGTCCGATAGGACATTTTCCGTCGGAAAATCCGACCGTGTGTATGGGGCATAAGAGCTGTGAAAATGTGGAATAGACTCCCTGCAGAGGTAGTTCTGGCCAGCTCAGTAGATTGCTTTACGAAAGGCATGGATACTTTCCTAAATGTACATAATATAACTGGGTAGCAACATTTATAGGTAAAGTTGATCCGGGGAAAATCCGATTGCCTCTCGGGCGATTAGGAAGGAATTTTTTCTCCTGCTTTAGCAAATTGGAGCATGCTCTGTTGTTTTTTTTTGCCTTCCTCTGGATCAACTGTGGGTATGGAATGGTGTATATGGGATTGTATGATATTTTTTTTTTTATTTTTTTTTATTTGTGGTTGAACTGGATGGACTTGTGTCTTTTTTCAACCTAGCTAACTATGTAACACTTTTGAGCCAGAGCATTTCTCCTGCAGGAAGAATACTCTGACTCACACATTTCTTGTCCTCTGGAACGATGGAGATGGACAGCCGTCCCATCTCTGAAGGTCCTAAAAGAAGACATAATGCATCACATTCTACACTTACATGCTACCTGTACACTATACATCAACACTGGAAGGGGGTTATGATCCTTCCAGCAGAGAAATCAAATCAGCACCACATATATTTCCTGCTTGCCTTGTTCTTTCAGGAGGTAACTACTTAATCCTAAAAACCGAACAACAACAAAACATATACGTACAATTTTTTTAACAGTCCTTCTTTTGTTCCTGATAGGAGCCCCCCCCCCCCCTCGGACAGCAGGATCCAAAAGAGGTTGACAGGGACAGTACACCCAAAGTGTCCATGATCAACCGTCCTTTCATCAAGCACACTGGTTGGCAGGCAAAGGCTGCCCCTGCAAAATAAATGTCACAGAGGAATACCACTCACTAAACTGCCATTTCATGCAGTTCTTGTGGCTGCTCCTTTGGTGGCTGCATAGCAGTCCTCCTCACAAATAGAAGCAGGGATCCGGCAACCTCCTCCTGCTATCCCCCTCCTCTCTGACAGAGACTGAGTGGCTCCTGGTAGGCCGTCCTGCCTTTACAACCAGGATCTCGATAGATGGCACACCCCAGCTTCCATTCCTCCCGAATGTTCACAAACCAGACCTCATTTTCTGGCACCAGCAAAGGCTTGGGAACGTGCATGTTACAACCAAAAACGTAAATGTGTTTTATTGGGATGTTATGTGATAGACCAACACAAAGTGGGCCATGATTGTGAAGTGGAAGGAAAATGATAAATGGCTTTCAAAATATTTTACAAATTAATATGTGAAAAGTGTGGCATGCATGTGTATTCAGTCCCCTTTACTCTGATACCCCTAAATAAAATCTAGTGGAACCAATTGCCTTCAGAAGTCACCTAATTATTAAATAGAGTACACCTGTGTGTAATATAATCTCTGTATAAATACAGCTGTTCTGTGAAGCCCTCAGAGAACCTTAGTAAATAAACAGCATCATGATGGCCAAGGAACACACCAGACAGGTCAGGGATAAAGTTGTTGAGAAGTTTAACCACTTCAGCCCCAGACCATTTGGCTGCCCAAAGACCAGAGCGTTTTTTGCGATTCGGCACTGCGTCAATTTAACTGACAATTGTGTGACGCGCGACGTGGCTCCCAAACAAAATTGATGTCCTTTTTTCCCCACAAAAAGAGCTTTCTTTTGGTGGTATTTGATCACCTCTGCAGTTTTTATTTGTTTGCGCTATAAACAAAAAAAGAGCGACAATTTTGAAAAAAACGCAATATTTTTAACCTTTTGCTATAATAAATATCCTCAAAAAATATTTTTCCTCAGTTTAGGTTGATACGTATTCTTCTACAGATTTTTGGTAAAAAAATCGCAATAAGCGTTTATTGATTGGTACTACAAAATAGGGGATAGTTTTATGGCATTTTTATTAATATTTTTTTTTACTAATAATGGCGGCGATCTTCTACTTTTATCATGACTGTGACATTATGGCGGACAGATCGGACACTTTTGGTGCTATTCACATTTATACAGCGATCAGTGTGAAAAATGCACTGATTACTGTTTAAATGTGACTGGCAGTTAAGGGGTTAAGAGGTTAACCACTAGGGGGCACTGCAGGGGTTAAGTGTGTCCTAGGGAGTGATTCTAACTGTGGGGGCTGTGCTACTCTGTGATCACCGCACCGGATCACAGAGTGTCAAAAGGCAGAACGGGGAAATGCTTGTTTACATCAGCATTTCCCCATTCTTCCTCTCCGTGAGATGATCATGGGTATCCCCGCGGACATTGAGTCCGCGGGACCCGCGATCACATTCAGGGAGCTCGCGGCGGGTGCATGCCCACAATGCCACGTCTTAAAGGGCAACGTAAAGGTACGTTAATATGCCTGTACTTGCCCTTCTGCTGACATATATCGGCGTGAGCTGGTCGGCAAGGGGTTAAAGCAGGGTAAGGTTATAAAAAAAATATCCCAAGCGTTGAACATCTCACAGAGCACTGTTCAATCCATCATCTGAAAATGGAAAGAGTATGGCACAACTGCAAACCTACCAAGACATGGTCGTCCACCTAAACTGACAGGCCGGGCAAGGAGAGCATTAATCAAAGAAGAAGCCAAAAGGCCGATGGTAACTCTGGAGGAGCTGCAGAAATCCACAGCTAAAGTGAACAAATCTGTCCACAGGACAACTATTAGTCATGCACAGGACAACTATTAGTCATGGAAGAGTGACAAGAAGAAAGCCATTGTTCCCCTGCCTTATTAAGGGCAGCACAGTGGTGTAGTGGTTAGCACTTTCACCTAGCAGCAATAGGGTCACTGGTTCAAATCCTGACCACGACACCTTCTGCCTGGAGTTTGCATGTTCTCCCTGTGCCTGCGTGGGTTTCCTCCGGGAACTCCAGTTTCCTCCCACACTCCAAAGACATGCTGGTAGGTTAATTAGGTCCTGACAATAAATTTGGCCAAATATGTGTTTGTAAGCGGGTCAGGACCCCGCAGGGCAAGGACCGTGCTATACCACAGATGGACACCAGTGGCACAAAGGACCCTGAGGTGATTCAGTTCGCATAGGTAGCGCTATGCAAGTCATTCATTATTAAACCCAACCAATCAGGCTTTACCCCAGGCAGACAGGCCTCTGACGCCACAAGGAGAGTTATTAATATTATGCAATATGTGAGATCCTGTCGGGTGCCTTCTCTGCTCCTATCTTTGGATGTGGAGAAGGCATACGACAGGATCCACTGGGGTTATATGAGACTTACATTGCAAAAATTCAGATTTTCTGGTCCTATTTTCTCTGCTATAATGGCTCTCTACTCCCTGTGCCCAGGTCTACACGTCCAACATGCTATCAGCCAGGTTTACCATATCCAATGGTACAAGGCAAGGATGTCCTTTGTCCCCCTCAATTTTTAATCTCCTTATCGAACCGTTGGCTGAGAGAATTAGAACCCATCCCAACATATCTGGTTTCTCCCTCCAAGATAGCATAAACTTATTCGCAGATGACATTATCTTATTCTTGACTTCACCAGAAATTTCTCTCCTACATGCACATAACACTCTTGAAGAATTTAGTAAAATATCTTACTATAAGGTCAACTGTACAAAATCACTCATTCTTGAATTAGGCCTTCCCCCTCCTCTTAGCAATAAACTACAGAAAGACTTCCCCTATACCTGGAGCAGGGCTAATATAACATACCTTGGCATAAAATTAACAGCAAAAATACACCAATTAGCTGAAGCCAACGACACGCCTCTACTGGATAAAATCACTAAAGAAGCCAAGAGACTAGCTAAAACTGAACTGACATGGTCGGGCCGACTAGCCACATTTAACCACTACAATACAGGGCACTTTCGCCCCCTTCCTTCCCAGCCCAATTTTCAGCTTTCAGCGCTCTCACACTTTCAATGTTGTACCCAAATAAATTTTTTATAATTTTGTTTGCACAAATAGAGCTTTAGTTTGGTGGTATTTATTCACGACTCCGTTTTTTATTTTTTGCGATATAAGCAAAAAAATAGCATAAATTTTGAAAAAAAACTATATTTTCTCCTTTCTTTTTTAAAAGAAATCCAATAAAATCAAATTTTGTCATAAATTTAAGCCAAAATGTATTCTGCTACATGTTTTTAGTAAAAAAAAAATCCGTTAAGTGTATAATAATTGGTTTGCATGATCACGGACATATGTACACAAATGATCATGTACAGATGTGTGCAGGTGATCACGGACATATGTGTGCAGATAATCATTGGGACATGTGATTTTACTGGGACATATGTGGGGGACATGTGTTTTTATTATTTGGGGACATGTGATTTTATTTGGGGACATGTGTTTTTATTATTTGGGGACATGTGTGTTTTTGGGACATGTGTGGGGACATGTGTGGTGTGTTGTGTGTTTACACTAGACTGGTGATCAGTGAGTAAAAAGCTGTAAAAAAAAAACAGCTAATACTCACTGATCACCAGCCGGCTGCAGCGATCCGCTCTCCTCTCCTCACCGACGACTTCCATGTGAAGGAGAGGAGAGCCGATTGCCTAGCAACCGGCTGTTTGCTTACATCACATGACGGCTTTGATTGGACACGGCCGTCATGTGATCAGGAGGGCCAATCACAGAGCCCTCCTGACGATCTGAGATGCGCCATGTCCGGGTGACACAAGCGCATCGGTATCGCGCAGCTGCGCGGGCACGCGCGCGCGATCCCGCTACTTCTGATGGACGTTCAGACGGCTCCCACCCGGCCGTATACATACAGTGGCCGGGTGGGAAGTAGTTAAAATGCTACTCCTACCTCAAGTTTTATATATCTTCCGTACACTTCCAACCCTCCTGAATAGGACCCATCTCAAATCCTTAAACTCACTACTTACACAGTTCATCTGCAGGTCCAAAAGGCCGAGACATGCTAAAGTTCTACTAGTCAAGCATAGATCAGCAGGGGGTATGGGGTTAGTCGATATACAAGATTACTACAAAGCTTCCATTCTCATACAACTTAAAAGCTGGCTCAACAAAACTCCAAATACTCTTTGGTGCAGCAATGAGCAAGCTTTAAGCCTGACTAAGAATCTTAAGATGCTTTCCAACCAATTCCCATACACCAATTACCACCGACAATTCAAGCCTCAGTGGCTGCCTGGAGAGAACTTCGGAAATTACCACCTCCGGCTTCTAGCCTGGTAGACATTCCCATACCCGTTACGATTCTCACACAGGCAATCCCTAACCTCTCCATCACTGACTGGCAAGAAAAAGGAATTTGGCTTATAGCAGACCTTTACAATGAAGACACTCTTATACCTTTTGATACGCTCCAGAACCAATAGCCCTAAGATGGTACCTTACACCATATAGAATTTCTAAGTTTGGACAAAATAACTCCCCGTTGTGCTGGAGGAACTGCGGTGCAATTGGTAACCTGCTCCATATGTTTTGGGGCTGCAAACACCTAACCAGCTACTGGAACTCCATCTCCTGCCAATCTCCAGCATCACAGGATTTATAAGACACCCCAACCCAAATCTAGCAATATCAAATATAGGAATCGATTCCTTCCCTCCAGAGTTCAGAGTAGTGATCACTCACATACTTTTGGTTGCTCGATCCCTAATAACAAGACATTGGAAAATGGCCAAAGCCCCTAACGTATCAGAGGTATTTACTACTACTCAGACCAATTTTGTGTATGAGTCACTATTAGCTACTAGAAGCGGTAACAAAAAACAGTTTGACAATAAATGGAAAATTTGGACAAATTGGTACAAAACAAATAACTGACCCCCCCTTGTTGATTGATGGCTAAGCATACCTTCCATCCTGTTCCCATACAGATCAGACCAGACTCTCCCAAAATTCCCCCCTCCCCACCCTCACCTTCTTTTTTGGGATTACCTGTCCCTTTCTTTATTGTTTATCTGTGTATACATTCAATTCGGTATTGTAAACAATAATTAATGATACAGACACATACTTATGATTCAATGGGGGTTATGATTGAAACAATGAAGAGCATATCTGAGAGGAAGAGGTTTACAATAACCTAAATTCTATGACTGAATTTTTGCAGCTCGTGATTATTTGTTCAACACACTTGTTTGTATGTATACTCTATTATTGTTCTTTTAGTATTTTATCTGACTTTCTATGGCTGATAAGATCTGTAATTTGAAAAAATTTCAATAAAAACTCATTGAAAAAAAAAAAGAAAAAAAAAAGAAAACCATTGTTGAAATAAAGCCATAACAAGTCAAGTTTGCAGTTTGCAAGAAGCCATGTGGGGGACACAGTAAACATGTGGAAGATGGTGCACTGGTCAGATGAGACCAAAATAGTGTTTTTTTTTCTAGCCAAAAAAGTTCAATGTGTGGCAGAAAACTAACGCTGCACATCACCCTGAACAGACCATCCCCACTGTGAAACATGGTGGTGGCAGCATCATGTGAGGATGCTTTTCTTCAGCAGGGACAGGGAAGCCGCTCAGAGTTGATGGGAAGATGGATGAGCCAAATACAGGGCAATCTTAGAAGAAAACCTGTGAGAGTCTGCAAAAGACTTGAGGTTCACCTTCCAGCAGGACAACGACCCTAATCTATTTGTAGATTTCTGCTGGCATTGAGCCCTACAGATTTCTTCATTCCTTTCTAAAACTATAAGTACTATAAAAAATGTGTTTGCTTTGTGATGCATTCTTGTTTTTGCATGTTTTATGTGAAAAAACTTTCATTTTGTACTTGTTTAAAGCTTTAAGGTTCTAACTTTCAAAAAATAAATAAAAACAAATGATATATATATATATATATATATATATATATATATATATATATATATATATATATATATATATATATATATATATATACTGTTTTTTTCCGGCGTATAAGACAACCTTTTACATGTAAAAAAAAATGGCCAAAAAGCAGGGGTCGTCTTATACGCCGGGTCAGCCCCTCGGATGCCTGCTGGGTGTTCGGTAATACTGTATGTAGCTTCGGCTACATACAGTATATACCGGTGAGCCAATCCCGGTGAGCGATGTATTCAAATGAATATAGAGCCTGCTCGGATTGGAGTAACAACCTCTGCCAATCTGAGCAGGCTACTATGTAGCCTGCTCGGATTGGCTTTGAGAGTCAGAGAGGCGCAGGCTGATGATGTTACAGCCTCTGCCAATCCAAGCAGGCTTTGTATTCATTAATAGAATACATCGCTCGCCGTGATTGGCTCCAGCAAAAGCAGGAAGAAGGAAGAAATATGAAGCCTCGGAAGCCGGGTCGTCTTATACGGTAAGCACAGTTTTAAAAGCTTTTTTGTCCTGTAAGATTAGGGGGTCGTCTTATATGCCGGGTCGCCTTATACACCGGCAAATACGGTATATACAGTGCCTTGCGAAAGTATTCGGCCCCCTTGAACTTTTCATCCTTTTGCCACATTTCAGGCTTCAAACATAAAGATATAAAATTTTAATTTTTTGTGAAGAATCGCCAACAAGTGGGACACAATTGTGAAGTGGAACGAAATCTATTGGATATTTTAAACTTTTTTAGCAAATAAAAAACTGAAAAGTGGTGCGTGCAAAATTATTCGGCCCCTTTACTTTCAGTGCAGCAAACTCACTCCAGAAGTTCAGCGAGGATCTCTGAATGATCCATTGTTGTCCTAAATGACTGATGGTGATAAATAGAATCCACCTGTGTGTAATCAAGTCTCTGTATAAATACACCTGCTCTGTGATAGTCTCAGGGTTCTGTTGAAAGCGCAGAGAGCATCATGAAGACCAAGGAACACACCAGGCAGGTCCGTAATACTGTTGTGGAGAAGTTTAAAGCCGGATTTGGATATAAAAAGATTTCCCAAGCTTTAAATATCCCAAGGAGCACTGTGCAAGCGATCATTTTTAAATGGAAGGAGTATCAGACCACTGCAAATCTACCAAGACCTGGCTGTCCCTCTAAAGTTTAAGCTCAGACAAGGAGAAGACTGATCAGAGATGCAGCCAAGAGGCCCATGATCACTCTGGATGAACTGCAGAGAACTACAGCTGAGGTGGGAGAGTCTGTCCATAGGACAACAATCAGTCGTACACTGCACAAATCTGGCCTTTATGGAAGAGTGGCAAGAAGAAAGCCATTTCTCAAAGATATCCATAAAAAGTCTTGTCTAAAGTTTGCCACAAGCCACCTGGGAGACACACCAAACATGTGGAAGAAGGTGCTCTGGTCCGATGAAACCAAAATCAAACTTTTTGGCCACAATGCAAAACGATATGTTTGGCGTAAAAGCAACACAGCTCATCACCCTCAACACACCATCCCCACTGTCAAACATGGTGGTGGCAGCATCATGGTTTGGGCCTGCTTTTCTTCAGCAGGGACAGGGAAGATGGTTAAAATTGAGGGGAAGATGGATGCAGCCGAATACATGACCATTCTGGATGAAAACCTGTTGGAGTCTGCAAAAGACATGAAAGTGGGACAGAGATTTATCTTCCAACAAGACAATGATCCCAAACATACAGCAAAATCTACAAAGGAATGGTTCACAAATAAACGTATCCAGGTGTTAGAATGGCCAAGTCAAAGTCCAGACCTGAATCCAATCGAGAATCTGTGGAAAGAGCTAAAAACTGCTGTTCACAAACGCTCTCCATCCAACCTCACTGAGCTCGAGCTGTTTTGCAAGGAAGAATGGGCAAGAATTTCAGTCTCTCGATGTGCAAAACTGATAGAGACATACCCCAAGCGACTTGCAGCTGTAATCGCAGCAAAAGGTGGCTCTACAAAGTATTAACGCAAGGGGGCCGAATAATTTTGCACGCCCCACTTTTCATTTTTTTATTAGTTAAAAAAGTTTCAACAATACAATAGATTTCGTTCCACTTCACAATTGTGTCCCACTTGTTGGTGATTCTTCACAAAAAATTAAAATTTTATATCTTTATGTTTGAAGCCTGAAATGTGGCAAAAGGTTGAAAAGTTCAAGGGGGCCGAATACTTTCACAAGGCACTGTATATCTCACTAAATTACATTAATAGTATGCTTAACCACATACAGTAACTTAATACGAGATTAATTCAGCAAAGGTCTTGCTTATTGAAATGTAAATGTCTGTAAGTAATGCCATTTTCTAAAACATAAATCGTTCTTTCAGAGGGCCATCAAGCATTATGCTATGTTATAAACACAAATTATTTATTAACTTGCTGTGTCCATTCAGATTACATTGATATTCACAATACAGCTCATTTTTACACATCATATATTAACTTTGTTTTGTCTGAAATAAAAAGATGATCCTTGGGGAATAACATCTGCTGTGAAAAGCAATTCAACCACAATTCTTCGCTTGTCTTCATTAGCAGAGAAGCCAAAGAAACGATGACCTTTCCTTGTTTATTTCTAAAGTGTGAGCATGAATGCTACACTGAATACTTTGACAGAAAAAAATACAGAATATTGAAAAGGTCAAGGTAGTATGCCATGCTACTACTGTGTAATTAACAGAGCATTCTCTCTCATCTCGACATGATAGCTCATTCTTGTAGTTAATGTAGCTCTTACAAACAACATGCAAAGATTAGGAGACTGCCAGCAAAATATCAAGAAAGACTAGTTTTCACTGGGGAATGTCAGACAATGCAAAACTTTCTCCCAGCCATCACTCTTCCATAGAAATGTATGTCATTACCTAATGTTTTATGTAATTTGAAAAGTTGTTGCTTTAATTGTTAATTCTTTCTCAAGTTGATTAATGTAAGCCTTTTTACAAGACAATATGACTTATTTAATATGGGAGGGGTGTATAACCACTATGTTTCTAAAAAAAATGCCAGTGCCATGAGAAACCCCACGCCTTCAGAACCACTAGGGATGAGACACACATGAATTGAAAAAATGTTGAAGCCTACCTATGTCTTTTTTGTGCATGTTTTTCAAATCTACTGGTTTGGACATATGCACATATACAACTTCTCTCCTGTTCCCTTGTTAAAGTCTACTGGACCAAATATGGTTAACAAGGTCACCCAGGATGCCTCACTTTGTGTTTATATCACTACAGTGCCATGAATCTATTATTTAGTGACAGAAGTACATTGGGTAAAGATTGGTGGGTGATCATATTTGATATGGATTACATTGGCACATGAGGTGATTGAAACTGGATTTTAAACAGGAGACATTAATACAATTTTTATGGTATGTGTGTTTTCTTTTGGTTAGAGTTGAGTGGACACCTGGATGTTTCGGGTTCGACGGGTTCGGTCGAACTTCACAAAAAAGTTTGAGTTTGGGACCGAACTTGACCCGAACTTGGCCCCGAACCCGAACACCATTGAAGTCAATGGGGACCCGAACTTTTGAGGACTAAAATGGCTCTAAAAAAGTAATGGAAAGGTCTAGAGGGCTGAAAATGTCAGCAAAATGTTGTTAAGAGCATGGCAAGTGCTTTGCAAAAATGTGGATAGGGAAATAACTTAATATAACATAAAATACATACAAATAAAAAATAATATGCTGGAGGCCCCCTTCTCAGAGGAAGAGGTACAGGAAGTCATTAAGAACCTCAGAAACTCAATGGCACAATGCCACACATATTGTGGGAATGCCCCAGAATACACCCTTTCTGGAAAAAAATATTCAATTTAATCGATAAGCTTAAAGAAAGCCAAATCCCCAGAATCCCTCAAGTTGCCCTTCATAACGCTCACATCCCAAAGATTCCCAAGGCCTCGTGCAGGCTGATCCATTTCATTTTCCTAGGAGCTAAACTTGCTGTGGCGAAAGCCTGGAAAAAAACTACAATCTCATTCCCAGCGGTGAAAAGAAAAATCTCCTGGATAATGTCGCAGGAGAAATTATCTAGCATACTGTCAGACATGGTAGGAAAATTTGAAGCGACCTGGGAACCATGAACCATTTACCAAGGTTCGCCTCTGACCACTAACTCATTACCTGCCAGACGTCCTCCAACTCCTGTTACTGATGCTACTTCTTAACCCCCTCCTGGCTTCAGTAAGATGTTAAAGTTTGAGGTTGAGGAGCATCTCGTAGACCCAGAGGGAAGATATTTGTTTTTAAAAGGAAAACTGTAATATGAAATGTACGATTGTGAATGTGTATGCACCGAACAAGAACCACAAACAAATTTGTTAAGAAAATTTTGAAAAAATTAGAAGGTTTTAAAGAGGGTAAATTGATTGTAGCAGGAGATTTAAACTGGAGTATAGACCCAAGGGTGGATACCTCAGGAGGGAGAAACCGTTCTACAGAACAAAGGCAGAAAAAATTGATAAAAGCATTAGCAAACTGGCAACTACAAGATGCCTGGAGGATCACCCACCTAAAGGAACGGTATTATACCTGTTTCTCCCCGGTCCATAACTCCTACTCCAGGATTGATTAAATTTTCATAGAGCACCAGCTAGTGTCGGCCCTTAAAATAGCAGAAATAAAAACAATCACTTTATCAGATCATGCCCCAGTGAAGATACAATTGGAGATAAAAGGGGACTCTGGACCGGGGTTAAACTGGAGGTTGAACGATTCTTTGATCCAAGAGCAAGAATCAATAAATAGGATTGAGCAGGAATTGGACAGTTTTTTTAAGGCCAATGAGACACCAGGAATATCCAGTGCAGTAGTATGGGAGACCCACAAGGTGGTAATTAGGGGGATCCTAATAGGAATTGGAGCAGGAAAGAAGAAGGCAAGGGAAAAGAGGAAAAAGGATTTATATAAAGGAATAAATGAGCTAGAGCAAAGAACAAGACCTAAAGGGATCCCGGAAAGGCAGGAGCTGATAACAAAAAAGAGAGAACTAGAAGAATGTTTGGACCAAGAGAGGAAAGCTGCATTCCATATTATAGATAAGGAAAGGTACCAGTGGGGAAATAGATCAGGTAAATGGATGGCCAGACGGGTGAAGGAAAAACACAATAGGACTTTTATAGCGAAGGTTAGAGACGTAAGAGGCAACATACAAATCCCCTCCCCGGACATAGCAAATACATTCCACTTCTATTATAGTACCCTATATAATATTATTCAGAAGGAGGAAGAGAAGATAAAGCAGAGAGAAGAAACGAGGGAATATCTGCGGAACCTGGACCTCCCGTGGGGCGAGAAAGAAGAAATGGAGGCCTTAGAGGCACCCATAGCAGTAGAGGAAGTAGAAAGAGCAATTAAAAATACCGCTTCAGGAGGAAGTCCAGGTCCCGATGGATTTCCCATTGGGTACTACAAAAAGTTTTGTAAGCAGTTAGCGCCAAAATTATGCAATTACTTTAATATGGTAAGGGAAGGAGAGAATTTCAGAGAGGAGGAATCCTGTCCTGCCCCCTTGATTTATTTAACGGGACAAGACAGGGTTGCCTACTTTCCCCGCTCCTATTTATAATTACGTTAGAACCCCTGATGGCGGCAATACGTAAAAATCTGCATATTTAGGGTATCCAGGTGGGAGAGAGGGAGTACAAGGCGTCCGCATTTGCGGATGATGTGCTTCTTTATATATCGAGGCCTAGAACATCAATCCCTATGGTCTTGAAGGAATTAAAACAAAACGGTAAATTATCGAATTTCAAAGTAAACATGACAAAATCTGATATATTAAATTTAACATTATCAGCAGAAGAGCAGAGCACAGTTCAAGCCAAATTACCACTTAAGTGGTGAAAGAAAGAATTAAGCTATTTAGGGATAAAGTTGTCAGCTCAATTAGATGTTCTTTTTGAAATTAACTATATCCCTCTTCTTAACAAAATGAAAGAGCATTTAAGCAGGATGCAATATAAAGCTCTTTCCTGGCTCGGAAAGATAAATGCAGTTAAGATGTTCATTTTACCTATGTTTATTTACACCTGTCAAATGATACCAATCCACCTCCCACAGAAATACCTTAGTAAAGTAAAATGAATGATAACAAAATGTATCTGGGCACGAAAACGGGCACGTATCGCATTTAACAATGGTTAGAGGAAAAGACAGAGGGGGTCTGGCAGCGCCTGACTTTAAAAAATATTACGAAGCTATAGTTATTTCGAGAATAATAGATTGGACTCATAATAGGAAGAATAAGAGCTGGGTCTAGTTAGAAATGAGCCTAAGCAGAACAAATATAGGAAAAATTATATGGATACCCCCACAATATCGAGATTTAGGCCCAAACACAAATATACTCACAACAAATTCACTAAAGGTGTGGGATGCAATAAATAAGAGACACAAATGGGATCACAATTCACCCTTAATTCCCCTCTTGGACACAAATTTCCTCCCACTCGGGAAGGAAGAGCACATATACTTTAGTAGGTGGGCTAATAAGAATAATTTAAGACTACAGGATGCAATGGTAGGAAACAGACTATTCACTTATAAAGAAATCACTCGGGAATGGGGACAGAAAGTACTAGATAAATGGAGATATACTCAGCTACAGCACTTTGCACAGAACCTGCCAGGGCCATTACGAGTCCCCGCAAAGTTTAGAAAAAAGGATAGCAAAAATATATAAAATATTGCTGCTTGAGGTAGACCATGAATACCCATCTTATCTAGAAAAATGGGAAAGAGAAAAAGGCCCGCTAAGTAGTGATGAACATAGAAACAAGATAATAAGGCTTGTCCACTCGGTAGCAAAGAACTCACAAACAGTCGAAATGGCATACAAGCTGTTAGCAAGGTGGTATGTAACCCCACAGAGAGCTAATGCATACAGTGAAGACAATTCTCCAACCTGTTGGCGAGGCTGTCCGGTGGTTGGGACATTCACACACTTATGGTGGGAGTGCCCCAAAATAGGAGATTACTGGAACCAAATAATAGAAGAAATTTATACTATAACAGGAGAAAGGGTTAAAAAACAACCATGGACATGTTTGTTCCATGATACAGAAATGGGAGTGAGACAATATGGGTCTACCTTAATCCCCTATCTATTGAACTCAGCCAAGGCCTTGAGCCTCTACCAGTGGAAGACTCTGAACGCCCCATCTATGATAGAGTGGATCAAGAGGGTGGAATGGACAAGAAAGGTAGAAGAGTCAATCCACAAGGCAGAGGACACAGAGGGAAAACATCATAAGTTATGGAAGCAATGGGAGGATTTTAGGAAAACGGAGGGATTCTTAAGGATGTGGGAAAGAGAGTGCGGAGGGGAATAGAAAGAAGTGAGCGAGACAGGGTAGGCCCATTCTTGTTTTTTTTTATTTGTCCTTTGGGGGAGGGAGGGGTAGAATTTAATAATCTGATTCAGCATGAATGTAAAAATGTAATGTATGTATAATCCTACAAAATGTGAAAATAAAGAATATAAAAAAAAAACCTCCTTTTCTCTGCTACACTTCCTAATCCCTCTCTCCTCTTTTTCTCGCTCTCTTCCATCCTTTCCCTCCTTACTATTATGCTTATTTCTTAAGCTTATCTGGAAAGTGATAATTGACTATACACTGCTGCCTAGTCACGGATTCCTATCTTAGGGAAAAAGACACATTGTAATTTCCGTCCCTCTCCTTACATTCACTCCTAGGGGTCGGTGGTTAAGTTCCTCCTCTCGGGCACAGCTAGCTCCCATTGGGGGTGTCCAGGGAGGAGGTACACCTCCGACCATTAACAGGAATACCAACCCTTCACTCTAATGCCGCGTACACACGGTCAGAATTCTCGTCGGAAAAATCTCTGATGGTTTTCCCGTCGGAATTCCGACGGAACTTCGCTCAAACTGTCTTGCCTACACATGGTCACACCAAATTCCGACGGTCAGTAACACAGCGGCATAAAACACGTTCAACAGCACTATAAAAGGGAAGTTAATGCTTCCGAGCATGTGTCAAATTGTTTCCGAGCGTCGGAATTTTGCGTGTCGGAATTGCATACACACGATCAGAAAATTCGATAGAAAGGTTTTCCGTCGGAAAAATTGAGAACAGGTTCTCAATCCAAAGTCCGTCAGAAATTCCGGAAGAAAAAGACCGATGGGCATACACACGGTTGGAAAATCCGTTGAAAGCTCCCATCGGACTGTTTCCATCGGAAATTCCGACCGTGTGTACGCGGCATTACACTACCATGTCTGTCTAAAATGATTTTAAATTTTATATCTCTGACGTGATACACTTGATTCATCTTGTTGCGCTGCCTGTAACCTTTCTATGTTTTGACCCGATCGATATTCTGAATGTCACTTTCAAATGTATTATCTTTGTGATACAAAATAAAATACTTTGAAATAAAAAAAATAAAAAATAATAATCTTGACCTAGGAGGACGAGGTCCATATGGAGTAGGAGGTTGAGGTGGTGGTGGATGTGTAGGTGGAAGCGGCGGTGGAGGAGGATAAGGTAGCCAACACTGGTTTTTGTTTTTAATTATTTTTTTTAAAAAAATTAGGGTACACCCCAAAAGAGTGAGAAAGATCAAAATTACAACAATGGCTGGGTAAGGCTGGTGATGTGTCGAATTCTGTCCCCCGTCGGATAGTGTCCGCCCTGTACTGCGCTTGCTCAGTACGAAGGACAAGGGAATTCCGAAAATCTCTGAAGACGAACGGCACCAGGTAAAAGCCCCACCAATCCAAGGTTCAAGCCGAGCGAAGCGAGGCCGTGCCCGAATCGTGGCAAGCGAAGTGAACCCGTGAGGGGCCCTGTTACTATGTGCTACAGTATGTCCACTTGGATGGTGGGGCTTGAACCTGCACCCACTGCGCAGGCGCCGTTCATCTTCGGAGATTTTAGGAATCTCCTTGTCCTCCGTAATGCGCAAGTGCTGCGCCCAGAACACCGGTATACATGTCTATTCTGCACAAGGTACGGAAAAAGGCCTGTGGGATCCATGCCTGGTTCATTTTAATGAACGTGAACTTGTCCACATTGGCTCTGGACAGGCGGCTGTGCTTGTCTGTGATTATGCCCCCTGCCGTGCTAAATACACATTCAGATAATACACTGGCTGCAGGGCAGCACCTCCAAGGCGTAAAGGGCAATCTCAGGCCATGTGCCCAATTTGGAGACCCAGAAGTTGAAGGGGGCAGACCCGTCATTCAGTACGTGTAGGCGTGTGCACACATACTGCTCCACCATGTTTGTGAAATGCTGCCTCCTGCTAAGATGTTCCATCTCAGCTGGTGGTGCTGGTTGTTGTGCTTTTCCACATTTTGGCCATGCTAACCCTGCCTTCTGAGGTACTGGCGGTGACCCGGCTGCTTTGGTGACCTCTTCCTCCTCCTTTGCCTTCGCCTTGTGCTTCCACCGTGCCCCTGCTGTCAGGTGGGATTGCCACCAGCAGCGTGTCTACCAGCGTGTGCTTGTACTCGCGCATCTTACAATCACGCTCCAGTGAGGAAATTAAGGACGGTATGTTGTTCTTGTAATGGGGATCCAGCAGCATGGCCATATAGTAATTAGCACCAGTTAGAATGTGGGCAACTCAGTGGTCGTTGCAGAGACACTGCAGCATGTAATCGCTCATGCCTGTCCAGAGGAAACGAAAAGCTGTCCTCTGTGGGAGGTGTATCGTCTGTGTCCTCTGTATCCCCCCAGCCACGCACCAGTGATGGCCATGAGCTGGTCTGGGTGCCACCCTGCTGTGAACATGGTTCCTCCTCCTCCATCTCCTCCTCCTCATCCTCCACCTCGTCATCCTCCAGAACTGTGCCCTTGCTGGACAATTGTGTACCTGGCGTTTGTTGGTGCAGGACCCCCCCCCCCCCCCCTCGTAGCCATTTGTGAATGACTGCCCTGAAAGCCTTGGAAATGATCCCTCTTCCTCCTCCTCCTCCTCCTGTGCCACATCCTCTTCCGTCATCACCCGAAGCATTTTTTCAAGGAGGCATAGAACTGGGATAGTAACGCTGAGAACGGTGTCATCGGCACTGGCCATGTTGGTGGAGTACTCAAAACAGCGCAACAAGGCACACAGGTCTCGCATGGAGGCCCAGTTATTGGAGGTGAAGTGGTGCTGTTCCGCAGAGCGACTCACATGTGCTTGCTGCAGCTGCTACTCCACTATCGCCTGCTGCTGCTGACAGGCGGGCAGCAGCAGGTTGAGAATGCCGAAAGGGCACACAGACGGCCCGCACTTTCTGCAGCAGCTCTGGCATATCAGGGTACTTTTTAAGGAACCTCTGGACCACCAAGTTCAGCACATGCGCCAGGCAAGGGATGTGCGTCAAACCGGATAGGCCCAGAGCTGCTACGAGATTTCGCCCATTATCGCACACCACCAGGCCGGGCTTGAGGCTCACTGCCACCAACCACTCATCGGTCTGTTGTTCCATGTCCCTCCACAACTCCTGTGCGGTGTGAGGTTTTTCCCCCAAACAGGAAAGTTTTAAAACTGCCTGCTGTCGTTTACCCCTGGCTGTGCTGAAGTTGGTGGTGAAGGTGTTACGCTGAGGAGGCGGTAGAGGATGAGGAAGCGGAGTAGCAGGAGTTAGCAACAGGAGGCACACTGAAGCACCTTGCAATCCTTGGTGGTGGAAGGACATGCGCCAAACAGCTATCCGCCTCAGGCCCAGACTGCATTTACCCAGTGTGCTGTTAGAGATATATAATGTCCCTGACCGTGCTTACTGGCCCACGCATCCGTAGTTAGGTGGACCTTGCCACAGATGGCATTGCGCAGGGCACACCTGATTTTGTCCCCCACTTGGTTATGCAGGGAAGGGATAGCTCTCCTGGAAAAGTAGTGGTGGCTGGGCACGACGTACTGTGGGACAGCCAATGCCATCAGGCTTTTAAAACTCTGTGTCTCCACCAGACAGAATGACAGCATTTCAAAGGCGAGGGTACTTCCTCTTCCGCTCCAGTGTTTGGGAGATAGAGAGCTGAACACTTCCATGGGACATTGTGGAGATGGTTGGTGACCCAGGTGGTAGTGTTGCTGGCAGATCCTCTGTTTGTGGGTTGGCAGGTGCCACTGTCACTACAGAGGTGGATGAAGAGGCCGAGACTGCAGCAGAAGAGGAAGCAGGAGGAGCCAGAGACCTTTCTTGGTTTTTGAGGTGTCTACTCCACTGCAGCTCGTGCTTTGCACTTAGATGCCTGGTCATGCAGGTTGTGCTCAGGTTGAGAATGTTTATGTCTCGCTTCAGGCTCTGATTGCACAGCGTGCAAACCACTCGTGTCTTGTCATCAGCAAATTGTCTGAAGAACTGCCACGCTAGGGAACTCCTTGGACCTGGCTTTGGTGTGCTCGGTCCCTTGCTGCATTGGGCAGTAGCAGGCGTACTGTCTAGGGGACAGATGCTCCGCTTTTGCACCCTGCTCCCTCTTCTGCTGTGCTGGTGGCTCTGTGTGACCACCGTCTCTTCGTCCAAACCACACAGGGCACCTGCATGACATTGATTTCATGTGGGGTCGAGGACTTCATCGTCCTCCACATCATCTTCCACACAGTCTTCACCCCTACCCTCCTTGTCGGTCTGCACAATTGTGAAAGCAGCAGCAGTTGGCACCTGTGTTTCGTCATCATCCAAGACGTGCTGCGATGGTCCTCCCATGTACTCATCTTAAAACATAAGTGGTTAGGCATTGGTGCACACAATCTCTTCCACTTCTGGGGCAGGGATAGGTGGATGGGGATAGGTGGATTTGGGGCTCAGACTGCTTGGCTGACTTGCAAGGAGGTGAGGTGAAAGACTGATGGACATCGGCTGCAGGTGCCAACTCTGATCTTTCAGCAGGAGACTGGGTGGGAGACAATGTGAAGGAACTGGAGGCACTGTCAGCAACCCAATCTACTATCGCCTATACTTGTCCTGGCCTCAACATTCGTAGAGCCGCATTAGGCCCAACCAAATACCGCTGCAGGCTCTGTCGCCTACTCGCACCTGAGGAAGGTGTTCCTCACTTGTGCGTGTAGCTGGCACTGATCGACCACGTCTTCTCCCTGCAACAGGAGCTCCACCAGCAGCACCACGACCGGGGCCACGTCCCTTCTTTGACGTTCTCCTCATATTTCTCAAATTTAGGATCTTGCCCTAAATGGGTGTTTTTTGAATAGCAGAATAGACCAACAGTATCTAAAGGGTGTATCTCACACATACACATATGCAGAAACTGCTATTCAAAAAAAAAAATTGCCCCTAAATTATTATTTTTTTGAATAGCAGAATAGAAGAACACTATCTAAAGTGTGTATCTCACACGTACAGAAATACAGAAAACACTGCAAAATATATATTTTTTCCCTAAATGGGTGTTTTAAGAATAGCAGAATAGACCAACAGTATCTAAAGGGTGTATCTCACAGTAACATATGAAGTGCTGGTGCACTGAGCTTGCATAAAATGCCCGCCAACGCCAACCTACCTTACATCCTGCCTGTGGCAAATTATTGCTCTCCTCGCCGCTGGCTCTATGATTGGCCAAGCATGCGGGGTTACAGTGCATGCTTGGCCAATCATCAGTCAGCAATGCACTGTGCCAGTCGCAGTGCATTGTGGACCGTTCGCATCACATGAATTTGATGCAAACGGCCCTCAGAGTTCTGGTTTTGACGAGCGGATGAATGGCCGATATTCGATTCGAACATGGGTTCGAATCGAACACCGAGCCCATCCCTAGTGACAACAGTTCAATATAGATAGGAGATTCGACATGACGCTGACAATAGCGATCTGTGTCCATCGAAAATTTCGGGAGTAAATAAATTAATTTTTCGGACGAAAACGGAATTCCGAAATGAAATATTTCAGTGTGCACATGTCTAGGGATCATAAAGATCTTTCAGTTGTGTGAGTGTGGAATGGGGTGTGGATCTTTTCTTACACTGGTTAGAGGAGTAAACTACATTATTAATTAAATTAAAGTCTCTGCATAAAATTATGCGCTCCTTTGAGTAATGAGATTATTCATAATCATTTTGAAGAATTGTTTTTGGTGAGAATTGTGAGCATATATGTTAGCTATAACATATGGTACATTGTCAGAAAGGGCGTCTAGGATTAGGTATCTGCCACAGGGATCAGCGTCCAAGTTTCAGAGCTAGGAAGATAGGGATTTACGTATAGCAATTATGACACCCCTCATTTTTTGGTAGCATGTGTAAATTAAGTATGGGGGTAGAGGTGTTGCTGACATGATGGGGCTTTGTCTTGCAGAAAGTGCATTTCCTGAATGCATAGTATGTCTGATTTATTTTTCATTGATGGCTTCTCGCCATAGTCGAGACTCTTTGTAAGGGCTATTAAGGCCATTTGCATTGATAGTGGTAATACGGATGGACATATTTAGTAGTGACAGTATCGCTAGAAGGATGTAAAATAAGGAGGTAAGTATACCACCGATAGGGATGAGCTTCGAGTTAAAGTGAAACTCATGTTCGACTCAAACATTGCCTGTTCGCCCATTCGCCGAACAGCGAAAAATTTGGGGTGTTTGCGGCAAATTCGAAAAGCCGTGGAACACCCTGTAAAAGTCGGAGAAATATAAAGTGATAATTTTAAAGGCTTATATGCAAGTTATTGTCATAAAAAGTGTTTTGGGACCTGGGTCCTGCCCCAGGGGACATGTATCAATGCAATATTTTTTTTTAAAAACTGATGTTTTTTAGGGAGCAGTGATTTTAATAATGCTTAAAGTGAAACATTAAAAGTGAAATATCCCTTTAAATTTCATACCTAGGGGGTGTTTATAGTATGCCTGTAAAGTAGTGCTTGTTTCCCATGCTTAGAACTGTCCCTGCACAAAGTGTCATTGAATTGTGAATTGTCGGCTCCCAGCAATACAGAGAAAAATCATTAATAAAAAAAAAAAATGCATGGGGGTCCCCCCAAATTCAATTACCAGGCCCTTCAGGTCTGGCATGGATATTAAGGGGAACCCTGCGTCAAATTAAAAAAAATTACGTGGGGTTCCCCCCAAATATCCATACCAGACCTGATTTTAAGGGGAACTCCACTTCAAATTTAAAAAAGAAATGGCGTGGAGTTCCCCCAAAAATCCATACCAGACCCTTTATCCAAGAATGCAACCTGGCAGGCCGCAGGAAAAGAGGGGGGACGAGAGAGCGCTCCCCCCTCCTGAACCGTACCAGGCCACATGCCCTCAACATGGGGAAGATGCTTTGTGGGTCTGTGACCCCTCAAAGCACCATGTCCCCATGTTGATGGGGACAAGGGCCTCATCCCCCCACAACCCTTGCCTGGTGGTTGTGGGGGTCTGCGGGTGGGGGGCTTATCGGAATCTGGAAGACCCCTTTAACAAAGGGGACCCCCAGATCCCACCCCCATGTGAATTAGTAAGGGGTACATTGTACCCCTACCATTTCACAAAAAAAGTGTAAAAAAATTTAAAAAAAACACACAGACACCGTTGGGATAAGTCCTTTATTAAAAAAAATAAAAATTAAAAATAAGATTCCATCGGTGGTAATCCACTCTCGGTATCCAGCGATGGGTGATCTCCTCTCCGGGGTCCAGGGATGGATGATCTCTCTTCTCCAGGTCCAGGGTCCAACGATGATGTCCTGCGCAGCGCATCCTGTCTCCATCGGAGACACTGCGGGAATCCCGGCAGCCTGACAAGTCTCTTAGCTGAGGACGGGGCCACCCGTCACGTGACCCCATCCTCCTCTGAAGCAAGGGGAAACCCGGGCTTCCCCAGGGATATGGGGGTGACCCCGCCCCCCTCTGATGTAACGCAGGTTTCCATTATTCACATGGGGGCCAGGATCTGGTGGTCCCCTTGTTAAAGGGGGCTTCCAGATTCTGATAAGCCCCCCGCCCGCAGACCCCCACAACCACCGGCCAGGGTTGTGGGGATGAGGCCCTTGTCCCCATCAACATGGGGACATGGTGCTTGAGGGGTCACAGACCCCCAAAGCATCCTCCTCATGTTGAGGGCATGTGGCCTGGTATGGTTCAGGAGAGGGGGGCGCTCTCTCATCCCCCCTCTTTTCCTGCGGCCTGCCATGTTGGGGGATAAAGGGGATAAAGGGTCTGGTATGGATATTTGGAGGGAACCCCACGTAATTTTTTTTTATTTGATGCAGGGTTCCCCTTAATATCCATACCAGACCTGAAGGGCCTGGTAATTGAATTTTGGGGGACCCCCACGCATTTTTTTTTTTATCAACGACTTTCAATGACTGTTCTCTGTATTGCCAGGAGCCGACAATTCATTATAGCCACGAGTGCTTTTAACCACTTTCAGACCGGACCATTTTGCTGGCCAAAGACCAGACCACTTTTTGCGATTCTGCACTGCGTCGCTTTAACTGACAATTGCATGGTTGTGCGATTTGGCTCCCAAACAAAATTGACGTCCTTTTTTCCCCACAAATAGAGCTTTCTTTTGGTGGTATTTGAACACCCCTGCGGTTTTTATTTTTTGCGCTATAAACAAAAAAAGAGCAACAATTTTGAAAAAAACACATTATTTTTTACTTTTTGCTATAATAAATATACCCCAAAAATGTATAAAAAATATTTTTTTTCCTCAGTTTAGGCCGATACGTAATCTTCTACATATTTTTGGTAAAAAAATCACAATAAGCGATTATTGATTGGTTTGCACAAAAGTTATAGCGTTTACAAAATAGGGGATAGTTTAATGGCATTTTTATTAATAATTTTTTTTAATAGTAATGGCGGCGATCAGCAATTTTTATCATGACTGCGACATTATGGCGGACACATTTGACACATTTTTGGTACCATTGTCATTTATACAGCAATCAGTGCTATACAAATGCGCTGATTCCTGTGTAAATGACACTGGCAGTGAAGGGGTTAACCACTAGGTGGCAGTGTAGGGGTTAAGTGTGTCCTAGGGGCGTGTTGCTAACTGTGGGGGGCGTGGCTGTGTTTTACACGTCACTGATCTCTGCTCCAATCACAGGGAGCAGAGATCAGTGACACTGTTGCTAGGCAGAACGGGGAGATGCTTGTTTACTGTAGCATCTTCCCATTCTTCCTCCCCGTGAGACAATCGCGGGTATCCCCGCAGCGATCAAGTCCGCGGGACCCGCAATCCGACTCATGGAGGTCCCGACCAGCACGTACGCGATGGCACGGTGGCAGATTTAAAGGGACATACCTGTACGCCCATTTGCCTGTCCGTGCCATTCTGCCGACGTACATCTGTGTGCGCCGGTCGGGAACTGGTTAAATGACTTTTTTTCCTTCAGAAATGACACTTTGTGCAGGGACAGTTCTAAGCACAGGAAACAAGTGCTACTTTACAGGCATACTATACACACCCCCTAGGTATGAAATTTAAAGGAATATTTCACTTTTATTGTTTCACATTATTAAAATCACTGCTCCCAAAAAAACGGCTGTTTTTAAAACTTTTTTTGCATTGATACATGTCCCCTGGGGCAGGACCCCAAACACTGTTTATGACAATAACTTGCATATAAGCCTTTAAAATGAGCACTTTAGATTTTTCATGTTTGAGTTCCATAGACTTTAACGGTGTTCGGATGTTCAAACTAATTTATTGCCTGTTTGCATGTTCTGATGCGAACCGAACTGGGGGGCGTTCAGTTCATCCCTAACCACCGAGTTTGTAGGTGCATGGGAGGGTAAGGAACGATACCTGGACTCAGTCTAATGCCACCATAAGCAGTAGGTTATGACTAAACAAACAGTCAAGATTAACGCAAAAAATAATAGAAACAGTTGCAATGAATGTAGGCTGTGTGCATAGCACACTTCTTGCCAGGGGTGTGTAGTAACCAGAAATGGATCAAACAAGTTATAACATTTTGGTCCACCTTGTGGTCAGGAAAAGCTCAGGTAGGTTTTGGGGTTGCAATGCAGCATACCTCTCAGGATTTATGGGTTTTTACTTGGATGTCTTGTAGATGATTAGGGTGTTAAGCACCAGTTGTGGAGCATCTTGTAACCATCTTAGTGATGGTGATTTGTTGGCTCGGATATGTGACCAGCAATTTGGTGGGGAAGCCCCAGCCGTAAGCAGTATTGTGGTCCCTCAGAATCACAGTGAATGGTGGTGTATTATTTTCTTTTTTTTTTGAGGTTGCTACGGACACGTCTTGATATAGGGCTATCCCCGTGTATGAAGGGGAGAGTGCGTGGGAGAATCTGGCTGCTCTCAGCAGGCGTTCTTTGATATGATAAAAATGGACCTGCATTAGTACGTCTCTAGGGACTGTGTCAGGCAGATGTGTTGATTTGGGTATCCTGTGTGCTCTATCCATCAGTAAATCTCTAGGTGTGAGGTCTGGGATAATCTTTAGGAATAGCTTCTGCAAGTAAGGTATGAGATCTTGTGGCTTAACAGCTTCAGGAATTCCTCTTATGTTTAAATTATTGCGGCGGGAGCGATCCTCTAAGTCTGCATCTTTCGATTGTAGTTTACGGATTGTGTCCATCTGTTCCTCGTGAGCATCCACCATTTCATCATGTGCTTTTATGATCACTCCTAGCTGGGATTCTATGTGATCTGTGCGGTATTCAATACCATCTATTCTGTGAGTAAGGTGGGACACTGAGGAGCGTAGCTCAGAATGCAGACCAACTTGGGGGAACAGTAACATAGCTTTGATGGTATTTTCAGAGGCAGGGGGTCTGATGCAGGAAAGGCAGCTAGGGGTGCTGTGTGCTCTGCTAGTGTGTCTGCTGATGATTTAGGCATGTCTGCCCAGTGGTGTTTCTTTGCATGAAGGGGATTCTCCAGCTCTCTTACCTCTGTCAGAATTTGGAGAGTTGTCTTGCTGCTGTGAGGAGTCCTCCATATCAGGGAGATCATCTTGGGTTGGAGCAGGTAATGGCTGTGTGTGAGGTTGGGGAGGAGAGTGGTCACTCTCCTGGGCACCATCTTGTGCATGCTTGCTCGCTGACTGCATAAAGAAATCTGTCCAAAAGTGTGCATGATTGCAATTTCGATTGCGGATCCTCCTCCAACACATCAGGTAGCAAGCAACCTCCTGGCAACACCTGTGAGTACTCAGCTCAACCACACTGTATCCCCAGCCTCCACCGAGTCACTCCTGGGCAGAACAAAGGAGGACCTTGTGTACACTCCCTTGATTAACATCCCCCTTGGCCAGAAAGGCTCACAACATGCTTCTCCTATGCCCCAAAGCCATCTCCTTGACGTGGCCCAGTCACTTAACATCTCTGAAATGCTAGCTGCAGGACTGGCACAGAATGCTAAGTAAATCACCTCCTCAATTAAAGAGACCTGCATGGCCTGGGCATTGGGATAGATGCCATTGAACAAGTGTAGACCACACTACTGCATGAGCTATCCAGAATATGGCCTGCATACAAACGCTTCAAGACCAACTTGACATCGCCCTTAGCAAAATTGATGATTTAGTAAATAGTAGCAGTTACAATTTCCACATCAGAGGATTACCCGAATCGGTTCTGGATGTCCAGGGCTCAGTCAAATCTTTTATAAAGAACATCTTCCCTGACATCTTCAATCACTTGAACTAGACAGAGCCCACAGAGCACTACAATCCCTACACCAAGACGGGCTGCCAAGGGACATTGTGGTAAAACCCAACTTTTACGCAGTGAAGAAAGAATTATGAAGATTTACAGGGAATCTGATAATTTCACTATACAAGGACACAAAGTTAAAAATTTTGCGGACCTGTCCCCCACCACGATCTATAGATGAAGATCCCTTAAACCTCTCCTGGGAATCCTATCCCCAAAAGCGGCAGTTCCAGTACCAAAATAAATCTTATGGATTCGCAAGCTTCCAGGAATGTGAAGCTCCTCCAGCTTGGATTTATCTCCCAATATTTACCACTCCAACAAGTGACCGATCATCCAAGCTCCTCCAAAAGACCCTCTTGAGGAAGCCTTTTGACTCCACTATGGAACAAACAAAAAATGAAGAGGCACCGAAACTCCATACCCCTGTGATGGGACCCTCTGCTGATTGACCCAACAGGGATCATTGTTGGTACTTCCTTGGACAGTCAAACCTTCTGATGGTGTAGTGGACCCACCTACACTTCCTCTGTTCTCTGTCTAGCCCACGGGGCAATTCCCTTTATCCTTACCCTGCCCTAGTAATCCCCAGTTTGCATTCCTGAATTAAGTTTCTTCCATGAGTAACATTTCATCTTTCTCTTTTTTGCCCTTCGGACACTGGTGATGTTGGCTGCACTGAATAGCATTGCCTGGGGGGGGTAACCCTCTGATGCAGATTCCTCATCTTCAGGCGTAGTCTCTTACACCATCCCCTCTTTTTTTATGTATTATTACAGATCTATTATAGATGCATTTGTTTTACATGGTCAATTTATGTGCATTGTGTTAACATGTTTTATCTTTGGTTTACTTCTGTTCCCCCTATCCATATGTCCCCAATTCTCACTGAATTACCTGGGGGCCCTGTGGCCAGGGCGGTTTAGCTTGCCACTCCTCCTGTTGTGTCTCAGAGGCATAAACCACCTCTGGTGACATCGGGACAGCAACCTGGATTCCATATCTCTCTCCTCTCTCCTGTCCTTCCTTTTCTTCCTCTCTGCTCTTTACTCACTCCTTATTATTTTGTTCCCCTCCCAGATACCTATACGGAGAGCTTACTTAATCTTGAATGCTTTGACCCTATGGCCAGGCTGGACCTTCAACAGTGAGATCCCCCAGCTGTAAAAAGGGTATGTAATCTTCACACGGGTTCACACTCCACCTCTCATGTTCATGGCTAATTCTGCACCCCTAAAGGCAACCATCAGCATCGCTTCTCATAGCACACAACTCCCAAATTAAGAGACGCAAGGCTTTTCAAAGTTACCATTCCAAGGGTATTGACATCCTTCTACTACAGGAAACCCACTTCGCAGGTAATTTCAACCCCTCATGTCTACACCACAAATATCCCACCTTTTTCCTTGCCAATGCAGATGTCAAGAAAAGGGGGGTGGCTGTCCTCATTTCTAAAAGTACCTCCTTCAATCACTCTCTAACTGTTAGAGATCGTTAGGGTCGATACACCCTGGTCAAGGGCCATAACAATGGTGCGCTATATACCCTTATTTCTTATTATGCTCCAAACCAAGGCCGTGCTGCGTTTTTTTTTAAAATGCTCACCTCACTCTCTTCCTACTTTGAGGGATGAGTGATAACGGGAGGAGATTCAAACATAACTTTTGACCATCTATTGGATAAATCCGTACAGGGAATTCCCCATCTAAAAAGACCTTCCAAACAGGGCCTCCATATTACTCGGCTCTTACATTCTTTAGGTCTTATAGACAGGTTGAGGGAATTAAACCCATTAGCTAGAGACTACACACATTTTTCTGCCCCACACAGGATGTACGCCAGAATAGATCATGTCCTCAGAGATCCATATAGCAATTCAAGCCTCTATTCACAAAGTGCCCTGGTCAGACCACTCCATAGTACTCCTCAAGCTCACAGGGAACCCCCCTTGAACAACCCAGTACAATGAACAATGCTACAGAAGGAACTCAGTGAGTATTTCTCCAAGCTCATTTTGGGGGCACATAAAGCGGTAATGAGGAGGAAACTGATCCAATTAGCCTCACGTTTGAAACACGAAAGATAGGTGGACATAACAAACCTAGAAATGGACGTTAAATTGCTTAGCAAGGCACACAAACACAATCCTACCCCTGACTCCCTATCTAAAATGTAAGCCTCCAGAATAGTCTTAAACTTAGCACTAACTTCCAGTGCAGCTAAACATTTAAGATGGGTGAGTGGACGGTTTTACCTACACAATGATACAATTGGTCCACAACTCGCAGCCAAATTATCCCTTAAACATCGGACTTATTCTCTACCCAAAATTAAATCCTTGTCCTTTATTCAGTTCGCAGTTGCAGCGCTATACAAATCATTCATTCATTCATTCATTCATTCATTCATCTCAAAACCCTAAACAAATTTTGGAGGCTTTGCACTCATTCTATTCCAATCTTTACTCCAAAAATAGCTCTACCTCACACCATAAATTGTAAACCTTCCTGGAGGACATTCCCTTACCAAAACGTAAAGACTCCCATCGCTCAGTGTTAGAATCCCCCATCCTGGAGAATTATGTTAGAAATGTCATTAAAGATCTTTTTAATGGTTCGGCCCCAGGCCCAGATGGCTTTTTGAATCTATATTACAAAAGATTTGTAGATGTTCTCTCCCTACCTGGTCCAGTTCTTCAATTCCCTTAGCGAAGGCGCATCCTTGGATTCAGCATCAAACCTTGCATTTATTTCTGTGATCCCAAAACCTGGAAAGGATCCTAGCGAAGTGAGCAACTATAGAACAATTTCTCTAATCAATAATGATTTAAAAATCGTGACAAAAATGTTATCAAACCGTTTAGCATCTTTTATAGGGTCGTACGTCCGTAAAGACCAGGTAGGTTTTATACCTGGCAGGCAGTGACCGGATCAGATAAGGAGGGCGGTGGACATTATTTCCCTCATGAAGTCGGACTGGGATGGGGGGTCTCCACAGGTTCCTCCTATCCATAGACCTTCAAAAGGTGTTTGACACTGTCTCCTGGCCATACTTATTCACCACACTGGAACAATAGGGCTTCGGTCCTAACTTCCTCAAAATCCCGGAGGCCCTCTATTCTTACCCCAAGGCACAAGACAGACTTCAAGGGTACTATTCAGCTCCCTTCCCTATAGAAAAAGGCACAAGGCAGGGATGCCCCCTTTCCCCATTCCTATTCGCAATAGCCATCAAAACTTTGGCTATTGCCATAAGGCTTCACCCAGATATACACACAAGGAGAGGGGCGCCTCTGAGTATATAATAAAAGGTAAAAAACTGCGCTAATCACACATACATAAAAAAGGGGACTCTAAATATAGCTGCAATAATAATGGGATAAACACAATTATAATATAAAGAAAAAAATTGCGCTCATAGAGTCCAAATGAAGATAGGAAATGTAAACCAATCCAAAAAACAGCTTCTTTTAATGAAGATGATATCCCTCAGTAGAAATATTTTTCAGCAATATTGAACCTTGCTCTTATGAATAAGCATGCTTACCAGATGTAAGCCAAAAATTGCATATGGCTTTAACCCAGCCTGGGTTGATGATCCAAGTTGTTTTTAGAAGAAAGCACAGCAAGAACTGTAGTATAGTAATCGTCTCATCCCAAATATGGTGCTCACAGGATATGGTTACACATTACCGAAAAAACAAAAAATATACCATAGCATAATACTGCTACACTTTACAGGGAATGTGTCACAAAAAGACTAAATGAATAGATTGAGTGCCAGATTTTAAAAAGACACCCGTGACAAAAAATTAATATGAATGTGCACCACCACCTATTAGAGGGCCTCCTTATCAGATGCCAGAGAAAATAAACACACAAAAAAACAGAAGGTCCTTTCCAAAAGATCTCCCACTTAATTCAAAGCAGTGAAGTGTATCCGTGTGATCTATAAGAACTTATCTTATGAAGTGCCTCCTTACCAAAAAGAAAACACAAAACAGCGAGCATGCACTCTCATCAGTTAAGCTGTCTCCTTACCACAGTCCCAGATTGGGGAAGCATATACTGCGGTCAGAGAGCAAGGAATCCTCCACAGCCTAGAGTATGCCGGTTGTAGACAAGGAGAAACTGGTAGAATTAAAACAGCAGAGTTTTAAAATTTGCAGAGCCGGCCGGCTACAAACACATAGACGCTCCCGTCCTGTTTCGCGTGGTGACGTCAGCACGTTAACCCTCAGACGCGTTTCGTTATAGCTAACATTATCAATGAGGAACGGTATACACAGTGGGGCATATGGGGTCGTCAGGGCTGCCACCAAAGAGGCCTGAAGCCAGGTCCAATAAGAGCTAGAGAAAAAAACACAAGGAGAGGGGCGCCTCTGAGTATATATCACATAAACATTTATTTAGGAAAACAATATCCACTCACATCTTAGAAAGTAGTGTTGCATTCTGACATATCTCTGTAGATGGAGGGCCTTTGGGACTACAAGTCACAGCTGGCAGCGCTATAGGTGTTCTGTATAGCGGCGCTCCTTTCTCAAGCAAGGGGGATGTGGGGGCAGGGGAAGAGGCTTATTTTATTCTATTCAATCGGGCGGGGTTTGGCCAGGGGGCGGGGTATAATAGCAGTTGAAAGAGAAAATATATATATAAAAAGGAAAAACGGTGACAAAGAATAGTATGTGATAAAAGACCGGCACAAAAAATGAGTGGGACCAGTAATTCAGTGGGGAACTATTGAGTAAAAATGGCGTGTACAGTAAATATTTTATTTTACAAACAAAGGGGAGGGGTTTGGAGGGGGAAAAAACTATTTAAAAAATATATATATATATATATAGAAAAAACATATATATATATATAAAAAAGGACATTGTACATATGGAAATATGGAAGAGCAGAGGGTGGAAAAAATGACGGACTGGGGAAGTGAATAATATATAGATACACTGATGGGAGTAAATAACAGATTATAGTGGCGTTATAAGCTAGGGGGCAGGGCTAGGCAATGCTACTAATAAACATAAGATAGAATGATTAATAGATGGAGAAATGAGATGTATTCGCATTATATAGCATAACATTATGCAGAATAGGTGGGGGGGGGGGCTGAGACTATGTCCAGTATATAATGAGCTGGATGGATATGATGTGACAAAAGATAACATTGGACATCCGTTATCAATGTGGGGGAAAAAAACATATATATGATCCTCAATAAATACATAAATACGTGCATACATAAATAAATACAAACATACCCGTAAATAAATAAGTACCCATAAAAGAGATAGAGGAGTAGATAAATAGATACATGCACATAAATTAATAAATACACATAGGCATACACGTAAATAGATAAATATATAAAAAAGATGAAAGAATACATGTCTGAATGTAAATAAATAGATACATCGGTATACACACATGAGGAAGCATATATATACACCAACACACCCATGTAAAAAACATAAGAAGGGAGATGGCCAATGGTGTATAAAATATAAAATAAAAAATATATAGAATACATAGACAACATATATGCATATACATGTGTATACACCCATATGGACACCTGGGGGTACGTGAATACATAAATGTATAACAAATATATAAAACATAAATACACAGATATATAAATACATAAGACCATATGAACATATTAGATACACAGGTATAGTATGACATAGGATTATTAGTGGGGGGAGGGGGGGGGAGAGCGGGATATGAGTATATATGTGTGCATGTAGGCGTGTTTCAATTTGTTAGTAGGGTCATGGATTTAGAACTAAATGATGTTGATGAATAGGTGCATACATATATACACTGAAGGTAGGGAAGGGGGTAAGGGGGGTAGAGGGAAAAATGGGGGAAGAACAGAAGGAAACGGAGGGGGTAGGGGCAAGTGAGGAAGGAAGAGAAAAGGGAAGGGGGGAAAGAAGGGGAGAGGAGAGGAGATGGTAGGGAGGGGGGGAGGAAAAGGGATAGGTTAGGGTTATGGGGTGTTGTACTTACAAGAGGACGATCAAGCCACTCCCAAAAAAATCTAATATATAAGGACCGGTTATAAAAAAATCTGCATTAAGGATGACAAGAAAGGTATATCAATATAAATATAAATATATAAAAGTAAGAATAAATATATATAGGGTTAGTACTGGTATATAAAAAATATAATTATAAAAAAGGAATATTTTTTTATATAGGCTATAGTAAATGTATACTTAGTAACATTATCGATAATGGTCCAACAAAAGAAGGGGAGGGGGGGTAGGGGGTTTGGGCGGGGGTATGGGGGGAGAGGGGACTCTAAAAAGTGGCAATGTTAACTAAACTAGAAAAGGATAAAAAAGATATCATAGTACGGTGGCGATCTCGATCCCTTCGTTTAAACCACCGGGGGAGAGGACGTCAAGAAAATATATTCATAACGTCTCTCTTGCGCACAGTTTATTGAAAAGTTCGGCAGGGGTAAGTGTCTTAGGGATTTGTTCAATGACCCAAACTCTTAAACCTGTGGTGGACTTTTGGTGATGTTGGGCAAAATGTCGTGGGACACTATGTTGGTCCCTCCCACCTTCTATGAGCCTACGATGTTGGCCGAAGCGTTGTCTCAGTGGGCATATGGTTCGGCCAACATATATTAGGCCACATGGGCAGGTGAGGCCGTATATGACAAAATCTGAAGAGCAATTGAAAAATTGATCCAATGTATATGTTTTACCTTTGGAAGAAAATGATTTTTGGCCATGTAGTACAAAAGAACAAGTCTTACAACGGCTTTTCTTACACTGAAACATCCCGGCAAGGGGTATGAGCACTGATGGAATAGGGTTGAGAGGTATGGTTTTCAATTTACTCTGAGCAATTTTATTTTTGAGATTGGGTGCTCTCCGGTAGGTGATCCTGGGTGTGGGCGGAATACTGGTTTTTAGGAGAGGGTCCTGTAACAGGATTCCCCAGTGTTTTTTGAGAATGTTCTCCATTTTTTTGTATTGAAAATTGAAAGTGGTGATGAATCTGGTAGAATGGTCTATATTATTTTTCTCTTAATACTAAGAGCTGTGATCCCCATCTGACTTCTCTTGAAATTGATTTGACCACCCTTCCGGAGGACTAAAGAGAGGAAACAACCCCACTTGCTACTTCCACCTGCCTTATTCATCTCCTCAGGACTTGAGAAGGACGACAGCTTTTGGGTGAACCTCCTGTGACTTGTAGTCCCAACGGCCCTCCGTCTACAGAGATATGTCAGAATGCAACACTACTTTCTAAGATGTGAGTGGATATTGTTTTCCTAAATAAATGTTTATGTGATATATACTCAGAGGCGCCCCTCTCCTTGTGTTTTTTTCTCTAGCTCTTATTGGACCTGGCTTCAGGCCTCTTTGGTGGCAGCCCTGACGACCCCATATGCCCCACTGTGTATACCGTACATCACCCAGCTGTTTTTAAACCCCCCCCCCCTCCCTCCTCCTCCTTTTTCTCTGGACTATTAGGAACCTCTTGCATACCAACGAGGTATTGTGACTATGCGCCTTTTTTACTTGTGGTTTACCCAGATATACACGGAGTTCAATGCGGGCAGTCTTCCCATAAATGCGCACTATTTGCGGATGACGTCCTACTCTTTGTGACGTCTCCTTTTATCTCGACCCCTAACATTCTCCAGCTGCTACACACATTTGGGAAAGTCTCTGGCCTCTATGTCAACATGGCAAAATATATGACCCTTAATATATCGACCCCCCCGAACCTGGTAGACAGACTTAAAAGCCACTTTCCCTTCTCCTGGAGTTACCCCTCTATACCGTAATTGGTCATTCACCTTACGGCTTCTATTGATCTTCTCTACAAAAATAACTACCTGCCTATGTTCAAGAAGCTATCAGCTGACCTCTCCTAATGGTCTTTATATGGGATGTCCTGGCTGGGCAGAGTAAATGTAATCAAGATAACCTTTTTCCCTTAAATTCTTTATTTATTCCACTCCCTCCCTATTCCCGTAACTAAGCTACATATAAATAAATTACAATTAGCTACCATTCGCTTTATCTGGGGTAAAAAGGGATGCCGCCTCTCTAAACATATATTACATAGACCCAGACTGAAAGGGGGGTTAGGCCTACCTATTCTTGAGGCCCTAAACCAGACTGGATAGAAAGGCAGGCAGTCTCAAATTATACAATAGACTTTTTGATATGGAGCCCTCCCAAGTCACGCCCCCTGATTCTATCCCCAACCCTGTCTCACTCAGTAGCACTGTGTGACTCACTATATAAACTAAAGAATATAGCATCTGCTTGGCAGCCACTTGCCATATCTTCTATAATCCTTAATTCACCCCAGGGATGGATATCAAGGCCTTTCAGTGGTGGCTGAACAAAGGGTTGGTCCGAATACGGCACTTCTTCAACTCTAGTGGACCTCTCAAATTAACCCATTGCATTAATAAATTAGAAAAATTCAACTTTTGCCAAATATCCCATTTATTAAACTCAATCTAGACTCATAAACCATATAAAACGGCTTACAAAGTCGGCCCCGTCACTCTTTGCCCCTCACAGATGGCTCCCAGACCTTCCCGCTGCCCTCCCACACTGACATCATGGATCGCTTTCTTGAAAAAAGCGGGCCGCGAGCTCCGTCGGCGCAGCCCCAAATTGAGGCCGGGGATGCGGCCTTGTCCTACGGCGCAGCCTCCACACATATCGCGGCAGATGCGCACAGCATGGAGGTGGGGCGAACTGCACCCCCTCCTTCACAGCAATGGGAGGCAGGAGAATTAGAGAAGATAGCACAGGCAGTGGCAGCAGTACTAGCCCCCACCATAGCAGCATCTGTAGAAAAAGCTGTCACTGCTGGAATGCTTCAAATTAGAAAAGAATTGGGAGAACAGAATGCCCGCCTCCATGAGGCAGAGGATAGAATAGCAAGCCTGGAAGATGACATCTATAAAGCTCGGGTTTATGAAGAAGCTCAGGATAAAACTAACCAGCATATACTCCAGCGATTGGAAGACCTCGAAAATAGGTCACGTCGGAGCAACCTGCGATTCGTGGGAGTGCCGGAATCGCTACAACCAGCGGCTCTAGCCAATTTCTGCTCTTGCCGTATTCCCGAAGCCCTGGGGTTACCAGGCCCAGCCACGGTTGAACGAGCTCACCGACTCGGCACATACTCAGCTGAACGGTCGTCTCCGCGTACCATCATTGCTAAATACCTAAATTACGCTGATAAAGCAGCCATTCTGCAAACTTACCGACAAACGAGAAACCTCCAAGTAGATGGCGTTACTATTCTTATCTTCGCTGACTACTCGATTGAAGTTTCTAAGAAAAGAAAAGCATTTCAGCAAGTCTGCTCAACGCTTCATCAACAACAAATAAAGTTCACCTTAGCCTTCCCGGCCATTTTACGCCTCAAAGCACCCAATGGAGACCAACTCACCTTTCAAGAACCGCACGAGGCAGATAAATTCCTACGCTCCCTACACCAGGATCCACATCCCAACCTCCCTCCCAGGGCTACTCCTATCTCAAGATCCTTTGAGCAACGCAGTCCACGTAAGGACTCCCCTAAACGTCTCAAACCATCGGGATCGCACAACCGTTCCAACCACCGCTGACTTTTATTTTTTATTTTTAGGGCTGACGTGTCCTCTCACTCAATGGTAATACTAACCATTTTTCTTTTCTAGGCAATAAGCACTCTTAGTGCTCACCAGCTCATTTTCTTAATTCAGTATTTACAGCTCTCCCCTTACTACTTACTACTTTCATGCTATCTAAGTCAAGCTTTACTATATTGTTATAGTCTGTGATTTATGACTACATCCGGGCAGGCCGTTAGCACAATCCAGCCTCCCATACCCTGCGATCCTGCCTGTCGGCCTGTAAGCCTGCTTCCTGTGGGCACCTAAGTACACCACTTGCACGATCCATGGCTGGGAGCTGGCTCTTGCTGCGTCCTCATGCGGAAAAAAGAGAAGTCCTTCTCTAGTTATGTTTTTTGGTTTATTTGTGTTATCCCCCCCAAGTGTCCTTTCACCCCGGTCCCACCTCTGATTCCTTCACTCAAAAATCTACCCACCTGCCAGCCGATCTTCCATTATCTTAGACAACGTTTCACTCTGCCTGGTTGCATAATAGTGTCACAATGTCCAATACCGCTACTTTCAAATAGATTTCTATTTCCAGCACATATCCTCCTGGTACGCCTCCCCCCATGAGAATCGTCTCATGGAACGTAAAGGGACTCCGATCACCCATTAAGAGACTCAAGGTGCTCCGTCACCTTAAACGACTCAAAGCCGATATCGCCCTTCTGCAGGAAACCCACCTAACACAACCCGACTATCACCGCATGCAAAAACTTTGGGTAGGTTCTGTCATAGGTGCTGATGCTGTAGCCCGTAAAGCGGGAGTACTTATCCTGCTTCATAAAAACCTAGTCCATCAACTGATTTCGAGCGACGCAGACGAGCAAGGCAGACTTCTTACGATTCGTTTAAAATTAGGAGACAGGGAACTTGCAATCTCTAATGTATACGCAACCAACAACCCGGGGAAAAAATTTTTTGCGGACTTGTCCACCAGACTCTTACAACACCCTCTTACCCCCCATTTAGTCGGAGGAGATTTTAATTCCTCCCTCCACATGACGGAAGATAGATCCTCCCCAAAAATTTCACCTAGGCAGACTTTGAGCCTTGATCAAACACTTTTTGCCTCAACCATGGATTCTCTTCACTTCACTGATTTATGGCGACTTTCTAACCCACTGAGCAGAGAGTACACTTTTTATTCTATTCCCCATAAGGTGTTCACCAGGATTGACTACATCTTTGGCACTGATTCCGTACTCCCCCTAACCTCTGATGCACAGATTCACGAGATAGCCATTTCGGACCATGCCCCGATATCAATTTCCTTCTCTGAAGCTCCCTCACCTTCTAATCCACGAGTGTGGCGCTTTCCCTCGTACTTTCACAATAATGAAGATTTCCGGCAATACATTGACAAGACTTGGAAGGAATTTGCCTCAGCAAATGCCGTCCATGTTCATAACCCCAATCTTTACTGGGATGCGGGAAAAGCCCATTTAAGAGGCAGAGTTATATCATATGCCTCCTCTTACAAGAAACACGCATTTTTCAAATATAAATCGACAAGCTTATCCCTTAAGCAAGCTCAGCTGGCTCTCTCCATCCAAGACTCTTCTGACAATAGAAATACCTGGCGCAAAGCCAAACTGGACTTTGACACATGGGCGGATATCATAGAACTTACCAAGCGCACAAGCCGACGCAAACCTTTATAAATTTGGCAACAAAACGGGGAAACTTTTAGCCAGACTGTGCAAAGGCCCTTACAAGCAAACACATATCACAGCACTTAGGGACCAATCTGGGATTATCAAAAAGACTCCACAGGAAATAGGAAAAGTGATGCATACATTCTACTCAGCATTATATGCGCCAGATCCAATTAACCGTGATGTAGCCCAGAAATTTCTTGACAAAATCACCCTAACTTCGGTCACCCCGGCCCAGCTAGAGAGCCTAAGCTTACCAATAACAGCCTCGGACATTTCTAAGGCCATACACCAACTAGCTCCTGGTAAGGCCCTGGGACCTGACGGCTTTTCCGGGGAGTTCTACAAGACCACACATGACACCATAGCACCTACCCTCCTTAGTGTGTATAACACAATTTGGGAAGGGGGGCAATATCTGCCCTCCGGCTACCAAGCTACTATAAAATTGATTTCTAAAAAAGACAAAGATCCCCTAGACCCGGGTTCCTACAGACCCATCTCCCTGCTAAATATTGATGCCAAGATTCTCTCTAAAATAATTGCCACGAGACTGGCCGATATTATCCCATCCTTGATTCACCCAGCGCAATCGGGATTTGTGAAAGAGAGGACGGCAACGCTAAATATCCGTAAGGTAATTTCGGTCTTGGATCATGCTTCTAAACACAGGGGGGGGGACTTTGCCATTGTCACTCTGGACGCAGAGAAAGCTTTTGATAATCTTAGTTGGGACTGGCTCTCATTAGTTCTATCTAGGATGGGCCTCACAGGATCATTCAACCATCTTATAAAAGCCATGTACACTTCTCCTGCGTCCAGACTGGCAGTGGCGGGTCTCCTCACAGATGAGTTTCGGTTATTTAAGGGAACAAGACAGGGCTGCCCCCTGTCTCCCCTACTCTTCAATCTAGCGCTCGAACCCCTCTCCAGATTCATTAACACCAAGGGTGACTTGCATGGGATACGATTTGGTGATCTTGAGTTGAGATCTGCTCTTTTTGCAGACGATGTACTCATTTTTACTCGCGACCCGACCTCCGACATGCCTGCTATTAAACACATGTTTGATGATTTCAGGTTATGTTCGGGACTAAGAATCAACTATGCTAAAAGTGAAATTCTCCCGTTGGGCCCCCTTCTAACCCGTCCTGGGCTTCCCACTCGCCCTTCTCCATAGCCAAGTCCCACATTACGTATTTAGGCATAAAAATTGGTAAGCTCCCTTCTTCTCTTTATACCTTAAACTACCCCCCTTTGATACATAAAATCATCCAGGAATTGGAAAATTGGAAGGACCTGCCACTATCGCTCCTAGGGAGATGTCACCTATTCAAAATGGTCAGTTTTGCGCGTCTTCTCTACCCTCTCCAAACCCTCCCCTTACTCTTGAAGCATAAAGATGTGCAGCTTCTACATAAAGCCATCTCTAAATTTATTTGGCGCCAAAAGAGACCGCGCATAGCCCTGTCCAAACTCCATCTCCCCAGAACCGAAGGAGGCATAGGTCTACCGAATGTTAGGCTCTATAACTTAGCCTGCTTGCTTAGGATAGGAATAGATTGGATACAACAGACTTCCCGATACTCTAATTTCTCTCTTGAATCTGAAATGGCTCATCCTTACTCACTAGTCGCTTTATTACATTGTCAATGGAAATCGTTACACTCTGACTTTCAACATAACCTTCTGCTTCGTGACACAGCAATTGCTTGGAGAGAAATACGAAAAAAGGAAAAACTCTCCCCTTATATGTCTAAGCACCTTCCTATACAAGGTAACCCCAGCTTCACTCCGGGATTGATACACCAAAGTTACTCTCTATGGTCAAGGCAAGGCCTCACAAACTTCTCTTCCCTATGTGATGCGGACACTGGATTACCACTCCCATTCTCCTACATAGCTCGACGGTTCGAGCTACCTAACCCGCACATTTTCTATTTTTGGCAGTGCGTCAACTTCCTTCACACCTCTTGTGGGGAAGCACGAAAGAGATTTCGACCTTCTCTTCTGGACACTTTGATACACACAGGTCGAAACACCATCTCCGGCATCTACAAACCCCTACTCCACAAGCTCACCCCGACCATTGAATCCTCTGCCACTGCTAACTGGGGAAAAGACTTCCCAGACCCAGAGCTCATTGACAAGCTGCTCAACGGTTACAACAATGTGCTCTGACTGATACCATGTGAATACTGGCGGGAAACCCAGATGAAGATATTGCACCGTGCCCATATACCTTTTCTTGTGGACAAGGGTAACCCTCAGACTCTCCTCTGTCCCCTATGTAAACAACCTAGACCCACCCTGGCACATCGCTTTTGGTCTTGCTCCTTCATCGCCTCTTTCTGGGACCAGCTTATAGCCTTCATACAAAGTATAACCTTGCTACACCTTCCCAAGGACCCCCTACTTTTGATATTCGGCTATTGGGACAAACAACTCCTAACCTGGTCCTCCCACACAGAGCTTCTACATAAAGATTGGATCCTCATCAGCCTTTTTACTGCCAGGAGAGCGATACTAAAGAATTGGACTTCATCTTCCTGCCCTACTATTTCAGACAAACAAGAGCTTCAATTACATCTCCACAGGGAAAAACTAACTACTGACTTTAACCACCCAGTCGCGGAACGACGCTTTTACATGAGATGGAGGAAGTTCATTGATGCAACAATCCACCCTGCACCACAAGAGTCTATACTTACTCCGTTTACATACTACAAAAGCCTCCTGACGCAAACGGACATTGTTGACACTCACTGAAATGGATCCTTTGTGATATACTCACACGATTCCTTACCAGATAAGACCTACTACGCTTGTTACCAGTGCTGGAAACTTGAACTATGGAACTCAGGACTTTCAAGATCACCCCTCCGCCCCAATTTGGCAAACTGCCTTCCTTGCTATTCACACCTCATGATGGGACTCGCAATTTGCTCCCCCCTCTCGCCCCCCCTTTTTTTTCTCCCTCCCCCCCATATTGAGTTTATTACCTGTCCAGCCAGATCTATTTGAATTTATGTTAGGCTTTATATGCTGCATTCATTGCCTTTTTACCAATTCTTTCAGATATTGTGAAAATTGTACCGATCGAGCAGCGCGGAATGTCTCCCGCTGACTCGCTATGTTGTTTTATGATGTTGTTTCTTTTCAATAAATTCTTTTGAAAAAAAAAAAAAAAAGTCATGGACATGAGGGGGAATCTCGTTGATATACTCAGCCCTGGCTGAACCGATAGAGAAAGCATCCTACATGCTGAGTTGGGAATGGGATCTAGAGATTGAATGGGACTTGAACACATGGCACTCCTGCTTCTCTAGATTGTTTGGGGGATTCATAATATCTCCCTGATCGAAGCTAATCTTAAAGTCATGTCTCGCTGGTACCTTGTCCCTACCTGCCTTGCCAAATTTTACCAGCAGTTTTCCCCCCTCTGCTTCAGAGGATGTGGATACCTGGGCACTCTATTCCATACCCTTTGGCAGTGCCTTAGAATAAGGTGCTACTGGAACAAAATCTTTAGTCTAATCCGCAAAACCACTGGGGTGGCCGTGAACCAAGATCCATCTATTGCTCTTCTTAATGAACGCATTCCCAGAATTTCCAAATATTCCCAAGCTCTAATCTTTTATATACCCTTGGGGGCCAAACTAGCAATCACATGAGACTAGACATCTCCCTCGGTTTCTTTCCATTTGGCCAAACAAAAAATATCTTGGATCATGTCCCAGGAAAAGATCTCCAGTATCATCCTTGATATTTTGGAGACAATTTAACTGATATGGGAAACTTGGGCTCGATATGTCAAAATAATCACCTAGTCACCAGCACCATCAGCTCTCCATGTGGGTTCTTCTCTATCCCCTATAATGCTCTTCACCTCTATCTGAACCTCTTTCATTTTTTCCACCTGACCTCACTTCTCTTGTACTAGCCAGACCAAATAACCTTTAAAGGCTAAAGATCCAACTTCATAACTACAGCTTTTGGTTCCTGGTCATGGACCATGATTCTTGGGGCTTGTGGGCTCAGTCCTCAGGGTCTAGAGGTTATGGACCCGCGGGACTGGGTCAACAAGATTGACTACCGGCAACATGTCTTGCTGGAAAAATCCTACCTAATCCTAAGGACCTCCGAGGAATGATCCGTGCAGGTACTCAATGTAGGGAAATCTGAACAACCTAACTTCCCCCTGGAGGGGGCCCTCCACATCGCCTACTAAGATATTTCCAGCGCAGCTCCTACCTATGCTACATCGGTGGGCGAGTGCAAGGGCCACCTACAGGCGATTCTTTGTTTCTGCTGTTTTTGTTTGGACGCAAATGTTACCAGTGTCATGTCATGTGTGTGGCCAAGTCCGTTCATTCGAAAAGTACGTCGGAACTCCGTCGAAAGTCCGTCGGACCTGGTCCATTGAAAAGCCTGCTTGTGTGTATGCGGCATTACACTTGATCTGATCGATATCTCATTACCCCATTATGAGTCTACCTTTTAGAGGCTTTTCATTCTAATTAATGTTAACGTTGGTCACCATCATATTTCTGTACCAGTCAAAATCCGACAAATTCTGGACTATGATAAATAACACAGCCTGAGTTTGGACTGAGGCAAGCACTATTGCTTCCTACCCCAATACACAGTTTGTTCCCATTTGGGGTGTTTGGGAGGGGAGCAATATCCTCGCCACATGTTCGGGCGTCAGACCCAAACCAGTGTTTGACACATGTCTTGACTATGCATGCCTACATTATACGACATTAGTTTAAGATTCATTCCAGTGGTAGAGTGTGCAGCGATGCCTTCTAGTGGTAGGAGTGTTGTATTAGGTATGCTTAGTATGCACAGGATCCGAGGTAGTAATGCCCCTGTAACTTTTAAAACAAACATACTAACCGAAACTAAATAAACTTAATCATTTGATAACTGAGAAAAGTCAAGACACAGTTTTTGCGGATAACAGGTTACGGAAGTCATCTCGTAACTGTAGTAGGGGGAAACAGAAGAATAAGTCAGTGAACAGCCGAACAACGGGTGTTTTGATCGATAGTTTATACTTTTGATGAAGTTGGAAGTCACCTGGTTTGCAGTATCCCTGAGGTAAGGGGAGAGCATTCTGTTGGAGAGATGCTATAAAGTATTACAGTCGTGAATAGGTTGTTTACATACTCTTCGTGTTCAGGCATTGGTTGTTGTGTCTATAGAGGGGGTCAGGGGACTGCTGGCACCCCTTCTGCAGGGATTAAATACCATTAACGGAGAAGTTCCAGACCTTTGTCTAGTGATGTGATTGCATGCGATTTGTTGTGCATTTCCACTAATAACTTGGCTGGGAATCCCCATTTGTGGAGGATTTTGTGATTGCACAGGATTTTGGTGATAGGAACTAAGTTGTGCCTGGCATTCAAGGTGGCTTGCGACAAGTCAGCATATAGTGCGATTCCAGCAAAGGGATCAGGAAGGGAAGGGTGCTGTCTGGCATAGCGCATAAGTTGATCTTTTACATGGTAAAAGTAGATTCTTGCTATGACATCCCTGGGGATCTGGTCAGGTAAAAAAAGGATGGTTTTGGCAATCTGTGGGCCCTATCAATGATTATACCCGCGGGGCCCCGGGATGGGAGAGCTGTCATCAGGAGTTTTTGCAGATAAGCAGTAAGCTCTGCTGGCTTAACGGCCTCAGGGACCCCTCTAATTTTGATATTGTTCCTGCGGGCCCTGTCTTCAATGTCCGCCATTTTGAGAAGCATGGCTCTGATTTCTTCCTCTACCTCAAAATGTGCATCCACAAGCTCATTGTGTGCTAATGTAAATTCCTCCATTTTCTGTTCCACATATTCAACTCTGTTACTGACTGCAGTTTTGTGGTGTGCATAAATGCCATGAATGCCATGTCATGTTGGAGGGCCCCCCGCAGGGTCGGCAGCATCTCCTTCATGATGGTGTCTATAATGGGCTGCCCTAAGGTGGGAAAGGCATCTAATTGCTGGGCGTATGTGGAGGATTCCTCCATTTCTTCCCCTGCTATTCCTGCTTCATCCTGGGTCTCCCCCTCCTCCCCAATCCTTCTTTTTTTCTTAACAGAGCTACTGAAGGGGAAGGATGGCAGTGGATGGTCTTTATATTGTGACTCACCTGAGGATGGCGATGGATTGCTGGAAGCTTGTGCTGTGGAGCCTGATGAGCGGCTCCTGGCGCCATCTTGGATTTCTCAGCCTGGGGCTGGGGGGACATTTTTGGGGTCCCTCTCTCTCCTTTCTTTTAAACATTGCATCCACCATGTGCCCCTTACTCTCCTCTGTCAGGCGGTATGCTTTGTAGCTTTCTTGGTGCGCTGTGAGCCGCTGTGTATCACCCGATGTGACAGAGCTCTCCTCTCACACATCCATCAGCTCTGGCTGCCGGCTCCGCCCCCTGAGCCTCTAGTCTCTTAAATGTACATTTACCTTTAAATGTGAGCTTATATTGAAGTATCCAATGCATTGCCATCCATCCTGACGGTTGCAGATGGGAACTTTTTAAAACTGTATAATCTCATGTCTTGTCCTAATACAACTGAGTGGCTTTCTATTGTTATGCTTTTTCAAATAAGATAACAGTGAGCACTATATACTGTACATTCTCATTGGCTTTTAATATGTAAATACACACTGACTCGTCCATCCATATACCTACCTGAGCTGCAGAGGTCCTTGCTGATTAAGAAGGATAGAGTCAGTTTAGTGTTGGAGCTCATAGTGACCTTTGTCATTGGGGTGAATACAGTGAGGTGAGAGTTTGCCCAAAAGGGATTTGCTACTGTATTTTTTACTTGCATGTTTTTGCCACACTTACCTAGGTGTGATATATATCACAAGTTGTATGGGAAAGCGTAATGGAGGGGGGGAGGAGCTGCTGACCAAGATGGCTGCTTCATAGGACCAGCATGCTGCAGTAGAAGCAAACACAAGGAAAAGTTGGACAGATGTAAGCCGAGTGTGGGTTGTGGACAAGCTTGATGCAGAGCAGTGACAGTGAATCACTGCATCATCCTATTAGATATACCTGACATGCCTGACATGCCTGTGTGGAGTTGTGGGAATGCCGACTGAGAGTGCTGCCTAGCGGGTTTTGTGCGCTGTCTGGCCTAAAAAGGACCCGGACTTCGGCATTAACAGGCTGGAGATTGGAACACCTCGGCTGAGCACAGTTGAGCTCGGGCAGGTGTTGGAGATCTGCACGGAGCAGGAAAGTGAGGAGATATTGGAGACACCACACATAACATCTAAAGGACTGGTGAGTCTGTGGTTTTGGGCCATGAAGATAAATGTTATTAGCTCAAGTTTAAACACTAGTTTTTTAAATAAATAAAATAGAATGCAAAGTACCTGCATTTGTATTTACACCTATATCTAATATCTATTATATTTATACCAATACCCGCATATACCTGCATTTATATGCATTAATCTGCATTTACCTGCATTTACCTGTACTTTGCCTGCACTAGTCTGCATTTACCAGCACTTACCGGTGTTTGCCTGTGCTTACCTGCATCTACCTGCACTTACTTGGGAATTTTTTTTGGACATTTCTATGCAGGGTGTCACAGTTGAAGATTGAAGGTTTTGCATTTTGGTGGCTCTCTTTTTTTCTTTATTTTTAATGCTGATTTTCTATGCATGGCTAGACGTAATGAAATTATAATGTGAATAAATCAGAAAAGAAGGGGAAGGAAAGGGTAGGAATGAGAGCCGGAGGAAAAACGACTCTATAAACCATGGCCCCTAAAAGATATAAAACCCCACAATCCCAAAAAATGAAAAAAGGATAAAGATAAAAAAGAAGGCACACATAAAAATAATAAAGGGGCTCAGTCAACTCAAACAACAGATATTAAAGAGTTTTTCCAGCAATTACAATCCCCTCAAACATCACAAACATCACAAATATTACAAATATCACAGAGATTACTAAATATAGTAGAATCATCCACAACATTGTAAACTTTGGGGGAGGAGGAGACTGAACATATTAGAAACAGTTCACCAATAGATACAATCAGTCCAACAACAGAAATGGAGGAAATGGAAAAAGAGAAATGGGATATGAAAACATATATTTGGTCTCTCCCGACCAGGATGGATATGGATCAATATGTGCATAGATTGGAAATCTCATATAAAACAGAAATACAGGAGCTTAAAACATCTATGCAAATTACTCAAGCGAAAATAGAGAAAATAGACACGAGAATGACAAACATGGAACAGAAACTGACACAAGAAGAGGAAAAAATACAAAAGCAAGATCAATATATAAAACAAGCCATAGACGCCATAGATGATCAGGAAAATAGAAACAGAAGAAATAACATTAGAATTAGAGGCTTACCCGAAAATGTGAGCTCAAAGTATCTGATAACAACATTACAAAACATATTTAAGGAGTTAATACAGAATACATCTTCAACAGAAATAATAATTGATTAAGCACATAGAGTGATGGGACCCAAAAAAACAGACTCTAGCATAACAAGAGATGTTATACGCAGGATGCATTATGCTTATATAAAGGATAAAATCATTACGGCCGCTCGACAAATTAAAAATGTACAATATGAAGGGACACAACTAATATTTTCCCAGGATTTGTATAAACATACACTAGACATGAGAAGAGCATTAAAACCTCTCTTAGAACAGCTTAACCACTTCAATACCGCCTTATGCTCATATGACGCCCACAAGGTGGATCTACCATCCTGGGTGGGTGTCATATGACGTCCTCGCATTCCCGGCCCGGCCCGGTGCGGGTGCCCGGCAGCCGCGATGTCCGCCGGGCACCCGCGATTGCCCGTTAAACGGGACCGTGCGGGACCGTGGAGCTGTGTGTGTAAACACACAGCTCCACGTCCTGTCAGCGGAGAGGAGACCGATCATGTGATCCCAGTACGGAGGAACACATGATCTGTCTCCTCCCCTTGAGTCCCCTCCCCCCACAGTTAGAATCACTTCTATAGGGAACACATTAACCCCTACAGCGCCCCCTAGTGTTAACCCCTTCCCTGCCAGTCACATTTACACAGTAATCAATGCAATTTTATAGCAACGATCACTGTGTAAATGTGAATGGTTCCAAAAATGTGTCAAAAGTGTCCGAAGTGTCCGCCGCAATGTCGCAGTCACGAAAAAAAAAATTGCAGATCGCCGCCATTACTAGTAAAAAAAAAATTCAATAAATCTATCCCCTATTTTGTAGACGCTATAACTTTTGCGCAAACCGATCAATATACGCTTATTGCGATTTTTTTTACCAAAAATATGTAGAAAAATACGTATCGGCCTAAACTGAGGAAAAAAATAGTTTTTTTTTTTAAAAAAATGGGATATTTATTATAGCAAAAAGTAAAAAATATTGTGTTTCTTTTCAAAATTGTCGCTCTTCTTTTGTTTATAGCGCAAAAAATAAAAACTGCAGAGGTGATCAAATACCACCAAAAGAAAGCTCTATTTGTGGGAAAAAAAGGACGTCAATTTTGTTTGGGTGTAACGTCGCACGACCGCGCAATTGTTAGTTAAAGTGACGCAGTGCCGAATCGCAAAAAGTGCTCTGGTAAGGAAGGGTGTTTAAAAGCCCTGTATTGAAGTGGTTAAAGAGAAGAATCTCCAAAATAGATGGAAATTTCCATTCCAACTTCAAGTTCAACATGAAGGACTGACGGTGGCCTTCAGGGATCTGGAGGATCTGCAAGATTTTTTTGGGTCCCTCCCGGCTCCCCGAAATAAAATTACCAGACTGGCCAAAAACATATTTTGGAACATTTGGTAGATCTTAGGGCATAAATTGGAGAGTGGGGTGGGGAATGGGGGAACTGGAGGATGGGAGGGGATGGGATGGGAGAGGGGTGTAAGAAGGAGTTAATGGGGGAATTATAGAAGAAAGGGATAAATATAATATATATAATAGGTAATACACATATACACTACATGGGCTAAACACGGCATACCAAAAAAAAGAGGGAGAAAAAGAAGAACAATATTTTTTTTTTTTATTTATTTTACACTACATATGCACTGATGCACAATTAATAATAACACAAGAACACTTAGGAGCAAAATAGGAAAATAGAAAGAAGAGTGGGAGAAGGGAGGGACGGGATAGGTGGGTAAATTAGAACCAATGGTTCCTTATATTACACAAGCACTGATATATAATTTATAATAAGGAGAATAGAGAAGAAAGGGTAACAAAAAGGGAAGGAAAAGGGATACTAATATCTTGGTGTTTTTATTTTATTTTTTTCCTTTTTTTTTCTTTAAGATTAAATTATCACATATGCACTGATGCATAATTATTAACAACACGAGAAGTGTTATGGGTAAAATGGGGAAATAGAAAGAAGGGAGGGAGAAAAGAAGGATGGGTTAAATGGGTAAACTAGAACTTATGCTGTGGCCTTTTTTTTCTCCTCCCTCTCCCTCTATTGGATGCCCCCCCTTTAATCCCCATAATTTATTGTGATGGTTTGTGTGGAAAGAAGTGCAGCAAGGGATAAAAAAATTATAAAATGACATTAAATGCTTTATATGTCTGTTAAAAATGGTTTGAAGTGAGAGGAAATATTGTAAATATATAGGAATGGATAACAGTATTGGAGTAAATAAAGAAAAAACAAAATATGAATAAGAGTAGAGTAGAGAGGGAGCGAGTGGTGTTGCAGGTGAAGGGAGGGTTAAGTGAATTAAGTAGCAAGTGGTGAGTGAGTGAAAGGTTTTCTTTCACCCCTCTCCATATTTTTAATACGGGGGTGAAATTTTGTTCTTTCAATGCAAGAGGCCATAATTATCCTTCTAAAAGAACTCAAATCTTACATTAATTTCATAAACAAAAAATAGGAATTATTCTGTTTCAGAAAGAAACACATTTTTGTTCAGATCACATTCCTAAAATAAATAATAGAAACTATGTTACTTGGATCCATGATACATTTCCATATTCTAAATCAAGAGGAGTATCTATTGCGTTTCACAACGACATACCCTATCGAATATTGCAAAATTGGAAAGGCAAAGATGGCAGATCCTTAATTATAAAAGTCATGCTGTATGGAAAAATCTTTACAATTATTAACCTTTACCTACCAAACTATGAACAATTTAATATCGGAATAAAAGCTTTGTTGGACGCAATGGAGAAAGCAGAAGGAACAATAATTATGGGTGGAGATTGCAAAAATAGACACTACTAGTACCCACAACCATAGGAAAAGTAGTCAACTAAAAGAGTTCAAATATCTGCTGGGGAAATATCAAATGATAGACATATGGAGGGCTCAACATCAGACAGAAAAGAATTATTCATATTACTCAAATATACATGATTCATATCATGAATGAATGAATGATTTGTATAGCGCTGCAAATGCGAACTGAATCGCCTCAAGGCGCTTGGTCTGTCCTGTGTTGTCCTGCTTATTAGAAGAGGTGGGTCTTGAGTTTTTTTCTGAAGTTACGATGGTTTTCTTCCATGCAGATGTTGGTGGTTAGAGTGCTCCATATCATAGAATAGATTACTTTTTTTTATTAATCAATCCGGTCTGATGATGACTCCTTCAACAGATATAGGCAGTTTTTCCTGGTCAGATCACGCTCCGATATATCTGGAACTCGGGATAATTGAACACAAAAAAACAATGGAGATGTGGAGACTGAACGATAACTTAATTAAAGATAAAGTAAGAGAATTTTTGCTAATTCATGAAAAAGATGATACCTCAATTCCCATGCAATGGGAAACACTAAAATGTGTTCTACGGGGACTATTCGTCAAGCATGGATCAAGATTAAAAAAGAAAAAAGAACAGAAGAAATCTCAATTAATGATAGAAATTATAAATTTAGAGAAAAAAAAAAGCATAAACAGAGACTTAATTCATTGGAGGAAATAACTCTAAAAGACAAACGAATGGAGTTACAATCTATGCTTGACAAGGAGTCCCTTCGGTTAAGGGATAAAAACAGAATACAGTGGTATCAATACGGAAATAAAACAGGGAAAACATTAGCTAGAACATTAAAAAATCTACAACCCACGACTTCCATAGTAAAAATCCTAAAAACAAATGGGGGCTTGACCTATGATCCAATAGAAATATCTAAAACCTTTCATATATATTATTCTAAATTATACAATATAAATACACAACAAGAAAATAACGAAAAGGAAAAGAAGGGGGAAGAAATTTGAAAATATATAAAGGAGACAGCTTTATCTGTGTTCCCTAGGGAAACAATGGAGGATCTGAAAAAATAAATCTCATTAGAAGCAATTCAACAAGCTATCTCCAAACTGGTCCTGGGCAAAAGCCCAGGACCGGACGGATATACTCCCAGATTTTACAAGACATTTCAGGATATAATTACACCTATTTTGAAAAAAACATACAACTCCATATCCAAAACACAAACTTTTGTACCACAAAATATGGAAGCTCATATTACATTAATTCCAAAACCAGAGAAAGATCACATACTATGTAATAACTACCGACCAATTTCTTTGACAAACATGGATATAAGATTATACTCAAAGATTATCTGTAACAGATTAACACCTATCCTACCTGGACATATACATTTAGATCAAATGGGCTTCACAAAAGGGCGAGAAACTAGGGATAACATCATAAAAACTTGTACATTGGTGCAGTATGTTCAGAGAGCTACCATCCCAGCATGTCTCTCTATCTACTGACGCTGAGAACGCATTTGACAGGGTGGGATGGCAGTTACTAGAAGAAACACTAATCCAGAAATGGGTCCCAAAATCCTTGGCAGGATTGTTGCACTGTATTCTAACCCAAGGGCCAAAGTAAGAACAAATGGAATGTTATCAGAGTATATAGAAATATCAAATGGAACTCAACAGGGATGTCCCCTATCTCCTTTGCTATATATAATAGTAATGGAACATCTCATTACAGCAATAAGAAAAAATAAAGACATTCAAGGGATACATATTAAAGGTAAGGAATATAAAACAGCTGTATATGCAGATGACCTATTAATATATGTGACTAACCCTATTATAACAATTCCAAATTTAATAAAATAATTTTAACGATTCTGGGAATTAAGCAACTTTAAAGTCAATTATAATAAATCTGAGATGTTAAATGTATTGTTAACAGAAAAAACACTGATACTTATGCAAAAAAAAATCTGTTTAAATGGCAGCAAGAAGCAATTAAGTATTTGGGAATATATATCCCAAATAATTTGAATTATTTACAAGATTTTAATTACACTGTGACAATCCAAAAAGTAATTAAATTACTACATAAATATGATAAAATAACATATTCATGGATGGGAAGAATTAATATAGTGAAAATGGATATATTGCCAAAATTACTATATATTTTTCAAACAGTACCCTTGGGATGGCAGTTCCTCCAAAAAAAACAATGATGGAATTAAGGAAAGCAGTAGGAAGCTTCATTCGGGCCCAAAAAACTCCCTGAATAAAAAGAGAAATTTTAATTAGAACAAAAAAAAAAAGAGGTCTAGCACTACCTGACTTTTCAAAATATCTACAAGCAGCATCATTAACTAGAACCATAGACTGGTATGATTGGTATCATAACACAGAAAACAATGAGTTAATCTAGAAGTAAATATTATAGGAGTACAATTTAAATCCCTGCCTTGGATAAAATCCCATTTAAGACCTGAAAAACAAGAACTAACAATTTTTGTAAAAGCTACATTAAAAATATGGGATGCTGTAATAAAAAAGGGGAAACCTCCCACTATGATTGGACCTATGACCCCATCGTTCTCCAATCCAGAATTCCCACCAGCTTTAGAAACCACAAAATATTTAAAATGGAATATATTGGAGAACGCAAGGGTGGTACAAATCCTAGTGGATGGTAAATTGCCAAAAATGCAAGATTTAGGACCTGAATTTAAAAAAAAAAAGGCTACAATATCATCAATTAAATACATATATATCGAAACGAAAATACAGTTATCTTTAATAAATAGGCCAATAACCAAATTTGAACAAATATTAATTGAAGAACAAAAATCGACTAAAAAATGATCTAAGATATATGACCAATTACTCCCTTCCATATCTCTTAGAGAGTTAACAGGAATGAAAAAATGGTAAGAGGAAATAGGAAGCCCAATATCAGAGGAAGAATGGGAGAAAACATATGCAATAATACAGAAAACATCTATAGCGATCAAAAATCAAGAGATAAACTATAAAATTGTAATGAGATGGTATTTGTGCCCAGTAGCCTTAAATAAAATAAACAAAGGAAATACAGAGATTTGTTGGAGATGTAAGGTAGGAAGGGGGACTATGGACCATATTTGGTAACGATGTCATTTGGTGAGGAGTTTTTGGAATAAAATATTTGAGATCTATCAGAAAGTGTCGGGAGTAGAGATGAGTCCAAGTATAAATATTTAATTATTATCTTTTATGTTGGAGTCAATGAAAGTTATCAAAACAGATATTCTTCACCATATGACAACAGCAGCCAGAACATTAATAGCTCGAAAGTGGAGAGCAACAAAGAGTCCGACGATAACAGAATGGATATGTGAAATTAATGAAATACAATATATGGAAAGACAGATAAGATTAGTTTTTTTTTTTGTTTTTTTTTTGTGTGTGTATGGTGGGGTGAATGGTTTGAGAAGATAGTAGAAGTATATAAATGAGATTGTAGAATTTTTGAAGAAGAATAAAAGTATGAAGAATCTAACAGATAACAATTAAGGTCCTTTATCGATATATAAGAGAAGAAATAAATGTATATTTTAAAGTGGATGTAAACCCAATTTATTTTTATTTTTTTGATGTCATAATGTAGAAAATACAATTTCCTTTCATTTGAGCCCAGTCTTGCCACACAGAGTTACTTGAGGCCTGAGCAATCCTCTTTTATTGTTCAGTTAGAGAAATCTTGACAAAGTCTTGAAAACTTTGTCAAAAACGCCCCCTTGCTGTGAGTGACAGGTGATTTACATATCTCATGCACTAGCCTGAGACAGGCACATCCTGTGTAAAAAGTTCACAATTCACATCCCCCTCCCCTCCCTTCCAGCTCTCCCAGCTTTACTGTGTTTTGACTGGATGTTTCTCATCATGGGATGCAGTGAACAGTCAGCAGACTATAGACAGACAAGTGATTTAGGGGACATGTATGTAGTCAGAGCTGGGCAGAGTCGAACATCCAGTGATCTGATGATAACCTGTCTCAGGTTAGTGCATGAGATATATATATATATCACCTGTCACTCACAGCAAGGGGGCGTTTTTGACAATGTTTTCAAGACTTTGTCAAGATTTCTCTAACTGAACAATAAAAGAGGATTGCTCAGGCCTCGCATAAATCTGTGTGGCAAGACTGGGCTCAAATGAAAGGAAATCTTATTCTCTACATTATGACATCAAAAAAAATAAATTGTGTTTACATCCACTTTAATGAATGTTGTATAATTGTAAACATTTTTTTATATAAATTAATAAAAAGGAAATTGAAAACAAGTTCTATGGGACTACCACATTCATAATTATTTGGACTTTTACTGTTTTTTTTTTGTGTACGATTCATGCTTGTGTGCAAATAATCACATACACCTTAAAGTAGATTCATAGTGCTTTCCATCATAGCTATGCTAGTATCTTAAGCATGATTACAGAGGCATATCTTCATAGTGTATGAGACAAAGTGCACTGTATAATGTGAGTGGTTTTTGTTTTTTTAATAAAGTATTGTCTGATGGAAAGCACTATGGATCTACTTTATGTTTTATTTTGAACAATACATGCAGGGATACTCTCTGTAAAGAATCTGGAAGGTGCATTTAAAAAGTAATGTGAACTCTGTGTTATAGTGGACTATAACTGAGTGGCACATGGAGCACTACTGAACTTTAAATTGGATTTCTTACGTAGACAATTTAGAGCACTTTAAAGTTTGCATTTATTGATTATTGTTTCAATTACTTATTATAGAGATAAATATCAAGTTTATTTAAAGAGGTAGGATTGCATTCCAATCAAGCAGTGGCTGTAATCTAATGCTAACAGTAATCTGTTTTAAAGCACCAACTGTAATCTGGCACTGACTCAAGTGCAGGCTGTAATAAAGTGAAGATACTATAATCAGGCAGTGGTTGTAATCTGATGCCAACAGTAATCTGGCATAAGGCAATGCCCATGGCTTTAATCAGGTGCAGGCTGTGATCCAATCTTGGCTTTAATCTGGCACTTACTGTGTTCAAGTAGGGGTGACTTTGATTAAGCAAGGGCCATTGAGATCATGTAAGGGGTACTTTGATGTGTGCACTGCAAAGAGAATCCATATATTTTATCTCCCTTCCTCCATAATAACTTTGTATGTGTCATAGAAAGGGGATAGCTGTCTGTGACTGGTCACATCAATCATGTGATACAGAGCCATTTTCATTGGTTCTGTACCATTTTCTGTGATCTGCACTGTCGGTGACAGTGCAAACATAGTTACTGTGCTTGTGCACACTATGGGGAATGTATAAGCCAACAGGATTGCACACTGCTACATGCCCAGTTATCAGCATTTACTCAACCTGATAATGTCAGTTTTCACAGATTTGCTACACTTAGTTGAGTATGGATTGCCAAGACTTCTAATTCTGGTGATACAATAAGTGAATTTTGCTCAGTGAAAGAGTGACCCTGCTCCAGGTTAGTTCACTGCTTCAATAGATATGGAAAAAATACTGCGCTAGTGGTGATATAAACAAAAAAAACTAAGTGAAAAAGGAAGCAGCAGCAAAACACCATCAAATATCTATATGGATTATGAACAATAAAATAAAAAATTGCTGAGCTGCATTATTAATGAGTGCTGTAAACCCTAATAACCTATAATAAGGATATATAGACAATCCCCCACCAAACTGATAAACCTAATACCAAAGAAAACAAAACATACACCCTCCTCCTCTATAGAAAGGGCTATAAGTGCTGTAGGTTCAGTCAAACATCTATCACCACTGAATGATGTAGACTAAATAAAATTACATATACTGTGAAAAATAACTTGCAAAATATGAACATATATATATATGTCCAATAAGTGCCCAATACAACAATTGTGCACCATGGTGAAAAAATGGAACAAAAAAGAACAAACAAGAAAATGTCCACAATCAGCAAGGAGTATCCACAGCGTCCTTGATCAGCTGGGGTGCCTTCATACACATACACCTCAATTTAAATGTGGAATCGTTCCTGATCTCTGGTAACAGAATGGACCCTTACCAAAAAAGGTGGACTCCCTTTGTAGCGGAGTCGTCAGGGCCAGCAGATATAGCCCTCTGCGGGGATGGATGGCTCCTCGGTGGTCCCAAATCCTGTAGTCGGACACACTTCTCCTCACGGGCCGCTGGAGTCCCCGAATTCGACCGAAGTTTTCCAGAAGTTCCCGTTGGTGTGCTCACGATCACAGGTGGAAGATTGACAGGGGGTTGAACCTATCCTGGCTGTCACACAGCGTCTCTCCACGCTAGGACTGGGGGATCTCTCTAACAGGAGATGACGAACAGAGACTCCTCCGAAAGACTTGTGGAGAGACTCAACACTCGGGGCCAGACGGCCACGAGTGCGAGAAGGGGAGAAACTACTCTAATTGTGAAAATCGTTTAAAAAAGGGGGGAATTTATTGCATGAATGGACCAAAGAATTAGCACAAGGTCACAAATAAAAAATACAAAATACACTTTTGCACAAAATAAAAACCGGTAATTTTAAGAACAATAATACACCCGTGGTTCAAAAAATGGTGGTAAAATATTGCGCCAAACTTAAATGAAGTGTAGCAGCTAGCACAACAATTAGACATAAATTGTATAGAAAATAGATAAACACAAGTGCAGCGCTAGGGTAATCAAGTAGGTGTCCCTGATTTTCACATAAGGTCCCACTGGGATAACCAGCCTGTGTGTACTACTGTGAGCCAGGAGTTTAATAAATATCCCCGTAAATGGGGGTGCCAGCAGGATTGCTCCGCTGGTGAGTGCAACAAATTAAGTGATGGAAATTTTGTTTGAAAATGATAAGTGTACAAAATATAGTGATAATAAACATAAAAATTATTATATTATACCATCTAAGGGGAAATGGTAAGTGTTTTACCCCAGTGGTACGTGAATAGAGAGCAAAATGGCCCCTGGTCAGAGCAGGCCTCTATTCAATCTCCTTCAGGTACCAAGACTTTATATATAACATAGGTTCTCAACGTAGCAAAAAAAAGAAAAAAATCAAAATCCTTTCTGGAGAGTATGTTATAAATGTTACAAAGTGTGGGAAGGGATTACATAACGCTGCCCTTCAGACATATAACGCATACAATGCCCTAGATAGAAACGTACACTGCCTATCCAGAGACAGCAGAACCACACTCAATGTTTAGCATGTGACTGGTTTAGACAACACATCCAGACCAGTGTGCAGAAAAAATAATAATATGATTGAATAAAGCTTTCCCTGCTCCCACAGGACTATCGACCCAATATATAAAAATAATATACTGAGGCAGGGAGTGACCGACCTTAACAAATACCCACATCAATCATATACTCATAAAAAGACATAGGGGGTAGTCCTGTTAATAAGGGGAAAAAAACACTTCGGTTTGCAGGGTCTTCAGTAGATGTGGTGTGTCACTGAAGATGTTCAAGTTGTGTGGTCAGCTTAACAGACTCTAAGTAGACAATAAAGATGGGTACTCTTACCAGAGCTGTTGGACTCACGGACCTCTCGGTGTGAGTCGATAGGGCTTAGACTGGATATACCGGATGGGTGGTAAATATGTTGCAGTCTGCCGGCTTCACTGGACCGTTATCCAAGCCTCAATGTAGTCGCTTACCTACAGCTTGATGGAAGAGCCAGGTGGAAAAAAGGGCAGTGGCAATACTTCTTAAAGGGTCTTTATCCGCAGCAGCTCAGGCAGGGAAGGAAACAGAGAGAGAGAGGCAACTCCTCATAGTGTGAAACCCAATTTCTCAATTGGCGTTTATTGGATAAAAAAGGTTAAAAACAATTTTCTTTGCGCAAAGGGTTAAAAATGTGGCTTAGGTAGACATCCAACCCTTGTTTATTATCACTATATTTTGTACACTTATCATTTTCAAACAAAATTTCCATCACTTAATTTGTTGCACTCACCAGCGGAGCAATCCTGCTGGCACCCCCATTTACGGGGATATTTATTAAACTCCTGGCTCACAGTAGTACCCACAGGCTGGTTATCCCAGTGGGACCTTATGTGAAAATCAGGGACACCTACTTGATTACCCTAGCGCTGCACTTGTGTTTATCAATAATACACCCGTGCATGGGGATAATGTGAGCGTGATGGTATCAACATAAACTTTTTATAGTTCACTGCTTCACAACCTCTCACACTATCTAGATGCCAGCACAGCTCATAGAGCAGTTTGTAAACAGAGAAGGAAAGAGCTGGACAGCTTCCCTCACTAATAAAACCACCTTAATTGTAGTAAATTCAAGGAAAAAACAGCACTCACAAGCACAAAGATCACAGTGGGGGACAAAAGGTTGACCATGTTGCACATATTTGCTACACTCCACCTGGACTGTCAGATTGTTTTAGCCCTTAGGGACATTAGTTGAGTATATATATTTAAGACCTCTTATGCTGGTCATACACTAAGTGAAATTTGCTTAGTGGTTGGTCCTGCTGGCCCTGTTCCATTGACAAAAGTAATTTGTTCAATTGAACAAATAGAATTTTGTCAATAAAGCCCACTTAAAAAAAAAAAAAGAAAAACAGCGTCTACGTCCAATCAGGTGTCTAACAATGCATGGTCAGCCAACTCTCTAAATCACTGGATTTTCAAATTCCTCTTTACTACTCATATACCATTCTGTATGTAGTAAAACATAAGAGTTTCATTGCAATAGTTTTCCTAAAAAACACAATTTATTTTGTTATCTTAACAAAGCAACCATAACAAATAGAAGTCCAGTAACACCTTGCACTGTTAATCTATAAACTCCTGTGTGTAAAACAATTGTTGCAATTGCAATTTTAATTTGCACTCGTGGCATTACTTTAATAGATTAACCTTCTTATAGATTGTATTAAATCCTGACAAGAAAAAAATATGTAAAATGTTATTCAGCGTCGTAGTTAAAGGACCATAAAGTTGTTCAAGTCCCTTAATGGAGCATTTACTGTACTCATTTGTACACATTAATATCACAGTATTCCTCTTCTCATTGATTTGTGGAAAGCTAAAGTTTAATTTATTTTAGAACATTGTAAAGATTATATGTTTGCTAAGGAAAAAGCTATTTTGATTTTTAGAGCTACAAATTGTGTTTTTTAATCAGTTCATTGATGATGTATGTGTAGCATGTATTAAAACAAAATGTAATAATAATTATAAGGTAAAAATTAAGCCCACATAGACCAAAATCGGACATCACAAATGGTTTTGTGGCTGCCTTTCAGTTTAATGTAAGCAATATATCATGTTGAGGTCTAGACCTGTATATATTTTTACCATAACTTTCTACCCTAAAGTATGTTTCCCAACTGAATGTTGGGTTGAAACTTTAGCAGTTAAAGCTGTATGATGTCAGACAACCACCAGAACTTATATCAGTAATAAAATATAATAAAAAAAAAGTGAAAGTAAGTGTGAAAATATACATACATGTAGATAAAAACAATGTTGTCTTAAAATAATATGCAATATCTATGTACAAGTGTGATAATCCATACCAACCATGTGATGTAATTAACTGGTAATAAAAACATTAAATGTACTGTAATTGGTTTGTGCTATATTTTTAAATATAATAAAGCATATTTGGGTGTGCACTTTTATCAAAGTGTATGTAGTGTGGATTAGGACTACTGTTTTTACTGGTATTCAGGTTGTCTTTAGATATATTTGCCCTCATGTCCTGTTGTAGTGACAACGGTTTCTTCAAAAAGGAAGTGAGAGAAAATCGCCAACAGGGAAACAGACACACATAAAACTCTTACAGGAGTTTAAACCTTACCCTAATCAACTAAAGAAAATACTTTTATTTCTATCTCTGTTACACAGTTACTACTTTTTTATCTGGTAAAATGTTGTCAGCAGAACTGAATTTGGGGGGGGGGGGGGGCAACACTCTAACATAGCTCCAAATAGCAGAAACACCTTAAAAGGGTCCTAATTCTTTCCCACTCTATCTAAAACCATTTTAAAAAGTTTTGGCTGCACATAAACTTAAATGTCAGTTGCTGGGATTGTGATTCTTATTGGATATATACTCGAGTATAAGCCGACTTTTTCAGCACATTTTTTATGCTGAAAAAGCCCCCCTCGGCTTATACTCGAGTGAGGGTGCCGCCTCTCTGTGCCCATATGCAGCCGTACCTTTGATAACTAAAACTCCCGCTGTGTCATGCAGTTTGTTCGGCGGCTGTCCACTTTAATAAAGCCCCGCCTCATCCTCGTCAGTGATAGACGGAACCCTGAAACAATGCTGGTAAACTGAATCAGTGTTCCATCTATCACAGATGATTAGGAGGCGGGGCTTTGTTACAGTGGACAGCCACCGAACAGACTGCATGACACCCACTGTTTTGGTTATAAAAGGTACAGCTGCAGATGGGCACAATGAGGCTGCAGATGGGCACAATGAGGCTGCAAATGGGCACAGTGAGGCTACAGATGGGCACAGTGAGACTGCAGATGGGCACTGATGATACAGGTGGGCACAGTGTGGCTGCAAATGGGCACAGTTAGGCTGCAGATGGGCACAATGAGGCTGAAAATGGGCACAGTGAGGGTGCAGATGGGCACAGCAAAGCTGCAGATGGGCACAGTGAGGCTGCAGATGGGCATTGTGTACCCAGTAGCTGCTGCATTTCCCACTCTAGACTTATACTCTAGTCAATAAGTTTTCCCAGTTTTTTGTGGTAAAATTAGATGCCACAGCTTATAATTAGGTCGGCTTATACTCGAGTATATACAATACAACTATTCAGTATGAAAAAGTGAGTCAATGATGCCACCCTGGATGATGTTATCTGGCACTGCAGTAATGTAAACCAGTGACAAGAATCTGTCATTTTGCAATAGGAGTGTATCACGAAAACATTGTTGGTTGGCGAGTCATCACAATTGATGAAGATTTACATTTCTGGATATAAGACAATGTTATTGACAATGGATTTACACCGGGGGACATTATTTCCTTTTTTTAATTAAAGAGGGCTTACATATTCCCTTATGAGATCCCAAATATTTTCACATCTTTTTTTGGGGGGACCATATGTGATGAAGAGTCCACTTACCCTCAACACTGGGACAAGCTACATTGTAAGGAGGGAAGGCTTTTTAGCCCTCCCTTGCAAGGTACCCCCAAATATTGAAAGGCATGGGGCCTGGTCTGGTTAAGGAAGGGGACACAGGCTCATTACCTGCCCTTCTTGTCCACAAACACTGAATTCCTGAATAGGGACCTTGTTGGAATTTTAAAGGGATCCTCATGCATGTGGTTTCAATTAGAATTCCGGCCAGGGTCTTATTCAGGCATAGTTACATGGTTTACAACTGTGAGTATTGGATAGTGTATATGGAAGTACTCTTTTTATGTGTTTGTGTGTTTTTGTTCTCTTTTTTCAAACAGATTATCTATGTAATTATGTAACATAGTTCTTCCACTTCAACCTATGTGTGTGTGAGTTTGAATCTCTAAACTTTCAGAAAGCTATATAGTATGCTCATTGAGGAAGACATCTAAACTTCCTCTAATGTATTAATACTCACAGCTTATACTACCTATAGAAGGGAGTTACACATTTTCACTTCTCTAAGCCCCCTTACACACGGTCGGAAATTCCGACCACAAAATCCATCTGATTTTTTCCGACAGATTTTGTCCGACACTGGTGTTGCATACACACGGTCGGACAAAGTTGTTGGAAAATCTGATCATTCTGAACGTAGTGACGTTCGTTGCTTACGACGGAACTACGTAGAGGCTAGTAGCCAATAGCTTTGGTCTCATAATTTGATCTGAGCATGCGTGGCACTTTGTCCGTCGGAATTCTCTACACACCATCGGAATTCGGACGTAAAAAGTCTGATGAAGCCCACACACGGGCGGATTTTCCGACAACATGGTCCGATCAGACATTTTCCGTCTGAATTTCCGACCGTGTGTACGGGGGCTAACAGTAGAGAAACATTTATACAATTAAAAAAATAAACCTTCTTTCTATTAATCTCAATTTGGGGCCACATGTCTTCTTAAGGGAGTAAACAGTTTATTATTGCTACTATAATCACCTTTGATATATTTGTACATTGTGATCATATCCTCTCATAAGCACCTCTTCTCCAGAGTAAATGTGGGTAATTTTTGTAATTGTTCCTCCTAGCTGAAATACAAGGGCATACATATATGTATAGTGATGACCAAAACTGAAATGCATATTAAACATAATCAGTGTATTGCAAAAGGGGTAGGATTATTGATTTCTCTCTTAGATATATGTCCTTTTGAATTCATGAGAGTACTCTACTATCTTTGTTAACTGCAGCTTGGTATTGAATACTATTGCTAAGTCTTTGATCTATAAGAACCCCCAAATCACTGATTTTCCCAGAGGTGTCTGTCAGGACGCCAGTCAGAATAAACATGAGCATGTACTGAGAGAAATACCTGGAATAGTTGCCAGTACTATACATGGTCATGCTCATTTGCACAGAAATGTTCGCATGTGCATGAACATGCATGTTCACATGCATCTACTGCTGAGACTGGCACCAAACACCCTATATAAGGACAGTAGCTGCACTAAGAATTTGCTGAATGATCTTCAGCTACCAGTACTCCTTGCTCCTGTGTATACTATGTTCCTTGAACCTTGAACCTCCTGTTACTGACCCTGTTTGTCTCATGGACCTATCTGCTGTTTGATTCATGGTTTGACCCCAGCTTGCTCTAAGGACTCTGTCTCTCATGCCCAACCATGCATGAATGGCCTGTCGCCTGACTACTCTTCTGCCTGCTCCCTTGTATTCCTGTGTATGACCTTGGCTATTGATCCTTCCCATGCTCCTTCCCACTCTCTGTCTTGCCTATTCGTGTATGACCTTGGCTTCAATCCTGACTATGCTTCTTCAGTCCAATCCTGCCAGATACATGTGTTATCCCCAGGCATGATAAACTGTGTTTAGGGGTGTAATTAAAAGCATGCCTGTGTTCTATAAGAGATATAACTTGTTAAAATAACAACTTTGGGGGAAAAAAATTCAAATTTCTTAATTTTCCCCAAAAATTTGCCAAAAATTACTACTTCAAAAACTTGGACTGTCTACTTTCCAAAAAGGGGTAATTTGCAGGATGATTGTACCATTCTGTTATTTTAGGCCCCCAAGAAATTAAATGGGCAGTCAGTACATCAGTCCTGTAAGTAAGTTGGCACTTCACCATTGGACTGTATGGAAAACTTTATTTCAAACAGGGTAAAACATCAGAAAGTGCTGTCCACTTGCGTGTTTCTGCTCCATAGGGCCTTACTCGTAGCACTATAAATAAGGCACTGTGGGGCAGAAACACATAGATGGACTGTACTTTCTGATGTTTTACCCTGTTTGAAAAAAAGTCCTGAAGTGCTGGCTTACTTACAAGATTTATGTAATGGGCTTACGGGAACACCATCCACAACACCAATCCTCTTTGGATATCCTATACACACCTGGATACAGCATGTTGAGTTCTAGTCAGTACAACAGCATTGATCTGTTTTTATTTATATACAGTATATATATATATATATATTTATATACATATACACACACCACAGTTTGCAGCCATTATAACTTTCACACAGACTATACACTGATTTTGAGTTTGCCTGATTTGACTGATTCACCAAAGAATTGTTGCAGAATACATTTTGGTCTAAATTTATGAAGAAAGGTTATTAATTGTAAAATTTATAATAAAAACTAAGAAAAAAAATTATTTGAAAAAGGATTGATATGTTTTTCTTACATAGAAAAAAATAAAAAAGTGGTGATTGAAAACCAGCAAAGAAAAGCTATACCTGTCTGAAAAAAAATAGTAATTGTCATTCAAAGTGTGACAGTGCTGAAATCTCAAAAATGGCCTGGACAGGAAGGGTGTGAAAAAGTCTAGTATTGAGGTTGTTTAAAGTCTGACTAGTAGTTTTAGCCTAGGTTCACACATATGCGATTTCAGACACTGCATTTGATTCACACCTGCACCGATCACATGCAATGAGGTGCCGATCACATGCAATGTCTGTGTGATGTGAGGTCAGCCATACAGTTGTATGGCTTAACTCACATTAGATTTGCAGAAAAAAAGTGCAGGGGCTTTTTTTCCCCCGCACTGAAATCAGAACACATGGGTGTTCTCACCTATGTGATCCAATTCCTGTGCAAGTTCACACTACAATCGGTGAACTGATCTGGGGGTGTCATTAATAATGTATTGACACTCACAGCGGATCGCAGAGGGCAGTGTGAACTGCCTGTGGGAGAGATGCAATGCTGGAACCAGTGCTGTTATCGCGCTGGTTTCCGCATTGCACAAGTGTGAACCTAGGCTAAAAAGGTTGCAAAAGCTTTGACGTGATTATAGCCATATTAGTGCACTTGCAACAGAAACAAATGAGTACTGTCCATAGTACTTTTTTTATTTGTACTAACATCCAATTTTTCAGGACAAGCATTTGGGGTATGACCCCTTCTCCAAGGTCCAAGCAGTACTAATGCACAATGGTTTAGCAGAGAGTTAATAAGAGAATCTCTGAGAAAAGAAAGAAGGGGGAAAAACCCACAAACATACGTACACAATAAAGCCGCGTACACACGATCGCACATTCCGACGGATGTTGGCTTAAACTTGTCTTGCACACACACGGTCACACAAAGTTGTTCAGAATTTGCAAACGTCAGGAACGTGGTGACGTACAACACGAACGGCAGGACTAGAAAGAGGAAGTTCAAATTATAAAGCACTGTTGGTGTTATTTACTAAAGGAAAATCCACTTTGCACTCCAAGTGCACTGCAAAAGTGCACTTGAAACTGCACTTGTAGTGCAAAGTGGATTTGCTTTTTGTAAATAACCCCATTGTCACTGTAAAAACCAACTTACTACAAAAATTGCTATTGAGCATTGAAAGAAGAAGCCGCACATTGTTGAGTAGAAAACATTTTACTCAAAGCACATTCACATGTGCGTTAGAAAAGGGTTTTTGAACAAACCAACATCTTTGGTGAATAACTTTTTTTTTCACATTGTAAATATCCTTTTTTTGGTTAAACAGGCATGTTTCAAAGCATAACATACACAAAAGTTATAAGTTCAACTTTGATAAAGTGAAGGTAATATCAGACATTAGTATGTCCAAACTGTGTTGATATTGCCTTCATCAGATGGGGTGATGTCACCCCTGTAAAAGCCACATTTTTGAAGATGCACACAAATTGGGATTCAAAGTGGGGATTTCCCTCCTGATCCCATGCCTAATGTCAACATGTGCTAGCTCCCATCATGGGGGATCAATGGACATGTTTTGGGGGTGCAACCCCTTCCTCTCACCTAATTGATTTGCGAGGAAGGGGTTGCATCGACAAAACGCGTACTTTGCTATCCCGTGATTGCAGATAGCACATGTTGACACACTGTGTGCATCTTCAAAATTTGACTTTTAACATTTTTATTCAAAGCAAAAATACACGAGAAAAAGGTACAATTTTTGTGTGTTTTATTTTCTGCCTAAAACATCAATGATGTTCTTCATGTTTTGTTGAACATGATTGATGTTTTCTTTTATATTTTCTAAATCACGATTGCACCCCATTCTCTCCCCGATGAGGATCTGGGTCACTTGTGAAATTAGATTCTTCTTCCACAACATCCACATCACCTAAAACAAAATAAAAACACCATGTATTAGAAATATGCAGGCCCCTCCCTGTGTAAATCGGGCGATACAGTGCCCTTTCTCAGACTTGAGTTGTAGGTGGAGGATCGGGGAGACTGTCCGCAGTTGGTCTGGGGGTGGAATCTAGGAAAGGCCGCAGCTTCGGCCTACACACGGAGCTCGGCGGCCATCTTGCTACCCCCACTACTCCCACTATACCATAACCCTGCATGGTGAACCCCCTCCTTGAGTGCCACTTCCTCCCCACCAGACCTGTAACTATCCTGAGCCTCATATACACCACAGGTTGAGGCCAGGAATATTATCTGACTACCACTTTCTAATTCCTTACATGGCTACCCAGGCTGTCACAGAACATGCCACTTAAATAAGCTTGGAGCTCCGGCTGCTCCTCAAGACCTCCGCTATGCCATTATAACTCTTGTATTAACACCGGGGGTAAGCTTGATTGTCCATTACAACTCTATAGACACCCCATGGGCAAAATCAGTCAACAGCAGAAATACTACAAACCTATTTTTGGACAGTACACGAAAGTAAACATGGAAAAGTATGTCACCAGGTCAAATTCTTCTACACCAGCCTTCCCCGCAGACCAACTCTCCACAATGGACCCGTCCCTAGGGACTGAAACTATAATGAACTATCCACTAAATTTCACCCAATGTTCAGGGTCTGAGACTCTTTCGCCTCGTGAGATTCTTACCCCAGACATCTTGGACGCTAAGCTAGACGCTAAACTACAACTCCTACTCCAACAAATCACTAACAATGTCTCGGCGGAACTGAACAAATTGGCTGCAGACCTGAGAGGGGAAATTAATCAATTAGGGGAGCGCACAGACACCCTTGAGAACAAATTTGATGAGACGGTCAACTATGTGCAGACCATCGAGGAGGAAAACCATAATCTACGTCTCTCAGTCTCCCAACTACAACTACAACAGGAGGATTTGGAAAATAGGGAGAGACGTCAAAACCTACGCTTCAGAGGTATCCCTGAGACAGTGGGGGACTCTGACTTGCGCTCCTACCTCCTGGGCCTTTTCAACACCCTGGCCCCTTCGGTGGTGGACATAGATTGGCGACTTGACAGGGCACACCGTTCTCTCGCACCCAAACCCCCGGCCGGAGCCAGACCCAGGGATGTTGTAGTGAGATTTCATTTTTTCGAAAGCAAGGAGGCACTAACAGTGGCTGCTCGCAATAAATCTCAAATTATGTACAAGGGAGCAAAATTGCAAATCTTCAGCGATCTTTCTCCCATCACCCTTACTATACGCAGGAACCTGCGCCCATTAACCTCACACCTACAACATCATAAAGTCCCATACTACTGGGGATTCCCATTCCGCCTTGTCGTTTCAAAGAACGGGGCCCAACACATCCTCCGTGACCTGCAAGAGAACAAGGCTTTTCTAAAAAGCCTCGGTCTGCCTCCATTACCGGAAGAAGATTTAAATCCTCCAGACACCCAGGCTCGACTACCTCCCAATACTCCCAGCCGTATCTGGACCCCTGTTAGGGGCAAATCTAAGAAACAACTTTCTACCCCTCAGCGACCACGCTTTTCCAAGCAACCACCTTGAGACAGTCCACACTCCTCTCTGGATCTATGCTTTAATGCTACGCGCATTTTAGACTCCTTGCCCTTCATTTATTGGATGAATCAAGGACTATTGTTTTTAATATACGGAGTTTTGATTGCACCCTGCTCTGTACTCCGGGTGAAACTTTGTTGATATTTCTACCTACTCAACCCATGGTGTGTCAGAATAACCATGCTCCTCAGTGGTCAGACATTTTTGCTAAACAGTTAATTGGACTTGGTCCCTTTTCTACTCCATACTGCCCACTGACTCTAAACGCCAACAAGCTCTCAAGTTGAGCAGCCGGGCCTCCTCATCCTTCTCTGCTCAGAGTTCCCTGATGGAAGCCCGTACATGTCCCTTTTTGGCCTTGGACTTTGTCCAGGACCTCCTGAGATGTCCTTACCTCTCAGGTTTCTCAAAATTAATTTTTTTGCTTCTCTTATTGTTAGTTTTAATTTTCTTTTTTCCAGCTAAGATGTCCATGTTTATAGATCAACTCCATAGGTTGAAATTGTATTACTTACATTGCTTATGTTTTTCAGTTCCATTCTCTTACCCCAACAGGGTATTTTTTCCAACACCAAGGTACCATGGGGTTGTAGTTATTTGTAATGTTTGTAAACAGATTTATATTTATTTTTACTGTCACACTTTCTACGACCCAGGGTTTTATACTTTTATTACCTCTACAAGAGCATACCCAATTAAGAAGCACTCATGGCTTTGAGGATCCTATCATATAATGTGAAGGGTTTGGGTTCTGTCCGTAAGCGCTGGTTGGCCCTGAAGGAATTCAGGACCTCGGGTGCTGACGTGATATTGATCCAGGAAACGCATTTCCGGACAAAGGGATCATTTAAATTTGCTTCAAAGCTTTTTTCCATCTCCTTTCTTGCCTCTGACTCTACGGGCAAGGCGGGAGTGGCTATATTGATAAAAAAGTCATGCCCTATTAAGGTTAAAAAATCCTATGCTGACCCTCATGGGAGATTCCTCGTTTTAGACTGCCAATACTTGACCATTTCCTTTTCCCTTGTCAATGTATACGCTCCCAATACAGGGCAGATTGACTTCCTTAATAAACTTTTTGACTCCTCTCAATATCGTATTCAGCCCTTTATGATAGTCGGAGGAGATTTCAATTTGATTATGTCAGCCACTAGGGATAGACAAACACTATTTACTACCTCTCCTTCTAAAAAGATCATGTCTCAGGCTAATGCCTTTCGTAAATGTGTACGATCCCATCGACTCTTCGACTCATGGAGGATCAAACACCCCTCTACTAGGCAGTACACGTTCTATTCCCCAGCCCATAAGATGTACTCACGACTTGACCATTTCCTAGTTTCAGCCCCACTCATTCCTTATGTGATTGAATCTGACATATTACCTATTACATGGTTGGACCATGCTCCCATAGTGTTGGACCTCGTGCTTGATCGGGCTCACACCAGATCATGCCACTGGCGTCTCAACGACCATCTCCTGCAGTCTGAAATTTCACGTACTAGTCTGTCTAAGAGTTTAACAGAATTTTTTCAAATTAACGTGGGGTCAGTGTCAGACTTTTCCACACTGTGGGAGGCGCACAAGACAGTATTTCGGGGAGCCTGTATAGCTGAGAGCTCTCGGCTAAAGAAAGATAAGAATAGACTTAAACAATCCCTGCTATCTGCCTTGATGACTGCGGAACGGAAACTGCTGTGCGCCCCCACGGTGATGAAATTACAGAAGGTCCAATCCATTAGGGAACAAATTAAATCAATACAGATAGATAGAGTGTCTAAATCCTTACTCTGGTCAAAACAAAAATTTTATGAATATGCAAATAAACCCCATAGAATGTTAGTCAATAAGCCCCGCCCGCGGCCCTTTAACTCTTTTCCTGATTTCCTCCTACAGCCAGATGGAACCAGAACTTACTGTCCCCGAGAGATGTCAGGCATCCTTGGCAAATTATATAACTGCCTGACTCCGAAGAACCATTTTAACTTTACCCAGGAAAAATTTGAAACCTTTTTCTCTAACTTAAATCTTCCTAAACTTTCCCCAACAGACTTGGTGAACCTAAACAAAGCTGTCACAGATGAGGAACTCCTGGCCACTATTAAGAGATTACCTTCGCACAAATCACCTGGCCCCGATGGTCTGCCATACTTTTATTACAAAACTTTCCTTGATGTCTTATCCCCACATATGCTGACTTTGTATAGTTCCCTGCTCAAGGGTTCTGTTCCCCACCCACATTTCTCCCATTCCTATATCTCTGTTATTCCGAAACCCGGTAAGGACCCCTCTATTCCAGACAACTACAGACCCATTGCTCTCTTAAATTCAGATTATAAGATATTCACCAAAATCATTGCCTCTAGACTCTCTGAACTGATACCTAAACTAATCCATAGAGATCAGGTGGGTTTTGTCATTGGTAGGCATGCCGGAGACAACACCCGGCGCACGATAGACCTGATAGATCTTCTTGATAGATCATCCCGTTCGGCACTGGTCCTAAGTTTAGATGCACAAAAGGCCTTTGATAGGCTGAGTTGGCCCTATATGTTTGCCACTTTGCAAATTTACGGTTTCTAAGGCCCATTTTTAAAAGCCCTAGAGGCTCTTTACTCGACGGTCTCAGCCCAGGTACAGATGTCGTCCCTCCTGTCGTCTAGCTTCCCCATGACAAATGGAACTCGCCAGGGGTGCCCCCTATCACCACTGCTGTTTATCTTGTGTCTAGAACCCCTGGCGGAATCTATACGTTCTCATCCAGATATACGTGGGGTGGTGATGCGACAGGAGGAATATAAGCTATCGCTTTTTGCGGACGACGTCTTACTTACTATCACTAACCCTCTGATATCACTCCCCTCATTGCACAAATTATTATCCTCTTTTAGTGCCATTTCTGGATATAAGGTTAACACTTCAAAAACTGAGGCTCTTCCCATACACATCCCAGAACACACACTATCGCAACTTAGGGAGGCATACCCTTATAAATGGTGTAACACTTCTCTTAAATAGTTAGGGGTTCTTATTACCCCTACCTATTCCTCCCTATACCCTGCTAACTTCCCTCCTCTAATCTTGGACATACATAAATCCCTGTCAACCTGGTCAAAGTACCCCCTATCTCTATTAGGTAGGATTAATGTCCTTAAAATGTCTATTTTACCTAAACTGCTTTACCATTTCGAGACACTACCAGTTGCCGTGCCAGCTTCTCAATTAAAAGCTCTCCAGAGATCCTTTTTGAGGTTTATTTGGGGCGGCGGAACCCATCGTATAGCGAGCTCGGTTGTGTTCGCTCTAAGATCTAGGGGGGGTCTGGGAGCTCCGGACATTACTAGATACTATTATGCCACACACTTAAAAGCTTTGGTCTCATGGTCTACCCTGCATGCACCCAATAAGTGGACAACTATTGAAAAGGGAGTATTGTACCCGGTTCACCCTTTCTCCCTAATTTGGGGAGCACCTACACCCCTAGATCCCGTTTTCAAACGCCAGTGTACCGCTCCAATGAACTTCACTCTAAGTGTCTGGCATAAGAGTCTCAAAAGATACTCCCTTACCTCTCCATGCTCTCCCCTTATGAATGTGCTGTTTAACCCAGCCATACCAGATAGCTTGTCCTTGGGTAGGGTTTTCCCTTGGCTTAACGCAACGTTGTTTCAATTTCGAAATCTGGTTCATCCCATTACAAGGAAGCTCTACTCTTTTGACACCATAAGTGAAAAATTTGAGATTCCCTCCCGCCTCTTCCATTTTTACTTACAGGTTAGACATCTCTTCCACTCCAAGTCCTCCTCCCTGACCCTTGACAGACCTACCGCCTTCGAAAACTTATGCGCTCAGGGGCCACAACAGTTACATTTAATATCTTCCATTTACCGCATCCTCCATGAGTCGACCCCTCTTACAGAAACCACTCATCATTACATGAGGAAATGGTCCCTTCTCTTAGGTAACCCCATTACGACCCAAACATGGGATAAGATTTGGACTTCTACTTTTAAATCTTCCAGATGTGTAGCCCAGAGTGAAACCTCTATAAAGATCCTTATGTTCTGGTATAGGACCCCCGATGTTTTACACAAATTCAATCCCTCGGTTCCATCCCGCTGTTGGCGATGTGGAATCGAGGTTGGCTCCTTGCTCCACATCTTCTGGGAGTGCTCTCTGATACGACCCCTCTGGCAAGATGTGGGGCAACTAATACAGGGGGTGGTAGGCATAGCGCTCCCGTTGGATCCCTTGCACTGTCTATTGGGGCTTCCGGTTAAGGGTTTACCGAAAAGAGTCAACAGATTGATCTCTTATATTTTAATTGCAGCCAAACAAATTATTCCAATGTGCTGGTTATCCACCACGCCACCCTCATGGTCTAGACTTTTACATCTAGTAGCTGAGATTCGGAGGATGGAGTATCTAACAGCCTCTGTACAAGACTCTATACCCCAATTTGATAAAATCTGGGCGCCATGGGATCAATCAAAATATGGGCCACATAGACAAGTAGACACGTTGGAAAATGTCTTAATCCAAAATTAAGTGCTGTTTTTCCCTTCTCTGTTCTCCTTCCTTGTTAATTTTATTTTCATTTTATTTGTATACTAATTGGTACCTATTTGTATACTGTGTTAATCTACGAGTACCCTCTGCAAGACTGTTCACTGATCCATTAATATATCTACCCTTGGATTGTCAACCTTACTACCTACATGTGAGTTGTTTGTTATGTAACTATTATTGAGCTGTGCAGACCACCCCTGTGCTCTGCACTATGGACACTGTTCACCTGTTCTCTTTAACTTCATTATAACTATTTGTATCCACTATGCTTACAATACTGGTATAATATACAATGTACTTTGTTTTCATAATTGTTATACTTTTATAACCCAATAAAAATTACAATTTAAAAAAAAAAAGAAATATGCAGGCATCCATCTATTACCTGAAACTGTGGTCTCAGACACTCACCTGTTGTGGTGACAATTTTACCCACTTCATGTATGTCTCCCTCCACATCCTCTGCTTGTGGTTTGGGGATTTCCCCTTCTTTAGGAGGTGGGGTGTCCCTGGTGTTTTCAGATGTCCCAAATCTTTTCTGCCCTATTACAATAAAAAAAATCGTTATACTTAGCACACATTTGAGGGCAGAAATAGGAATATGAAACCTTGCTTGGAAGTGTCGTACAATTGTCTGTTTTGGCAGAGTTCCAAGCTGAAGAAAATTTCCTTTCTAAAGCTGGAATACTTCCCTTTTTTGTTAAAGTATCACACATGTAGACACCCCTAGTATGCACTGGAGCACCTGTGTGGGTCACCCTAAAAAGTTTGTTCTGGTGTCCCACACTAGTGCTCCTGCGTCCAGATGTGTAAACAGCTGCTGAGTGTCCTCTCCTTACACTGAATCAATTATGCATTTCATTCTAGTTACACATTCATCTAGACAACAAACTTATTTTAATACAAATAGGCCTGAACAAATGTAGTTAACCTGTATCTACCAAAAACATCTTATAAGTGGGCGAACGAACGCCATGTTGCCATTTTAAACTGTACAACAGTAAAGAAAAGCACATGGAGCAGCATGCAAGTAATAATAATAATAGGAACACATGACAACTACTTAGGATTTGGTCAAAATCCATACAATAGACAAAATAGATATTTGGGGGGCATACCCTAAAAAATGCATAAAGATGGTGCTGCCATGAGACCTTGGTTCAGAGAAGCTGGATCTCCCGATCTATGGATAGCGTAGGGCCCACTAATCATGGGGTACTTTGTCACAGTAAGTGGGCTTAAGCACCATATAGCAATATGGTGTGACCAAATCCCCATATTTTTTGATAATGTTTTTTGAAAATGTCTAGGTGTTTTAAATAGCCTTACTTGAGGTAAATGTCAGTTTTGCATGTGTGCGCTGTAATATGTTTGTTCTGTTGTATGGTCTTTTGGCAGCACCATCTTTATGTATTTTTTAGGGTCTGCCCCCCAAATATCTATTTTGTCTATTGTATGGATTTTGACCAAATCCTTTTGGGTGGAGCACCCCACTCCCTCAGTAAGTACCTCTCATTAGTGACCACCTGTGTCATGGGTGGAGACCTCATGTTCTCCCATATAGAGGAGTATAGCTTCCTTAGTTCAGAGAAGCAGGATCTCCCCATCTATGGATAGTGTAGGGCCCACTAATCATGGGGTACTTTGTCGCAGTAAGTGGGCTTAAGCACCATATAGCAATATGGTGTGACCAAATCCCCATATTTTTGGATAATGTTTTTTGAAAATGTCTAGGTGTTTTAAATAGCCTTGCTGGAGGTAAATGTCAGTTTTGCATGTGTGCGCTGTAATATGTTTGTTCTGTTGTATGGTCTTACGGCAGCACTATCGTTGTGCATTTTTTAGGGGGTGCCCACCAAATATCTGTTTTGATCGTTATAATGAAGGTACCATTTTAACTTGGTGCATCAGTGGCCTATATTGCTTATAGATTGAGGCCTATATTGGGTCAAGATTAGGAGAGTTTCACCTGACATTAGGGTTTGTCTTGTGTTGTGTCTTGTAGGGAAAATGGATCCCTTCAATGATAGGGAATTTATAGGAATATTCATTGATATGTTCAGGGAGCTGCCCTGCCTGTGGCAGCTGAACCACCCATTTTTTAATAACCAAACAAAGAGGCAGGCAGCGCTGGAGAAACTGCTTGAATTTGTGAAGCCGATGATCCCCACGGCAGACATCTAGTATTTAACATCCAAAATTGGTGGCATGAGGAGCACTTATAATAGGGAGTGCAAAATGGTCCAGCATTTCCTGAGATCAGGAGCAGCAGATGACATTTATGTACCAAGGCTGTGGTACTATGACAGACTGCATTTTCTGTCAGGCAAGCACTATCCGGTCTTCCTTCAAGGCTTCCTTCCCCGCCAGCTGAGGCTTCCGACAACCAACCTGGGCCTTCCAGGCAGCAACATGTGGAGGAGCCCAGCTTGAGTCAGGTATAGCATTCTTCAAAATATTTCTGGTTGTCAAATTAATGATATTAAATAGATGTTAGTTTTGATAACTAATTTCTGATTTCACAAAGTGTTTTACATATCAATAAACAGTAGTGGCCACAAATGATTGTGACAAGAATTAAAAATGTTGGGGTCAGAATGATAGTCTGTTCTATATATTAACATTCAATTTGCAACAGTCATGAGCTGAAAATTGTGTGTGATTGATGAACCAAAAACTACAACTATGTACCTTTTTCATACACAGGAAAGCCTCAGCCAGGCCGTGGAAAGTGGCAGCCAGGAGGTGGCGGGGGTAAGTGGCAGCCATGAGGTGGCCGGCCCAGTAGCCTGCCCGAATCCCAGGTCCCTCCCCTCAACCTTTAACAAAAAAGTAACCTGGAGGAGACAGCACTTGGCTTATTTATGAAGGCTACTGCGGCCCTCAGAACCCCCCCAGTCTTCAAGAGGACTATGCCTGCATGACAGCCTGCAAAATGCTGGAAATGGAGGAGGGTCAACACCTCTTACATGAGGAAGTGATCTTACAAGCCCTAAATAAGGGTTTAAGGGGCGAACTCACAAGCCAAAGCCACGTTTGTGAGTTGAACAATGGTCCTCCTCCTCCACCTCCTGCCACAACTCCAACACCAGAGTCACAATCTGTTAGGAAGTGTGTAAGGAAGACCAGAGAGTGATGGCCTGGGTTCAGTCTGGTCTGACAAAATACACAGGCTGTTTTATGACCACAGCCTGGGGACAGATATGTCACCTGATGCTGTTCCTGATCTCTTGTAGTCCTGGACCGGATTGTGCTCACTATTATACAGTAAGACTCCTCAGGCCACCAATTTTGACTGTAAAATATTGATGTGTGCTCTGGTGTTCAAAGGCTTCACAAATTTCACCAGTTTCTCCAGCGTTGCCTTCCTCTTTATTTTGTTATGACCCAGAATAAATGGCTAGTTATTTTTAAGTAATACTTGCCTATGTGTTTTACTTCAAAAAGGACAGTTTGTTTGTGAGTAGGCAGGTACATTTCCTAAATACAATGTCAAATTACCAAGGGACACCAACACAAACCAACCTTCTTGAGGTTAAAAAATACAAGATAATAAAGGTGTTGTGGTAACTTGACCCACAAAACGAGAAATAATATTATGGAGAGCACTAGAAAAAAAAAAGAAACAAAAATTAAAAACATTAATTTAGTTTTTCGTCAAATCTCCATAATAATATTATTCATGAGATCACGAGAAATAATAAAGAAATCAGTTTGTGAGAACTCTGTGTCAATATCAGCAGCAAAACAAATTCATTCTTCTAGCATTATAAAGAAGAAGAGAATGCACTGCATTAAACTATTTAAAAAATTGCAGCATGACGAATGTGCTATCCCCATTACGAACGGTAGTTTTACCAGACCGATCGCTTCTATCTCGTAATTTATTCTGAGCATGCGTGGAATTGTGTACACACGTTTGGAATTTACACATAATGAATAACGGATTTTGTTGTCGGAAAATTTGAGAATTAGATCTCAAATTTTGTGCGACGGAAATTACGATGGAAAATATCTGATGGAGCCTACACATGGTCGGATTTTCCGACAAAAAGCTCCCATCAAACATTTTTCGTCAGAGAATCCGACCGTGTGTACGCGGCACAATGGTAATTAGGTGTGGTTAGCTGGTGAGATAAGGCAGACAAATATTTATAGTATGGGTTTGCAAAAGTAGTAGAAACAAGTTCAGGTTTGGATAAGGACCTAGCTAAAGGGGTTTGTTTTTTTTGGATTTGGGAGAAACATTTCACATGGTCTGTTTAGTTACTTTAGTGACTCTGACGTGGTAAGTTTTACTTAGTTTGCTAACAATTATAAAGAAAAAACAAGCTGACACATCTGCTTTTGGTGCTACTCCTCTTTAGATTAGATTCCTGGCTGAGAGCTGGTTTGTAAACAAATGGCAAGGATGCTGTCTAATGTAATGTTACCCAAATATGGGCATTGCCATATTTGATCAATGCCATGACCAAATATGGTTATGGCAATTTTACCAAAAATTTACATATTTGTCCATAAAATGGTCATAGTAGGGATGTGTCAATGGTTTCTAGGAAACTAGAAGCTGCTAGCTTCCTAATAACCATCATGAGTGGGAGCATGTAACATTTAGCAGTGGCAGTAGGACTGCTTCTAAATGTATCACCTATGTAACACATATTTTGTTCAAAATTAATAAAAACTATTCTGTTGTACTTTCACTTCAATGCAGCCAAAGTCCTGCTTTTTTAAAGAATTTGTAATAAGATACTTTTATATAAATTTGCTTTGGAATGTTCACTTTGCAAAATGACTTTTCACAAGCTTAGTAAATAAGGTATAGATGTGCTCACTTTTAAAATCCAAACACTTGCAAGGGAAATAGAAAAAAAAAAGTTTGTGTATACAGTGGTGTGAAAAAGTGTTTGCCCCCTTCCTCATTTCCTGTTCCTTTGCATGTTTGTCAGACTTAAGTGTTTCGGAACATCAAACCAATTTAAACAATAGTCAAGGACAACACAAGTAAACACAAAATGCAATTTGTAAATGAAGGTGTTTATTATTAAAGGTGAAAAAAAATCCAAACCATCATGGCCCTGTGTGAAAAAGTGATTGCCCCCTAAACCTAATAACTGGTTGGGCCACCCTTAGCAGCAACAACTGCAACCAAGCGTTTGCGATAACGTGCAATGAGGCTTTTACAGCGTCCTGGAGGAATTTTGGCCCACTCATCTTTGCAGAATTGTCCTAATTCAGTTACATTAGAGGGTTTTTGAGCATGAACGGCCTTTTTAAGGTCATACCACAACATCTCAATAGGATTCAGGTCAGGACTTTGGCTAGGCCACTCCAAAGTCTTCATTTTGTTTTTCTTCAGCCATTCGGTGGTGGACTTGCTGGTGTGTTTAGGATCATTGTCCTGCTGCAGAACCCAAGTTCGTTTCAGCTTGAGTACACGAACAGATGGTCGGACATTCTCCTTCAGGCCAGGAATGTTCACTTTGCAAAATGACTTTTCACAAGCTTAGTAAATAAGGTATAGATGTGCTCACTTTTAAAATCCAAACACTTGCAAGGGAAATAGAAACCACTGTACATAATTGAATGTCAAAAAAAAAAATGTCAAATTATACACCAAGCTAATTTAACATTGACTTTATAAAGTATGAGTCTCCTGACCTGGCTTTCCATGAAAGCCATTCACTTACTGTGTGGCTGATATCTTACCATAACAGTCATTAATCAGTTAGATAGAGGCAGGGTAGTGGCCAATCTACTTTGAATGGCACTACTTGTAGTGTCACTACTGGTTGATTTACTAAAGACGTAAGCAAGCTTTAGAAGTTCTGAAGCTTTGCTTGTCTGAACTGCCCAAAAATCAACCACGATAGTGGTGGTGATGTCCTGGCCGGTGGGGCCATTTAGGGGGAGCACGTGGCCAGGATGCATGCCACTTGCTGACTTTGTTACTTTGAATGCAGATTGTGTTATCACTTCATATACTGTAGGAAGGCATATTTAGTTCCCAACAAATAGGACAGTGTTGGGACTTATTGTTAGCCCTCCTTTTGGGGAGTAATGGTGATTGATGCTATTGGGGGTGGAAATGTTATGCTAGACCCTACTTTTATTTATGGAGTGATGGAACCATGGTATAGGGTCCTCTATAAAGTAATTTATAATCAATGTTATAGAGCCCCTTGTTTAGCAATCCATATCCATAGATTACCCTATTTTCAGTGAAGAGCAGACTAGTTTAATCACTTGAACTTGGTCATGTTTTAGTGATCCATTTTTGATTGTTTTATTAAGTGTCACTATTTATGCTCCACAATGTCCCAACATAGTTTAGGAGGGACTTTGGACAGTGACCCTTGTCCCTTATTTCCCTCTTTCCCATTATTTATCCATGGATTGGCATCGTCATATGATTTATATGATGATCCTTAGAATTTCTGTACTTAGTATGCCTATCCTTTCATTACATTCCAGCTGGGATTGTGTGGCCAGTCGCTGCCTTCATCTCTCCCTCAACTGGCTCAATGCCTGGCTGCTGCTCTTGCCCCTTTGTTCTCAGGGGTGCTGGGCTCTTAAGACCATTTGCGATGCCATCTCATGAGTCAGTGACCGTGTAAAAATGGTAAGCAGTGAGTTATGTGTGCAAAATATGTTTTTTTTTTAATTCATTTATTACATTTATATATTTTTCCTATGCTATCTTAAATCTTCTTTAACTTTCCAGAGCAATCCCACACAGGCCCTGATAAAGCAGCTGCATACTGAGAAATGCAGCGGGACACACACTTCCTCTGTATTCATTTGTTTTGATGGTATTTGCTATGAAATCATATGCATGTATTTTACTCTGTGGTGATGTTGTTATCCAACAAAATATTTTTAATGTGATAATACCATTATTGTTTTACTTATTTTGACTTGTGTTGTTAGTACAGTGCCTGAAAAGTCCCTTCATATTGAAGGTATAATTCCTTTACTTTTTATTGGTGATTCCCCTCTAGGTGTCTGCATTTCCTATGTGCAGGACTTGTTTTCAACAATTATAGAGTCCCTTTAGCCACTTTTTAAAGCAAGGCCAGATCTAGCCTGTTTGATGGGGGGGGGGGGGTGCAGTAAAAAATGTCAGGGGAGCAGAGGATGGGAAGTCAGTGGGGCAGTGTACAGAAGGGCAGATGACAGGGTTAGCAGTTTGTTAGTTATGGCAGTGTACAGGGGTCAGCAGGATGGAGGACAGGGGTCAGTAGTAAGTGCTGAGGCAGAGTTCAGAGGTCAATAGTGAGTGATGCAGAGGACAGTATTTCCATAACAGTGGGAGAGGCTTAAAGGGGGATGATTAAACAGAATCTTTGCCTAATCACTGTATACACTGTACACATATACTGTACACCAGAGGTAGGCAACCCCCGGCACTGGTGCTGCAAGCGGCACACAAAGCCCCTTTCGCCGTCACCCGACTCTCTCCCCAACAGCAGAGCAGTGTCAATGAGGCGCTAATGCATTCCAATCTCACAATTCCCCATGCGGCACCTGCACTGGGGGAAGGCACTGTGCCCCCACACATTGTAAACAATGGGAAACATTGATTGGTTATCTAACTTTGTTGTAGCTGTGATCATCATCTCTTGTGATAGGGAAGAGATTGGGTGCAGGTCTGCTAGGGGAGCGGTCCCTGTTTCCAGGAGGAGGCAGACTGTGATTGGCCACTGCCAAAGCCAATCAAAGTCCTGTATGCCCCGCCCATCTGGAGGAAGATGATTCACTTGGTTTTCACTACCTCAGAAAGAAGGGATTTCACTGTGATTGAGAAAAAACACAATCAGGTAACAGTTTGTGGACTATATATATATATATATATATATATATATATATATATATATATATATATATATGTGTGTGTGTGTATGTGTCACTTACTACTGACCCCTCAGCTCTGCATCATCTACTACTTCCAACCTCTACATCACCTACTCCCAACCTCTGAACTTTGCGCCACTTACTACTGAACCCCTGCACTTTATGTCCCTTTAAGTTACCAACAGTATTCAGTGTAATGAAAATCACACTCAATTTCACTGCGGCTCTAAGCATTGCACTTTTTCTCAGCTGCGGGGTCTCAATCTTGCATACAGGCCCACTGCTTTCAGAAAATGTCCCTGACCTGAGCTCATCATTGCACATCCATTCCAGATGCTTGTATGTGACATCATATACAAGCACGTGGGTTGGATCTAATGCCACGTACACACGACCGGACTTTCCAGCAGAGTAGGTCCGACGGTCTTCCCGACAGACTTTTGGCGGAGTTCCGACGGACTTTCCGAATGAGCGGACTTGCGCACACACAAACGGACTTTCCGGCAGACTAGGTCTGACGGACTTCCCGACAGACTTTCGATGGAGTTACGATGGACTTCTGAATGAAGGACTTGCCCACACATGGACTAAAGTCCATTCATTTTGAACGTGACTCCAGATACGACGGGACTAGAAAAGGAAGTCAATCTCTCCACTTTCATCGCGAGCCCTGTCGCCTGGTATGGATTTTAAGGGAACCCCCTACGCTGAAAAAACTGTGTGGGTGCCCCCCCCAAAGTCCATACCAGACCCTTATTTAAGCATGCAGCCCAGCTGGTCAGGAAAGGAGGTGGGGCCGAACGAGCGCTCCCCCCTCCTGAACCGTACCAGGCCACATGGCCTCAACATGGGGGGTGGGTGCTTTGGGGAAGGGGGCGTCCTGCTCTCCCCCACCCCAAAGCACCTTGTTTCCATGTTGATGAGGACAAGGGACTCTTCCTGACAACCCTGGCCCAGAACACAGCCCCCCACCCTATGTGAATGAGTATGGGGTACATCGGAACCCCTACCCATTCACCTGGGGAAAAAAAGTGTCAATAAAAAAACACACTAGATAGGTTTTTAAAGTAATTTCTTAGGCAGCTCCGGGCGTCTTCTTCTGACTTCGGGGGTCTCTTCTGACTTCTCCGTGCTATCCAGCCTCTTCTCCCACTCTCCGGCCTCTTCTCCTGATCTCCGGTTCTTCTCCGTGCTCTCCGGTTTCTTATCCCGGTCTCCGGTTCTTCTCCGCTCTCTCCGGTATCTTCTGCCGGGCTCCTCCACTATCTTCTTCCAGCTCTTTTACTAATGATGGCCCAGTCTCCTCCTTTATCGTCTTCTTCCCTCTTCTGTTCTTCCGATGTTGACACAATGGTCTTGCCCGCTGTAATGCTGTGTACACAGCATTACAGTGGGCGAGAGCGTTGCGTCAACATCAGAAGAACAGAAGAGGGAAAAAGAAGAAGACGACGAAGGAGAAGACCGGGCCAATGCTAGTAAAAAAGCTGGAAGAAGATAGCAGAGGAGCCTGGCAGAAGATACCGGAGAGCGCGGAGAAGAACCGGAGAGCAGGAGAAGAAGCCGGAGAGCGGGAGAAGAACTGGAGAGCACATGGAATAAATCGGAAGAGACCCCCGAAGTAGGAAGAAGACCCCCGGAGCTGCCTAATAAATGACTTTAAAATCTAGTGTGTTTTTTTATTGACACATTTTTTCCCCAGGTGAATGGATAGGGGTACGATGTACCCCATACTCATTCACATAGGGTGGGGGGCTCCTGGATTCCAATAAGCCCCCCACCCTCAGACCCCGACAACCAACGGCCAGGGTTGTCAGAAAGAGGCCCTTGTCCTCATCAGCAGGGCGCCCCCCTTCCCCAAAGCACCCACCCCCATGTTGAGGGCATGCAGACTGGTACGGTTCAGGAGGGGGGGGGGCGCTCACTCGTCCCCACCCCCTTTCCTGACCGTCTGGGCTGCGTGCTCAGATAAGGGTCTGGTATGGACTTTGGGGGGACCCCCACACCATTTTTTCGGCGTAGGCGTACTACTTAAAATCCATGCCAGACCTAACGGACATTGTCGCCTCTCTCTCACACTCGCTGCAATAGGAAAATGTGTTTTTCCTATTGCAGTGAGCGTGAGATGTACAGTAACCTGCAGCCAAAAACCAGCTTGTTAGGATCGCGCTGGAAACATTCTCACGGGCAGGTCCTGTAGCTGCCCTTGCATCATATTTGGTCCATTGGACCAGCATACAGACGAACGGGTTTCCCGATAGGAACTGGGTCAGGCGGAGTTCCGGCGGGAAAATTTAAAACATATTCTATTTCTAAAGTCCATCTGATTTTTGGACAGCAAAGGTCCGATGAAGCCCACACACGATCAAATTGTCTGACGGATTTGTTTTGACGGACCTTTGCTGTCAAAAAGTCTGGTCATGTGTACGTGGCATAAAAGGTGAATCAGCATGGATGAATGTGCCAGGACAGGTAGATGTGTCTCATCTCTGCTTCTCACGACACTGCACATCACACATATCAAAGATGAGAAGAGGGTACAGCGGTGGAGTAGATGAGTAGGAGGGTACAGCGGTGGGGCAGATGAGCAGGGGGGTTTAGCGGTGGGACAGAAGAGCAGGAGGGTAGGATGGTGGGGCAGATGTGCAGGGGGTACAGTGGTGGAAGAAATGAGAAGGGGGTTCAGCGGTGGGACAGAAGAACAAGTGGGTTACAGTGATGAGGCAGATGACTGGGGGGGGATTCAGTGTTGTGCCAGATGAGAAGAGGGTTACAGTGGTAGGACCGAGGAGCAGGGGGGGTTTATTGATGGGCCAAATGTGAAGGGGGTTATAGTTGTGGTACAGATAAGCAGGGGGTTAAACTAGTGGGGCAGAAGAGCAGGGGGTTCAGAGGTGGGGCAGTTGTGCAGGGGGGGTACAGTGGCAGGGAAGAGGAGAAAGGAGGTACATTGGAGGGACAGATAAGCAGGGGTTCAGTGGTGGGGCAGAAGAGTAGTGGGTACAGAGGTGAGACAGATGTGCAGGAGGTACAGCGGTGGGGCAGATGTTCAGGGGGTACAGTGGTTTGGCAGAAGCGCAGGAGGTACAGTGGTGGGAGAAATGAGGGAGTTCAGCGGTAAGACAGAAGTGCACAGTACAGTGATAGGGCAGATGAGAAAGGGGGTTACAATGGTAGGACAGATGATCAGGGGGGGTTCAGGGTTGTGCCAGATGAGACAGGGATTATAGTGTCGGGGCAGGTGTGAAAGGAGGTACAGAGGTGGGGCAGAAGAGCAGGGGGTACAAAGGTGGGGCAGAAGATCAGGGGGTACAGAGGTGGGGCAGATGTGCAAGGAGTTACAGTGGTGGGACAGATGAGTAGATGGGTTCAGTGTTAGAATAAGTGAGAAGGTGGTTCAGCGGTGAGACAGAAGAGCACGGGGGTACAACGGTGGAGTAGATGTGCAAGAAGATACAGTGGTGAGTCAGATGAGAAAGGGGGTTACAATGTTAGGACAGAAAAGCAGGGTGGTACAGTGGTTGGGGAGATGTGCAGGGGGTTACAGTGGTGGGACAGATGAGAAGGGGATACAGAGGTGGGGCAGATGTGCAGGATAGTACAGTGAGGGGACAGATGAGCAATGGGGTACAGTGGGGGGACAGATTTGCATGGGGTACAGTTGAGGTGTGAAGGTGCTGGAATTGGGGCTGATCTGAGGACTAGAGGTACAGGAATTGGGGCTGATCTAAGTAATGAGAGTGCAGGGTATTAATTAGTCACTATTGCTCAAGTAGTTTACACTAGCATTTTGTTTATAAAAAATCCTTTTCGTGATTGAAAGTGTGAAGTTAATTTTTTTTTTTTAAATTGTCACACTCAATTTATTTGAAAACATTTTTCGTCACACTGTGCTCAAAAGGTTGCCTACTCCTGCTGTACACCAGCCCTTATACCCACAGAATACTCCAACTTACTATGTCACAAGTGACAATCTCACAGATACAATCTCACAGATACACATAAGAAACACATGCACATAGAAAGTGATCACTTTGTCTGTCTGAGCCTACCTTAAAGTAAACTGTTGGGACAATAAACACTTTGGTCAGAACTATGTTTTATTTTTTTTTTAACAGTGCATCTAAATAACTTTTTTTCTTCAGGCTGGTCACATGACTCCCAGTTGCTCTGCTACTCCGATCCAGGGCTACAGCAGGAGGGGCTGAGCAGCCATCACAGCAGTCACATGACCTCCCAGTTGACGTCAGAGGGAGATCTGGGCCCCTCCCTCTGTAGCCCGGGATCGGAATAGCAGAACAACCAGGAGTCACATGACCGGCCTGAAGATAACAGAAAGAATGTATTTAGGAGCACCGTTTTAAAAAAACTATTATAGGGTGTGTTATTGATGTATACAGGAGAGAGGCTGTCATTGAATCTCCAACTTTGGGTTACAATCATTGTAACTGGAGTTCAGGTTACTGTTCAAGTGTACAGGGTGTACGGCCATCTCTAAGTTGCAGGTCTACCTTAAGGTCGCGGTATCCCTTAAAGCAGCTTTTGCCTTGCCCTGGGCATTGATGGATAAGTAAAGGCACCCGATGTGTAGGACAGTAACCCCAGACTATGTGCCCAGCGTAGAAGAAGAAGAACCCTCAGAGGGTAGCCCTCCTGGCATCAGCCCAATAATATTGTGCCATAATTCCAGCTATGGAGAGGTTCCTCTACCCCTGGCTCACATGTTCACCTGCTGCAGCAAGTTTAACGTGGCATGCTTAGTTGACAGGTGTGATTGCCTGTCAACCTCATCCATTCAAGTCAATAGGCAGTGGCGGCTGGTGCTCAAAATTTTTTGGGGGGCGCAAACAAAGTGAAAAATTCTGAAAAATACTAAAAAAAAAACATAAATTGCAGCATCACTGTGCCTATCAAATTCAGTCACTTTGCCCATCAAATGCAGCCACTGTGCCATCAGTTGCAGCCACTGTGCCCATAAAAAGCAGCCACTGTGCCATCAAATGCAGCCACTGTGCCTATCATATGCAGCCACTGTGCCTATCATATGCAGCCACTGTGCCTATCATATGCAGCCACTGTGCCTATCATATGCAGCCACTGTGCCCATCAAATACAGCAACTGTGCCCATGAAATGCAGCCACTGTGCCCATCAAATGCAGCCACTGTGCCTATTATATGCAGCCACTGTGTCCATCATATGCAGCCACTGTGCCCATTAAGTACAGCCCATGTGCCTATCAAATGCAGCCACTGTGCCCATCTTATGCAGCCACTGTGCCCATCAAATACAGCCACTTTACCATGAAATGCAGCCCCTGTGCCCATCATATGCAGCCACTGTGCACACCAAATACAGCTACTGTGCCCATCATATGCAGCCACTGTGCCCAGAAAATAAAGCCACTGTGCCCATTATGTGCAGCCACTGTGCCCACCAAATACAGCCACTGTGCCCATCATATGCAGCCAGGCGCATCCCCTGGCTGTCACTTTAACCAGCCCCCCCCACGGCCGGTCCAGCGGCACTTACTGCTCATTTGTCAGGGCTCTGCTCCTCTCCTGGAGTGACGGGGCTCTCCTCCTCTTCTTCTGCAATGGCAGGAAGCGGCGACTAGTGCTCTGCACCCCGAACCCACCCTATTTTGAAGCCTATTAGAGCCTTTGGCTCTAATCACGTGCTTCAAAGTACATTACTCCCGCCTATACCCACCATAGTATTTCATGTGTCTGGCGTCCTAAAAGGGGCCAGATACATGAATAGGGAGGGCAGCAGAGGTGTCGGGGGGCTGGCGCCCGTGCTCCCACAATGCACAGGCCACCACTGTCAATAGGGCTGCGCTGCAACCATGAGCAAAAACTCTTGGCTTGCGGTTGCAAAGCAATATCCCCATTATAAACCGTTTGGTAATGAAAAAGAAAAAAAAAATACATACAAGCACACAGGCATTCAGAATGTGGCAGAATTGTAGGATTGCCTCCTGAATGCTTGACCTTGGCTGCTTATCTGCACTCTAAAAAGCAATCTTCAGAACATTGCTAGTGTGAACCTCAGGGCATTTATTAAACAAGACCATCTTGTATTAAAGGAGGATAAAAGCAGACTTATGCACAGTATCCCTGCCACCTCACCCCCATTGCAGATCTTATGGGAGTCAGGACCTGGGCTCAGGTGGGGGGCTGATGGCTTTGGGGACACAACTGAAATATGGGGGGTGCAGCTCATGCCAGCACCCCCTAGATCCAATTGTGTTTAAAAGCGCCTGTCCTAAGAGCAGGAGGCTGATTTAAAATTCCCTCCTACCCCTTTGCACCACTTGTGCACACCCTTTAGTGCATGCAGTAGTGTGCTTCATGATTCCTTAGTCCAATGGACACAAAAAAATTGCAGAGGAGGGTACAGGAGGAGGCTCTGTTTTTGCACTGATTATCTGTGAGAGGGAACAGAGGGTTTCTACAGTAATTGATGGCAGGTGTTATATACAGTGTACAGAGCCAGGCACAGTACAAAGTCAACAATGCAGTCAGCCAGTTTCCCAGATCACTAGCCACACCAGTACAGTGACACCATACAGTGCAGCCAGCCAGTGTGTCTGATCACTAGTCACCCCAGTAGAGCATCACCTTACCAGTGCAGCCATCAATCTCCCTGATCACTAGCAACACCAGTATAGTATCACCATACCAGTGCAGCAACCTTCTTGATAGCCCCCCTAGTACAGTGTCACTATACCAGTGCAGCCAGCCAATGTCCCGAATCACCTCTACACTAGTAAAGTGTCAAGATCAGTGCAGGCAGCAACAGTGAACCCGATTGCTACCACACCAGAACAGTGTCTCCAGACCAGTGCAGCCAGAAACAAAGTCCCTGATTGCCATCACACCATTCCCAGTTTAACTAGATCAGAATAAGCCAGCAACAGCATTCCCAATTGTCACCGCACAAGTCCCAGTATCGCCAGACCAGTGTAAGCCAGCAAAATGTTTCCTGATCACTGTGAAGCTCTGCTGATTTCCATCATCCAATCAGGTACACACACCCCATCCAAACACCATTGCTTGAAGTGGTTGTAAATCCGATACAACCACTTGTTACTGCAGGCAAGCCTATAATTAGGCTTACCTGTAGCTACACTGGATATCTCCTTAACCTGCATAGTTTAGGAGATATGCCTGTATTTGCATGTGCTGACGTCATTGGCACTTACGCGCTTAAGCAAACTGAAGCAATGGCATGTATGTATCATTGCTTCAGTTAGACTGTGCCGCTACCAGGGAGCGATGACGGCCGCCGGAGCGGTGAACGAGGACCACTGCGGGGGCTTTGCTCTCAGGTAAGCAATTCATAATAAGCTAGTATGCTATGCATACTAGCTCATTATGCCTTTGTCTTTCTTTTTACAACCAAGGCTTCACATTGCACCAACCATTGGGGGTCCTATTTAAAATTACTTCATCGCTGGTACTTAACACCAATGAGACATTCCAAATTCTACCTGGCCCACTCCTCTCAATGTTGGCGACTTTGGCTCACTGTTTCACATTATGTGGAGTTGCAAATCACCTAAATCTTATTGGAACAAGGTTTTCTCCCTGAACTCTGAGATTAATTAGCCCTGACCAAAAAATTGCCCTACTTCATGTGGGTTTGAAAACTTCCCTACCAGGTCCAGAAATGCTATTAGCCATCTGCTTCAGGCAGAAAAACTTAATATTACCAGACTATGGAAAACATCCATGGTCCCCTCCTTAGCTGAGATGCTCAATGATTTCAATTATCAATGTGATATGGAAAAGAGGTTTGCTCTTCTGAGACTTAGCTTTGCTACATTTTTGTACTCTTAGTCCTCATAGTTACATAATCTCAAATGCACAGTTACATTCTTATAGCTCAAAACAAACATGGAGTAGATTGTTCAAAAATTTGTCTTGACTGGTTTCCTACTTACCGCTAGTTGACAATCTCTAGTTGTTTTCACAACTCTACCCTATCCTTCCCTACCCTGTCCACTCTTCACCCCCCTCCCCCCTTCCTCTCACCCCTTCTCTTTTTCCCTACCTCCTTAGAAGTTCACACTTTTTATAGAAGTATGGTATTGTATATGTTATCTTCACCTTACCATGGCAATTTAGGCATTTACTGTATCATTCTTGTACATTGGTTAATTACCTTTTTGTACAATTTGAGCTCAGTTGTCTCAACTGTTTCCTTTTGTAAGTTTCAAAAGTTAATAAAAAATATTTCAAAAATATATATCAGGTACAAGCAAAAATGCTGTTTTTTTTGCACCTGATTGGGTATTCTTTTCAAAATGAAGCTTAACTGCATTCACTATGCTCTGGGAAAAATGAGTGTAACTGTACTTTAAAAGTGCACAGTCTAAATGCCTTTAGTAAATTATCCCCTTGGTTTATCCTCCTGTACTTACTGACGAGTGAAAATAGCATTCCTGACTACATACTAGTAGGCTAGACTTGCTATACAATAGGTGAAGCTACACTAACCCATCTTTCCTGACCACTTGTACAGAGGCAAGCAGTGCACTGTTTTCAAACAGTTTTGGCTTATTGTTGTCATACAGAAAATACAATGTCTGGTACATAAGCAGTCTGAACATTGAAAAGGTCTCACACATGTTATGGGGTGTAATTTAAAGTGTGTCAATGTTTATTGTGAGAAATATATTAAAAATTAAAAAGTTACAATTATTTTTCATTTTCCTTCTTATTTTTTAAATACTTGTGACAAAAAAAAAAATTAAATCTTAAATTATTCACTATGCTTCTTATCAAATACCCTGAGGTGTTTACTCTGCAAAATGTGGTCATTTTGTTGGTGTTTCTACTGTCCTCTCCTGGTTTCCCAGGGTCTCCAAAGATGCAATAGGTAGTAAAGAAATTAGATGCAGAATTTAAGCCTGAGGGTCCTCTGCTCTTTGAATTGTAGGCCCCTCTATGCAGCTAGGCTCTAAAAAGTCTCACAAATGTAGCATCCCCATATCCATGAGCAGTAACAGATGGTGTTTTTGGGTGGAATTCTAAGTATTCCCATGCTATGCATTAGAAATATCCTATTCATTTTTTTTTTTTTAACCACTTCAGCCCCGGACCAATTGGCAGCCAAAGAACCAGGCCCCTTTTTGCGATTCGGCACTGCGTCACTTTAACTGAAAATTGCGCGGTCTTGCGACGTGGCTCCCAAACAAAATTGGCGTCCTTTTTTTCCCACAAATAGAGCTTTCTTTTGGTGGTATTTGATTGCCCCTGCGGTTTTTATTTTTTGTGCTATAAACAAAAATAGAGCGACAATTTTGAAAACAGTGCAATATTTTTTGCTTTTTGCTATAATAAATATCCCCAAAAATAAATATATAAAAAAACATTTTTTTCCTCAGTTTAGGCCGATACGTATTCTTCTACATATTTTTGGTAAAAAAAATCGCAATTAGCGATTATTGATTGGTTTGCGCAAAAGTTATAGCGTTTACAAAATATGGGATAGTTTTATAGCATTTTTATTAATATTTTTTTTTTACTAGTAATGATCAGCGATTTTTATTGTGACTGCGACATTATGGCGGACACATCGGACATTTTTGACACATTTTTGGGACCATTGTCATTTATACAGCAATCAATGCTATTTAAATGCATTGATTCCTGTATAAATGACAGTTGTAGTGAAAGAGTTAACCACTAGGGGGAGGGAAGGGGTTATGGGCTGTGACATGTGTGTGTGTTTTTTTACATTAGGGGGCGGGGCTGACGTTTGACGTCATTGATCGGCTTTCCCGATGACCGGGAACAGCCGATCAATGACAGGCAGAGTAGGAAGCGCGGGAAGAGGTTTGTTTACACAGACCTCTCCCCGTTCTTCAGCTCTGTGACCCGATCGTGGGACACCAGTGGCGATCGGGTCCGCTGGTCCCGCGGCCGGGGTCACGGAGCTCCCGACCGGGTCGCGAGCGCGCCGCTGGCGGCATGCACGCGACCCATGGGCAGGCAATTAAAGGGGCACGTACAGGTACGTGATTTTACCTGCCCGTGCCATTCTGCTGCAGTATATCTGCATGAGGCGGTCGGGAAGCGGTTAACAGAGATGTTTTATTGAAGAAAAAAAACAGAATTACATATACACGTTATTTACACCTTTGTGTACAAAAACATTTTTATTTTCTTTCTGCATTTTTCAAAATCTTGTGGCATCTTGTCTCACTTTGAATGATAAGTGTGCGGTCATGGAACACTGTACCCATATGAAATTTTTGGAAAAAAATAAACATTTTCATAGTTTGTTATAAAATTGCAAACAGATAATTGTTCTACTTTACTAATGTGTGCTGATGAGACTGCACTGATGGGCACTATTAGGCTGCACTGATGGGCACTGATGAGGCGGCACTGATGGGCACTGATGAGGCGGCACTGATGGGCACTAATGAGGTGGCACTGGTGGGCACTGATGAGCTGGTACTGATGAGGCTGCAATGATAAGTGGCACTGATGGGCACTGATAAGTGGCACTGATGGGCTCTGATAGGTGGCACTAATGGGCTCTGGTGGGTGGCACTGAGAGGTGGCACTGATAGGCAGCACTGATAGGCGGCACTGATGTGTTCTGATAGGTGACACCGGTGGGCACTGATAGGCACTGTAAGCAGCACTGATAGGTGACACTGATAAGGAGGCACTGATTGGCAGAACTGATGGGCACTGATAGGTGGCACTGGTGGGCACTATTTGGTAGCACTGGTGGGCACTGTTGGGACAGCACTGATAATCATAACACTGATAATCAGTGCCCTGATTATCAGTGCACATGTCCCTAACACAAGTAGGTTATTGGCTGTCTTCTTTTAACCAGTTTGTGTTTATATCCTGTAATCAGCTGTCAATGACTGACAGCACATCACGTGGTAAAGGGCTCCTGTGACTGGCCCTTTAACTGGATCTGTGATCAACTAAGTCCAAATGACTCGCTATCACAGAGCACACCGCCCGTTCACTGTAGGGGGCAGCGCAATCATGGGAGGATGTCCTTCAATGCCCTTCCGGAATTGGAAGCCATCTTTCGGCTTTAGTGCGGGCAACAAGCGGTTAAAGATTAGGTGGTATGTCCAGTTCTCATCGTGAATAATGGTTAGTTTTAAAGGACCCCAAATCCCATTATATTCTGCCATCCTTAGTGATATAAAAACATTCTAAAATATTTAAACAGAACATAGTCTTGTGTAGCCCCAAAATGCTAAGCCGCTTTTCTCCATTTAAAAAAAAAATATTGCTTATTTTAAAATTTTTATTGAAATCTATAACTATTTTTTGTTAATAAGTTCACTTATCCTCCAAATACCATTTTGTATATTCAAAAAAAAGTATTACTGTTGTGATGTTCATTAGGGTTTAAAAATGACTGTAGATACAGGATGCTGCAGTGAATTGTACTAGGAGGAGACATCAGACCACGATGTACTAATAAAAGCTGTTGACCCATGAATTCTCAACAATCTGCTAATCTTAATTGAGCAGAAAGATTGTTGGATTTACAATGCACCTGCCAGATGATTGCTGCTTTTATTTCCAGCAAGTATCTTTTGTAAAAGCAACTGTGTGTTCAAATTCCCATCTTGTTTGAATTACATTATATTTTTCTACAAAAAAGAGAGCAAGAATTACATAAACATCTCAATCACAATACAATATAATAGTAGAATGAGAACATTGCCAATATATTTCATGCTTTAAGCAAGAAAACAATAATTAAAACAAATATTTTACAGGTTATTTTTTGTTGTATTATTTAATACTGGTTAATTGGTTATGAAGGTACGAGTTTGGACAAATGTTTTTATGGATAGACAACTGTCTATCAATTGTGTTCCTGCATGTTCATCCTTTTACGTGAGTCTGTAAGGAAGATTACAAGCTGCCATGCCTAAACACAAGCATGGTCCACCATTGGCAATTAGTTACAATAAACAGTGCTTTAGGAACTTAAATGTCATCTAGTTATGGTCTAAATCTACTTCAATTGAATTGTGCGTCTAGCAAAAATGTACGCACTCTGTGAAGAAGAAACACTATTTAGATGCTCAGAAACGTGGAAATCAAAGAGATTATAATGTTTTGAAAGTAAATAGATTGATAGGTGGTATGTCATCTTTTACAATTACACTAATGTTATCATCACACTGTATATTAATGATCATTATGATAAAGTGCAAATCAAAGCAAGAACCAAAAAAATGGGACTTTGTATAAACCTCCAATAGTAAATACACAGTAAATACACAGTAAATAAACTATCATATTTTTTTAGTGTCTTCAAAGAAATAAAATCATGTTTAGTACATGCATATAATAAAAGCATTTCACCTCATATGCACAAGGTCAGTAAGTGATACCACCAACCTATCTCAAAAACATCTCACTTAGAATGTAAATATGGTTGGCTGGGATAGGGTTGACGCATTTCCCGGGACACTCCAATCACTCAGAACCTCTCAGACCTCTTTTGTATCCACATTTTACAAAAGTGTTGATTTAAAGGTGAGGATAGGCAAATATATAGAATTATTATCAAATAATCATGAACAATGACAATAACAATATAAAATCACAAGGGGTATCAGTTCAACAGGATACAAGGATGGACAATGGGGAAAAAGTCAAAACTTATAATCTTAATACAAAGATTACCTCAAAAAATCCCATCAAAAACATCCCTGAGGAGGGGCACAGAAAAAAAAACATGCATATGAGATTTCACAGATGGAAGGAGCTGAGAGCAACAAAGAAGGTAGAAGTTAATTATGTCACTATGATAAAAGGGCATGTACGAATGGAAAAGGGGAGAGTGTAGGTATAATAGCAATATACCCCTTCTATTTCACTAAGTTTATTTAACTTTTTACCTACTTTTTTAACTGTCTGTTGCATTTTTTGCAGCTTTGTGAACCCCTGCTAACAAAAGATTTTTTTTTATATACAATCTTTTGTAGAGATATATGGCTGACTTTAAAGCAGTACACTATCTTTTCTTTTTACTTTTAGGTTACAAGCAGCCTATATTTCCATCTGGCGGTAATTATCAATATTATAGGGACCAATACTCTCCCCTTATGTCATAGGGACATCATTAACTTTTACCTTCTTTGCTCCTTCCATCTGTGATATCTCATAAGCATGTTTTTTCTGTGGCCCCCCGCGGGCCGCCCAGGACCTGTTTGTGGAATACAGTAAATTTTCACCCAATGTGGATGTTTTTGATGGGATTATTTGAGGTACTGTAATACTTTTTGTATTAAGATGATAAGTTTTGGCTGTTTCCTCTTTGTCCATTCTTGTATCCTGTTGAACTGATACTCCTTGTAATTGTCATTATTCATGATAATAATTCAACATTTTGTTTATCCTCAGCTTTAAATCACACACTTTTGTCATATGTGGATATGGAGCAGGTCTGAGAGGTGCTGAGGAAGCAAAGTGTCCCATGAAACACATCAAACCTATTCCAGCCAACCATATCAACATTCCAAGTGGGAAGTTTTTAGGATAGGTTGATGGTATCACTTATTGACCTTTTGAATGAATGAGTGACTTGTATAGCGCTAACTATGTGAACCAAATCATCTCAGGGTGCTTTTTACCGCTAGTGTCCATCTGCAGTATAGCATGGTTATTTACCCCGTAGGATCCTGCCAAGCTTACAAACACATATACATACTACCAATTTTTAGACAAGAGCTAATTAACCTACCAGCATGTCTTTGGAGTGTGGGAGGAAAACGGAGTGCCCGGAGGAAACCCACGCAGGCACAGGGAGAACATGCAAACTCCAGGCAGATGGTGTCATCTTTTTTTGAAGATTTTATATGTTTTGAAGATTTTCTTCTGTCACAGAGATTCAAAGGACAATTTGATGTACGGAGGGTTGCACTATTTTCACGTGGTGTTTCCTTCACTGGGTTTACAGTTAATATTGTTTTCATTAACACTTATACTGTTTACACGGATTTTATTTATTGTACCCCTTTTTCTTTTTTACTTTATTATATTTCATTGTTTTTATTTTATTCTATTTTATTTTATTTTTCACATATTGGTTATGTTTAGTAGCGCCACTGGATTACTGCCTTCAAAACACATACACATTTGAGGTTTTAATCTACACATCACTCAGATGGTATCATGGTCGGGATTTGAACCAGCGACCCTATTGCTGCTAGGTGAAAGTGCTAACCACTACACCACTGTGCTGCCCTACATGCTGTACACATGAGATGAAATGCTTTTATAATATTTATGTAACAAACATAATTTTATTTCTTTGTATTCAATAAAAATATATATTTTAAATAATGTGTATTTACTATTGGAGGTATATACAAAGTCCCTTTTTTCTGGTTCTTACTAGTTACTATTTACAAGTTTTAGGGATGATACCTCCTGGTATACTGATGGTTAAAAGGGCCACCACATACGTGTTTAATCATTATGATAAAGAGTCTACTGAGGAGAATAAGATTAAGGAGCCATTTTAGGTGGTGGTGAAATTTGTGAGAACCAATGTATGGGAAAACAAGAATTTCAAGCGGAAAATGTAATAATGCATGACATAAAATATGAAGTGGCGTCAAAGTAACTCATCTTTCTAAAGTGAATTAAGTCTCATGGCTTAAAGAGTAGAAGAAAAGTACACATGATCCAAAAAAAGACTTTCAGATAAGGAGTTTTTTTTTTTTTTTTCATAAGGCCCATTTACATGAACACAAAATATACTACTAAGAAGGTAAATACATTAAGTATGTAGACCCTTATATAAGATATGTATTTATAAAACAAGTTTCTCTGGAGATTTTAATCTATTCTGGCATAATATGAAATACAGTGGTACTACAATTTAAATGGAACTTTAATTAAAAAAATGGGAACTGCATATTTTAAGTAAAAATATATATTTGATGTACTATACCCAAGTGTAAGCAGTTAAATTAAAATTAAACACTTAAACTAATTGAATGGTTAATTCTGTAAATGATTCAGAATGAAATGAAATATTGCTAGATTTATAGATTTCTTTTTCAAGGTTCAATGGCTAACAAAAATTACAAGGTAGTAATTTGAAATTGTAACACTTTCTGTAAAGTACATTTGTTTTATTCACTGTCATAAGAAGTATGATTTAGAGATAAGAACTATTGCCCAGTAATGAAATCTGCACAGTTCTAAAACATCAGCAGCAAATTCATCCAGAATAGTGGATTGGAGCTATTTGTTCCTGTCAAGACCTGGAATCAGTTTTCTCTAATTGGCATGGTAAAAAGATCAATTTACAGATGGTACAAAATGTTTTTTTTTTTTTGTTTTTTTAAACAGAAACCTCTCATTATTTGCTCTGCTGAATATATCATACATGTACTGTCTCAAGTTCCTCATATTTTGTCTTGATTCAAGCTGCAAAACATTTCAGACTATAGGGTTATAATTTGGACTGTTCACAATGTATTGCATTTACTACTTGTCTTTGAACTAAAGTTTGTCTATCTATAAAACTATTTTAGTAATGGCACTGCAGAAAGATGCAAGTAGCTCATTTAAAGAAATGAGATGCTGCAGAAGGCTCACCTATTTGGAGACTGTGTCAACTATCATATGATGTTACAAATGCCATTACACTTACACAATAACCTGTCTAATGACAATACTATGAATCAAAATGTATGCACAGAAATTATATTTAAAAAAATAACAACATACCATTAAAAATACATGAATGAGCTGGCCGGCGGAGGAAATGGCCGCGTAATCCGGAGCTCCTGAGACCTCACAGGCTTAGCGGCTCACAGCGACGACAGGCAGAGGACTTCCCTGTCACAAATGGACTCCCGCATTGCCATCCACAGCGGGCACACTGCGGAGCCATGTCCAAGCGACGGAAGACTAATAAGCCGCCGCAGCGGCTCATGGACTTTTACCCGGCGGCTCCCCCACAAGGTAAACAAAATGGCGCCGGCACTAGCTCTAATGAAGCGGCCCGCTCACAGGCGCCATGCGCTAATATGGGGAGACAGGCTCCCGCACTGCCAGATGAGCTAGGGGACTTCTCCCCCCCTTCCACCCCCACCACCCGTAGCCCAGCCAAAACAAAACTATGCAGAGAAGGGGATACCTTCTCACCCAGCATGCAGCAGGCCGCTGCACAGGCCATAGTGCAGAATAGCCCACAGGCAGCCCCTATGGAGATGTTTCCAGCAACGGAACAACCCATATCTGAGAGCACTATGAAAAACATGCTGCTTTCCCTCAGAAGAACACTTCATAATGACTTTTCAGATATGTTTGGCCCCTTAAATGATATGGTACAGTCACACACTGGCAAACTTCAATACTTAGAAATTAAGATGGCGGAACTGTATACCGCACATAATGACCTTGTAGACGCATATGCCAACCAAGAATCTTAGCGCCTTCAAAACAAAATGGCAGACCTGGAAGACTGCTCCAGAAGAAATAACATCAAATTCAGAGGCATCCCTGAAACCATACCTCCTACTGAGCTCACTAATTTTGTGCAGAGTCTCATGAAGGCATTATTTCCGGCCTTAAGTGACATAGAACTCTGTGTTGACAGAGCACATCGTATACCCAAACCCAAGTTTCTACCTGACACCGCACCCAGAGATACTCTGGCACGCATCCACTACTACCATGTGATAGAACGTGTTATGGCGGCAGCCAAGCAAAGCCCGGCAGTACCAGAGGAATTTATGGGCATCTCCCTATTCACCGACATATCGCAGCAGACAGCTATGAATAGGAAGAAACTCACTCCACTCACCAAAATCCTACGTAACAACAGCATTATATATCGCTGGGTGTTTCCTACCAAATTGCTTGTTACTTGGAATGGTAAAACATACCCCATATATAGTGTGGATAAAGGTATACAGCTGTTTAAACAATGGCAAATTCTCCCACCGGATGCACAGCCTCCAGCTCTGCCTGCTCCTGAACATCTACAATCTGACTGGACCTAAAGGAGTCTTATCACCTGTGAAAAAAAAAGGTCTCTACCTGTCCTTATTACTTCAGTTCTGATGTGAGGTCAGGAGCTCCCTCGCTTATTGGGTATTAAACCCTCGATAGTTCAGTGCGTGGCACTGCTTGTTCACTTGCCCCTCGTCTTTCTAGCAGCTTTAGCTGCCCATTTTGCCTGCATCAGCGGGAATTTATTAATATGTTGTTTTTGTCTTTTCCCTGTCTACCTTATGTTCTGACCTTCTACTCCCTTCTAGTTACCACTCTGGAAGCTTAGCACAAAGATAGCAAGCCATACCCACGGTCTTTGACGACTATACCGCTACTCCGACATGTGGAACCTACATCCGCTCCATGGAAGATGACCGACCTGATCAACTCAGCTACATATGGACTCGCCTCTAAGATGCTAGTATCTTCATTTGTCAGGTATGCAATTCCTAATTCTCCCCCGCATGACACCCTGCTAAGCACCAATTTCACAGCCTACACCTACCGTTTACCATGCCTTTGAAGATTATGTCTCTCAACGCCAAAGGTCTTAACAGCCCCTTTAAGCGTGCTCCCCTGTTAAAAGAAGCTCGATCCCTTCAAGCAGACATAATCTTTGCTCAGGAAACGCATTTTGCGATAAATAAGTGCCCACGTCTGAACTTTCAGCATTTCCCCCATCTATATATGGCCAACGGCCCAAAAAAGTCCTGCGGAGTTCTCATTGCCATTAAAGACTCTTTTAATTTTCGCCACATCCGTACTGTTTCGGATCCCCAGGGACGATACCTAATCCTTTCCTGCGAACTGAATCAAACGATTTTTACGTTTGTTAACCTCTACCCCCCAAATGTAAAACAGCGAAAGTTTCTAACCCCACTACTTACTAAGGCCTTGGAAGAAAAAAAAGGCACCATACTAATTGGCGGAGACTTTAATATAGCCCTCGACCCTGACATGGACTCTACTTCTGCTACGAGGAGGCCCGTGCATACCATCGCTCCACTTCTACGCAGACTTGAGCTATATGACATCTGGAGGTGTTTCCATGGATCGGAGAAGGACTTCACCTTTTTATCGGCAGCTCATGCCTCCTACTCCCGTATTGACTTATTTTTAACTGATAAACTGTCTTTACAAAATGTTCTTCGTACTGACATTGGTACAATCTCTTGGTTGGATCACGCCCCGATTATGCTGGAATTTGATAATAGACTTCGTAACTCTCCCCCTCCCCTATGGAGACTAAATGCCTCCCTTCTGGAGAACAAGAAATTGTACCAAACGATAGTACAGGAACATCATGACTTTTTCCAGTATAATGACATCCCGGGGATCAGTAAGTATACCCTGTGGAGTACTTATAAGGTCTACATGAGGGGGATTCTAATCAAATTAGCCTCCTACATTAAAAAGCAGAGGGTGAGGCAGATTGACGAACTGCTACGATCTATAGCCACCAAAGAAAAAACCAACAAGGTTAGCCCAACCCATAGTTTAACGGATGATATTCTCCAGGACAGACAATGCTTAAGATCCCTATTATTGTACAAATTTGAGAACAATTTGAAATATCTCAAGGCCAATTACTATGGTCTTCATAATAAAGCGGGTGCCTGGCTAGCTAAAAAAGTTAAGCTGAAGCAGCTTAAACGTAATGTTATAAAACTCACCCACCCTATAACACACAAATCCCTATTTAATCCCAAAGACATTGCTAATGCCTTTGCAGATTATTATCAATCCCTTTATGATCTTCGCAATGATAACACTACCCCTCAACCGTCTATAGAGCATATCCATGATTTCCTGAGTAAAGTGAAGCTTCCTAGCCTAACTAATGACCAACTCCAGTCCATCTCCCAGCCATTTACTACCCAGGAAATATGCTCAATTATTAAAAAACTCCCAAATCATAAGTCGCCAGAAGATGATGGCTTCTCGAATGAGTATTATAAACGCCTCTCTAATGAGATTGCCCCACACCTACAAGCTGTTTTCAGTCCTCCTCTGGATCTTTTCCACCTGAAATGTTGAGAGCTGTGATAGTAACTATTCCTAAACCGAGTAAAGACCCCACCAGCCCTACTAACTACAGACCTATTTCACTTCTCAAAACGGATGTAAAGATATTTGCCAAACTGCTAGTGCTTAGACTACAACAAATTCTACCTAACCCTGTTCATCCCGATCAGGTGGGTTTTGTCCCGGGTCGCCAAGCCCCAGATGGAACCAGGCGTCTCATCAACCTAATCTCCCGGGCTGGGTCCTCTCGAACGCCTTCTCTGCTCCTCTCTTTGGATGCGGAGAAGGCGTTTGATAGGGTCCACTGGGGATACCTTACAGCAGTACTGGATGCATTTGGTATTCAAGGATGGCTGCAAACTGCTATCCTGTCCCTCTATTCCACTTCCTCTGCCACTGTTCTCTCCTCAGGTATCACCTCCAAATCAATACACATAACCAACGGAACTAGACAAGGCTGTCCATTATCGCCCATAATTTTTACTCTCCTCATGGAACCATTAGCAGAAAGAATTAGAATGCACCCTAACATAACAGGCATCTTCGCGACAGGGACTGAACACAAAATCAGTCTCTTTGCAGATGATGTCATGCTTACACTCTCTAACCCCACAACATCATTGCACGCAACATGGACACTACTAGAAGAATTTAGTGCAGTATCCTATTACAAATTAAATGCAACAAAGTCCCAAATTTTAGGAATCAACACCCCCCCTTGTACAGTCAACCTTGGCTAGTACATTTCCCTTCCCTTGGTCCTCACACTCACTGCCATACCTAGGCATCCACCTGACACCACACGCCTCCCAACAAACATAATCACAAACCTTTCCTGGAATCCCTACCCCAACAACTATCTCAATTGAGAAATCATGAACTCTCAACAGCAGAGAGAATAGCGACCTTGAAAATGCTACTATTGCCAAAACTACTATTCTTATTTCGCACCCTACCTATTCCTCTACCATGTAATTTTATCACTTCTACTCAAAAGCTCTTCACACAGTACATATGGAACCATAAGCCTCCTAGATGCTCGCTCAACATTATGATTAGACATAGGAAAAAGGGAGGGATGGGAGTCCCCAACGTTAGGGCATACTACAAAGCCTGTATTGCAGATCAAATTAAATGTTGGTGGACACCATCTACACAGAAAACGTGGGCACTCTTAGAATCCGATAGATTCTTGCATAGAGATCTTAGAACAGCCTTAATCGCTTTCAAACTAGGAGCCCTGCCTCCTACCTCACCTGTCCCAACAGTACAAGCATCCATTAAGATGTGGCTAGAAATTCCTCTCTCAACTCCGGATAAGGGATTATTATGCAAAATCCCTGTCCCTCTGTCAGTTCTCTACCACTTTATTCCATATATTAACCTGAGACCATGGGAATCTAGAGGGATTACCCTAATAAAAGACCTATATTAAGGTACTACGCTACATACCTTTGCATATCTTACTTCTTCCTACAACCTCCCACCCCTGGCACAATTGGCCTACTTACAAATTACATCTTTCCTCCACAATCGTCCCATACCCTTATACTTAGATATACCAGCCGCAATACTTACATTCCTCCAAGACCCCAAAGCTCCACTAAAAGGGATTTCCCTTTTTTATACAATGTTCAACACACAAAACTCCCTTTTGAAAACCACTACCATTACAAAATGGGAGGGGATACTGGGTAAAACCTTTACGGATACTTATTGGGAGAAAACATTCTCTATTACGTATGCCTCAAATAGATGTGCAAACCATTGGGAACTGTACCAGAAGGTGGTACACTCATGGTACCTCACTCCTTTTAAACTTTCAAAGTTCTACACCTCTCACACAGCCCTCTGTTGGAGAAATTGTGGAGAAACTGGTACATTGTTTTATGTATTATGGTCCTGTATATCATTGAGGTCATTTTGGAATAAAATCTTCTCCATACTTTCAGACATAGGAGGCAGTCATATAGCCCCCAACCCTGAACTAGCAATCTTACATTTGACTATACAGGAACTGCCACCCAACATGAGAGTAGTGACGACACACCTACCCCTTGCTGCTAAACTCACCATTATGAGACTCTGGAATAATTCTAACCCACCCTCCCCTTTGGACGCTGTCCGCACGTTAAATCACCAATGTGAAATGGGAAAAGTGCTGGCTACCACTAATTTTACAGTTACCTCATTTACAGTCAAGATCTGAAAATGCTAACCAAGATCGGAGGTATTCCTAGCTGACTTGCTGATCATTACCCTGGACATATTCTGTGTTGGTGACTACTCCCCCCCATTCTCTCTCTCCCTCCCCCCATCCTTTCCCTCATCCCCCCTTACCATTTAAAGTATCTGTTGTATACAGTTAATGAGAGGTTCGGTCACTTTACCTACGTCCACATGATAACCGACATTTTACCTGTACGTAATATTCAATGTTTCAGTCAACTTGCTAACTTGCTGTAATTCTGCAGATTTGAACCTAAAGTGGAACTCCCGCTTTTCGGAAACCCACCCCCCCTCCGGTGTCAAATTTGGCACCTTTCAGGGGGGGAGGGGGGTGCAGATACCTGTCTAAGACAGGTATCTGCACCCACTTCCGGGAATAAACAACCACGGGAGTTTACGCAGCTTCCGGTCCCGGGGCGCTGTCTGCCGGGTCACACATGTGTCCCGACAGACAGCGCTGAAGATTCTCATTGCGCCGCACGACTTGCGCATGCGCAGTAGGGAATCGGGAAGTGAAGCCGCAGGCTTTACTTCCTGATTCCCTCACCGAAAATGGCGCCGGCAACAGCAGAGAGCTGAGCGAGCGATCGGCCTCTGCTGCCGACATCGCTGAAACTGGGAGACAGGTGAGTGTCCATTTTTTAAAAGTCAGCAGCTGCAGTATTTGTAGCTGCTGGCTTTTAAAAAAAAAAATTTCAGTACAGTCCCGCTTTAACAGCCCCGAGATTTGATGGCCTGCCACGTGATGTAATAGCTAAACCACATTACTATGGTGTAAAGGAGAAGATGATGTTTGCAGCACGCATAGGAAAGATCTGACAATACAGGGCGCAGGCATACAGCTATTCACAGACCTGGCACCATCGACCATACAGAAACACAGGACACTGAGACCCCTTTTGCAACAACTGGTGAATAAACAGATAAAATATAGATGGGCATTCCCCTTTAAACTATCCTTTACCTTCAAGGGACGATCCCACTCCTTTTCAACATTTCAAGCAGGCGAGGACCTCCTGAGTGAATTAGGAATACTTACCCATGATTCTCCAGATTCATCCCCTCGACGTGCTGACCACCGACATCTTTCGCCACTGTGGCAAGAGCCCAAGCAATCGCAATCCAGAAAATCGCAACGTAATACCTGAAAATGCTCCTAGAAATTACGAATCCCTCAGAGCTCAGGTAGAAGTCCTGATGAAGAAGAGGAACCCTAACTGATTTTGCAAATGACTCCTCTGGTGACCATGAGGGTCACATTACAGGGGAATGAGCCTATATTACTGGCTACATAGCCCTAACAACTGTATGCCACGAACTGTCCCTACTTAAGATTTTCGATATTTGATTTTTGATTTCTAATTTTTGAATTTTTTTATTTTTTTTTGATATTAGATGATTGCATTTTGACCGCCCACAGTGTTACATATGTGCAGTCCCAATTTTTTTCTTTTTGCTTTCTTTTATTTATTTTTTGATTTTTAACCCAAATTTTGATTGAGCACTGAAACTTTTCTGAAACGCAAGCTAACCATGCTCAGGAAATGGACTATATTCTGTTCTTGATCAACAGGAAAGGCCCCACCATTGAAGACGGGTTCATCTCCCGAGAGTTGTGTCCCCGGGGCAGGAGTAGCCGATGGGGACCCTGCCTGCCCCGGGGCCACAACAAAGTGGGCGCCTGACCAAATGCTAAGTTCATAATATACTGTTTTGTTCAAACAGGGGTTTTAATTATTGATACTATGTATATGACATGTTAGTCTGATTATAGGCCTAGTTAAGTGGGCCAGAGCAGTAATACATGCCGCACGCTTGCAGGAATATCGGTCCTCTAAGGAGGATGATACGCTTGCACCAAATACCCCGGACTTTAAGTCCAGAGGGGGATTACCCCAGTTACTTAATGTTTTAAGCAAACCTACTCGGTTTGAATGGTACAGCCTATGGCTGTTGAGTTATTTATGTTATTTACTATACTTTCTTACTTTACCTTTTTCTACCTCTCTATCCCCCTCCCGACGAGCTCTGGTCCGAAGTCCTACCTACAGAGGGAAGCTCAAACAGGAAGACAAGTGGCCAACAACAACTATTTTAACATCGCCTGGTTATCTACTGATACAAGATAAGAGTGCTCTGCCCTACCACGATGGCTAATAGATACTCCACTGATTACTCGGTTATAACACACAACGTACATGGGTTTAATTCCCCCACCAAAAGGATGAAGGCATACTAATTTTACCATAGAAAAAAAGCAGATATCCTGCTATTGCAGGAAACCCACTTTACAAAGGCCTCAGCCCCTAGATACCTCAATGCAAGATATCCGCAAACATTTCTAGCCTGTGGCCCTCAGAAAAAGGGGGGTGTGGCGGTCTGCTTTTCAAAGCGGACCGCCTTTACCCCCACCTCAATAATCAAAGACAAAGCAGGTAGATATCTAATGGCCGTAGGCCACCTTCATGATAGACTGGTCTCATTTATCTCGTATTATGCCCCAAACACAGGACAAGTAGAATTTTTTAAGCGGATGTTTGACATACTGATGCCTAAGGCCCAAGGACAATTAATATTGGGAGGGGACAGCAATATTTCCTTAGACAGAACCATGGATAAGTCAGATAGCAGCAGACCGATCCTACGGCACCCTCCTAACGACAGTAGCAAGATTGCCCGTCTTGTTCATCATCATGACCTCATTGATACCTGGAGAGAGCATAACCCCACTGTTAGAGACTTTACATTCTACTCACAGGCACATCATACTTACTCCAGAATTGATCACATGCTAGTACATACCTCACTACTTCCATTTATTACATCAGTCAAAATACTTAATACTCCCGGGGGCGTGGCTTGGCGCGCAATGTGGACGGCCGCACTGTAGCTGAGCTCCGGGAAGCTGTGAGGCCCGGGACCTACTAACACCGCCGAGCGATCAAATATGTCCACACAGCTCAAGAGGGGGACACACGGACACGTACTCCGCTCGTTTGTGACCCCAAAGAGGAGGAATTCAGTAGCTAACCTGAACAAATTCAGATTCAGCAGCGGAGGGAGGTCTGCCAAGATGGCGCCGACCCACAGGCAGAACGTGGAGGAGGACATTGAGGACGATGAGGTATCCCTGCCGGCTTCTGAGGACTCAGTGGCAGGTAATAATACTGACAAGGACAGGCCCCTCACCTATGCCAGCATGACAGAAATAGACACTGACATTAAGAGGTCCTTTGCCTCAGCTATAACCGACATCAAACCTGAACTGATTAAGCTATCAGAACAAATGGCGATTACAGAGAGAGCAGGGAAGAGGAGAGACAGGGCCCTGGTGAGACTGGATGATGTCGCCATCTCACACACACATCATCTGATTGAAATGAACAGGCATTTAGAGGATTTGGACAACAGGGGAAGACGCCACAATATAAGAGTCAGAGGTATCCCTGAATCTGTCCCGGCCGATCAAATTAAGCCTGCCCTGACCACCATTTTTAATGGATTGCTAAACAGACCAGAGCATTCCCCTATCGATTTTGACAGAGCCCACAGAGCGCTACGGCCTAGGGCTCCTGATGATAATCCTGCCAGAGACATTATTTGCTGCCTCCCCAATTTCTGTCTGAAAGAAGAAGTGTTACAGAAAGCAAGGGCAAACGATCAAATCCTCTTTCAAGAAGCCCCAATACAATTATTTCAGGACCTCTCTCCCATCACTCTGAAAAACAGGAGAGCACTAAAACCACTGCTGACAGTTCTAAAAGAAAGAAACATCAACTACAGGTGGAAATTCCCCTTCGCCTTGCAGGCCTCTTTCATGGGGAAGCAACACGTGCTCAGAGTCCCTGAGGAGCTACACAGATTCTGCGACAATCTCCAAATCGCACCAGTGGACCTGCCAGATTGGTATGCAGAATTCTTACTTCCTCCTGAGATCAACAATCCACATTCTAACCCAGGGCTCTCTCCCATGCAAACTCCATCCCAGCAGGGAAAGCAAAGAAGAACCAACAGCAGGCACAACTACGACTCGCCCTCTTCCTCCAAGAGTGCAAAAAGCCAGAGAATTAAGTAGCTGACCTACACAATACATTCTCACTAACCTCAGGCTCTACAGGTTTATCACGTTCCAATACCTCTCTGACGTGGCTGAACTAACTTTGATCCAGTTATATTCTCACCTTGGACCTTCCCCATAGTTTGTTCGCGTACCCGTCACTACTTCTCCCAGCATGATCTTACCAGACCAACACCTTTGAACAGATGCTGAGACATGACAGGAGATCAGCACCCACAAGGGACATCCACCAGAGGGCGCAAGAAGACCACAACACCACGTAAAGCAGCATGAGAAACAGAGATGAAACATAATACTCGTTTTAACTACTTACCTGCCACCTTTTCCTTCACTTTCCAACCCTACCACCATTCAAGTCAGGAACTTTGCCGCACTATAAGATAAGCTACTTCCAAAGTCTAAACTTACAACCCTTGGTCGGCATTAACATTCGCCTGCAGAGATGCACCAAAAAGGGACACCGACAATAACCCGCCACTAGAGGGCTCAAAGAGACCATCTAACAACTCTGACCGCCTTTCAAGGAGGAAAAGACCAACACTTTCTCATTTCTCTTATTTTTCCCCTTTCCTCTCTTTTGTTTTTGGTTTTCCTTTTTTTTTTTTTTTGTCTTTATTCCTCACAGGCGCACCCTAGAGCTACAAGAAACCCACCGTTGCAGCAGAAGGCGAGACGTATACTACCGACCTACCACCTCAACTTGCCGTCGGTAAAGGGTCATCACAACAGCCCTATCCACGTACCATATGAACCTTGACAAGTATACCGCTCGCCGACAATGACTTTAGCAACAACATGGTCAAAGTAAGGTTTCTGATTTCTGAAACACAGGAAAAGGTTTTTCCACCCTTACCATGGCTCTGAGAGCCTTACCACCTAGCTAATAGAAATGTGACTAGAATACACTTATTTTTATATAGCTGTATAATCTAATATACCAATACATCTCACCTGCAATGAGACTGGCATATTATGCGTCTGTGGAGAGTGGAGGCACCCTACGATTTTTTCTTTTTTCCCTTTTTTTTTTTTCTTTTTTAACTTTTTCTATTTCTGTTTTAACCGAAACTCAGCCCCTCACTGTCCATACTCAGCCATAGGGCACATGGGTTGTTACCTTTCAAAACCCACGCCTGGATGTGGAAATATCATTAAAACGGCTGAATAAGCCCCAATACCGTAGGGGTTACCCAACCCCTCGCAACACGGAGCTCCCCACTCTCCACGGTGCAACCCTGACATAATATCTGTGCAGTATACATTTATGCCTACCCTAACTTGGTACTGCAATCTACGCTACCAATGGCATACTAAGGTTCCTAAGAACACCATCAATGCGCTTACGCCTCCGACTTAAGCACAATGAACTCTACCCCAGCTCACTTACTCCTTCAATACCTCCATAGGGATAGATAAACTAAATATGTATAGGTGTGTATTTATGTATATATAGGCATATGTATAAATGTATATGTATATATACCAGATATATATCAAGACACACAGGCACTGTTCAAAGGTCAATAGGCATGCTGACAACACAAGATGAACAAACTACCGAGCCCCCCTACCTACTATTCCAGGTGACATTTGATCTATTATAGCCACACGGTTGTTAATGTTATCTTTTTATGTTCAGTTTTAGTGGTTTTCATACCACTCACAGTTCATGGACCTCCCCTAACTGTGTTTATAATTCTATACCACCAATTACTCACTCAACGGTCCCCCCCCTCACCACACTTATGTACCGCAGATGGTTCAAAACAATAAATAACGCCCGGAAGTAGAGGAGAACGGACGCACTACTGCAGAGCTCCGCCGGCCAGCGAGAAATCCGTCTCCATCCTACACGAAAGTGATTAAGGTGAGCCTCAAAACTCACCCCAGCTGCTGCTACACCTCTACCCCATCAACCACAGGGAAAATCGGGAAGCCTGAACGGCCGATTAGGCCTTAATCCGGAGCGCGGCCTGCCCCATACAACAGAGAGCCGCCGCCATCTTGCGGCCTGTAGGGCCTCCAACGTCCCCGGGCTTGAGTTCCGCAATCGGCGGAACGAAGATCAGTTAACCCACCCGCCTACCCACACATACTAAGGTAGAGTAGCCCCGGGAGGTGCCCGAGCGGTGCGGACAACACACACGTGGCCGCCTGGAGGATAGGCCGCGGCTCCGGCCTGGCCTCGGAGGCGGCGGCCATCTTACTACACCCGGCCGCGGAGCACAGCTATAACTCGGCTAATCCCCATATTAAACGCCTCCTGGAACCTGATCCCCTATTGCTATTAACCCACAGGTCCTTGCCCCTCAAGAGCCTGCAGGAAAGGGGCATGGCTTGACCTCACCCAAGATGGAGGCTTAGACCCAGAGCTCCTGCATAGGACGGGATAAAGTAGCGGCTCACGGAACACAGCGGCGCACTTATCACCCCACAACCCAGCAACTTAAACCCCAAGAACCCTGCCAACATGTCTAGGAGGAAAAGGGCCGACCAAGGGCCCAAAAAACTGACGGCATACTTCAAGCCTCCTCCGCCGCAGCATAGCAAAAATGGCGCTGGCGCTGGCGCCGGCGCTTCTTCCTCCACACCTCTCTCCTTCTCCAGGTCTCCGGAGCGGTACAAGGAGCGGCAGAACAACAACGCCCAGCACTCTCCAGGCCACTCACAAGCATCAACCCCCCTGGGAAGAAGCCCAGCAAAGGCAAAGAGCAGATTGGAGGATGGCAGCTCACAACAACATGAGGTGAGATCATATGACGATTCACAAGACGACACTAGAGAGCTGCATGACTCCATTAACACATTCCCCACAACAAATCAGCCTGTTCTTGAAGACCAGGCTTGGATGAAAGCAAAGCTGGCAGACTTAGAAGACAGGGCCAGGAGGAACAACGTGAAGCTGAAAGGTGTCCCTGAAGCAGTAAGCCCAGCAGACCTGCGACCCTATGCCACAAAAATGCTTTCCACACTTATGCCAGATCTCCTTCCTTTGGAAATTTCCATTGACAGGATACATCGCATTCCAAAACCCAGCTTCATACCAGATCATGTCCCCAGAGATGTGCTCTTTCGCATGCATTTCTACCAGTCTAAAGAACGACTAATGCAAATCACTAGAAAGGGAGAGCATCATGGTACAGAATACTCCGAGCTGCAGTTTTATGCGGACTTGTCACAACATACCTTACAACTGCGCAAAAACCTAAATAACATAACCAAAGTACTGAGAAACCACAGCATTAGCTACAAGTGGGGGTTTCCAACCAAATTGATTGTGACCAAAGAAGGTACTAACCATGTGATCTCATCTCCTAACAAAGGTTTTCAACTTCTTAAAACATGGAAGATCCTCCCTGACGAACCACATCCTCCACCAGCTAATGGCAGTCCGCACAGGCTTCCACCAGAGTGGCAGCAAGGACGCCACACCTGATTCTCAACTGATTGTCACTTGCATCCTTTTCTTCAACTTCTAATGGATCCCAAGCCACTTGATACAATAGCCTGACATGCAGGCCCCGTCCACAGGAGTGCTACTACGGGCATATAGCCCCTACTACCTGAGCAGACATGATCTGCACACGGGTTATAATGACCCTCCTTTTAACTGTTGAATGTTTTGTTTCCTCCCTATTTCCCCATTTGTCTTCCCCGCAGGAAATGTCTTCACCGCCTTCTCTTCCAGATGAGCTCTACTCCATATCACGATACCAGCTATCATACCAGCTACCAAGGAATCTCCCTAAAATAGAACTCTTCAATTCTGCACGTCAGCGTAACTTCGCCAAGAACCCACTCCAGAAAGCCCATGCCAGTGAGTACAATCCAACATCTAATATAAGCACACCACCACACAGGGACAATGCCAATTAATATATTAACAATTAATGCTCACGGTCTTAACCATCCGGCTAAGAGATTTTCTCTGGGAAAAGAGGCTCAAAATTCACACTGTGATATATTGTGTGTCCAGGAGACGCATTTCCATAAAGATGCTCCTCCTAAATGCACATTTAAAGGATTCCAGCACTACTTTACCTCTAATGCGCAAGAAAAAAAGAAAGGAGTTATGATTGCGATCAAAGACTCCATTTCCTTTAAACTACGACAAGAAATCACTGATGACAACGGTCGCTACATTATATTAATTTGTGACATTAACAACATCTGTTATACATTGGTTAATGTATATGTCCCAAACAGACGACAGATTAATTTTCTGAACAATCTAATGAAAAAGATCAGAAGAGTTCAACAGGGACTGCTACTACTATGCGGCGACTTCAATATCACCTCTGACCCAACATTAGACTCTACTGCGACCCCAGCTAGAAAACCCTTATCCTTGAGCAATTTTCTTCGACACCATGACATCTATGATGTGTGGAGATGTAGACACTCTAACGAAAGAGATTATTCTTTTTATTCCCACAGGCATCGTTCATATAGTAGAATTGATCTGTATCTGTCGGATAGATGGCTCCTCCAAAAAATCTTGCACACCAAAATCAACTCGATTACATGGTCTGACCATGCCTCTGTACTTCTCACTATTGCAGATGATAATCCAGTTAATAACGCGTATATGTGGCGTTCCAACGCTCAATTAATCTATAATCCAGCTACCAAAACTATATTGGAGGACCATCTTTCTGAGTACTTCCAGATCAATTCTACCCCTGATATTTCCTCATTTTCTGTATGGAATGCTCATAAAGCATTTATCCGTGGAATGTTTATCCAACAAGGAGCAAGGTTGAGGAGGCAGAGGCAGCTGCAGATTGACACGATACTAACGGAAATCAGATCATTAGAAGACCAAAACAAAACCCAAACAACACCGTCCCTCCACACAAGACTAGCGAACCTGAAATATGAACTCAGACTCATTCTATTACACAAATTTGAACAATTAGAAAGAAAAATGAAATTGTCCTTTTATTCTACCAGCAATAAAGCAGGGAAAGCCCCGGCGCGTAAAATACAAGGACAACGTTTCAAAACCAAAATCCCATATATGATAAACCCCAAAACCAACAAAAAAGAACTGGACCCACAAAAAATCGCTGATTCTTTCAGCGACTATTACGAATCCCTGTACAACCTCAAAAACGATAGCTCAACTCCACAACCCTCAATGGCCAGTATAGATGACTTTTTATCTAAAATTGACATCCCTAAACTAAACGCCGATCAACTTAACGACTTAAATACACCCTTTACAATTCTTGAAATACTCAAAGCTATAGATGTCTTACCTAATAACAAATCCCCTGGCCCTGACGGACTAACAGGAGAATATTACAAAGCTTTCAAAACAATACTGAGTCCCCACCTCCTTGAGGTGTTTAATGCTGCAGCTGCTTCTGCCTCTTTTCCGCCTGAAATGCTGGAGGCCACTATTGTAACCCTCCCAAAACCTGGAAAGAGCCCTGATGTGCCCCAGAATTTCAGGCCCATATCGTTATTGAACAATGACTTAAAATTGTATGCGAAAATCTTAGCACTAAGACTGGTAGACATATTACCAATGATAATCAATCCTGACCAATCGGGATTCACAAAAGGTAGGCAGACCTCGGATGCAACGAGACGAGTTATTAACATTATAACTATAGCACGGAAATCTCGAACGCCTTCTCTGCTCCTAGCTTTGGACGCAGAGAAGGCGTTCGACCGAGTACACTGGATCTATCTTTCCAGAGTGCTCACGAAATTCGGCTTTACTGGCCACATACTTTCAGCTATTTTAGCCCTTTATACCTCCCCATCTGCTAGAGTACTTACCTCAGGTATGTTGTCTAAACCTTTTAGTATCACGAATGGTACTCGGCAGGGGTGCCCATTATCGCCACTAATATTTAACATGCTAATGGAACCCCTAGCCTCGAGCTTCAGAAATAACCCTGACATCCACGGCTTTGTCATAAACAACCGTAAACATGTTATCAGTCTTTTCGCTGATGATGTAATACTAATGCTTACAAAACCATCAACGTCGTTAGCACATGCAACAGATCTATTGGAACAATATAGCGCAATCTCTTATTACAAAGTGAATAACACTAAATCCTATGTCCTTGACCTAGGGCTTCCACTGCGGGAAAAAACATGTCTTCAAAATAAATTCCCGTTCACATGGCAAGACTCTGGTATATCATACTTAGGGATTACACTTACTTCCCACCCAGAATAACTATTTAAAGCCAACTATACCCCACTAGAATCCAAATTACGCACAAATCTTTTAGCCTTAAGCAGACACATTCTATCATGGTCAGGTCGCCTGGCGGCTTTTAAAATGCAAGTACTGCCCCAACTGTTGTACATATACCGCTCTGTCCCCATACCAGTGAGCAAACAATTCTTTAAAACATCGCAAACAATGATCTCCAAATTTTTATGGGAAGGTAGGAAAGCTAGAAGCGCCTTCGCTAAATTGAGCAAAACCAGAAAAGCCGGGGGCTTAGGTCTACCCATACTGGCAGACTACCACAGTTCTGCTATTTTAGCGCAACTTAAAGGATGGTTTTCCGGCCATTCCACTTCACTATGGAAGGAAATAGAACAATCTGTCTTTCCAGGAGGTAATTTATACTCATATACCTTAGCATATCCATACCTTAAACAGATCCCCAAACATTTACCTCTACCAGTCCTAGCAACACTACAATCTTGGAAAACCCTATCTATACAAAATGCTTCTAGTTGCCCAACTATTCAAATTCCAATACCTTTATCCATTTTACCACTATTAATCCCTGAACTATCTTTAGATGAATGGATCAAAAGAGGCATCTCCTGGCTACAGGATCTATATAATGGTTCTAAGCTCAAACCTTTTGTGTCTCTTCAAAAGGAATACAACTTACCACATCTAGAATACTTCACTTATGCTCGACTAAAATCCTACACCACATGTACCTATATTCCACCGTATGAAGTACATTGGCAAATTAAAAATTATCTAACCTCCAACGAATGTCGTAGAGGCGGAATTTCCCTATTCTACAACATTTTACATAACAAATCAGTACTGGTTAAATCTCAATCTATGCTAGCCTGGGAAAGGGACTTAGATACTAGATTTTCGATAGAGCAATGGAGTAAAGCAATTCATCACACTTACTCAGCCACAAAAAGTACTTCCCTTTGGGAACTATCCCATAAAGTCACACAGAGATGGTACTTGACACCATTCAAAATCGCTAAATTTAGCTCTACAGCTTCCCCTCTCTGCTGGAGACAATGCTCCCAAGTAGGTAATATCGTCCACATACTGTGGTCTTGTAGTAAGCTTGCAAAATTTTGGTCAACAATATTCGCAATCTATCGACAAGCGACAGGTTTGAACATTCCAATTTCCCCTTCCTTGGCTCTCCTAAATATAGACATAGAAGATATTCCACCAACACTCTGTCAATTTACCACCCACCTATTTTTAGCAGCGAAATTAGTCATACTCAGGATCTGGAAATCGCCTGACACCCCAGAAATACACAATGTTATACAAACCCTTTCCACTCATTACACCTATGAATCCATACTAGCATCCATAGCAGGGAAACACACTGTATTTCTGAATAACTGGCAACCATGGATAGACTGGTACAAATCCTATAGGAAATAGCAAAAAGACTTCATGACTGAGAATCAATATATATAGGAGTTCAACTCCTCCTTATTGACAACCTTCCTGCCAATTCGAGCCTTATTATAGGCTCTCTCCCTTCCCTTCCCCCTCCTTATCCTCCCCAGTTAAAATTTCATTTTCTTCCCTTTTACATATCGATTTTCCAGTTAGAGATGTTTATTCTCAGGAAACCCTTTGATATTTCAATCTATTACTAGAAAGCTTCATGCTTCAAAACAAGGCTATAGAATGACACGGAGGGGCTCTGGGTTGCTACCCCTTGGGGTGCAGCATGATCCCTATTGGGGCGCCCTTGGGGGCGGACAATCCAGGGTACCTACCTACTGATCACATTTAAAATGATGGTATTACTAAATATGCATACTCTGACTAACGATATAAATGTTGGTTATTATTGGCCTAAACATGATTAATGTTGTGTATTTCTAGCACACGGTTTGTAAACTACAATTACTTGAAATTTGATGTGTAATTCTTTTTTCTTTGCTGTACTGTTCAAAAATTATTCAATAAAAATCTATTGATTAAAAAAAAAAAAAACAATAAATAACGATCAATCTCACACCAACCCCGGGCCCCCCCGACAACACTAGAGACAGATCTTTTCTCACAAATCTCTCACTGGTAATAAACCCCTTACCGGTGACAGCCGCTCACTACCGCTCCTCCCACTACCCCCCAAGAGCACAACTAAGTACCTAAAACACAGGTACCACTCGGCTCCTCGCCAATTAGGTGAGATTTGAGCATCCACTCAACAGTCCCCCTCCCCCTTAATTACACCCCTCTGTAAAACACCCTTCCTCTCTCCCCCCACACCACCCCTCCACCTCCCGCTTCACCGAACCCCACATTACCCTACTACGCCAAGCTATCTAAAATCTCACATCCCTGTCTGTGGGACCACGACACAGACTGGTATACCTCTCAGCCTGAACGACAGACAATCATCATCTATACACGACCGGTCCCTGTCACGACTCAAACTTAACAAACTATGGCATACTCCCAGCTAGGGAAGACACCGACTCTTATCTCACACAATATCAACGGCCTGAACCTACCTGAAAAAAGATCCAAACTATTGACTGAACTTAAAAAAACTCGCCCGATGATAGTGTTCTTGCAGGAGACTCATTTTAAACACAAACACATACCCAAGTTCACAGACAACATATACACCGAAATGCATCACGCCACCAACCCCTTAGCTAAGACAAAAGGTGTCTACATACTCATCAACAAAGATGCACCTTTCAAACTACAACATAAGCTAACCGATCCTGAAGGCCGCTACATATTCCTAAAAGGAAGCTGGGCTGGCACACCCATCACACTTGCCAACGTATACTTCCCTAACAAGACTCACGTACCTTTTTGTAGGAGGATTGTAGAGGAACTGAAATGGTTCGCAGAAGGCTGCACCATTCTAGGTGGAGACTTTAATATCCCTCTCTCACCCCTCAAAGACACTTCCACGGGCCACACAACAGTGACGTACAGGATACTCAGACGTATCAAGACACTAATCCACTCCCTCTCCCTGGTAGACGCTTGGAGAGCGATCCACACCACAGACAAGGACTATACCTTCTTTTCCCACCCTCACAAGAAGTACTCACGAATAGACCTTATTTTTGTCTCACAACGAGACCTTAGAAACGTGAAATCAGCAGACATAGGCATTATATCGATCTCTGACCATGCACCCACAGCAATCTCTATGCAACTCGACCCTCCCAAATGCCCGTTCTTCAACTGGAGTTTAAATGCCTCCCTTCTAACAGACCAAACGATCAAAGACGAAATACATACCGCAATTAACGACTACTTTAGGAACAACCCAGACTCAGACACTGACCCCCTGACTAACTGGGAAGCACACAAATGTGTGATAAGGGGAAACTTAATGAAATGGGGCGCAAGGAAGAAAAAAGAGAAAGAGAAAGAAATAACTAATCTGACCACACGAATCAACATCCTAGAAACACAACACAAACAATCACTTTCCATTTTGGTAGATAAGGAACTCACGAAATGCAGAAATGACCTAAAACACATATTGGATTTAAGGATAAGGAAAGCGCTTTTCTTCAAGAAAGGCATCTACTATGAACACGGCGACAAAAGTGGGAAATTACTGGCTAAAGCCCTCAAAGACTCCCAAATGACAAACACTGTACATGCTATCAAAGACGCAAAGGGTACACCCAGACACGACCCCACCGAGATCGCAGATCTCTTCCACAAATTTTACACCAAACTCTACAACCTACCAACCCAACACAAACCCCCTCACATTGCGCTTACGAAACAACAAACAATAGACCAATTCCTGACGGACAGTGAACTACCCCACCTATCCCAAGAGGACTCGCAACAATTAGAAGAACCTATATCCACTACTGAACTACTAGGAGCCATTAAAGAACTAAAACCAGGTAAGAGCCCTGGCCCTGACGGCTTCACCTCACAATATTACAAGACATACATGCACCAGCTAACTAAACCCTTACTGAACACTTTCAACTACCTAGCCAAACATAAACACCATCAAGACCCCTTCCTCATGGCACACATAGCAGTGATCCCCAAGCCAGACAAAGACCATTCGGACTGCGCAAACTACAGGCCCATTTCCCTCTTGAATACCGACCTGAAACTCCTGGCCAAAATACTAGCTAATAGATTGAAACCCCTTCTAAAGAAAATTATCGGTCCCGAACAAGTAGGTTTCATGCCTGGTAGAGAGGCAAGAGATAATATCACCAAAGCCCTTAACCTGTTACACTTCTCAAAACTGTCTAAAACAGGAAAACTCTTACTCTCCACTGACGCCGAAAAGGCTTTTGATAGAGTCGCATGGGACTACATGATGCGCACCTGTTCACATATTGGGCTAGATAAAAACATGATGTCATGGATAACAGCACTCTATCAGAACCCTCAGGCCAGAATCAAGGTTAACAATACGCTTTCAGACCCGATAAAAATAATGGCACAAGACAGGGCTGTCCCCTATCCCCCCTCCTCTTCATTATCTCCCTTGAACCCCTAATCAGAACCATCAACGCCAACAAAGACATAAAGGGATTTAGGATTGGTGATAGAGAATACAAAACCGCTGCTTATGCAGATGATCTTCTATTTTTTCTTACTGAACCACATATCTCTATCCCCAATCTTGAAAAAACGTTTGAAACTTTTGGCTACATCTCTAATTTCAAAATTAACAACACAAAATCTGAAGCTCTGAATATAAACCTCCCTCCGAGTCAACTAAATCAGCTAAAAGACAACCATAACTACACTTGGGTGAGACACACACTTAAATACCTGGAAATCAACCTGACTAACAATATAGACTCCTTATACCACCACAACTATGAACCACTCTTAAAAACACTGATTAGAGACCTCCAAAGATGGCAATCAAAAACATTCTCATGGTTTGGCAGAGCCTCAATACTTAAAATGACAATACTACCCAGGCTCTTATACTTCTTCAACGCCCTCCCCATTAAAATCCCAGAAACATTCTTTACTACACTGACCAGAGCACAGAGACGCTTCTTATGGGCTGACAAAAAGCCAAGGACACAGTTTAACCTCCTAACACTCCCCAAAAACAGAGGCGGCATAGGGCTCCCAAATTTTAGAAAATACCATCAGGCATCCCATATCACCCGGATAATTGACTGGCATTGCCACTCGACAAACAAAGATTGGATACAGTTGGAACAAAACCTTACACCTTACAACCTTTCCTTCTACCCCTGGACAAGACATTCCAAAACAGACAAAAAATTAGACCACCCATTAGTCTTGACTACATTAAAAATCTGGCACAAAATAGCTGGGAAACACCACCTAGCCTCAATACCAGGACCACTCACGCCAATCACAAATAACCCAGACTTCACCCCTGGCCTGCATCTCAGACACTCACAGACCCGGACGACGACTCAATGCCTGATAGACTCTAAACTCAAAACACTAGTTGACCTACAAACTGACTGGGGGGCTCATTTCCTGGCTTGTGGTTCTACCTGCAACTTAAAGATTTCTTGCTCAACAGTAAATTCAGAGCATCATACTGCCTTCCATTACTCCCCCTAGAGGAAATCTGCCTCAAAAGATACCCAATTAGCAATACCAACTCCCTAGCATACTACTGGCTAAACCAGGCTGAAAGCACGGAAAACAATAAACACAAAAGGAGGTGGGAAAGGGATCTAAACGTTGAGATCACCAACGCACAATGGGAGAAGGCTTGTATCATGACTCACAAAAGCTCCTTGAGTACCAAATACCAAGAAATCTCATATAAAATACTTACCCAATGGTATATCACACCCCACCAGTCCAGGAGGTGGTCCCCCACAGGTTCGGATTTATGTTGGAGATGCAACAGAGACGTCGGCACCTTCCTCCATATCTGGTGGTCGTGCCCCCCCATCTTAACATTTTGGAACGCAGTGACTAAATGGATTAAATCCATAACAAACACCAGACTAGAACTCACCCCAGCAGCTTGCCTAATAAATGTAAACAACTTTACTATAAGCAGATATAAAAGAACCCTTACCAGACACCTCCTATTAGCAGCCAAAACACTCATCCCCCTTCATTGGAAATCCACACGCACTCCCAATATCACTGACTGGATTGACAGAGTTGACTACATCCACAAGATGGAAGAAATAGCTGCGATGAAACAGGAAAATAACCCACGTTTTAATGAAACTTGGCAACCTTGGCTGATGTTCAAGTACTCACCTGAATACACTTCCCTCACTGGACTAGTCAACCCGGACAACCCCGCACCAACTTGATCCATCCCTCAACACCCCCTAGCCCGAGACAGGATTCCCAAACAAGAGGACAAGACAAATATTAACCAGGCCTTAGTACCTTTCTAGATCTTATGCGACAAACACCATACCTTCCAATCAGCTTCAGAGGTCACCACACTATGTGACTTCCCATACCATGACCAGTCCCCCCCCCCTACCACCCCCACGCCCACCAATACCTCCACACCCCCTCCCAGACCCCTTATCCCCCCCCCTTTTTTTCTTTTATATTATATCATTTTCTCCCTTTCTCAAAACTCTTAGCCCAGTGAATTGTTCACCATCATTATACTATTCATTTTGTACTATGTAAAATATCGTTTACACAACCTTGCTGTAATTGTGACTACATTCAACATTGTACTCCCCTGTAATGATACTTGTTGCAGTTTTTGTTATGTATACTTTTTTTTACGCTTCAATAAACACCGATTGTGAAAAAAAAAAAAAAAAAATACTCCCTGGTCTGACCACTCCCCGATAAAACTTATTACTAAAGGATTGTGGACCAAGGCTACCCCCTCACCTTGGCGACTTAATGCTAGTTTACTCACGGACCCCATTACTTATGCCGAAATAGAAAAGGAAATACAGGAATACTTTAGAAACAATAAATCCCAAGACACCTCCCCAGATATTAACTGGGCGGCTCATAAGGCTACAATACGGGGAAATTTATACAAATCACAGCCGGAATAAAAAAGAATCGAGACCTTACAATTAAAAAATTGGAAGGGAATTTGGAAGTTCTCTTAGCGGAACAACACAGGAACCCCCGGGTAGATTTTAGCAAAAAGATAGAAGAGGCCAGACTATCATTGAACCTCAGTCTAACAACACAGGCAGAAAAGCGTATTAGCTGGTCAAAGTACAAATATTATACCATGGGAGATAAACCTACCACTTTATTAGCCAGGAAGTTGGTACCCAGACCATACACTGCAATCTTGCCCAAGTTGAAGACGTCTTCGGGACATCTCATGCAAAACCCAGAATTAATAATAAAAGAATTTCACAAATTTTACACCAAACTGTATAGTTCACAAAAGCCACCCGAGCAATCCATAGTCAATACATTTTTTCAAGATATACAGTTGCCCCAATTGACCCGAGACCATGCCGCTCTAATGAACAAAGCAATCACGGAATTAGAGATACAGCTGGCTATAAAGGCTACCCATACTTCTAAAGCACCTGGTCCAGATGGATACCCAGGGCTGTACTATAAAAAATATCAACACTTACTTACTCCCCACCTTTGTGCATATTTTAATGATCTGAGACGAGGTACTAAACTCCCAGATCATGAAAATACTGCTTACATAAACGTTATACCGAAGCCAGGCAAGGACCATACAGATTGTTCGAACTACCGCCCGATCTCACTGATTAACACTGATCTGAAACTATTGACTAAGATACTAGCCACAAGATTAAATACATTTCTCCCACAATACAAACACCCTGACCAGACAGGATTTGTTCCACAAAGACAGGCTTCTGACCAAACCCGTAGACTTATTAACTTGATATCAGCAATCCAGTCCAATTGGGACGGGGGTGGTACTAGAAAGGGAATGTTGCTATGGTTAGATATTCAGAAGGCGTTCGATTCCCTCTCCTGGGACTATCTGTTTCAAGTGCTAGGATGTTTTGGCTTTGGCGAGTCCTTTCCAGGTCTACTATGGACCCTATATGATACCCCATCGGCTTCCCTGATGGTCCGGGGTTACTCCTCCCAACCCCTGGCCATCAGGAGGGGAACTAGACAGGGATGCCCATTATCACCATTACTGTTTGCTTTGGCAATTGGACCATTAGCAATCAAGATTCGATCGTGTCCCGACATAAAGGGTATAGAGTGCGGGGGACTAGAACATAAATGTCTGCTATTTGCAGACGACTTGCTACTGACACTGACGTCCCCAATTACCTCACTCCCCAACCTGTATACAATTATAAATCCATTCTCAACGATATCAGGGTTGTATGTAAACCATGCCAAATCTAGAGCATTAAATCTCTCACTGCCCAAGTCGACCCAAGAAACACTAGAGCAATCCCACTCCTTTTAGTGGGAACAAAAGGATATCCCTTATTTAGGCATACACCTGACCTCATCTATTCATACGCTTTATAAAAGGAACTACCCAAATCTTATTAAAAAGCTAACAAATGATATGGCGAAATGGCAAATACAACCTAAAATCTTATTAAGATTCACTCAGTAAAAATGAATATACTACCAAGGATACTATATTATTTTAGGACGTTACCAGTAGCACTGTCAACTAATGACCTAAAACAGCTGCAAAGAAAGATCCTCCAGTACATATGGTTTGGCAAGAGGCCTAGGGTCAACAAAAGCACTATGTATACTCCAAAACAGAAAGGGGGACTTGGATTACCAGATCTGCAGAAGTATTTCTATGCAGCACAATTGGCCCAGTTGACCAAATATCATTCTAAGGCTCCAAAAGCGATATGGACGACCATGTCATCATATTCATGTCAACCTAATCCAATATTCCATATACTGTGGATACTTCCAAGCAGGGAGCGACGACCCATTTTATGCCCATCATTATCCTTTTCAATTGAGATATGGGATAGGGTAACTAGACTGCACAAACTCAAATCCCCCCATACCCCGTTGGCTCCAATTCTTAATAATAGTGCGTTTACCCCGGGCCTCACTCCGCAAGCCTTTGAATGGTGGACTAATAAAAGAATAGCGGACCTATATGACCGCAAAGGAATCCTGACACAACAAACCATGGTAGAGAAATACCAAATGCCACCAGTAGAAAGTTATCGGTACACACAGATTCGCCACTTTCTACAATTACTAGCTCGTAGAGGTGACCTGGGGACCTTGACCCCAATGGAGCAACTATGTACAGATTATGACAAAGTTAAAGGCCATATATCAATAATATATACGCTACTAACGAACGCCTTGACCAAATTAAATTACATGCTCCAGTGGGAGAGAGATCTCCAGGAAACCCTCGACCTGACACAATGGCACACACTGGCTGGGGCAGCATCCAAATCTCTTATAAATACCTCAATAATAGAAGCAAACTACAAGGTGCTGTTAATATGGTATATGGTGCCAGCAACACTAGCCACTTTTGTCCAGGGAGCAACCTCCAAATGTTTTAGAGGCTGTGGCCAAGATGGAACTACATACCATATATAGTGGACCTGCCCTAAGGTCAGGAGATTCTGGATTAGGGTTTATAATCTTTTGTATACCCTCGCCCAGATAAATTTAACTAAATCTGCTAAACACGCACTACTGGGTGTAGGGATACCTGGGATCTCTGGGTCCAAAAGGCGACTACTTACCTTTATATTTATTGCAGCGAAAATTACTATCGCCAGGAACTGGAGATCCGCCGCCCTACCAATTGGCCAGCTTAAGAGTAAAATCTCATGGCTGATGCTAAATGAGAAATTGACTGCCCTAGTCCAGGACAAAATGGAGCGCTTCCACAAAACCTGGGATCCATGGCTAGACTACCTGGCTGGGGATCCCAGACCGCTAGCTACATAAACATGAGGATGAGCTAATGATCATAAGGAATAGGACCAGAGCTTGTCAATACCTCTCCCCCCCTTTTTTTCTGTTTTCTGTTTTATTTCACCCTCCTAATTTGCTCTCCTTTTTCTATCTTTCACTGGGAAAATCAGAGGACGCAGGTTAACTAGTAGTCACAGGCAAAACCATTGAGCACGGTGACTCTGGTCAGTAGAGACTAATATAGCCCGGCCCCTGGGGCCCCCGCTGCCTGGAGACGAGACCAATGACCCCCCCCCGACGAGTGTGAGGGGGGGCGGGTTTGTCCCTGGGGCGGGGGTACAGGGACGGAGAGAAATAGAGGAGAGAGACCGATAGACACCGTGATCAAGAGGCTCATTTATGAAAAGGTACTCATTTTTACTATCCAGTAGGTGAAAGATCTTTTTGTTCTTCCCTTCTTCTTTCTTTCTACGTTTGTTGCCTCGTTGTGGTAAACATTTACATTTGCACTTAGTTTAGATTACCTAACAAATATATATTCTGTACAAACTGTATCTTTTATAAGTCAAACTTTATTTTGTACAAATTATACTGTATGAAAAACTTTAATAAAAACATTGAAACATAACCTGGCAGATAAAGTTTTAAGGAATAAGGCAAAAACACTACAGACATGATGCCTTGGAGGTTTTCAAATTTTCCATAATTATGCTAGTCCTAGTCCTAAATTTCCAATAGGAGACAGATTGAGGAGGATATTTATAATAAAGAGCCTCCAGGCTCTCCCAACCAAGGTTGATATGTAGCAAATGATCCGTCATTTTACAGGAGTTCTACGGTAGGAGATTGAGGCTGTTAAAGGAATAGTAGTGATAGCTGATCAGAGAATACAAACCATTAAATCTCAACATACATATTTATCGACACGTCTGGCGGCAATAGAAAGTAGACTGCTGGGTCATTAGAAGTGCCTTATTTCTCTACAACTGCAGGTGAATAATTCACAGAACTGTAGTTGCCGCAGCAATATAAAGCTTCGGAGAATACCAGAAGCCACTATCGGAGCTAACCTACACTCTACTGTAAAACCATTTATTAATTCTTTACTTGATAATTCATTGAATACTGCTATTGAATAAGATCATGTTTATACATTCCCTACTATTTGCAATCCCTCTCAGATGGAACCCAGAGATGTCCTGTGTAGAGTTAATTTATACACTGTAAAAGAAGCAATCCTCTGAACGGCTTGGAGGCATGTTCTGTTGAACTATGAGGGAGCCTCAATACAATTGTTCCTGGATCTCGGCAAACAAACTCTGTGTTATCGTCAGTTTTTAAAACCTCTGCTGGATTGGGGGGGCATGGCTGGCGTGTGACCAAGATGGATGACTAATCCACAGGCTCCTCAAACCGGATTGGGATTTAAAAGCATATGACAGCCTCCCTCGGTGTGACTCAGCGTGACGCGGCTCTCAGTGCTTGCCCACACACCTGATCCCTCACAGTGGCATGTCACCAAACAGAAAAGAAGACACGCACCCATGCAAACTAACCGCCTTCATGTTCCAGCCGGCAGAGTGGTGACGCCAAGATGATGCCACTGCTTTAACTGCTGCAGCCATGCTCACTCCTCTGCCTCTCATACAGCCTGCCTTAACCACGGCTCCCCAGGGCGAACAACCAGTTGTCATGGATGCCACTGCCGACTCTACTACCTCTCCCCCAGGCACTCCAGTTTCCAGCAGCTGGTGAAGGTTCGGTGAGGCTTTATTCCCCCTTAGGAGCTCCCTCCAGACAAATATGCTCTCCCTTATGCAGAGGTTCAGCCATGATATTACAACCCTAGATGATAGAGTAACACACATAGAAGCTAATATGGGGGACATTACAACCACTGTAAACAATGTCATCAGTGCTCATGATGACCGCTTAAAGGAACACGGTTGGATCAAAGACAAACTGATGGACCTAGAGGATAGGTGAAAATAGGCGGCATCGGTGCAGGCTCCTGAACTATACATCCATGGTATGATCAAAGTTCTGTTACCTGATCTGAAGAATATTGAATTGGTCATTGACTGCATCCACAGGCTTCCCGAACCCCCATTTCTGCCTGACTTGGTACCTAGAGATGTAATCTTGTACATCCACTTTTTTCATGTCAAAGAACAACTCATGCAAAAGCGAGATCCTTGAAGAACCTAGCAGAAAACCTATGCACACCTGCAACTATTTGCTGATTTAGCTCAACACACCCTCCATCGCCGCAGGCAGTGTAACACCATATTGGAAGCCATGCAAAACCATCATATTCAATATCAATGGGCTCCACCCAAATTGGCAATCACGTACAATAGCACCAAGAATATAGTGTCCATTCTACAAGATGGCATGTGTCTACTATGTGGCTGGGGCATTATCTCGGACCCCTCTGACTCCATGCAAACAGACCAGGAGACGAGAGGAGCAACAGCTAGAATACTTTTTCCAGCTGAACAAGGACTCACACTTTATGGGCTACACATAAGGCTTTTTTGCATGGCCTTGTTATACAGCTAGGGGCTAGGGCTAAGAAACAGAAGATGCAGCACATTAACAATCTGTTGGTGGAAAATCAGGCCACTGATTCCCTCAACAAACAACAATCTCACCCTGAATTCAAATTTAAATTGGCTAGAATTGAGATCCCTTCTCCTAGACAATTTTGACAAACTGCAAAATGCTTGAATATTTTTTTTTATGCTTCAGGGAACAAAGCAGGGAAACTCCTAGCACGTTACGCCAAGGGCCAACATGTTAAATCACACATTTCCTACCTACATCACCCCATCACCAAAGAAAAATGAATCAACCCACAGCCCATAGCTGATGTATTCAGTGCCTACTACAGTACCCTCTCTAACTTGAAGGACGAGGCCCTGTCAGCTCACCTTGACCCTTCCATTATTCAAGCCTTCCTATATTCGGTGCAACTACCACCCTTAACTGAAGCTCAACTAGAATCTCTCCCTTTACCAACACAGATGTTTATGCAGCTATAGATTTCCTCCCAAATAATAAGTCTCCTGGCCCGATGGCTTTGGAGGGGAATATTACAAACAATTAAAAATCATCCTACCCCCACACCATTTTCTTTTTGCATGGGGTTCCCCTTAATATCCATAAATATGAAGGGAAGATTGGGACTTTAAATTAAGCGATTTGGATAGTGGAGGTAAATTACACCATGTTTAAATTTCACCATGGAATATTTATTGTGAACATACACATATATATAGACAACAAGGAATGACAACTTCATATACAGGCAAGTAGCGTACACATGGCATGAGTATAATAAAAAAAAAGTACATATATAGTAGCAATGAAAGCGCATGATTAGGCTGGTAAATGGCTTAAAAAGTATAGCACAATGTGGCCAACGGTAACATGCCTGGCACCGACACATGCATCTACATGGCACATATGCGTCCACAAAAAAGAAAATAATATATTAGGGTACATGAAATAGTTAACTGAGTATGATTCCATATAAGGTGTAGCTGGGGCATCAAAGTAAAGCTCAACGCGTTTCGTGGATAATCTTTCCACTCATCAGGAGCTGATGCAGCCAAAATTCCTATGGAATAAATGTATATAAATATAATGGATCATACTAGAATTGTAAAAAAGTAGCAAGATAGAAATACATTTTTGGTGTGTATAGATGGTTATCCAGACACACCCACCAACCCAGACAGCGAGTTTAGTGCATCATGGCAGGCGCAAGGTGGGCCAGGAACACAACTTCTCCACGGGAGCTGGGGCAGCATATATGCGGATGTGATGGTGGGCATAAACGGGAAAGTGCACGATAGCGGAGGTGACCACGAACAAAGTTGTAGTGTAAATGTTGAAACCAGCGTATCTGGGAACAGAGCATTGAGTATATGTATAATTCATAATTCATACTTATAGTATCTTGTGTGATAGTAGTTGATGGTGAACCCAGGGAGTTCTAAAGAAGTGTTGATGTGAAGGGGAGTAGTGATAGTGTTGAAAGAGCTTGTCTAAACATGATAGCATAAAGTTAAATGTGCAGATATTAGTGCAAAGTATAGCTAAAGACATGGAAAGGAAAGTCCAAGTGGGGGAAGAATAGGAAAACATCATAGAACTAGAACCAAAGAGCTGAAAACAAAGAAACACAAAAATCACCAAAGAAAATGAGTCTCACCCAAAAGTCGCACCCAAGCACCACCAGCAGCAGAGCATGAAGCTGGTGTGCAATAACCCCAGGGGGAGACTAGCCATGTACACAGCCACGCTCCACCTGTGGTGTATATATGTATGCTGCCAACGCCACGTGCGTGACAAATGTGGAGGAGGAGCCGCATCTGGGCCGAACACATGTTCGGCGGCCGGCACGAAAAAACCTCTCCATGAAGACACGCAGATCTAACCGCTAGACGTGGGCTTGATGATGCCATGGCTGACGTCACACGCACCACGTAGGAGACGTGGCGCCGATGCGTAGAGAGGCGTCCGCCCGAGCCTCCCGATCACAAAATGAAGAGGGAGGAAGGGAGGACCCACTAACGCATCGCAGCTCCCGTGGTAAAGAGATAACCAGCACCACCCAAACATCCAACCAGCCACACATGGCACAACACTGACCAAGTGGAAGACATGTATGGAACACCTGCAAATGAATACCAATATGGGGCCGACGCCAGGAATGCTGCCTATAAGTAATACCATGTATATAATTAACTCAATATAAATACATACAAATAATACATATATAAATGTCAACAGTTTATAAACCTTAAAATAAGGTACCCTATAAATGAGGGCAGACCTCACACAGGGAGGGCAGGGGAACACTACCGAATCCATTTATCTAATCGCTATTATCCCGATAATTGTATAAAAGAGGGGGAGGTTTGGGACTTTAAATAAAGCACAGTTAAGTGCCTCCATTCCGATAATCAATAAATATGAAGGGAAGATTGAGACTTTAAATGAAGCGATTTGGATAGTGGAGGTAAATTACACAATGTTTAAATTTCACCATGAAATATTTATTGTCAACATACACATATATATAGACAACGAGGAATGACAACTTCATATACATGCAAGTAGCGTACACATGGCATGAGTATAATAAAAAAGTACATATATAGTAGCAATGAAAGCGCATGATTAGGGGGGCGCATGCACGGCGCGAAGCAGAGCAGCAGCTAAAGGAAGGAGCTCCGGCACCGTCGGAGACAAATAGCACTCCCCGGGACGTTAAAACCCAATCATCAGCACCGAAAGGTACCTCTCCCTCCCGAGGGATTAATCGTGCATGCCGACAGGCAAAAAATCCAAACCTAAAACCGCTCAGCGGTCACTCACAAACTACCTCCTGCGAGCCCGCGAACAGGCCGGGATGTCGCAAAATGGCGCCCAGCCAGGAACCCCGCCACGTGAATCGAGCGCAACAGCTCTCCCCCAGGCACAACAAGGGGAACATTCAGCACAACTCACGAAGGCAGATCTGGAGGATAGCCTGGCAGCTATGTACAATCGCCTGGGCAGAAAATTCCAGGCCGAATTACAAAAATCAACCACCTCCCTCTCCCAAGAGATCTCCGCGCTAGGCAACCGCACAGACCTCCTCGAGGTGAAGCACGATGAACTGCACCTCGCTTACACAGATCTTAGGAGGGACCATGAATTGCTGGCAGATACGGTTGTCCAACTCCAGAATCACATGGAAGATTTGGACAACCGAAACAGGAGGAACAACATCTGAGTCCGTGGAGTTCCGGAATCGGTCACGGATCTTACCGATGCCATCAATAGACTGTTCCACTCCCTCCTGCCTGAACTCCCAGAGGATTCGTTTACCTGCGATCGCCTACACCAGGCACTCAGACCCAAACCTCCTCCTGAAAAACCACCTAGAGACATTATTATGTGCCTCAAGGATTACCTAACAAAAGAAGAAATCCTTAAAGCTTCTCGCAACACCCCGCGGATCATGCTAGATGGTCTTCCTCTGCAAATTTATCCGGATATCTCCCCGGCGACTCTTAAGAAACGCAGGCGGATGAAGGAAATTACGACCGTCCTACAAGCTGCCCACATACGGTACAGATGGGGTTTCCCCTTCAAACTAATCATCCCACACAACGGCACCACCTATTTAGCCTCAACGATCAGGGAAGGTAAAGAAATCTTGATCAAACTCGGCCTATTGGAACCTCAGCACGCTGTCAGAATACCCACCACCCCTCGCCTTTCGCCAATCTGGGCTACTCCTTCGCCACACAGAGACCGCAGATCCCTCAGGCCTCTACCTCAACCCGAATACTGATACGTAATGCCACCATGGATGACACCTTTGTTTCCTCAAGATCAGCGATGATTGCTGGCGTACTGTCTACTTTCCAGGAACCATGGGGCTCGCCGGTACGTTTTTCTCCCTGACTTTACTTTCTCCCTCCCGCAACCCCCCCCCCCGATAAATTCTTTCTCAGAAAATTTAATTTTATTTTGATTTCCCCCCCTGCTCCCATTTTCACACCACATTATGCCTCCTGTCGGCATAAGAACTTCCACCTGCCAAATATAGTCTCCGACCCCCCGGAGCCTCTAGGACGGCCCGTTCGTGACTTACCCCCTCACACTTGCTCAGCACGGCATCTCTCCTCCCCTAGGTTAGAGAGATCGCAATGGGAACCTGGACGTGTTCCCAACCCTGTGCTCTCCTCTCACACCCCGCACCTCCTCTTGAGGTACCCGTGAGGAGCAAGTGTGTCATTGGACTACGTGTTGGTCCACTGAAAGGTTTTTCAGATAGTCTGGATGGAGTTTTCCTCCAGACCCCACGTTGGTTTGTTTTACGGTTTTTATTGTCATGATGCCAAGCTTATACTATACCATTGCTACCCTAGGGTCAAGCATGTGCAGGATGTTTAATTGTGCACATGCTGATCTAGAGGACTATTTGTATTTTGCACCTAGATTTAAAGATGTACGGTTACTCTCTGGCCTCGGACTCTCAGTGGTGATATACGAGTCTGCTATGCACATTCACAGCAAATCATTCCCTCAAGATAATGGGTCTCCATATTATTTCGCATAATGTGCAGGGTCTTAACTCCCCCATGAAAAGGAGAAAAGCCTTCAGATTCTATAAACATATGGGGGCTGACATTATCTTATTACAGGAGACCCACTTCTCCACATCATCTCATCCTTGTTTTTTTGACAAGGCGTATAAACTAAACTTTTATACCACTTATGAGTCCAAGGCCAGAGGGGTTGCTATTTTTGTGAAAAATAATGTGTCCTTTGAGGTTACACACTCATACAAAGACCCGAATAGCAGATTTCTAATTTTACAAGGACAAATAAAGGGAAAGGCAATCACCATCGCTAATGTTTACGCCCCGAACTCTGCCCACAGTAGATTTTTTACTGAATTCCTACAGGTTTTAGATAAATATATTTCTCCTCATATGGTGGTAGGTGGGGACTTTAACTCTGTTGCGCATCTCCTATTAGATAGAAGTAGGCCCTCATATCACGCCACCTCTTTTCCCAAAACATTGACAAAAGCCTTGAACACAATGCAACTCTTAGACACCTGGAGAGCCTTGAACACAGGAGCTAGGGAATACACCCACTACTCCAACCCTCATGACAGCTATGCAAGGCTAGACTACTTATTCACCTCCCCCATCCTGTTGGCCAACTCGGCTAAGGCTGATATTAAAATTTGCCCATGGTCAGACCACCAGGTGGTCTCCTTTCAAACATCTCATGTTGGAATATCTCCCTCGGTGGCCTCATGGAGACTAAACGACTCCCTGCTGACAGACCCAGCAATCTTTGCACAAGTAACTACTTACATAGAGGAATACTTCCACCTTAACAACACAGTGGACATATGCCCTCACACCCTGTGGTCGGCCCACAAAGCGGTTCTTAGAGGCCAGCTCATTGATATAGCGGTTAGAAATAAAAAGCAGAAACTAACCAAAATTGTCTCACTCTCCCAAGACCTACAAGATCTATACTATACTCATGCCCGGGATCGATCCCCACAAATCCTAGCACAAATTAATCAAAAAAGATTGGAATTAGACACCATACTATCGGACAAAACGGAAAAATCCCTTAGGTGGTCCAAAGCGAAATTCCTACTACACGGTAACTCAGCATCAGGTATGTTGTAACGGAAGCTACACCAATCCCTCCAACCCACACATGTCTATAAACTTAAGAATAGGGACGGCCAGATAGTAACTCACCCCAAAGACGTTCTGCAGATATTCACCAATTTCTATCAATCCTTATTATCCCCGCCTGACACTCCTCCTCCCCCTGATCTTCCCCAATGGCTGGACTCCTTAAACCTCCCCAAACTTTCAGAGGACCAGGTATCCACTCTTAATGCCCCTTGCACTGAACAAGAAGTTGCCCTAATTATTAAATCCCTTAAAACCTCCACAGCTCCTGGCCCTGATGGATTCACTTCCCTGTATTACAAAAAATTCGCCCAACTATTAACCCCCCAGTTGACTAGAATGATAAACTACACACTACAAGGGCACACACCACCTGCAGATATGCTCTATGCAAATATGACACTAATCCCGAAACCAAATAAGGACCACACTCTCCCACAGAATTATAGACCTATTTCGGTGTTAAATAATGATACTAAAATTCTAGGTAAACTGTTAGCCAACAGACTCGCCCCTATAGTCTCATCCCTAATAGGCCCGGAACAAACTGGCTTCATTCCCAATAGACAGATTACCGATAACATCAGGCTTGCAACGAATATAATCCAAGACGCAGAAACCTCCTCCCAAAAAGTCTTTCTGCTGGGCCTGGACATTCACAAGGCCTTCGATAGTGTCCTATGGCCATATATTGACCAAGTCCTGGAGAAATTTGGCTTCTCTGGAGAATTTGTACGGGGTTTCAGGGCGCTATACCATGAGCCCCGTACAAAGATTAAGCTCCCAGGTTGCTCCTCTGAGTACTTTGCCCTCGGCAGGAGCACCAGACAAGGGTGTCCCCTTTCCCCATTGGTGTTTGCCCTTGCGATCGAGCCCCTAGCTAGAGCGATAATAAACAACCCCAACATCAAAGGGTATTCCAAGGGTGAAGGTGAATACAAGATCAGTCTTTATGCTGATGATGTCCTTGCTTTTCTCCCGGATCCCCTAATCTCCCTTCCCAACCTCCTTAACACCCTCCAGACATTCCGGGAATACTCCGGCCTAGGTATCAATCTTTCCAAATGTTCTGCCCTCCCTATTAATATTTCACAACAAATCAAAGACACACTCGCACAAACATTCGGCCTCTCCCTATCTAAGACCACCCTTTCATATCTAGGAATCCAATTAGCCCCATCCCTTACAAGTATCTACAATGCCAATTATACAAAGGCCTTCAACATGACCAGACGTTGGCTCAGACTATGGTCCACCTTCAATATCTCCCTTCTAGGCAGAGTAGTTGCTATAAAAATGTCCATACTACCAAAGCTACTATACTTCTTTAGGGCCCTCCCCAACTATGTTGCCCGCCGGTCACTCCTCTCTATTCAAAGAGATATCAACTCCTTTATATGGCGTAATAAAAAGCCCAGATTTGGCAAATCTTTAGCTCATAGACCTATGTCACGAGGAGGCCTAGGCCTACCAGACATCTGGCTATACTATATATCTGCCAGGCTGGCCCAGTTGGCTCAAGCGGTACCCCCTGGCTTCAATTCGAGACACAATCAATCCGCCCCTTTTTTCTACCTGGCCTCTTATGGCAAGTCAACCTGAAACCCAGTGAAGTGAGTCCCTTGAATAAGGTGGTGGGCCAATCCCTGCAGATATGGGCATTGTACCGTACCAAGCTGAAACTTAAATCCCCCTCCCCTCCCCAAACGTCGTTTCTTGATGATAAGAGCTTCCCTTTAGCCTTCCACTCCCCTGCAACTTTCACATGGTGGATTCACCACTCGCTAGTCACCCTGAAATCACTCACTAACCGTTTGGGATTCCTCCCCTTCACAGACCTGCAATCCAGATTCCAGATCCCTAGAGAAGAATTTTATAAGTATCTGCAAATCAGACATTTCTTCCAGTCCCTCTTAAAACAGACAGCCAACACTCCCCCTAACTTCTATGAACAAATCTGCTTGACACAGTCCAGAGATAAGGGAACGCTATCCTCTATTTACAAAAACTTACTAGATCTAGACCTTCCCGAAAAGTCCACAGCCATGCTCAAATGGGAGTCGGACCTGGACAACGTCTTCACGGTTGAAGAATGGTCGGATATGTTGACTAACTTACACAAAAGTTCAAAGTCCATCGCAGTCAAAGAAACAATCCTTAAAGTCCACTCTAGATGGTACCTCACCCCTGACAAAGTCCACAAATTTTACCCCACGGTTCCTGAGACCTGCTTTAGGGGCTGTCAGGAGGTGGGCACTATGCTGCACACCTTCTGGAGTTGCCCTCACCTACAGCATATCTGGAATCAAGCCTCTATTAAAGTTGAGGCCCTCTCAGGCTCCAACACAGCACTAACAGCACCTATATGCCTTTTATTTGCCCCTATCCCAGGTATCCCCCTTCTACACGTAACCTGATCAACACATTGTTCTCAGCTATCCAGTGGACTATAGCCCTTAATTGGAAGTCTCGATCGGTCCCCTGGGCCCAAGTCTTACAAAGAATGGAAGCCATCCGTCTTATGGAAAGATTGTTCCATTCCATAATGGACACTATGCATATATACGATAAAAAGTGGTCGGACTGGTTCCTAGATCAACTATTGGCTATACCAGACCCTCTCCAGCCTCCTCTATGATCGAGTAAAACTCACGATCAGGGATCTAGAGCTCTCTTTCATCACGCCCCCTAAATATTAGATAGTCCTTAAATATGCCAAAATTCTCACGGTGGTAACTGTATAGCCCTTTTATTTTTTTCATGACAACTGTTATGGTTTTGTATGTTGTTATTTCTGGAATAAGATTTTATAAGAAAAGACTAGATGAGAAATTTTATATCTGGACAGCACCTGATCAACAATATCCTCCAACTGGATTTCCACTCACCTCTTCGGATCACCTTTTTCTACCTGTTTGGTTGTTTGTACAGATGTTATAAGATGTAATATAACTAAAAATTGTTTCTCTCCTATGCAATACTACATGTCCAAATGTTTACTTTCTTATGTGTATATTTCTGCAATTCTCATCAATAAAAACGTTTGTAAAAAAAGAAAGCGCATGATTAGGCTGGTAAATGGCTTAAAAAGTATAGCACAATGTGGCCAACGGTAACATGCATGGCACCGACACATGCATCCACATGGTACATATGCGTCCACAAAAAAGAAAATAATATATTAGGGTACATGAAATAGTTCACTGAGTATGATTCCAAATAAGGTGTAGCTGGCGCATCAAAGTAAAGCTCGACGCGTTTTGTGGATAATCTTTCCACTCATCAGGAGCTGATGCAGCCAAAATTCCTATGGAATAAATGTATATAAATATAATGGATCATACTAGAATTGTAAAAACGTAGCAAGATAGAAATACATTTTTGGTGTGTATAGATGGTTATCCAGACACACTCACCAACCCTGAAGGGCCTGGTATGGAATTTCGGGGGACCCCCACGCATTTTTTCTTTTTTCTTAATTTCGTTTTTTTTCTAAACATGACCTGTGTGCAAATATCCTTAAAAAAAAACATAAAAGTGAACCAGCGTAAAAAAAGTCAAGTTGAGAAGTGCGCCCGTTCAACCTATGCAAATGCATTTACGTTGCTTGACATTTACTACGATTTTGCTGGCACAGTGAACTAAAGCATTTGAACGTGCGCAAATGCCGCTTGCACATGCGCAGTGCATAAATTGACCTCACGCAGTTCTAAGTGTGCTTGCAGGCACAGCAGGCTTGTTCACAAAAAGTTACTTTCTCATTCTATTTTGGGCATATTTGTTACTTGGACAGTTATAACTATACATTCTCACATCACCCCAAAAGAAGAGAAGCGTCACACAGTGGGAGCCTCCCATTGATGCGGATCGGCCCGAGAATGAATCGGGGAAGAAGAGACGTTGTGGAGGAAGATGCAGGACGAGAACACCGGAGCAAGAAGCAGAAGATTGGAGGAAGAAGGAGAGGAAGAAGAAGATGGAGGAAAAAACTGAAGGATGAAGGATGGAAGAAGACCCAAAGAAGATGTAAAGAAGAAGACTTTATAAAAGGAATTGTCAAAAACTGGCTCTTGTCATACTTTTGTACCCCGTTACCATTTCACACAGGGGGGGGGGGGGCAGGATCTGAAGCTCCCCTTGTTAAATGGGGCTTCCAGATTCCTATAAGCCCCCCGCCCGCAGACCCCCACCACCACCGGGCTAGGGTTGTGGGGATGAGGCCCTTGTCCCCATCAACATGGAGGAAAGGTGCTTTGGGGGCTACCCCCAAAGAACCCTCCCAATGTTGAGGGCATGTGTCCTGGTACGGTTCAGGAGGGGGGGGGCGCTCTCTCGTCCCTCCTTCTTTTCCTGCGGCCTGCCAGGTTGTGTGCTCGGATAAGGGTCTGGTATGGATTTTGAGGGGGGCCCCCCACACCATTTTTTTCTGGCGCAGGGTTCCCCTTAAAATCCATACCAGACCTGAAGGGCCTGGTATGGATTTTGAGGGGGACCCCCCGCGCCATTTTTTTTTGGCACAGGGTTCCCCTTTAATATCCATTCTAGACCTGAAGGGCCTGGTATGCTCTTGGAGGGGAACCCATGCCGGTTTTTTATTTAAAATTATAGTCGCCTGGCCTGGGGGTGACTTAAAGTCATGTTGTAAGTCGGCCCAAGTCGCGCTGTTATTTTTTACTCAAGTCGTGTCCATGTTGTCTCCCAAAGTCACGCTGGAAGTCGTGTTGCCCCTGTGTGAATGGACTCTTAATGATACAGTGTGCGCTATTATCAATGGCATATTATTATTGTTGTTGCGCTTATACGTGCGCCGGTTCACATGCTCAATTAATGATTTCTCTGGCGCACTAATTAAGGTATGAACCGGCGCAGCACATTCATCTTAGTAAATGCACTACACTTTACTGGTATGTTACCCCAACTCTGACCCACAAAATAAATCCAACTGTACCACCCTATTGCTGGAGGAACTGTGGTAGGGTGGGCAGTCTGTACCACATCTTTTGGGAGTGCAGCAAGGTGTCCACTTTCTGGGACGACATCTTCCAACTTCTATATGAGATAACTGGGATCCTCTTAACTCCATATGAAGGACTTGCTGAACATCGGCATTGATAGGCCTTCAGCTCCGCTTTCAGTGTCTAACCACATATATCTTACTGGCTCCAAGGCTAGTCGTAGTCCGCCTTTGGAAAACATTGGACTCATTGACCAGGCATTAAGTGGTCACCTTGGTGCACACCCCTGGTTCCTATGAACGCAAGTAAGCCTCAGGTGAGGTTCACCTACAATCCGCAATTCTCGACTGGTCTTGTTGGTTTGATTGTGTAAAAATGGGATACAACATAGAATTGAAATGCTATCTTGTAACAAGATGGAGTCACCAGCAACTATTTCCTCAAGACTTTGAAATTAACTATACAGTATATGAACTGTTGTTTACCTCTTGGTATGGTCTGAGTTCTTTCTCATGTTTTTTGTCCAGGTCTAGACCATGTAGGAATAAGAGGATGTCTGTAAGACTAGGCCCAGGATGGTAGCTATTGTTACTAATCGGATGCTTGGGATGATGGTCACCGGCTGGTCTTTTGTCATAGGATAAAATTGTTACATTTGTATATATGGGTTTCTTTCATGTTTTCTTTTTAATTATCGCTTTAGCTGATATACAAAGATCAATTAGTAGTCAGGTGTTTTTTTAGCTGAAATCACCATTTATGTGACATTTACAGTGTAATCTCAGATAATCAGAATTTCCCCCTTTCCCATAGATATTTGCCCGAGATAACTGGTACCAGTATGCACAATGCAATGCACCATAATCTTCTTTCCCAGACTACTTTCTTTTATAGTGGTCTTCTTCAGTTTGCAATGTACTTCATGTGGAATCACACTACTCTAATATGCTCTAACACAAGGCAACAATGTACCTATGCATTCATTTTCTGTTCTGTATTTTCAAAACCTTAATAAAAATACATTGAAAACAAAAACTCTTCTGGATTGCATTAGAACACTGGGAGCTTTCTTCTGGCACTAATCATAACCAGAAATATCTTGTAATACATTCTAGAGGCTATTTTGTAGGCGTTTTCCTGAGCGGAAGTGTTAATGGAACCTTTGTGTATAAAAGTATAAATGGACTCCTAATCAGATCGAGAGAGGTTCAAGGGGACATCCCTGTCCCATTGGCACTTGCTCCAGTCAGAATTGGAATCGTTCGCAGAGAATTAGAGAGCATAGATGTAAGAAATAAGGTGGCGTCTGAAGGCACATTGTTTCAAAGGGGGTAGGTGGTCTTGACCATTCCATACCTAATGTGGCGGTACGGAGGAATTTACGTATCTGTACATACGTCCAAAAAGGGAATCTGCCTAAGGTAGCAATGGCTGAAACCTCATCGTATGTGAGGAGCCGATTGTGTTCAAGAATTGTCCTGCTCTCACATGTGGGTGTGGCCAAACATTATTTAAGAAAGAAGCGTGTGTTCCTGGGGTAAAGGCCGGGTTACCTTTGAGCGGGGTCATCGGGCCCAGCTGAGAGGAGAGATTGTGTTTGTGACAAGTTTCGCGGAATGATTCCAATGTTGGAGATATTAGAGGATGGGTGCGTAAATCCGGAGGAACATGTTTTTGTGCCAGCCAAGGGGATTGAGCTATCAGGGTTGGTGAAAAAGAGTTTTCCAATTGAACCCAATCTTTAGTTTTGGCATGGACGTTCCAGTCAATGATCCTAGCTAAATGGTTAGCACGTTGGTATTTTTGTAGGTCAGGCAGACCCAGGCCTCCTTTGAGCTTAGGGTTGGTAAGTTTAAAATAACTTAATCTGGGTCTGGAGTTGTTCCATATAAAATCTGTGCATGTTTTGCGGTATGACGAAAAAAAGGCAGGTGGTATTTTGATGGGGATGGTCTGCAGTAAATACAAAATTCGGGGAGGATGTTCATCTTAACGATGGCAGCTCTGCCAAACCACGAAAAGAGCCCTGTAGACCATCTTTTCAGATCCTGTATTACGGTTTGTAATAGCGGCAGGTAATTCTCAGAATAGAGATCTGAAAGGGCGGTAGGGAGTTGGATACCCAGATAAGTAATTTTGTGAGTATTCCAAGTAAAAGGGAAATTATGCATGCATTGAGTATACAAACTATGTGACAGAGTAATGTTTAAGGCATTGGATTTTGAATAATTGATTTGGAGGTTGGAGATTATTTTAAATTGGGCAAGGGTTTGTAGCAAGGTAGGGAGAGTCGTCAGGGGTTCTGTCAGGAAAAGAAGTAGATCGTCTGCAAAAGCCGCTATTTTGTATTGATGTTCACGTACATGTATTCCTTTAATATTTTGATTTGCTCTAATACAGTTAAGCAATGGTTCTAACGTAAGGACAAAAATCAAAGGGGATAGGGGGCATCCTTGGCGGGTGCCATTCGAGATGGAGAAGGCGCTCGATAGGTGGCCGTTGACCCGTACTCTCGCCGTGGGAGAAGCGTAAAGTGTAAGTATAAGATTCAACATGCGAGGCGGAAGGCCCAGAAATTGTAGAGTTTCAGACATGTAGTCCCAGGCCACTCTATCGAATGCCTTCTCCGCGTCGAGGGATAGGAAGAAACCTTGTTTATTGTTGCTCGTAAGCCAATGATGAATGTTAAGGGCTTTATGGGTGTTGTCCCTAGCTTCCCTGCCAGGGATAAATCCGACTTGATCTAAATTAATCATATCGGGTAGCAGGGGGAGAAGTCTATTCGCCAGAATTTTAGCAAACCACTTAAGGTCAACGTTCAATAAAGAAATTGGTCTATAGTTCGTCACCTGGGTATGGTCTTTACCGGGTTTAGGAATAACAGATATGTGAGCCGTTAGTAAGTCTCGTGGGGGAATGGTAGGCGAAAAACATGTATCAAAGGCTGAGATAAAATTGGGAAGTAAGATGTCTGTGAATGCCCTATAGTAGCCAGTGGTCAGACCATCAGGGTCCGGGCTCTTACCCGGTTTCATTTGCTTTAAGGCTAGGGCAGCTTCTTCACTAGTCAATGGTTTGTCAAGGGCGTGGTAGTCGGAGTCCGAAATGGGGGTAGGGCTGTGTGTTGTTAGAAAATCTGTGATCAAATTTTTCCTGTCTGTGGTACTGAGGTTCAAGTCTGATGGGGGTAGGTTGTATAAATGGGTGTAGTACTGAACAAATTGGGAGGCAATGTCTGGGGTTGAGTTAAGCTTTCTGCCTGATGCTTCGGTGATAGAGTGGATTGTCATGTTTGCTTTTTTCCGTTGTAGTGCTCTAGAAAGGCCTTTACTGGACTTGTTGCCATGTTCATAAAAAAATTTCTGAGAGAGGATGTATTTGCGGCGAATTTGTTTATCCAACAAATCAAGCATTTTGTTTCTGGCTTGAGATAAATCGTTCAAGGTAGACAAAGCCTGTGTACGTTTGTGAGCTCTTTCTAAAGTGTGGATTTGATTAGTAAGGTCAGTGCAAATTTTCGGAATCTCTTTTTTACGCGCAGCCATAGCAGATATAAAGGTGCCCCATATTACACATCTGTGTGCCTCCCAGTTAAGTAGCGGGGAAGTATAATTTGGTTTGTTGTCTTCAAAGTATTGTGTCAGGTGTAGTTTCACCTTTTCGGTGACGGTTGGGTCTGTGAGTAACGATGGATCCAACCTCCAAATCCGTGTGCGGTTACTCGTGTCAGGGAATGAGATAGTGAGTGAGATGGGATGGTCATCCGAGAGGAACATCGGGTCAATAGAAGTGTGTTGAAGAAAGGGAAGATCCTGTTGGATGATAAAGAAGTAATGTATTCTAGAATACTTATTATGTGGGTATGAAAAGAACGTAAAGTCCTTGTCTGTAGGGTTCAGGGTCCGCCAAGTGTCATGGAGAAGAAGAGTGTGAAGTTGAGTTTTGATGGATCGGAGTGCGGGATAGGGAAGGGAAGATTTACCATTGGAAGTGTCGAAGAGAGGATTAAGGGGTACATTGAAGTCCCCCCTAAGATCAATGTGCCTTCAGAAAAAGTGGTAAGCGAGTTTATGATGTCACAAAAGAAAGTAACCTGACAAGAATTTGGGGCATATATGTTTGCTAAAGTAAGTTTTCTGCCCATTAGAGATCCTTTAATAAAGAGGAATCTGCCCAGATCATCAGATAATGTGTCATGTATTTGAAGTGGGCATCTTTTAGCTAGGACTATGGACACACCTTTGGATTTGGAAAGCTTATTTGCGGAGTAAAATGTGGTGGAGAAATATTGGTTATTCAACTTCGGAATTGCGTCAGAACGGAAATGCGTTTCTTGTATAAAGAGCACATCAGCTTTCTTTTTTTGCATAGTGAGGAGTAATTGAGATCGCTTTTAAGGCATATTAAGTCCTTTAATATTAAGTGAAATAAGTTTCAGCTGAGGTGCTGTACTGTTAGAGGGTGAGGGAGCCATTAATAAAGGCACAAAAAGGGTTCAGATCGTGTGAAAGGTTGTGAAGGTATCGAGAGCAGTGATGGTAGGCAGACAATGGGTTACGCAGAGTAAATGTGTAAGCTAGTGATGGGGAGCGTTGAAAGCGTGTCCAACGCAGGTAATGTGGGAAGAAGGGGAGAGCGAGAAGAAGAAAAAAAAATAATAATAATTTGGAGGGGTATTAATAAACCCACTACAGGTGAGAACCCGCTCGCCTGACCAAGGAGAAGATAAATCAAGTCGGAAAACGTCAGTGGTATGAAATCGTGCAGGTAAGAGGGTAAATATTATTAGGGATATACCACTGTGGGGGTGGAGGGTTATGTGAAGAGAAGTAACGACAGTATGAGGCCGTCAGACCTACAGCCTATTGCAGAAATATGGAAGCAGGAGGGGAAGTGTATGGATTGCTGTCTCTATAGACCTTTAAGCGCCAAACGAGAGACTGATAACGCTATAGGAGGAAATATGAGGAACAAAGGACCCGTTCACATTAGTGTCCGAGTGCAAGGGTAGTCACCAACCAATAGTCTAGTATATATAGCTGATATAAATGTATTATTAGAAATGTATTATTAGAATTACGATCAACATTACTATCACCGTATTGCGCTCCTAGAAACCTATGAAACTTAAAACGAATAGGTGGACACTAATAACTATCAAATCTCCCGATCAGAGTTCGCACTATGGTCGGGTGATTCCGCAAGATGTGGGTGTAATGAATAACAGTATACCGACTATTAATTACAAGACATCAGGAAAAAAAAAATTAATTTAAAGAGCTGTGTTGAACGTCACTGAAAACTGGAAAAATCGTGTGGGAAATAATGTCAGAAGAGGGTCTAGCAAGCAGCACAACAGCGCATAAAGCAAGTTGAAAGTGAAGGATAACCATAGTACAAATTAAAATCCCATGTGTGAAGAGGAAGTTACCTGGGGAGAGTCTTGGAGCAAAGGCAGCACTGCAGTCTAGTTATGGAATTTCATGTATTAATAAACAATATGATGAGTCGCCACTGGGTGGCAGTGGTGTGCAACAGAGCGTCAAATGGCGCTTGACAGAGCATCTAAAATGGAAGAGAGAGAAAGAGACATAGAGGTGTGCTGTTAAGACTTCAAGTGATGTATTTGCTCCTCGGCTCTCACTTCCGCGTAGCTGAAAAGATAGTAAATAAAGTTAACAGGCATTAACAGGCTCAAGACATCTATACCATGCCCAAAGACAGTTATATGCACAGGGGGAAAAGTCATGAAAGCTGGATAAATTGCAAAGGAAGCATACCACTATAGATCCTGTCTTCTGAAGGGGCTGCCAGGGGCGAAACAGATACTAATAAACCTCAAAGCTGGGTGCGTCCAGATAGTTGGCATAGATTGTGAATGCCAGGGCCAGAGTATAGGTAGGGTATGCATGACAGAAAGCCAAAACGTTCAGGAGAGTGGAGTGTACAATCATCCGAAAGTGTGGATAGTCAGTTCAGTGAAGAGAGTCCAGACGATAGGGTAGGCAGAAGGAGTTGGAAAGGAAGTCAGAGTACAAACAGCACTACGGATCCTAATGTCCACCAGAATTCATAGTAAGGGTACCTGTAAAGGAAAAGGGGAAGCGGAGTGTCTCTCCGTGACAAGGCGGGAGAAGTTGTGGAGAGAGAAGCAAAGTATGAAGGAGTGCTGAGCGCAAGGGAGCAAGAGGCAGAAGAGGTCCGGTTGTGAGATCAGATCCAGCAAGGTGAGCAGAGAGAGCTTGGAAGGGAAGCCTCATAGCAGAAAGCACAGTGGAAATGTCAGAGAACTCACGTGTTCCATGCCCGTCCTCGTCCAGTAGGGGCTAATCTCCGTTCGGCAAGCGCCAATACCCATGCGCAGCCTTCTCAACGAAACCGAACGTGCGGGCGTACCCGCGTACCAACGCTGACCTGTGCGCGCCCTCGTTTGTCAATACGAACGAGGGCACGCACTTCCACGTCAGCACGAACGTGTGCGCGTAATCACGCACGGACCCGTACCTCCACCAATCCCAGCACAAGGCGCCCTATATAAACAGGGCCTTCACATGGTGTCAGTGCTGGATCGTCTTCAGTCTTATCTCCTGAATACCTGCCTGAAGTTCCTGCCTACCTTGGTCCTGATTCACCTGGTTTTCCTGTTACCCTTCCTGGATTGACCCCGCTTACTGACTGCTTCCTTTGGTTTGACCTCGGCTTGGATCCCTGGACTACGGCTCTGCTCTCTGATTCGGTACCTTATCACCTGCCTGTTGCCAACCTATTGCCTGCCTTGACCACGAACTTGCCTTCTGCCTTGTACCTTGTTTGCCAGCCAGTTGCCGACCTACTTGCCTGCTTTTTGACCACGAACTTGCCCTCTGCCTTGTACCTTGTTTGCCAGCCAGTTGCCGACCTGTTTCCTGTCTTGACCTCGCGGTGCCTACATCCATCTGTTCGGCTGTTGCTGCACACAGCCTTGGATACCAACGTGAACACCAGCTCTTCAGAGGAACCAGTACTTCCAAGTACCAGTCTACCAGCCGCAGGCACTTGCACCCTTTCGTGCCCCAGCACTCCCTGTTCCCACCACCAGGGGTGTTTGGACCGGAACCGTGCACGAGGCCATCCCCAGCATCCGGACTCCGCTGTAAGGTACGTGACAGTACGATCCAGCCAGAATGGAGTCCGAAGGGGGTGCCTCGCCTTTGGAAGCTTTGTGCCAACAGATGTCGGCCCTTACCCTGGCAGTCCAGGGCCTGCGAGATGGCTATCATCAACTAGAACAGAGAGTGGAATCCATGGCCCCGGGCTCTGCAACTCATCAGGCCTCCCTGACATCCCGGTTTTCCGGCTCAGCAACCTCTGCATCGGCACCCACAGTAATGATGCCACCCCCAGAACCTCGTGTGCCCCCACCGGAACGGTTTTCAGGGGACCGCAGTAAGTTCCGCTCCTTCAGGAATGCCTGTCGGCTCTACTTCCTGCTACAACCCCGCACCTTCTCCCTGGAGAGCACTAAGGTGGGGTTCATAGTCTCCCTACTCCAAGGGGAGCCTCAGACCTGGGCCCACCGTATGTTGGAACAAGCCAGTCCTCTTCTGGATACCCTGGACTCATTTTTGGATGAAATGGCCAAGCTGTATGATGATCCTCAGCGCACCACAACAGCAGAGGCCAGCCTCCATGCCCTCCAACAAGGGCGCCGGCCAGTAGAGGACTACGTAACAGACTTTAGGCGGTGGAGTTCCGACACCTCTTGGAACGACGCCGCACTCCTCTATCAGTTCCGCATAGGCCTCTCCGAAGCTCTGAAGGATGAGCTAGCCCGAGTGGGAATCCCTAGTTCTTTGGAGGATTTGATTCAGCTGTCTATCCAGATAGACCGTCGTTTAAGAGAGCGGAGGTCCGAGAGGTCCAGCTTGACACGCCCCACATGGGTGTTACCCAAGGGTCCCAACTACCCTCCTACTCCCGTTTCCAACGTGCCTGCTGCCAACCCAGGAGCACCAGAGCCCATGCAAGTCGGCCTACTCCGCTCACCATTATCACCCGAGGAGAAACAGCGGCGTCGCCAGAACAACCTCTGCCTCTACTGTGGGGAAGCTGGGCACTACGCCAATACATGCCCGAATAAGATCCGTAAGTTCAATTCATCATCCCGTGTGCCTTTCGCCTTGTCTCTAATAAAAGCCGCTCACATCGCTGTTCCTATTTCCTTACAGCTCCCAGGAGAAATACTCCAAGTCCAGGCTATAATTGACTCTGGCGCATGTAGCTGCTTTGTGGATCATGCCTTCGCTCTACAACATAACATCCCATTAACACCTAAGCAGCATCAACTCTCCATACGGCTAGCTGATGGGTCAAATATCAAGTCCGGGCCTATTACCCTGGAGACACAACCCCTGTTCACCAGCATCCCACCAGGTCACCAGGAGCTACTCCGTCTGGATGTCATCTCCTCACCTTTGTTTCCTGTCATCCTAGGAATGCCTTGGCTACAGGCCCACAATCCCCAGGTCAACTGGGTCACCGGTGAGGTGACCTTTCAGTCCTCTTACTGTCTACAGAACTGTCTCAAGACCTTCCACCAGATTCCACCAGTTATTGGGTGCCTAAAAACGGACTCTGAATTCAAAGAGTTGGTGCCACCAGTGTACCACAACTTCCTGGACGTGTTCGATAAACAGAAAGCAGACACCCTTCCTCCCCATCGGGTCTACGACTGCCCGATTGAGTTACTACCTGGGGCCGAAATCCCTTTCGGGCGGATCTTTCCCCTGTCCGAACCTGAACTCCTGGTCCTCAAGGAGTACATCGATGAGAACCTCAAAAAGGGATTCATCCGACATTCCTCCTCCCCAGCAGGAGCCGGAATATTCTTTGTGGAAAAAAGAGATCACTCACTCCGCCCATGTGTGGATTACAGGGACCTGAATAAAGTGACAATTAAGAATCGGTACCCGCTTCCACTAGTCCCGGAATTATTTCAGAGACTCCGCTCAGCAAAAATATTTACGAAGTTGGACCTACGTGGGGCCTATAACCTGATCAGAATACGCAAGGGTGACGAATGGAAGACAGCATTCCGAACACGTTTTGGCCACTTCGAATATTTAGTCATGCCATTCGGACTATGCAACGCCCCGGCCACTTTTCAGCATTTTGTTAATAATATTTTCAGAGACTTTCTAGATTCCTTTGTAATCGTCTACCTGGACGATATCTTGATATTCTCCACCTCTCTAGAAATTCATCGTGATCATGTCAAGCAAGTTCTGGGCAGATTAAGGCAACATGGACTTTACGCAAAAGCCGAAAAATGTGAATTCGAACGCCAGACCATTCACTTCCTCGGCCTGGTTATATCAACTGGGGGTGTAGCCATGGATCCCCAGAAAGTCTCTGCCATCATGTCCTGGCCACCTCCAAATGACAAAAAGGGGGTGCAACGTTTTGTCGGGTTCTCAAATTTTTATAGAAAATTCATCAGGAACTTCTCCAAGATCATCGCACCTATCACTCAGCTCACCAAGAAGCAAAGCCGCTTCCAGTGGACTTCAGCGGCCCAAACCGCCTTTGACCAATTAAAAAGGGCATTCACCTCCGCTCCAGTACTGAAGCACCCTGACCCTGCATTACCCTACACTCTGGAGGTCGATGCTTCAGAGAGTGCAGTGGGAGCCATCCTGTCTCAACGCCAAGGACCCAAGTCTCTAATGCACCCGGTGGCTTTCTTTTCCAGGAAACTAGGTGTATCAGAAAGGAACTATGACGTAGGTGACCGAGAACCCCTAGCAATAAAACTGGCCCTGGAAGAATGGCGGTATCTCCTGGAAGGGGCAGCACATCCGATATTGATCTTCACAGATCACAAAAATTTAGAATACCTCAGAACTGCCAGACGCCTTAGACCCCGACAGGCCAGATGGGCTCTTTTCTTTTCCCGTTTTAATTTTCATATTACTTATCGCCCTGGATCTAAAAACGTTAAACCCGATGCCTTATCCCGAATGTTCACAGAACTTGAAACCCCGTCTCCACCAGATACTATCCTGCAAGCAGGGAATTTTCTCCTGACCCAATCCAGTTTCATGTCACAGCTCCGCCAAGCTTCCGTGGAAACACAATTACCTCCGGGCATCAACCTTCAGGAGAAGGATGGGTTTTTTTGGCTCAACAATAAAATTTTTATCCCTCAAGACCTACGCACCACCGTCTTACAGGCCTGCCATGACTATCCTCTGGCGGGTCACTTTGGGGGCCACAAGACTATGGATCTAATCCAGAGACACTTTTGGTGGCCAAATCTGGCCAGGGACTGCAGGAATTATGTTAACTCTTGTCTGATTTGTCTCAGAAATAAAAGCAGTAAAAATAAATCATGGGGCCTGCTAAAACCACTGTCTATTCCCGAGAGACCATGGGACAAAATCGCCATGGATTTTATTGTGGAGCTTCCCCCCTCTAAAGGGTTCTCTTCTATTTTTGTGGTGGTAGACCGCTTTTCTCGGATGGCACATTTCATTCCCATGAAAGGGACACCTTCAGCAATTGAAACCGCCAGGATCTTCATTAAAGAAATTGTCAGACTTCATGGAATCCCCAGTGACATCGTCTCTGACCGTGGAGTGCAGTTCACGTCCAAGTTTTGGAGGTCGTTATGCAAGGCACTAGGTATTAAATGTAGTCTCTCTTCAGCTTACCATCCACAGACCAACGGGCAGACCGAACGTACCAACCAAACGTTGGAACAATACCTACGTTGCTTCTCCTCGTTTTCCCAAGAGGATTGGGCCTCATTGCTTCCCTTGGCAGAATTTGCTTTTAACAATTCCATCCACTCCACCACAAACCAATCACCGTTTTTCTCCAACTACGGATTTCATCCCTCCTTTCTACCCGCACTTGTGCCCGAATCTTCTGTACCGGCTGTTCAAGATAGACTGGATTTCCTTTCCTCCAACAACCAGATGCTCAGGGAAACTATTGCTAAAGCACAGGAGGATGACAAAAAATACTTCGACAAGAAGAGAAGGGGAGAATTGAACTTGGAGGTAGGAGATCGTGTGTGGTTATCTACTACAAATTTAAAACTAGCATGCCCCTCCAAGAAATTGGGACCTAGATACTTGGGCCCTTTCCCTGTCAAGAGAAAGGTCAACCCAGTGGCCTATGAACTTGAACTCCCTGCCTCATTCAGGATACATCCGGTGTTTCATGTCTCCCTACTTAAACCTGATGTTCCAAATTCCTTTCCAGATCGTGAAGTGGGACCTCCAGAGGCTATCCGAGTGAATGGGGAAGAGGAATTTGAAATTGAAGCTATCCTGGATCACAGAAAACGGCAAGGTGAGGACCAATATTTAATTAAATGGAAAGGTTTTGGCCCAGAAGAAAATTCCTGGGAACCAAGAACGAATCTTCATGCCCAGAGACTTATACAGGCTTTTCATCGTTCCCGCTCCCAGGGTTCGTTTCAAAGAGGCATCCGGAGGCTGCCCCTAAGGAGGGGGCAATGTCAGAGAACTCACGTGTTCCATGCCCGTCCTCGTCCAGTAGGGGCTAATCTCCGTTCGGCAAGCGCCAATACCCATGCGCAGCCTTCTCAACGAAACCGAACGTGCGGGCGTACCCGCGTACCAACGCTGACCTGTGCGCGCCCTCGTTTGTCAATACGAACGAGGGCACGCACTTCCACGTCAGCACGAACGTGTGCGCGTAATCACGCACGGACCCGTACCTCCACCAATCCCAGCACAAGGCGCCCTATATAAAACAGGGCCTTCACATGGTGTCAGTGCTGGATCGTCTTCAGTCTTATCTCCTGAATACCTGCCTGAAGTTCCTGCCTACCTTGGTCCTGATTCACCTGGTTTTCCTGTTACCCTTCCTGGATTGACCCCGCTTACTGACTGCTTCCTTTGGTTTGACCTCGGCTTGGATCCCTGGACTACGGCTCTGCTCTCTGATTCGGTACCTTATCACCTGCCTGTTGCCAACCTATTGCCTGCCTTGACCACGAACTTGCCTTCTGCCTTGTACCTTGTTTGCCAGCCAGTTGCCGACCTACTTGCCTGCTTTTTGACCACGAACTTGCCCTCTGCCTTGTACCTTGTTTGCCAGCCAGTTGCCGACCTGTTTCCTGTCTTGACCTCGCGGTGCCTACATCCATCTGTTCGGCTGTTGCTGCACACAGCCTTGGATACCAACGTGAACACCAGCTCTTCAGAGGAACCAGTACTTCCAAGTACCAGTCTACCAGCCGCAGGCACTTGCACCCTTTCGTGCCCCAGCACTCCCTGTTCCCACCACCAGGGGTGTTTGGACCGGAACCGTGCACGAGGCCATCCCCAGCATCCGGACTCCGCTGTAAGGTACGTGACAGGAAAGCACATTAAGAGAGGAGAGTACAACTTATCTGAAACTGATGGCGTAGAAGTCCGCTGGCTGTCTAGTGATCACGACAAGGTCTCCGTGTTAGAGGGGCCGTAGAAGGGCTGTGGGTGAGCCGGTGGGGAAATGCTGAGGAATTTCCCCTGGAGGAAGAAGGAGAGCGGCGTCTTCTGGAGAGGGTAGCCTGGGCTTCCATCGGTTCCTCTGCATCTCGGCGTGCTGACGGTCTGTTCCAGGCAAATTCAGCATACCAGTTAGGCAGATCCACATATGGTATATCCAGTGTGTGGCAAAAGTGATCCAGTTCTTCAGGTACCCGCAGAAGGGCCGTACGGGAGCGGTGAGTGGCCGAGAGCCCAAAAGGGAACTTCCAACGATATTGGATGCCCTTGTTCTGGAGGACTTCAAGCAGAGGGCGGAGGTCTCTGCGGTTCTTGAGGGTGATCGCGGACAGGTCTTGATAGATGTGTATGGGCCGATCGCCATGTATTATTTCCCGTTTGAGCCGAGCATTTCTAAGTATCTCCTCTTTCAGCTTGTAGTCAGGGAGGCAGCACACAACATCCCTCGGCGGGTCTGCGTCACTACCCCGTGGCCGGAGGGCTCTGTGTATGCGCTCCACTTCTATAGGCGAATGGCTGGGTTTGCCGATGAGGCTGTTAAAGGTGTCTGACACCGCAGGCAGTAGGTGGTCATTGTCGATGCACTCAGGGAGGCCTCTCACACGGAGATTGTGGCGTCTTCCGCGATTGTCCAAATCTTCCACATGTCTTTGGAGATCGCGGAGTTGTTGGGTGTGAGTGGCGACCGAGTGATCGATATGCTGGATCGCAGTAGTATGGCGGACTGTAGTCTTTTCTACCTCATGCAGTTTTCCCGCTATTGCTGTGATTTCATGACGGAGATCAGCTATGGCAGAAGATAATGTATCCTTAATGTCCGCGGCCACCGCCCGAAGATCGTGTAGACTCGGTTGTAGGTGTTCTGCTGTGCTGGAAGCCATGGTGGGATGAGGGGGAGTTGTAACAGCGGGTGATAGGGTTATCCCGTCCTGCCTTCGTGAGGGAGCTGAGGTGGATTCGGCCATGTTTTGCCTCTGAGATCTGAACATCGGGAATATTGTGCGATCAATGGCCGTCCGGCTCTCTGGGGGAGCGCGATCAGGATCCTGAAGTTCCATGGGAAGAGGTCCCCATATTTGTGAGGTCAGAAGTTGTCTTATTCCCCAAGATAATATAAGTAAAGGCTGAGGTCTGACGGAGCTAAGGGATTAGGCAGCCATCTTCTCTCCAGGCAAACCACGCCCTCCATAATCAAAGTTTTACGCTACAGAGTCCAGAATAACTCCCACTGGTGCCTCAGTTCCTGAGATGTGAAGCAATTGAAGTTCCTGATTGGGTAGCTCTGCAGGATGTTCCAGATGCACACATTTCTTCTGTGCTGAGACCATAGTGACCAAGAAGATCTCTGTTTAAGGGACAATATCTGTTTATTCATTGGGCAGACCGGGAGCCCTGGGAGGTCTATGCGTTAGACCCACCTCCACCATAACTGTGCTCTCACAATATGTTCTCTATACTGTATGGTATTAACTGCATTGTTGTATACTATTAGGCATATTTTATCTGTATAAACTTAATAAAGAACCTTTTTAATCTATATGCATTGTGTGATGTAATCTCAAAGGCATATGTAAAGTCCTACCTCTCTTCCATTCAATTTGGGATGATGCCAATGAGAACACGATATGATATGGCATTTCATTCTCAGTCCCCACTATATCTTTCTTACGATCCTATTTAAAGACTTTAATGACTGCCTTGATGCTTGTAGATCCCTATATGTCCCCTGGCTCAGACATATTTAGTAAGGAATAGAGATGTGCCAAACACCCCCCTGTTTAGTTTGCAGCAGAAAATTTCTAACCCGAACGGTGAACCCCATTGAAGTCTATGAGAGCCAAACAAGAACAATCAAAAGTGCCAATTTTAAAGGCTTATATGCAAGTAATTGGCCATAAAAGGGGTATGTTTTTTTTCTGGAGCAGTCATTTTAATAAGATGCAACAATAAAAATGAAAAAACAAATTTAAATATAGTGCATGGGGGTCCCCTTAGTCTGCCTGTAAAGTGGAGCATCTGTAGCATGCATAGAACATGCTGCAACAAAAATAAATAAATAAAAATAAAAATCAAGTCAAATCAAATTTAAATTGACTTGCAGTTCTATTTGCCAGCACCCGGCTATTGAAAAACAATAAAGAAAAAAAAAACAGCATGTGGTCCTCCCCCCAGTCCATACCAGACTCTTATCCGAGCAAGCAGCCTGGAAGGTCAGGAAAGGGGGGAATGAGCGAGCGCCCCCCTCCTGAATCATACCAGGCCACATGCCCTCAACATGGGAGGGTGCTTTGGGGTGGGGGGGGCTCTACCCCATCCCAAAGCACCTTGTCCCCATGTTGATCAGGACAAGGGTCTCCTCCCCACAATCCTGGCCAGTGGTTGCTGGGGTATGTGGGCATGGGGATTATGGGAATCTGGAAGACCCCTTTAACAAGGGGGCCTCCAGATCCCGTCCCTACTATGTGAATGAGTATAGGGTACTTAGTACCCCTAACCATTCACTAAAATTGTCAAAAAGTAATAAAAACACAGAGACAGATTTTGGCAATTCCTTTATTAAAAAATAAAAAAACAGCTAGCCCCCAATGTAGATTCTTCGTCAATTATGCCACCAGCTGCATCCGGGGAAAAAAAACACTCCGGCCATCCATGAAGGCTGGCCGCTTACTGCATGCTCTGCCTTTTGACAGTTCTTATATAGGTAAGGGCAGGCCCACCTGGCTACATCTCCTGGTGGCACTGCCCCCCCTTGTGACATCACGGACTGGTGCATGCAAAGTGCCCACACACCCATGTTGAGGGCATGTGGCCTGGTATGGTTCAGATGGGGGCCACATGCTCGTTCCCCCCCTTTCCTGACCTGCCAGGCTGCCTGCTTAGATAAGGGTCTGGTATGGATTTTTTTTCTTTTATTTTAGCATGGGGTTCCCCTTAAAATTCATACCATACTCGAAGGCCTCACGCCATTTTTTTTCTTTTAGCTGTCAGAAGGGAAGCCCATTTACCCCGCTGGAAAAGCTCTGTTTTCAGGGGGATACGAGGCACAGTGTCTCCCAAATTTATAGAGTGTTAATAAATGAAGATGTACCGGACGTACCCCCACACATCAGGAAATGGGAAGTAGAATTGGGGACACAGTGTGGTAAAAATAGGATAGGGAAAATATTAAAAACAATCCATAGCACGGTATTTCCCATCAAAACAGTAGAAAACAATTTTAAATGTCTGGCAAGATGGTATACAACCCCCGACAAGCTGAGCAAATTCCAGGTGGGTGTCTCCTCCAAGTGTTGGAGAGGTTGCAATACAAGAGGCACACTAGCACATATCTTGTGGGACTGCCCGCGGATCAAAGAATTTTGGAAAGGAGTACTGGACTTGATCTTAGTAATCACAAAGGAAGCAATTATCGAAGATCCATGGGTGTGCTTGTTCCATGGAACTGAGGTTCCATGGAAGCAATACAAGAAATCCTTGACTCAGATTCTCCTAAATGAGGCTAAGTGCCTAGTCCCGAGGAAATGGCGGGAAGCCGCGGCTCCGTCCCTTCGGGACTGGATTCTTAGCGTCAACGCAACCCAAAGAATAGAAACCGCGGAAGGGATCGAGGGAGAGGTGGAGGTAATATCCAAAGAAAAGTGGGCGGACTGGGAAAATTTTAAAGAATCTTGGAGGTTTTTCTCTGAGATTATGGCTTAGAGTACCCTTCACATTTTATTGGTTGGGAGTTTATATTTTCAAACAGGACATAGGATATGGACCCCCTTAGAGCGTCAAGCAAGGATGGGGGGGTGGGGGAGGGAAGGGGCAAATAAAAATGTATATTAAAAAAATGATTATAAGATGTTATGAAATGTTGATACTATGGTAATGTACTTGGAAAAACAATTATAAATAAAGATTTAAAAAAAAAAAAAAGAAGGGAAGCCCATTGACAGCTAATGACTAATCGGTTGTTAAGGACTTCACAGCCGACTTCCTGGCCCCGCTCCTTAACAACCAGCTTTTACTGCACACTGATTGGACAAAGTTTTGCCCAATCAGGGCGTAGAATGCCCTGTGCAGCACACAGTGCAATGTAGGGCATTTGGCAGGGCAAATGCACGCCAAACACCTTGCAAATTCAGGTGTTCCCCGAAAGGGGTGAACAGCCAATGTTAGGTCCGCACTGATGCTCAGGCCAAACCTTTCGCCCAACTCTAGCAATGAAGATACTAATTTTAATTCACCTCAAAAGTTTTAACACAATGCATTTCTCCCTTATAATATGTTCATATGGACACCTTTCTAGTTTTTTTAAGTGGTTGTAAACCAGTGAAGTGACTAGTTCAGCTGATACTTAGATATGAAACAAATCCTCCTTCATAAGTTGTACATGTTTATCTGCAGCACTCTTTTATCTACAGCCTTCAAAAACACACTGATCAAAGACTTTTTCTCAGCTCTAGGATGCAGGGGTGGGCATCTAATGTCATGTACTGCACAGGATAGATAAGAGAGCTCAGTGTAATCTGAAACCTGAGTGGAGGAAATGGACACTCCCCCTACACATTGTCATAGAAAAATTAACAGTTAAGGCTGTCAATCACCTTCTGGGTGCTGGAGGGGGATTATCAAAAGTGACTGGCAGGTATGGTGCCGAAGCACCCGCCAATGCACACAGTGAATCTTTTGATCGCCCCTGATGTTAACCCCCTTCCCTGCTAGTGTCATTAATCCAGTGACAGTGCATATTTTTTAGCAATGATCACTGTATTAGTGTCACTGATCCCCAAAAAGTGTCAAAAGTGTCAGTTAGTGTCGGATTTGTCAGCCACAATATTGCAGTCCCACTATAAGTCGCTGATCGCTGCCATTACTAGTAAAAAAAAAAGAAAAAAAATCCCACAGTTTGTAGACACTGTAACTTGGCCAAAATTGATAAAGAAATTTGATTTTTAACATTTTCTATTGGATATGTTTTTTTAACAGAAAGTAAAAAATATTGTTTTTTTTTTTTTTCAAAATTGTCTGTTTTTTTTTTTGTTTATAGACCAAAAAATTTAAAACGCAGAGATGATCAAATACCACCAAAAGAAATCTCTATTTGTGAGAAAAAAAGGACATACATTTTATTTGGGTACAGTGGAAATGAAAGAAAAACATAACTTATAAATAAAAAAAAAATAAAAAAAAATTATATATATATATATATATATATATATATAATATATGAATTGGATTTTATTCACAAACCAAATGATAGGAATGAGTTGTCGTCGGAAAAAGATTGTATGCAGTTTGCTCATCTCTAATAAAGATTATTTTTAAATGTATTATTTAAAATTTTTAATGGTGGTGTAAATCTTTATATAGAAAGTAGAAAGTTACAGTATATGTGTCTACATCAATAATGTCACATCTACCCAATTATGAGGTATATAAAAATATATGTGTGCTATATTTTAAAGTATGCATGCTTCATAACTACACTGCCACACACTTACTAAAACACGCACTCCTAAAATAGAAAGGCAGTCATATCATAATATTGCAAGTAATTGAAAAATCTCGTTAGCCAGTTTTATTATATAACTTTAACCTGAGCATTTTATTAATATAACGTGTTTTATAGTTTGCACGGGGTTGTGAAAGCTAAGCATTTACATGAAATTGTACAGCATATGAAATGTTGCAGTTCATTTCCCAGCAGTGTTAGTCAATAGCAATGTTTATGGAGAAGGACATGCAAGGTAAGGAGGATCTTATTTGAACCTTCCCAGGGGAAAGCTTGAAAACTGGAGGGAGGCAATTATAGCTGACCTTGTACTGGCCAGTTGTTGTAGGCTGCTGAATCAATAGTTAAAATAGCAAAAATATGCTGTGAAAATATTTGCCTTCACTAACTGCTGTCTATAAATTATATTGTTCAGGGTAAATGAACAGTTGCTATGCAGAAATATCAAACATATATATTTACACTCATATACACATGCTAAGATTTACCCTAATGAACCCTTAAGGGCATGCACTAGTTTAAGCTTTTTCTCAAGGTCAAGGTACTTTAGTCAGCACAAATAAAATAGGTACTTATAAACATTAATGAGAACATGGGGATTTTATGTGTTGGGGAAAAAAGTTCAATATGTCAAGAGGAATAATATTCAAAGTAAATCACTTAGCGCACAATTTAATATATTGAGTCAATAAACACTTCTTTACTTAACGACTCAGTGTTTCAGTTATCAATGTCAAATGTTTTATATTTAGTTGCTTTTATTTTAAAAATTAATTATGAAATTAAAGAAACAATCACGTAAAAAGTTTATTTTCATAGTCTGCCAGCGCTATAAGAAGATTATGCCATCTAAAAGTACAATACAGAAATGACCTCATATTATTATAATCTTATAACAATATGATCCTGTTCGCAGTCCTCTGGAACATTTTGCAAATTAAAAAAGGGTAAAATGGTTATTTTGCTGTACTGAAATGAAAAGTGCTTCACAAACTACAGTTTCTGTTTACAGTCTGTGACAGATTAATCTCAACTGCTAACCCCCACCCCTCCCTTAGATAACCTAACTATAAAAATGTGTGTTATCACATTAAATCTTGCTGTCATTATATACTTTTAAATGCAGCACATGGACTGAAAAAAAACAAAAAAAACAAACAAACAAAAAATAAATAACTTAAGCATATAAATATATACACTTACCCGGAATGTTCAACTGAACAACAAAAGCACAGATTACTGCTTACATGCATTTGCCAAAAAAAAAAAAACTGTTTAGGCAAATGCCCCAGCAGCCATCAATGCATGTTGTGCTACACTGCAAGAAAGTTGCAAATATCACTGCACTATTTACACACTTACCTCTGGTGGGATTCAGCACCAGGTCTCCTCTCCAGCATGTAGCAGCAGGCAATTATGGGTTTGACCTAGAGCACTGGTGCCACGATCATTCAGGAGATTACCCTTCTGACTGGCACCAATGCTGCTCAGGGGACAGCTCTCCTAATTGGTACCTCCCAAAATCGTGAACTTGCGTGGGGCATTCAAACAACACTTTTATGAGATGAGCTACACTGCAGTAGGTACATAGTTATTCAGGATGAAAAAAAAAAAAAAAACATCCATATTGTACAACCACTAGAAAAAGCAAACAAGTGGAAAATCTCCATATACACAATCCTATACCCACAGTTGATCCAGAGGAAGACAAAAAAATAATAAGCCTGATCTAATTTGCCACAAGCAACAATCTAATGATCTAGCCAGAACTAGTTCTTGAGGATGTCTATTCCACATTTTCACAGCTCTTCCCAGCTCTTACTGTGAATAAGCTTTTCCTCATGTGGAGGTTAAAGTGGTGTTGCTATTTAAAAAAAATTTAAATATGCTAATCTGTTTGACCTCCCCCGCTGGTCTGTGACTGACTGTTTCCCCCACTGATCTGATCTCCCATGGGACGGAGGAGGAGAAGAGCAGCGTGTATATCGTTAGCGCTCGGTCCTTATCCCGGCCACCAGTCCATAGCTCAGTCCACAGCCCCCACAGCCACAGTCCCCTCTGTAAGAGGCCAGCAAGGGATAGCGGAGTTCTTTCCGATTGGTGGACGGACCCGCTCCCACACCCGCTCCCACACTTCTAAGACCGTGACTGTGACGGACCAAAGCATAGGAACTTCAAGAGGTATTGCTGCTAGTATTGCTGCTTGTGTCTCTCCCCGTCTGGTTAACCGCTTAGCTAGTCTACCGCAGCGATCAGTGAGCAGTGATACTGTTATTTCAGCAAGTATTGTGTCATCTTTTTCTATACCACCACTTGTTATACCATCTGTAACACCATCTGTAATACCAGCATTTCCTGTATCACCTTTGTTGGCAACTGTACCCGTACCTGCACCTGCATCCGCACCCGCACCTGTACCTGCATCCGTACCTCCTTCATCTGGATCTGGATCTGCACCTGAATCAGTATCTGTACTTGAATCATTTGTACCATCTGTACCATTGGCACTGTCCCCGCCGCAGTCTCCATTGCTATTTCCTCTGCACCCTCTGCTGCCATCGTTGCCATCGTTACTGCTGTCGGCCATTGAAATGGGGGAGAGAGGGGATACCGAGAATGTTAACACCAAGGAAGAACGGTCAGCTAGTACGGTTCCCCTAGGCGCACAGATCGCCGGGCTAAAATCTCCTGGACCCACAGATGAGATTGTACATCCTGGACACCCTGAACTTCAGGAATTCACAGATTCTACAGACTCCACAGAATCTACAGAACCTTTAGAGCCGGCTGTATCAGGTAAAATAAATAGAAAAATAAATGTGAATGTGAAGGGGCTAGACTCTGTAATATATCACTCATCACCGCTTATCACTATTGAGGGGGGATGCATGGACACAGTAGGGGAGGTAAAAGGTGACACTATGTGCACAGAAAGGGGATCGGAGGTGGGTGACCTACGGGACTATCTTAGAGCTCTACCTACTCGCAGTGAGATGGAGGCATTTGTACAACGTTTAGAACATGGTTTCCATAAAGAGCTTCAAACTGTTAACACAGAACTACAGGCAACTGGGCAGAAAATAGCAGAGGTGGAGCATTCAGTAGACACACTAGCGGACCATGTGCACCTACAGGAACAACGTATAGATGTCCAAGAATCTCAAATATACACATTGTTTCAGCTAATGGAGAATCAAGATAACCGTAATAGACGAAACAATATTAGGATCAGGGGATTGCCCGAGACAGTTGGGGCGGAAGAACTAGCTCTAACAGTTAACAAAATTTTTACATCATTACTGTCGAGACCAGAAGAACCAACTTTAGAGCTGGATAGAGTGCACCGGTCTCTTGGACCACGCAACACAGATCCAGATAAACCAAGGGACATCATTTGCTGTGTTCATTTTTTTAGAGATAAGGAGGAAATTATGAGAAAGTCTAGAGAGAAGGGACAAATTAAAGTCAAGGAGAATTCTATTCAATTATTACACGATTTATGCCCATTTACATTGGAGAAGAGGAAGGCGTTAAGGCCATTACTTAAAATGCTGCAGGATCGCAACATTGTTTATCGATGGAACTTTCCTTTTCAACTGCAAATTAAAAAAGAGGGCAGGTGGTTTAACCTACGTGACCCATCAGACATTCCGGAAATACAATCTGCCATGGGATTGCCAGACCTCCCACCAATAATTTGGCCCCAGACATATACATCGTTCAGAAGGACTGAACGTCGGGGGGGTGAGGCAACAAAACAGCCAAACAACAACAAAGACTAATTGGCTAATAAAAGCAAGGGAACAAGAATTGCCTATAGAAAGGCATGGCTGGAGAGTCTGGTTGGGGGGGGGGGGTCTTGTCTCTCTGCCCTTCTTTTTCTTTTTCCTCTAGTTCTCTTTCTCATTTTCGTTCTCTATTATCTCTTCCTCTATACCCTCCTCTCTTTCTCCTTTTTTTCCTTCTTTGCGTCTTCTCCCTTCCCCCCTCTCCTCCCTTTTTTTTTTTTTTTTTAAGGGAATATTTTTTCTAACTACCCCTATTTTACTCTTCCTCATTTTCCTTTTTTCCTTAGTTTTGAAATTATTATTTTTTTTTTTTCCTGCATTGAATATTCATTGTGATCTACTTGCAAAAAATGATACAGATAAATAATCCACTGTCTAATAACTGAAATTTAGATAAAACATATGATGAATAGGAAAAATTGTATTGTAAGCTAGACAATTATATATACATCTGCTTTTTTTTTTTTTTCCTCTATCCCTCTCTATCTCGCCAGGGCCCAGGTTGGGAATCGCAGGCTGGGTGCTGGGTAGCCTGTGCCTGTATGTCTAATTAGGTGTACAAAAAGATAGTTTATGCAACATATGAGTCAATATTAAAATAGAACTATCAACTCTGGAAGTCGTAGTACTTGTGCTATTGTAAACCTCTAGAAGTTAAGGTTTATAGATGTATCCAAATATATATAACTCATCAACTTTATTATAATTGATTGATAGTTCAGATTCACTGCGGTGAGGTACCCTCTGCGCCTGCCAAGTCTTCCCCCTTAATAGGTACTCCAGCCCTCTGGTAGGGCTTGGCGTTTTCCGTTTTTTGGATAAAATCCAAAACCCTAGGGGATTCAATATTTTTTTTTTTTCCACTTTTTTTTTTTTTTTTCCTTCCCGTTTCCCCGAAGAGTTATTAGTCTGCATTTCCCAGGTAGCCTAGGGATCTGCGAGAGGGATCCTCTCAAAGTATATTATTATTATTTTTTTTTTTTTTTTATCCTCCGTCTCTCCTTCATTCCCCCCTCCTTCTATCATGGCAGCAAATTTTTCTTCACCAGTTGTGTTGAAGCTCTGCACTTATAATGCTAAAGGACTTAATGATAAATCAAAAAGAGGTCAAATTCTCTATAGTATGCATAAAGCAAAGGTAGATATTATATTACTCCAGGAGACCCATTTCCGCACAGGTAGCATTCCAGCTTGTTTACGTAAACATTACTCTCACTGGTTCCATAGTACTATGCCGAGCTCCAAAGCAAGAGGGGTATCCATTGCTTTTCACAAACATTTACCGATACATTATTTGAAAGACAAAGTGGATCCAAACGGTAGATATCTTTTCCTTAAAATTAAAATATGGAACAAAATTTTCACAATTGCAAATTTCTATATCCCAAACCAAGACCAAACCACAATAATTTCGAGGTATCTTAACTTTCTTGCAGATTTTGCAGAGGGTACTGTCCTTGTAGGGGGAGATTTTAATCTAGCCCTGGACCCTATACTAGATACCTCAGCTCAAAGATCAAATACTTCGTACTCTCGCTTGAGAGCACTTAAAAAAAAAACTTTTTGAACATAGGCTACTTGATTTATGGCGGATCTTAAATCCTAAAGATCGTAATTACACCTACTTTTCATTGGCCCATAAATCGTATAGTAGGCTAGATTATTTTTTAACAGGTCCTAAAGTATTAGAATGGCACCCGCAAATGGAAATAGGATCATTTATTTGGTCCGACCATTCTCCAGTATTCTTAACAATAACCCCCCCTCAGACGCAAGGGACAAATTGGTCCTGGCGCTTGAACGACAAACTTATGACAGACCCAATTTGCCATAGGGCAATTATAGCTGCAATTGACAACTTTATTACAGACCATGAACAAGACGAAACTGCACTACCTATAAAATGGGAAGCTCTAAAAGCGGTACTCCGGGGGGTGTTTATCCAGCATGGCTCGCGCCTTAAGAGAGAAAAGCTCAAGAACATCGAAATCACTCTGTCAAAACTCAGCTCGCTAGAAACTCAACACAAAACCCATCCTTCGGCGGAACTATTAGCTGACATATCACTCACAAGGTTATCTCTATTACAGATCTTTGACACCAATCATAGCTCATACCAACAAAGCTGAGCCTTGAGCAGGTATAGATATGAGAACAAATGTGGGAGACTGTTAGCTAATAAACTGCATCCACGCCCTTCCCAAACCTTTATACCATACATAAAAAAAACATCGGGAGAGCTTACATCGGATCCACAATCCCTCCAACAAACTTTTAAAGAATACTTTTCGGCTTTATATAACTTGGCCCCACCACCATTTTTGAAAGATAAGGATATTGAAATTTATGTACGAGAAAATGCAATCCCGACAATAGAGGATGGTAATAAGATCACTCTGGACTCCCCCTTTTCACAAGAGGAATTACTAGATGTAATTGCTAATATACCAACAGATAAAAGCCCAGGCCCGGACGGATTTGCCCCAAAGTTTTATAAAACCTATAAAGAACAGCTATCTCCATTTATGCTTCAAGTATTTAATTCTATCTCCCCTAATAACCAATTCCCAATACAGTCTTTAGAATCGCATATAACTCTGATTCCGAAACCAGACAAGGATCCAACATTATGCTCAAGTTATCGACCGATATCTCTGATTGGGGTAGATATAAAAATCTATGCTAAACTGATAGCACTCCGTCTTCAACCTCTCCTCCCTGGTCTAGTACATACAGACTAGGTAGGATTTGTCCAAGAAAGAGAAGCACGTGACAACACAATTAAAACTTTTTTATTAATGAACCATGCCAAAACAGCTAAAATACCAGTATGCCTTTTCTCAGTCGATGCAGAAAAGGCATTCGACCGAGTAGGATGGTCTTTTCTCAAACAAGCATTAATACAAACAGGTTTGGGTGTAAATTTATTTAATAAGATTATGGCGCTCTATACCGGTCCAGCGGCAAGGATAAAGATTAATGGATCATTGACAGCGAGTTTTAGTATACAAAATGGCACACGCCAGGGATGCCCACTTTCCCCTTTACTTTATGTTTTAGTGATGGAGTATTTAGCAACAGCAATAAGACAGAACCCTTCCATAACTGGCATAAAGATTAAGCAAAATGAAGTAAAGCTAGCTCTATTTGCTGATGATCTATTACTTTATGTTACTAACCCCCATATCTCACTACCCTCTATAATATCTGAATTCCAGCGTTTTGGAACCTTGAGTAGCTTTAAAGTAAATATCCAGAAATCAGAAGTTCTTAATATATCACTTACGTCACAACAAATTACGGATATAAGAAACAACTTCTCATTTAAAATTTGCTCATCAGCACTGAAATATTTAGGTATTAAAATTCCTTCCGACCCAATCTACCTATATCTAAAGAATTATATTCCTCTTTTGCAACGCACCTTACTAGATCTGAAAAAATATGATGCTAAACAACACTCATGGTTTGGGAGGATTAATATACTAAAAATGGACATAATACCGCGTTTCTTATATCTTTTTCAAACTATCCCTGTTCCTATCCCTAGATCTTTTTTCTCAACTTTACAAACAGCCTTTATAAAATTCATCTGGGGATATAAGAAAGCAAGATTACAAAAGAAACTATTATTAGCCCCAAAAAATAAAGGAGGAGCAGGTGCACCAGATTTGTATTGTTATTATGTTTCGGCAGTTTTGACTAGACTAGTGAATTGGTTCCATCATTCTAAAACTAAACAATGGGTACCAATAGAGCAGGGGTTGAACCAATTGGATCTTAAGGTGCTACCTTGGCTAGATCTATCCATCAGAGATGTCGGTCAAGAGCTACAAAAAAATATGCCTCCCCTTACATCCCACTTATTGAAAATTTGGGCAAAAACAGTTATACAGCTAGAATTGTCCTCTTTTGTCGGACCTATGACTCCGTTATTTGGCAATCCTAACTTTCCGCCGGCAATAAATCGTACACACTTTCTTATCTGGAACAAAGAGTCCCATCCAAGACTGAGTCAGACTCTCTATCAGGGAAAAATTCCTCCCCTACAAAACTTATTTCCCACGCAAAAACCATCATTTACACAAAGGTTGGAATACTGGCAATTAATGTCATTTTTTTCTTCTATTCCATTAAATAGACCCCTAGGCAGAGAGCTGACTCAAATGGAAAGCCTTCTGCTACAAGACTCCAAACCAAAACACGTCCTTTCAACGATATATAAGGCGCTTATTACAAAATATTACTCTGAGCCACCGGAATTTATAAACAAATGGGTGAAGGAGATCAATGCTCAAATTGAAGCTGAAGAATGGGAGAAGTCATTTAATCTAACCCACTGTTTGTCAGCAGCAATTAAAGCACAAGAAACAAGCTATAAGCTCCTTTCAAGGTGGTACTGGAGCCCAGTAGCACTTCAGCGCATATATCCAGACAAATCAGACACATGCTGGCGTTGCCATACGGATAGGGGCTCACTGCTCCATGTCTGGTGGGAATGCCCCCAAATCTACAGTTTCTGGGAAAAGGTCACACAAATGTATACTACAATTACAGGGGAGGTAATATTTAATACGCCTCAAATCACCCTTCTCTCTATTTTACCAGGTTCATATAAAAATATTTAAAAAAGTCTTCTCGGTCACTGGTTGACAGCAGCAAGATTGGTTATACCGCGGCACTGGCGTTCATCCAAACCCCCATCAATAATGGAATGGGCTATAGAAATGGACAATATAGATTAGAGAAGCCCCTAGCATATGAACTAGACACACAAGAGGAATGTATGCGGATATGGGCCCCATGGAGGATATACAGAGAAACAAAAAGAAATTAGAAAATAGTGAGGGAAGGAAATAGAATTCTACAGTATGGACCACTGTAATAGTGGATAGAGCCTCGACACAAAGGAGAGAGAAAAAGAAAAAAGGGAAAGGAAAAGAAGGGGAAAAGATTTAAAGGAGGAGGGGGGAAGGAGGAGAGGGGGACTGATTATGATAATGTTTAATTTTTTTATTTATTTATTTATTTACTTTTTCCTTTTTGTTTGTTATTTTTATTGTCATGTTTTGTGTTTCTGTGTTAGTCATGTGTAAAGACATTTACAGGAATTATGCTAGAATAATTAATTGACTCTACATTTGAGCAACTATGTAAAATGTCTAAAACTGTCTTAGTTTGTACAATTAATTTACAATAAAATAAGATTGAGGTGAGGGAGAGAGAAAAAAAAAAAATTTTAATAAAAGTCAGCAGCTACAAATACTGCAGCTTCTGACTTTTAATAATCAGACACTTTCCTGTCCCAGGGTCCCAGGGTCCAGCCCCGCTCATCTCCCCCTCCGTTCGGCGGTGCCGGCATTGTAAATGTAGGCGCCTGGCTGTGGCTTCACAGCCGGGCACCCACTGCGCATGCGGGTGCGGCGCCGTGCGCCGTGAGTGGCCGTGCAATCATCTGGGACCTGTCACCTGTCCCAGATGATTGACAAGAGGGGGCAGAGCTGAGCTCTTCCTGCGCCGAGGGGAAGTGATATCACCAGCCCAGGCACTGAAGGAGGCAGACTACGAGGGACCCCCTAGCAACAGCCATTTAGAGGTGAGTTAAAAAGAAATTTTGCCCAAATGTTTTTTTTTTTTTTTTTCCGGAACATTAATGATTTTTTTTTTTTGGGGTGCAACTCCACTTTAAATCTCTTTTCCTCCAGATATATCGAGTGCACCCTTGTCCTTTTTAATAATCTTAAATAAATTAACTCTACATCAAATTCACTAAATAGACCACCTATTGTATGTCTTTATAAATAGAGAACAAATTGAATTTAATTACCTTACCTCAAGAGAGAAAACAATTCAGTTCAGCTATTTTTTTTCTCATAGCTGAATTTCTTTATGCACCTTATCAATTTGGTTGCCCTTCTCTGCACTTTTTCCAATTCTCCAATATCCTTTTTCTGAACTGGTGCCCAAAACTGAACTGCATAGTCCAGGTGAGGTCTTACAAATTATTTGTACAGGGAAATATGTCTCTCTCCCGCTCGCTCTCTCTCTCCCTCTCTCTCTCTCTCTCTCTTCTCTCTCTCTCTCTCTCTCTCTCCCTCTCTCTCTCTCTCTATTTCTCGCTCTATGTCTCGCTCTAGTGTTTTACTAGCTATAAAAACTGCAGCTTGACATTGGATGCTATTATTTAGTCTTTACAAGAACAACTTGACCACTAACTTGCTTAGAAGTTCTCTTCTGATGCATGTATGTTTTTAGCACACACGTTCATAACTTTACATTTATTAACATTACCACTTGCTGCCCGCCCCCAGAGCACATTTACTGAAAGCGGATGGCAGGTTAGGTGACCTACCATTACTTTGCCGCTTACTTCCTGGTTTTTGGGCATGCATGCATCTGCCTCCTGCTGACCTGTGCTGTGATTGGCCACAGCATGAATCTGTCAGGAGGTTACAGCCAATCATTTTGGCAGTATATCTGCTGATCAGCTGTGGCCAATCACAGCACAGATCTCTGCGTTTGTAAACACAGACTCTGGCTGGATTTTGTGACCATGTTCGCCTGCCACATCCAGTTGAGATATCACATCCCGTGACTGTGCATTTCATGCCAACCAGGAAGCCTCATTGACTCCCAGCGCAGCTGTCTAGCATACCACAGCCTTGTCCGTCCAGTGGACTGGGACTTACAGCAGCAGACTTTCCCATTGTTTAAATGCCTTTCTTTAGATTTCACCATGTGAGTGCGATCTTTTTAGCCCAATAAAATAGTTTTTAATCTGCTACATGTAGGTGGCACTTGCCCACCCCGTACCTTTCTTCTAGAGTTGCTTCTTGCTTTTTGGATATAGCAGCCACTGAGTGGGCATTCTCCATTGACTAGGTTGGTCAGCATGGACTCTTCATCCATTTCCTTGCTTTAGGTCTACTTCCAAGGACTGTGTGTTTCAGACAGTGGACATTGATACTCACTTCCCTCCCATTCCACCAAATATTCCCTTTGTTGAAAGTACAATGGGAGAAGAAAAGCAGAGATTTTTTAACTACCATCAGGATAGGAATAAAAATAAACAGATTCTAAGGATCCAAAGAAAGGAATATATCATACACCATAGAAATAAGGATGAACCAAACACCCCCTAGTTCGGTTCGCACCAGAACACCATTAAAGTCTATGGGACACGAACATGAAAAATCAAAAGTGCTAATTTTAAAGTTATTGTCATAAAAAGTGTTTGGGGACCCGGGTCCTGCCCCAGGGGAATTGTATCAATGCAAAAAAAAGTTTTAAAAACAGACGTTTTTTTGGGAGGAGTGATTTTAACAATGCTTAAAGCGGGACTGTACTGAAAAAAAAAAATTAAAAGCCAGCAGCTACAAATACTGCAGCTGCTGACTTTTAAAAAATGGACACTTACCTGTCCCTGGTTCCAGCGGTGTCGGCAGCAGAGGCCGATCGCTCGCTCGGCTCTCTGCTGTAGCCGGCGCCATTCTCGGTGAGGGAATCAGGAAGTGGCTTCACTTCCCGATTCCCTACTGCGCATGCGCGAGTCACGCGGCACAATGAGAATCTTCAGCGCTGTCTGCCGGGACACGTGTGTGTCCCAGCAGACAGCGCGCCGGGACAGGAACTTGCGTAAACTCCCACGGGAGTTTATGCCGGAAGTGGGTGCAGATACCTGTCTTAGACAGGTATCTGCACCCCCCTCCCCCCTGAAAGGTGCCAAATGTGACACCGGAGGGGGGGAGGGTTTCGAAAAGCGGGAGTTCCACTTTAGGGTGGAATCCCGCTTTAAATTGAAACAATAAAAATGAAATATTCCTTTAAATATCATGCCTTGGGGATGTCTATAGTATGACTGTAAAGTGGCGCAGTTTTCCCATGTTTATAACAGTACCACAGAAAAATTACATTTCTAAAGGAAAAAGGTAATTTAAAAATGATCGCGGCTGTAATGAATTGTTGGGTCTCGGCAATATAGATAAAACTCATTGAAAAAAAACGGCATGGGACCCCACCAACCCCTTGGGTCTGGTATGAATATTAGGGGAACTGCAAACCAAAAATGTAAAAAAAAATTGTGTGGGGGTTCCCCCAAACTCCATACGTATGGATTTTAAGGGGAACCCTGCGCCAAAATAAAAAAATAGCGTATGGGTCCCCCCAAAATCCATACCAGACCCTTATCCGAGGACACAACCTGGAAGGCCACAGGAAAAAGGGGGGTTCGAGAGAGTGCCCCCCTCCTGAACAGTACTAGACCACATGCCCTCAACATGGGGAGGGTGCTTTGGAGGAGCCCCCCAAAGCACCCTTGCCCGGTGGTTGTGGGGGTATGCGGGAGGGGGGCTTATTTGAATCGGGAAGCCCCCTTTAACAAGGGGACCCCCATATCCCGGCCCCCCATGTGAATTGGTAAGGTGTACATTGTACCCCTACCATTTCACAAAAGAAAGTGTTAAAAATAGTAAAAATGTCCATTCATCTTCTATCACACTGCCTGATGAGCCAAAAAAAAGAAAAAATGCAACAGCTCCGCCTCCATGGGAGGCTACCGCCGAGTGACGCTTCTTCTTGGTGACAGCTGTTATATAGCTGAAGGTGGGACCACTCGGTGATGTAAACCAGGGGTCTTCAAACTATGGCCCTCCAGTTGTTCAAGAACTACAATTCCCATCATGCCTAGTCATGTCTGTGACTGTCAGAGTTTTACAATGCCTCATGGGATGTGTAGTTCCGCAACAGCTGGAGGGCCGTAGTTTGAGGATCCCTGATGTAAATGGATGACCTGCCTTCCTCTGACATCATGAGGCCTTCCAGATTCCGATAAGCCCCCCGCCAGCATACCCCAACAACCACCGGGCAAGGGTTGTGGGGATGAGGCCCTTGTCCCCATCAACATGGGGACAAGGTGCTTTGGGGGGGCTACTCCATGTTTAGGGCATGTGGCCTGGTACAGTTTAGAAGGGGGCGCTCTCTCGCCCCCCCCCCTGCTTTTCCTGATTTTGGGAGGACCTCTACACCATTTTTTTTCAATTTGGCACAGCGTTCCCCTTAATTTTCATACCAGACCTGAAAGGCCTAGTATGGATTTTGGGGGGGACCCCAACGCAATTGTTTTAAAAAATGTTGGTTTGGGGTACCCCTTAATATTCATACCAGACACAAAGGGCCTTGTAACGAACTTGGGGGGACCCATGCCGTTTTTTTCAATGAGTTTTATCTATATTGCTAAGACCCAACAATTCATTACAGCCACAATCAGTTTTAAATTACTTTTTTTTCCTTTAGAAATTTATTTTTGCTGTGGTAATGTTCTAAACATGGGAAAAATTTGCTACTTTACAGGCATACTATAGACACCCCCCAGGCATGATATTTAAAGAAATATTTCATTTTTATTGTTTCACTTTAAGCATTATTAAAATCACTGCTCCCGAAAAAACTGTAGTTTTTAAAACTTTTTTTTGCATTGATACATGTCTCCTGGGGCATGACCCGAGTCCCCAAACACTTTTTTGACAATAACTTGCATATAAGCCTTTAAAATGAGCACTTTTGATTTTTCATGCAAGCTGTGTCCTCCGCCCGATCTATCACAGTGCTGAGCTCCGTTCCCTGCGAGAGTTGCTAAACACGGGGACGGAGCCCGGCGCCAAATTCAAAAAGTTAAAAACACAATACACATACAGTACACTGTAATCTTACAGATTACATTACTGTATCAAATTATTTCACCTCCCTTTTGTCCCCAGTGGTTTGTCCAGTGCCCCGCATGCAGTTTTATATTATAAATACTGTTCTTTCTGCCTGGAAACTGGAGATTGTTCATAGCAACCAAAAAGTGTGCCTTTACATCAAAAGCGGTTTTAGACCAGCTAGACAACAGTGATAATAAATTAGAATCAGAATTGAGTGATAGTGATTTGTGGGGAAATCCGTCATCAAACACTGAAAGTAACGACAGCGACAATTCTGTAACTGAGCAAATTTCAGTGTTTTTGATTTGATTACATTATTGAATATTTTTTATTAGTTATTTATTATATTATAATTTATGATTTTGTGTTTCAAACTTTATCATACCCGGGATGTCTACTAGACTCTTGTTTGGACAGATTTAAGTGTGTTATTCCTAAGAATTACAGGCCTACAATATAAAACGCCAAATTTCCATGCAAAACATTGTACCACTTTGAGCATCAAAAATCTGAAATAATCATACCGACAGGGAGGTTAACGGTGTTCCACGGCTTTTGAATTTTCCCCAAACACTGCATATAGTTTGGTGTTCCCTGAACGTTCGAACAACCAAAGTTCGTCCCAAACTTATGCTCGGCCGAACCGTTCGCCCATCCGTACATAGAAATCTATATATACCTCTAAATAATAATTGTACATGCATCTGTTTAATTAGATGTATTCACCTATGATCAGAGTCTGGATCCTCCTGCGTGGCATTTAGAATCGTGCCTCTAGGTGAGTCCTGTCTTGTTTCAGTCACAATAGATAATCCAGGAGATGCACTGCAATAAACCTATGCAGTATTGCACATTTCCACCCCCTTATATAAAGACATATAAATGATATGTGTTTACCAGTTCATGTTCTTTCTATTGCAATGTTACAACTCAGTGCACTAACAACATCTATATATAAACCAGGAATTATCTGTAAAACTGTAAATTTTTGATAATTGAATCCATCAACAAATATCTGTCTATATGAGTATTTACCTGTGTCTAGTGCTGCTAATGTGCTAATTTCACACTGCTAAAATAAATCCACAAGTTTTTACAAAATATTGCTTCTGACCATAGACATCTCTGAGGATTATGTAAACAAAAGGCATTTACTGTAGGATTATCCCAATAATGATTTGATTATCTCACCACTATTTGTATATGTTCTTAGCTCACCAATTTAATATCTCCTCCTGTACCAAGTGTGGGAGCTCATTCCCAATCTAGCCACCCAAAAAAAAAAAAAAAATAGAGAATATAGAAATGTCTCCATTCCTTAATTTGCTGGAAACTCTGGAGCTTTTGTGGGCTAAAGTGCATGAAAAACACATTTGTGGACAGAAGTTAGAAAATAGACTTACCTTATTCTGCCTTTTGGCTGTGAAACCTATTCAGCATCACAATCTGTCAAATCCTGTGATCAGTGAGGATTGAGCACCATGTAGCAGTTGGTGAACAGCTATGAATTAGATAAAGAGTGAGAAAAGACATGGGAATATATTTGGTGCTACCTCTCAGAGAAAGACACACATACGGTACTTTATTATAAAAAAACTAATATTTATTGACACATAGTATATAATTGAATGCACACAAACACAGGTTAAAGCTGGGTAAAATATGGATTTACCACAATTGTTTTAGAGCATTATATTGTGGGACCTTGCGAAAGGGAAAGAAAAAAAAATAGGAGAAAAAAAAGAAACTCTGGATGGGAGAAGTTGAAGATTTCCCGTCTCTCTTCTCAGCTATTCTCTCACTCTCCCTCACTCCTCTCCCCTCCCGACCCTATCTAACTTGTTGGGGGGAGAAGTAGAAGGAGTACAAACAGGGAGGCAAAGGAAAGGAAGGATATGGTGATAAGAGAGAATGGATGGGATGGCAAAAAGCTAGGTAGAGGGAATGATGCAAGATTGAAATTACTTACATTACTTACTTACATTACTTCTCTTTCCCTTTCCCATAATTGGGAGAGGGATTGGAAGAAGAGCTGTAAAGAATGCTTTTTCCTAAACTGGGATATAAGTCTCCAAATTTAGCTTGGGGATACTTAAGGATTGTCAGTGTAGACATTGGTTGTTTTGTAGTTTTGCCAACATTACCATATTTTAGTAAATTTGGTGAGTTTTTCCTGAGAGATGCTAACTAGTTCTTCGATCTCTTCCATTTTATCAAGTCTGTGGAACCATTCTACTGTTGTAGGTGTATGGGTTGATCACCAATGGGATGGAAGGCATTGACTTGCTGCATTGATCATTTTAGATTCTTCTTCATCTGCTTCTTGGGTATAGAGGTATTTCTATGTATTAGTAGGTGAGATATGAGGTAGACCAATATGATACTCTAAACGTTCTGTGGGATATCATCCAAGTTTTTTGATTTCTGTTTTTTACCCAATTTGAACTTGTGCCTGTGTGCACATAATTGTATATGGCAACAGATATGGGGTTTTTATAAGAAGGTTTGTGTATGTCTTTCTCTGAGAGGTAAACCAATTAAAGCCTCAGGTCTTTTCTCATTCTTTACAAATTTTGTTAAATAGGAATGTGGTGCACACTTTATCCATCACCATACTCACATGAAATGAACAGCTATGGATTGTCACAGATACAGTACCAGTTGACCAGTTGGTGAATTTTCCCATAGGAGCTCTGAAACAGGGTTATTTTCAAATGTGAACACAGAAAAGTAGGCCTTACCGCCCAGAACTAACTAGCCAGGTACACAATACTAGTCATAGAGGATGGAATCCTTATAGCAAGAGGACAGCAACTGCAAAGCCATTATGCCAATCACCATTGTAAGGGGGGTTAATTTAAGAGGAGCTTTTAAGAGGGTTCCTCTCATAAAGCATCAGTGCCATGATTCTGTTGGGCACCACTATTGTCTAGGAAAGGGCATCAGCAATATGGTTGGGAATGTCTGTGTCTTGTACTTTCCCTCTCCCCCCAAGAGTTTGTAAGTAGATGGTTATCCCTTTTCTCATGGACTGATGAAGGCTTCATATAAACTAAAGCTCGTAAACCTGAGATAAGGAGCTTTTGGCATTTTTTTGCATAAAAGCCTATGGGGTTGATTTACTAAAACTATAGAGTGCAGAATCTGGTGCAGCTGTGGTAGCCAATCAGCTTCCAACTTCAGCTTATTCAATTAAGCTTTGACCAAAAACATGGAAGTTGATTGTTTTCTATGCAGAGCTGCACCAGATTTAGCACTTTCCAGTTTTAGTAAATCAACCCCTATGTGTCCATGTACACATAGGCTTTTAGGATAATTTAGGAGCTCCTGCAGTTAAGGAGGTTTAGCATTCCTCAACCCCCCTCTCCTGAACATGGAAGAATTGTGTTTAGGATAAGAACGTTTTGACTGCTGGCCATGGAAAACCTTAAAACACTTCAGAACTGTGTCAAAATCGTGATTTTGCTGCAATTATTCACATGTGGTACATCGCAGCCAAGTGCACATGAAGCCTTAAAGGGTCCCTCAAACCCCAACCATTTCACCAATGCACGCAGGTTCTAAATATAAGGCAATAAAAAAAAACTGTTCAAATTTTTTAATAATTACAATTTTTGTGGTATTTACCCCTTAGGTTCAAATAGCACCCACATGTGTCCCTGTGCAGGTTTCCTCCAGCGGTAAGATCACAGAGGAAAAAGTCCCCACCTTCTCACTGTTCTCTAATGCCCCATACACACGGTCGGAAATTCCGATGGAAAATGTCCGATCGGACCATGTTGTCGGGAAATCCGGCCGTGTGTGGGCTCCATCGGACTTTTTCTGTCGGAATTTCCGACGGAAAAAATTTGAAATCCTGCTCTCAAATTTTCTGACAACAAAGTCCAATCGGACTTTTTCCGATCGTGTGTCGACAATTCCGACGGACAAACTGCTGCGCATGCTCAGATCAAATTACGAGACCAAAGCTATTGGCTACTAGCCTCTACGTAGTTCCGTTGTACGCAAGAACATCACCACGTTCAGAATGATCAGATTTTCCAACAACTGTGTCTGACCATGTGTATGCAACACGGGGCATAAGAAGACAGCGACCTTTTCACGCTCTAATAAAAACTGCCGCGGACTTCCGGTTCCAGCGTCATATGTGAAGGGGCTTGGAATGGCGGCTTAAGGAAGAACACTTTAGAAAATCCGGCACTACACAGCTCGTGCCCGCCATCCGACCCCACGGCCACTGCTGCCTCTCTCCAAAGGTCACGGAGCATGGACCAATACCTCCTACATGGTCCCGCAGCCACAAAGACGGATACACGGCTGGTCCCTCCCCCACCAGTCACACATGCGGGCAATATGGCGGCTGCGACACAGCCACCCAGCACGCCAGACTTCATGGGACAGGTACCCTCCGCTGCAGAAGAGGAGCAATATGCTGGCCTGGCACAGGCAGTGGCTACATTACTCTCACCCACAATCACTGCAGCAGTGGACAGGGTGATCGCAGCAGGCATAACCCAGTTTAGGAAAGAGCTGGGAGCCCAGGCTAAATGCCTCTCTGAGCTTGAATATCACGTCTCAGACATTGAGGAGGAAATGCTAGACTTGCATACCTCTGAACAGCAAGCAAAAAACATGCAACTCTACGTCCTAGAAAAGCTGGATGATCTTGAAAATAGGTCTAGAAGGAATAATCTGAGGATCATAGGACTCCCAGAATCATTTAATGCTGACTCTTTTCATGACATCTGTAGCGCATTCCGAACGCTCTGGGAATTAACTCCTTGTGCACAGTTGAAAGAGCCCATCGCTTGGGAGCCCCATCGAACAACAGGCATACTCCACGCCCTGTAATAGTTTGCTACCTGAACTATATGGACCGAGTAAATATTCTTAAATCTTTCCGAAACTCAAAATCACTCCAACTGGATGGCCATAAATTACTAATTTTCGCAGATTATTCTCAGGAAGTTTCACGCAGAAGGAAGGCCTTCCAGACTATCTGCCAAGCTCTATACCAAAAAGGGGTGAAATTCACTCTAGCTTACCCCGCTAATCTTCGCTTCACGGACCCCTCAGGAAAACCAAAATTATTCACACACCCAGATGAAGCTTCGCACTACTTGCAATCCTACCTTCATATCCCTATGGATACTTTGACCACTGAAACTCCTTTTCACACAACGGACCCTAGAGACCAACGTATGCCCAAGGAAGGATCCTCCCAATCAGATTGGTAGGATCAGATGCTCTGATTCCTCAGGACATAACAAACCTCACTGACTTTAACGCAATGCTCCAGAAAAACAGCTACCCCAGTTCCAAGAAATTTTTACACCATGCTTTGTTCTCCCCAGTTAACTCATAGCACCCGCCACCATAGCAGACTATTAACTTGTTATATTTTCTCGCTTTCAGATACCAACACCTACACATCCTTACTGTGAGGAGGACACCTGGTCCTGCAAGGTGGCACTCTGGGTCATATTATTTCCCCCCTGGGGGCTTCCCCAAGGTCAGACCATCTCACAGCAGCGGGCGATGGCTTCAACCCACGGCAACGCTGTTCGCTGGTGGAAATTATATACATGTGGAAAAAAGTCCTTTTGACTTAGTTAAAAATAAATTATCTTGGATTATGATCAATGAACGTCTATCAGCGGTCTTGAATGACCGATTGTCAGTCTTCAATATGATTTGGGAGCCATGGACAAATTATTTGTCTAGAAGTTCATGATATACTGTTATGCATATATGATAGTTACCAGGGGTGCACTCCTCCCTCCCTCCCCCTCCTTATTTTACTTCTGTCTTTCCTTCTACTCTTCTTTTTTTCTTTCTTTTTCTTGTGTTTCTTTTGTGGGTTATGTTTAGCTAAACTAAGCACTGGTTAACTATATATTTATGTCAGGTACCACAAATGCTGTGTTCCTACTTTGCTTAGTCTAATCTTACAACTTTATGTGCCATTTATTTCCATGTAACGCTTGTTGTTCATTTAGTTTGTTGAAACCAATAAAAACTATTGTAAACAGGAAAAAAGTGAAGTCCAGGCTCCCCTGGGTATGGACCTTTTTGTTGTTCCTATAGACCCCTGTTGGGTCGTTTTCCCTCTTAACACCCCTCACTCAAGAAGCAAGCACCCATCAATTTAGTATACACCCACAGGTTATCCCCCACCATTACACTGTGCACCACCCCACACTTATCTTTTAAGTTCTCCCAACACGTTAGATAAACCCCTTCACCACAAGCTCATTTAATGAAAGTGATATCCTGGAATGTTAAAGGCCTACGCTCCCCAAAAAATGCATGGCAGTCCTTCGCCACCTAAAATGTCTAAAACCTGGAATTGCGATACTACAGGAGACACACCTAACCACAGCAGATTTCTCTCGTATGTGCAAGCTCTGGGTGGGACAGGTACTTGGGTCCCCAGCTGTCAAAGGGAAAGCAGGAGTCCATAAGCAAATCCCCTGCGAGGTACTCTCCTTACAAACAGACAAAGAGAGTCAAACCCTCCTAGCTAAACCTAAAACTTATACACGGGAATGGGTAATATCTAACGTATACGCCCCCAATGCTCCCTCCAAAGCCTTCTTTCAGGACCTTACGTCCCTCCTTACCCCTTATATACATCTCCCCTACTAGTACAAGAAAACTTTAAACCTCTCTGAAGATAAATCAAATCACCGTCCCGGCCGCCCCCCACAGGACTGACTCCCCCCAATTCTCTACTATCACACCTAAAGTAAAGCCTTAATTTAACCGACTTATGGAGACTGACCCACCCAGACGGAAAACCTCAGCTAATGTTATATCGATTTTCATTAAAAGCATACACTTTCTTAGTGTCTATCCTTACCCCAAGCATCCCCCAGGGGTACTGGCCAGTGTTCATGCACACTTTAGCCTACTGAAAATTATTATATTCATTTTGGGATGCGATAGACCATTTGTATTTCTACCAAACCTGCCCAATATATATTCTCCTTTTTATCACTTAATGGTTACCCCATTTAAATCCCCTACCGGGCACGTTTTGGTTATACATTATCTTACCATACTTAGGCTACCCTAAATACTCGCCCTTGTCAGGCTTTTTGCTCTACTCTTTACATATTTCTATACCAATAATCAAATATTGCATTTGATTTTTTTGCTATACTTTACACAGTCTATACCCATTGCCATTGAATACCTTTAACACATATACTTCCCCTGTTGTGGTCCAACATGGCCTTATATCTTGGAGATGAATGGGACACGCGCATGTCAAACACTATGCATAATTTTGAGTCTAACGAATATGTTCAGTCACAACTCAAATATACTTTTCTCAATCTCACACACACGGTTCAAAAGAAAGCCTCTTTATTTTGTCACATAAAATCTTTTAAAGAATACAGTGGTGTGAAAAAGTGTTTGCCCCCTTCCTCATTTCCTGTTCCTTTGCATGTTTGTCACACTTAAGTGTTTCGGAACATCAAACCAATTTAAACAATAGTCAAGGACAACACAAGTAAACACAAAATGCAATTTGTAAATGAAGGTGTTTATTATTAAAGGTGAAAAAAAATCCAAACCATCATGGCCCTGTGTGAAAAAGTGATTGCCCCCCTTGTTAAAACATACTATAACTGTGGTTGTCCACACCTGAGTTCAATTTCTCTAGCCACACCCAGGCCTGATTATTGCCACACCTGTTCACAATCAAGGCATCACTTAAATAGGAGCTGCTTGACACAGTAAGGTCAACCAGAAGATCCTTAAAAGCTACACATCATGCCGAGACCCAAAGAAATTCAGGAACAATTGAGAAAGAAAGTAATTGAGATCTATCAGTCTGTAAAGGGTTATAAAGCCATTTCCAAAGCTTTGGGAATCCAGCGAACCACAGTGAGAGCCATTATCCACAAATGTCGAAGACATGGAACAGTGGTGAACCTTCCCAGGAGTGGCCGGCCGCCCAAAATTACCCCAAGAGCGCAGCGACGACTCATCCAAGAGGTCACAAAAGACCCCACAACAACGTCCAAGGAACTGCAGGCCTCACTTGCCTCAGTTAAGGTCAGCGTTCATGCCTCCACCATCAGGAAAAGACTGGGCAAAAATGGCCTGCATGGCAGAGTTCCAAGGAGAAAACCACTGCTGAGCAAAAAGAACATCAAAGCTCGTCTCAATTTCTCCACAACACATCTCGATGATCCCCAAGACTTTTAGGACAACATTCTGTGGACCGATGAGACAAAAGTGGAACTCTTTGGAAGGTGTGTGTCCAAGTATATCTGGCGTAGAAGGAACACTGCATTTCAGAAAAAGAACATTATACCAACAGTAAAATATGGTGGTGGTAGTGTGATGGTCTGGGGCTGTTTTGCTGCTTCAGGACCTGGAAGACTTGCCGTGATAAAAGGAACTATGAATTCTGCTGTCTACCAAGAGATCCTGAAGGAGAATGTCCGACCATCTGTTCGTGTACTCAAGCTGAAACGAACTTGGGTTCTGCAGCAGGACAATGATCCTAAACACACCAGCAAGTCCACCACCGAATGGCTGAAGAAAAACAAAATGAAGACTTTGGAGTGGCCTAGCCAAAGTCCAGACCTGAATCCTATTGAGATGTTGTGGTATGACCTTAAAAAGGCCGTTCATGCTCGAAAACCCTCTAATGTAACTGAATTAGGACAATTCTGCAAAGATGAGTGGGCCAAAATTCCTCCAGGACGCTGTAAAAGCCTCATTGCACGTTATCGCAAACGCTTGGTTGCAGTTGTTGCTGCTAAGGGTGGCCCAACCAGTTATTAGGTTTAGGGGGCAATCACTTTTTCACACAGGGCCATGATGGTTTGGATTTTTTTTCACCTTTAATAATAAACACCTTCATTTACAAATTGCATTTTGTGTTTACTTGTGTTGTCCTTGACTATTGTTTAAATTGGTTTGATGTTCCGAAACACTTAAGTGTGACAAACATGCAAAGGAACAGGAAATGAGGAAGGGGGCAAACACTTTTTCACACCACTGTATATTGCCCATGGAATTAATCCCTTTGGTCTTAGGGTGCAAATCTTTCCTACATTTCAGGACATACGCCCAGATTTCAAGCTTTCCTGGGAGAATGCCCTGAAACAATGCTCGAATGAGCTCATGAAATTACTCATTGCTGAATATGAGTCACAAATGACCCTTTTAGATACCAAGCTCGAGTTGATCAATACACAACTCGAGCAATTTAAGAATCACCCTCTATATATCTCATTGGATGAACAATTAAAAACTCGCTTTGACAAATTTAATCATGACATTCTTGCACAAAAGGACAAAAAATTCTTTCGTGACAAGAAGGCCTTTCATGAAGAACGTGCATACAAATGGAATGACACGAACCGCACGACTCGCCCTGTGGTTACCACACGGCCTGGTTCCAAGGTACCCATTTCTCGTTCTACCACTGATAGGACGCACACCCCATCCCATCCCCCTCACAAACCCAACCTCCCTTTGGGCCTTCGCAAACCCAAACGAGGACGTACACCTAACTTTTCGAGTGATGATGTGTCTGACATGGAGGGGACCCCCGGCGCCTCCCCCCTTGGGGACTCGCCGGCGGCCCCCTCACTTGCCAAGACAGTTAGATCTCACTCTCTACCTTCTGCATCCCAAAATGCAGATTTTTTAGACAAAATGAGGGCATCACTGTACACTCACCAACAACAAATGTCACAAAATCCAAAACCCAAGCGAACCACACGCTAAAATCACCCTTTGCCAATATCATAAATCTATCCTCACACACACTTACATGTCATGAAATTTCTGTCCTCGAGAAAGGACTCACTTTCTGTCCAGTATCACAACTTGACAAATTTACTGCTATTAAAGATATACATCTATTCATTCGCAAATTATTACTACACAGTATGTACACTCCTAATCCTTTTTCTGACACAGCTTTACACACTGCCACAGAAACCACTGCCCTCCAGCAGCTTATTGAGCTTCTCGAGGAAAACAATCCCCCAGATCTGATTGACACCATCGATTTAGAAAACCTTTTTGACAACCTTGAGGATGACATATCCACACATCCTCAACACTCCTCTCACCGTATTTCTCTCAAGAAAAAGTCTAGCTTTTTTCCTCCACCTAGCACCAATCCATGTGCTGCACTTTTTTTACAATCAGTGACCAACGAAATACGTTACCTAAAAACTTCCCCGGCCCATTCTAAACTTAAAAACTTTACATACAACCAACATTTGGCCCTACAAAATCTTAAATCAAACCCGTCCATAATAATCAAACCGGCGGACAAAGGCGGAAATATTGTTGTCTTAGACAAAAAAGACTACGTTGAGATGTGTCTCAATATACTACGTAATCGTGAGTGGTATGCCATAATTCCCAGCACATTAATTAAATCTTTCCAACAAGAACTGTATACACTTGTTGATGATGCCTATAGACAGGGCATCATCGACAAGCCCACTACAGAATACGTTAGGACCAAATTCCCCAGAGAAGCAACATTTTATGCACTACCTAAGGTGCATAAAAACCTGCCCAGACCACCAGGCAGGCCAATTGTCTCCGGACGTGGCTGCCTCACTGACAACCTTAGTCGTTATATAGACAAATTACTTCAGCCTTTAGTACAGGCTTTACCCTCATACATACGTGACACCACACATTTACTTCAAGGTCTCTCGGACCTCCATGTCGATGCCGACACTGTCTTGGTCGCCATCGACGTGGAGGCCCTTTACAGCTCTATACCTCATTCCCTAGGGCTTGCAGCCATCCAACACTTTCTATCCATTACTACCCTATATCCCCGTGACCTGTCTCTATTCATCATTGGAGCCCTCAAATTTATTCTAACCCACAATTTTTTCTCCTTCAATGGGTCCCACTACCTCCAGGTACAGGGCGTCGCCATGGGCACTTGCTGCGCACCGGCGTACGCCAATCTGTACCTGGGGGAGTGGGAACGAAAATTATTTTTAGATGATGCTGCCAGCATCTTCATCAAACATATAGCTACTTTTCGTCGCTACATTGACGACATCTTAATTTTATGGCAGGGTCCAATCGACACACTACAGCAGTTTCTTCTTTTTCTCAATACATCTAATTCCCTAAATTTAAAATTTACAATGACTTTTAGTCACAGTTCCATTTCCTTCCTTGATTTAATGCTTATCAAGGACGAACATGGACATCTACAGAGCCACCTGTTCCGAAAACCTACAGCTGGCAATACCATTTTGGCTGCTTCCAGTTTTCACCCACAGCCTTTACTTAAATCTATTCCTTTCGCTCAATATCTCCGTGCCCGACGCAATTGTTCGACGGATACCTCCTTTGAACACGAGGCCTCCGTGTTGCGTAATAGATTACGAGCACGCGGCTATAAAAACAGCGTCTTGAAAGACGCATACAAAAAAGCGAAATCCAAATCACGCTCCGTTTTGCTAGCCACTAAACAGACTGTTTCATCCACCCAATCCCCTCTCAGAATTATTACAAACTACTGTCAACAATATAATGAGATCACTCAAATACTCTCTAAACACTGGCACATCATTGCCACTGACAAAACTCTTTCACCCATTGTTCCGCCAAAACCTTTGATTACTTATCGACGTGCTCCATCCCTCCGAGACAAACTCATTACCAGTGAATACAAAAACAGCAATAAATCCCAAAAGCAGCTCAAGGGCACTTTTCCATGTTCTAAATCCAATATACACAATGTTCTGCCAAATGGTCAACGTTTTTTTTCCTAAATACTATGTGAACTGTCGATCCATTGGCATTGTCTACCTACTTGAATGTGAATGTGGGTGTTTTTATGTGGGCAAGACCAAGTTACCCTTTTGGAAACGTATATATGGCCATATTAGCAGTGTAAACCAACGAGATCCTGATTTACCATTAGGACGACACTGCATGACTGTCCATCAAGACGCTATCCCTAAAATCTCATTTAAAGCTCTAGACCATATCCCACCCTCTACTCGAGGTGGTGACTACAACAAATCGTTATTACAAAGCGAACTCCAATGGATTTTCCATCTCAATGCCACCATACCCCCTGGCCTCAACGAGGCCTTCAACTTTAAACCCTTCCTTGATGGTTTTGAAACTGGAGTCTGTGAATTAGATCTCTGACCCCTTCTCCCCACATTACAAACACCCACATAACTAATAATTTCTGTGAAATGTCCACATTATTGTAATATGTTTCGAAACATGTGACTTGTTCATGTACATTCCCAGTATATATGCCATTTGAGCCAGATATTGATTTCTTGTTACATCATTGCTATTCTGCTCTATTTTATATACCACATGCTTACCTATTCACTGCCATTAGATACTTTCCTACAGTTGTGTTTGTCACAATAGACAGTTCAGCTTGCCCACCTTCAGATTGGTTACCCTGCGCGGGTAAGACTTGGTACGCATGCGCTGAAGTCTCAATGCGCATGCGCCAATCTCCCGCTGTGTCCTAGACACACTCCACCTGTCTACTTCCTGCTTGCGCCCCACTGTGGAGAGCAGCACGTCATCAGCGGCTCTGTCTGCCCGCGTCGGTGACGTCACGACGCCGGACGTGACCCCGCCGTCATGACGCGCTCACGCCCGGCGCCGCCCCGTCAGAGGTCCTCATGGGAATACACCAATGGCGCTACGGCGCCTTTCCCTCACAGACAACTAGCTAATCAGTCTTTTCAGCTGAATATACACACCCTCATTCAGCTGATTGTCATTAGATGACTAGTTATAAACTCACATATCAGACTGATTCATTACATGCTGCTGACTATCCGGAGCTGACTGACCTCCCATACCAGGCAATACTTCATTCAGGTAAAATAGCACTTTGCTCCAAAAGCTGCATACGCATCTTTACTATATTATACTCCCCAGTATACTCATACTCTTTATACCCTATTTTTACAGCTTTACACTGCTTGGTTTAGTTTGGCTGCTACATGACATGGGCCCTGGTCCAAGTCCTGTATAGGACCTTGTAACTACCTGAAGCAACGTCAGCAAGCCTTCCACATTTTGTGGCCATTCCCACCTTGTTTTTACAACCTTCACCCTATACAAACTCCTCATACCACTTTTAGTGGTTTCCTCTGTGGCATTTGTGAATACTGGCATTACATGTGAGTACCTGCTTATATCTTATATACTGCACTGGTTTTTTATGGCAATGTCACAAAATGACTGTAGTCTATGTCATAATTAATATGTACTAATTTTTTGATTCTCACATAATCTAGATGTGAATCAAAAGGATACCTAGTTGCCTTGACAAAGGACCAAAGTCCGAAACATGTTGGCATCATCCTGATCATATATGTATCAAGCAAGTTCTTATGATTGTCACAACAATATTTTTGTATGTTCATGCTGTTGACATGTTAAAAACTGTATACACTATATCTATCTGTATGTAAACATACTGAACCAATCTCAGCATTAACATTTGCATCCAAATTTTCTTTTGAATAAATATATCGATTTTCATTAAAAGCATACACTTTCTTAGTGTCTATCCTTACCCCAAGCATCCCCCAGGGGTACTGGCCAGTGTTCATGCACACTTTAGCCTACTGAAAATTATTATTATCTCCAACAACATCCAACTCCACAAAGGAATGTGTTAGGGGTGCCCCCTCTCACCCCTTTTTTTAACCTTGCACTCAAACCTCTCTCCCGCCACCTACTATCTCATTCAAAATGGAGTTAAGATAGGCTCCCAGGAACTCAAGACCGCCCTTTTTGTGGATGACATACTGATTTTTTCAACAAACCCAAGGGAGTACATGACACACATCCAAGAATTTTCAAAGATCTTAGAGCATGCTTGGGAATGAGAATTAATTTCTCCAAAAGCGAAATGTTACCCCTATTCCAGGCCCAGTATGCCTCCTGGGCAACAAACTCTATTTTCTCAGTAGCTAAAAACTACATCACCTACCTGGGAATCAAAATTGGCAAAGTCCCTTCCTCCCTATATCATCTTAACTACTCCCCTATCATAACTAAAATCATAGCCCAACTGGAAAATTGGTCCAGCCTACCACTCTCGCTATTTGGATGTTGCCATCTATTTAAGATGGAGAGTTTCCCAAAACTTCTTTAACCCTACAGACCATTCCCCTTCTGTTGAAACACTTACTCTAGACATCCAAAAACTTCAAAAACAAAAAGTACATTTATTTGGCAAGGCCGCACTCCCCGGATCTCCTTTCAAAAACTCTACCTCCCAAAACGCAAAGGAGGTGTCAACATGCCAAACATACGCCTCTACAACTTGTCTTGCCTCTTGAGATTGGATGACACATTCATCCAAGTATTCTAACTACGAATTGGAAACTTAAATGGTATACCCCGATGGACTGTCTGCCTTGCTGCACTGTGGGATCAGATTTCTCCCACCATCGCTAAAACACTTCATAAGGGAAACAGTGCTAGCCTGGAGAGAACTCAGAAAAAAAATTGTGAGTCTCCCCTCAACTCTCCCTACATCTTCCCATCCTTAGGCACCCCCTGTTCCCGTAAGCACAGCAATATGCAGCCTACACATCATGGACTTTGCAAGGCTTATCCAAATTTTCTCAACTCTTTGACATTTTCACAGGAAGACCCCTCTCTTTCCCCCAGATAGCCCAAAAGGTATGACTTACCCCCTCATCACCTCCTATACACCCAGCAAGCAATTAGTTTTGTCTGTAAAACATGCCCACCCAGAGAATTGTGATTCAATAACTCTTTTATAGACTCTTTCGTCGACCTCCAATTCCATAAAATCTCCAACCTGTATAAACCACTGAACTCCCAACAACATCGTGGAACAAGGACTTGCAATCTTCGGAAGCACTACACCATATTATCTATGGCTACAACACCACCTGTGCATTAGTAACAAACAAATTCTGGCACAAACAGCAATACAAGATAATGCATCGGTCATATATACCCCATTTAAAGCAAACAAAATCTCCAGACCGGCATCTACTCTTCATCTCTCTTTCAATATTTTTGCCCTTATTGTTCACCTACATGCCTGGGAGTACCAAATAAAAATGTTACTTCCCTTCATGATCACCTTCTATCCACCAGTTTAGTACATAAATATACTAGAATAGCTATATACCGTATGTTCGATTTGAACGTTTATCGCACTCAGCCTGCCCTGGCCGAGTCATCGTCGACTCTAATATTATATCATCTTACTTGACTTCCTCCCCTTTCCACCCCCCCTCACCCTCTATGCTTATATTCAACATGTCTTCATTGGCTTATGCTCTGTATACAACCTCCTTATTATTTTCTATGTTTGCATTAGATATCTGTACTGATTTCTTTCATATTTGTATGCAAAATTTACCAATACATTTTCATTAAAAAAAAACTGCCACCACACTGCTATTGTCTTTAAATATTATAATTATGGGGGGCGGAGCCGGCGGCCGGAGAGCATGGACGCTTGAGAGGAGAGCTCTCCTGCAGCGGTACAGCATCAGCGGCCCACAGCGAGCCTAATAACTTAAAAACATCTCCACAAGCACGGGTACACCCCACGGACCATACCGCTCACGATGAGCAAGAGAAAGGACCGGGAATTGCCTAAGAAACTGACAGATTTCTTCCCCCTTGCAGCCGGCCGAGAAATCCAAGATGGCGCCGGCGCTGTGAGGAACGCCTCAGCCGCCCCTGCCTACGGGACTAATCCAGCTCCATCTCAGGGTGAGTCAAGCCCCACAACTCATCCCTTACCACAATCCCCATTTGTAAGCCCTGTAAAACAAAAGAGGAGGCTGGGGGGGGGGGGGCAGCGAACCGCTGGCTGACACTTATCCTGGGGGGGAAGAAATGGAGGAGGCCTCCTCATATGCACAACAATTAGATGCATTCCCCACAGCAGGCCAGCCCATCCTAGACTCCACTATGAAGGAGATGCTTCAGACACTGAGAGGAGCCCTCCAGCAGGACATCTCAGCCTTCATACATAGTACCAAAGTGGAAATGACAGTGATTAATAACAGAGTGCAGCATGTAGAGAGAAAAATGGAAGAATTCACTTTTGCTCACAATGAGCTTGTTGATGCACATCTATCTATAGATGATGAAATTAAAGCAATGCGCCTCAAAATGGCGGACATTGAGGACCGCGCACGCAGAAACAATGTTAAATTCAGGGGGATCCCTGAATCAGTAAAGTCAGTAAAGTAAGTAAAGTAAAGTCAGTAAAGTCAAGTCAGCGGACCTATCTACCTACCTCCAAAAGCTTATGACCACTGCCATACCGTCCCTAAGCCCTGCAGATGTCACCATAGACAGAGCTCACAGACTACCTAAGCCATCCTTTCTACCTGATCAAATTCTCAGAGACGTCATTGCCAGAATTCACTTCATGTGAAAGACCAACTCATGCGTTATGCTAGACAGCACCCTACACTCCCTGACCCATTTGCAGGAATCGCACATATGCAGATTTATCGCAGGCTACGCTGCAAGCAAGACACAAATCTGGTCCCCATTACCAAAATACTGAGAAATCACAAAATCCTGTATAAATGGGGATTCCCGGCCAAACTACTTCTTGAAATGCACAACGAACCCCACACTATTTCCTCCCTAGAAAAGGGAATGGACCTCCTCAGAAAATGGCGACTTCTCCCTGCGGACGGGGAAATAGCTGACCCTGAACCCTTACCAGATAGACGAAACTACAATCGTCAAAGCAGACGTAACAAATGATTGATGACAACGGGCCTTTGTATGCAACCTTTTTCACCATGCGATTTCTCTAAAGTCGCACGCTATGAAATGCATCTTACCTTTGCCCTCACACATACTACCTATTCAAGTTATGGCTCACATTAGCCACCGCTGTTCGGCTTTTTCTACATGACTGTTTTCCTCCTCTACAGTCGCAGGATGTATCCTGCTTCCGGGTTAAGATACCGTGGCTTCTCTGCGGTTCTCTGGGACCCCAAGGGGTCTAAAAATGTTCCTATTTGCTCAAGGTTCTATGAGCAGCAGTTTTTGAATTTCTATTGTCACTTTTCATCAGATCATCCTTTTCAAGGTACACTTCTAACTTCTACCACTGTAGGGCAGCAAGGCGTTTCCCAGCTGAAATATGAACATTAAATTCATGTCTCACAATGTGAGGGGACTTAACAGCCCTTTCAAAAGGAGGGCGCTCTGTAAATCGGCTCTGGCTATAAACTGTGATATCCTCTGTGCCCAAGAGACTCATTTTGCCAGCAACCACGCGCCAAAATGTACGCATGCCAAATACCCGCACATCTTCTACGCCAATGACTCTGTTAAAAAAATGGTGTAATGATAGCCATAAGGGACACAGTAACCTTTTCTCTCTTACAGGAACGCACTGACCAACACGGACGCTTCATCATACTAATTGCTGAGATTAATAACACTGTCTACACGCTGGTAAATCTATATGCTCCGAATGTTCACACGTTGAAATTTGTACAGAAAGTGGTAACAATGGCTAAGTCTATGCAAAAAGGTAAATTAATTATATGTGGTGATTTTAACACTGTACTCAAAAATGATCTTGATTCCTCCTCAGTGGCTCTCCGACAGAGACCCTGCTTAGGCCCCTTCTGCCATACGGAACGGCTCTTTGATCCTTGGCGCTGCGCCAGAACCACTGAGAAGGACTATTCTTACCACTCTCCTGTTCACAACAGCTACTCTAGGATTGATTTTTTTCTTGTAGACATGTACACCTTGCAAGATGTGGCCAAAACAAATATCCATAATATCACTTGGTCGAACCACGCTCCAGTAACAATTGATATAATGGATAATAACAAACAGCACTGCAAACCCCTATGGCGTAACAACACTTACTTGCTGTCTCACCCCAAGATTAGGGATGAGATCAGTAAGAAATTGACAGACTATTTTGAACTAAATACTAATGAGGAATGTTCCCCTGAAACACTATGGTGTGCGCACAAAGCATATGCTCGAGGTGTATTTATACAAATAGCCTCTAGGGAAAAAAAGAAAAAATTGAAACGTATGTCCGAACTCCACAACTCCATTGCTCAACTAGAATCCCTACATAAGAACCCATCTACTACATCCCCAGACATCCTGGTACGCCTCAACCAGTGCCGTGAGGATTTACGGCTGGAGCTTAAGACGGATTATGATGTCTACTTTAAGAGAATGAAATCATCCTTCTATTCTCAAAACAACAAGGCAAGCAAACTCCTTGCCTCCCAACTTAAAAAAAGGCAAGCCAAGTCCAATCTGACTCACATTAAACACCACAAATCCAATGCCACACTCCGCAATCATAAAGATATAGCGAATGCCTTTAAGGATTATTACGAATCTCTTTATAACCTCCATGCAGACCCACATACTCATCAACCCTCTGATTATGAAATAGATAATTTTCTCCAAAAACTTAATATGCCAAAAGTTGACTCCCTCTCACTTGACAAACTGAATTCCCCTATTACCAATAAAGAAATTACCACTGTTATACAATCCCTGCCTATGCATAAATCACCAGGTGCAGACGGTTTTTCGGCCAAATACTATAAAGCATTTGCCTCCCTACTCGTGCCTACGCTAGCAGACGTCTTCAATACAGCCACAGATAAAAAAGCCTTCCCAACAGAAATGCTACAAGCAGTCATTGTCACGATCCCTAAACCTGGTAAAGACACCGACCGCCCCCAAAATTTTAGACCGATCTCTCTATTGAATTCCGACTTAAAAATTTATGCCAAAGTTATAGCGAACAGACTAATGGAAGTGACCCCTTCACTCTTAGGATTAGACCAAGTAGGTTTTGTAAAAGGCAGACGAATGCTTAACCTCTTAAGATTTACGGAACTCGGGAGCTGGGGGGAGGGCGGACGTGATGCTGACGTGACACGTCAGAGCTAGGGGAGGAGCCGGATGCCGGCGGCTCGAGGGACGCCCTGGGATTCCCTAGTCGGACCAGCGGAATCGGCGTGGAGCGCGAGCCCACGCTGACCCTATGAGAAGATCCTGAGACCGCCCCGCCACCACCGCCTCTTCTCTCCGTCCGCAGACCGGACCCACGACACATGCGGTACCGGAGGAACTGAGCCCAAGCTATTTGCTCTCACCCGCATATCTGACCGGAGGGTGACTTCCGCCGGAGCTCCAGGAGGTTACATCGGGCAGGGTCTCCTGCCTCCTGCACCCGCCCCCGTATCGGAGTGAACCCTGGAGGCGTTCTCCGGTGGACTGAATCCCTCCGTCCCTTCTCCTCTCCTCCCCTCACTTCCTCCCTTTGGGGAGATTGAAGAATTAAACCAGGAAGAATTCGGTCATAAGGGGGTACGGACGGATACCCCCCAGGTATGGAAAACCACAGTGTTAAAATTTGAAAATGCCTTTAAATCGATGCAAGAGACCCATGTTTTTTGAATGAATCTGCAGCAGCATTGAGGCTTTCCACAAACAGTTGATGCCTGGGGTGCCCTGAAGTTGCAGGAAATTACTTGTCTATAAGTCTGGGGGCCATACCTGGTATTAATACCTGGTATTAAGCATCTATTAAGCAAATTTGACGGAAGTCTGGGGCATCCCCGGCACAGACCAGACTGAGACTGTTGTTCTTTCCAGGAATCCCATATGTACTTTCTCCCAGTACCATTCACCGCTCCATAAGGTTGGCTTAAGTCGGCATTGGCATTAAGACGTACACCCTACCTCCTTAAGCATACCTTTATATTAACAGTTTGAATGGTGAGGGAGGGTGTCTATAAGGAGTCCCCGGTGTGTGCTAGAGACCCCTTGTTGGGGCTTATACCCCCGCCTTTTAGGGGCGAACATGTGAGAAATATTAAACAAGTTCACACTGGGATCTTGGACTGCGGTGCGGGGGTCTTTGGGATAATTCATAGTAACTTTTGTAAAGATCGTGCTCCCCTGACCCTGGCTCTCTTCTTCGTACCCCTCGGAGCACAAATTCTTGAGTGGGTGTTCTTAGACGGGCCAACACCCCTGTATAAGGATCGGTTAAGGTTTCTCCTGTGTCAGCCTATATGAAAAACTCAAGCTAGCATCACCTGTCAGGGCCTGGAGGCCTGTCTGTTTTTTTTTCCTCTCTCCGGGGGTGTGTGCAAGGGGGGAGAGTTCTCTTGTTGTGCTTTTTTTGATGAGTGTGATACCCGCCTTCTTGGGCACAGCTCTTGTGGCCCCCGACAAATAAAACCAAAAATGAAAGGAAGGGCCTTGAGGGGGACAGAACCAAAGACACCCAAGGAAAATCCCAACACTAGCACAATCCAGAAATATCTCAAAGATATTAGCCTAAAAAGCCCAGAAATGGAGAAAAAACAGCAGAGTACAAAGGAAAAAAAAAAGGAGATAGAACGACAGAAGGCTGAACAGACCGACCTTTCTAGGTTGGAAAGTGATACAGAAGGAGCCCGGGACCTTAGCTACTCTCTAGAACAAAGAAATTTAACTAATATTCCAACCAAGTCAGAAATGGCGGAAATGTTCTCTAAGCTAGAGGGAGTTATTAAATCAGAAATCTCTAATGTTAGGTCGGACCTAGGCCTTATAGCAAATAGAGTGAAGAAAGTGGAGGACCTGGTGATAATTCAAGCACAAGAAATATTGGACCTCAAAGCCCAAATGAATAAAATGGAAACAAAACATAGAGACATTGAATATCTTATTGAGAACCAAGAAAATCAAAATAGGAGGCAGAACCTGCGGATTAGATCGCTCCCGGAACAACAGGGAGAGGACTTAATTGTAAAAATACACCTCATTTTCAACCCCCTGTTAGGGAGACCCGAGGGCGCGACCTTCAAAATCGATAGGGTGCATCGCATCAGGAAACCGCCAGGCCTCAGCGAGGAGACCCCTAGGGATGTTATCGTCAAGTTTCATTCCTATGAAGATAAATCTAACATCTGGGCAAAATTGAGAAATAACCCCCCATTGAAATATGACTCTGTTGACCTTCAGGTTTTTACGGACTTATCGGCTAAAACGCTAGCTCGGAGGCGTCAGATGAAACCTCTATTAGAGGCGCTGAGATCCGCAAACATAAAATACAGTTGGGGCTTCCCAGCTTCATTAATAGTTATAAAATCAGGGAAGACTGTACGGATGAGATTCCTTGACGAACTGCAGGATTTCTGTCATGCCCTGGGCATACCTCCCCCCATCATTCCCCATTGATGGGGGAGAGGTTGGAGGGGAAAGTGAAATTAGTTTTTCAAATTTGTTGGCTTACTTGAGGATTCCGCCAGGGGGGGGGGGGGGGGGGGAATTGTTGGCTAGAAACCAAAGTTTTTTCTTGCTCTTTTTTTTTTTTTTTTTTCTTTATGTAGGGGGATACCCTGTTTCTAGCCCTGAGGGATGTAATTAGGGTTCGGGGTTGGGACGGGGGGAGGGGTTGGGGGGGGAGGTGGGTGGGGGGTGGGGGGCTGGTTGGGAGGGGGGGGGGGGGTCCCGGGGGCCCCGGGGGGACATCCCCCGCCCCCCCTGTTTATCGGGGGCGGGGGATGTCCCTCCGGGGAGGGCTGCGGGGTCCGAGTGACACCCTGGGGTAAGGTGAACTAGGGGCCCTAGAAAGATGCCCTGGGGTATACTCAGGGATGGTTCGGATAGGTTTCCCCTTGGTTCTCATAGGGTCGGAACACGACCAGATAGGGGCGGGGGGGAGGAGGGGGGGGGGGAGGGAGGGAGGGGGGGTGGGAACCTTGCAGAGAGAATATCTAAGAGAGACACAAAGGGTCCAGTGACTCATCCCTATAAAAAGAAAAATAGTAAGCGGTGAAATAAAACTCCTAATATATAATGTGAAGGGATTAAACTCTCCGGTAAAAAGATATAAAATTCTGAGGGAACTCTGTAGATATCAGACTGACATAGCGTTTCTTCAAGAAACGCATTTTTTTCGAGGAGGGAATACTAAATTATTCTCCCGAGATTTCCCAAATTGGTTTTATAGCGACTCCCCGACCGTAGGGTCAAAGGGAGTGGCTATTGGATTTTCCAAAAATATTAAATTTACATTGCTAGACAGACTGGAGGACACAGAAGGTCGTTATCTCTTTTTGAGGGGGAGAGTTGGGGAAAATATGTTTACATTCATTAATGTCTATGGTCCAAATAAAAACCCAATAAAATTTTTATCTCAGGTCTTGGGACGAATTCAGGGGTTTAAAATGGGTGAGGTGGTCCTAGCGGGAGATTTTAACCTTTGCTTAGACCCCAGTTATGATAGTACATCACTGGTGTATAGGCTGAGCCCAATACAACTGAAAAAATTGAAGAGTAAAATATCCCAAAACCAGCTGGTTGACAGTTGGCGCGTTGCACACCCTAAAGATAGAGATTATACCTTTTTTTCACCAGTCCACGGGACTCACTCCCGCCTGGACTACCTTCTAATAGACCATAGATTATTGGACCAGGTTGTCTCGTCCCAAATAGAGATAACGACTTTGTCAGATCACGCCCCGGTCTCGTTAAGGGTGGGGACCCCTGAGAATCAAAGACATCCCTTTTCGTGGCGTCTCAACGACAATTTGATATTGGAACCGGATACAGCAGATTTAATTAAAAGGGAAATCAAATTTTTTTTTCCCAGAACGACACAGGGGATGTATCACCCGCGACGCTATGGGAGGCGCACAAGTCGTATATAAGGGGAGTCCTTATCTCCGTCGGAGCCGGGATAAAAAAAGAAAAAAATTTGAAGTTTTTAGGACTAACAGAGGAGATTCAGAAGCTCGAAAGGGACCACAAAAGTAATACTAGTTCAAATCAAGATCTATACCATAAGCTAATTAGCAAAAGAGAAGAGTTAAAAATGGCCTTGGAAATAGATTCTAGGAGATACTTTTATAAAATAGCAAAAGAGAATCGTCAGTGGGGAAATAGGACAGGAAAAAATCTAGCCCATGTACTGAAAAAGAAAAGGGAGGTTAACTACATCGAGAAAATACAGAACGAGTCTGGGGAAATGGTTAGTTCGACTAAAGAAATAGCAAAGGCATTTAAGACATACTACGAAAGTTTATATGACGTCAGACAGGAGGGGAAGCAGAATTTTGAACAGGAAACAGAAGGCAAAATCTTCCTCATGGATAGCGTGCTACCGACTCTGTCAGAGGTGGATAGATTAAGCATGGATAGCCCCATAACAGAGGCGGAGATCTTCAGGGCCTTGAAGAGCTCACAAAGCGGTAAGAGCCCCGGCCCGGATGGTTTCACGCTGACGTACCTGAAAAAATATAAAGACATATTGGTTCCGAGGTTGTGTCGGTATTGGAACCACCTGGGCACGGACTGTATAATGGGGGGGGGAAGCTTTGCGGGCCTCAATCACTCTGATCCATAAAGAAGGCAAAGATAGAACCTTATGCTCAAGCTACCGTCCGATAGCCTTACTAAATACCGACACCAAGCTCTATGCCAAGGTGCTTGCAATGAGAATGAAAGAAAGGCTTCCCCAACTTGTACATCCCGACCAGGTTGGGTTCGTCATGGGGAGAGAGGGGCGGGATAACGGGGTTCGGACCCTATTGTTGCTCCATGCGGCCAGGCGGGACAAGATCCCCAGTCTACTCCTGTCAATAGATGCCGAGAAGGCCTTTGACAGGGTAGACTGGGGACATATGATGGGTACTCTGGAGGCTATGGGGTTTGGTCCCAGGATGTTGCAATGGGTTAAGACGCTTTATTTTCATCCTCAGGCCTCTGTTCGGGTAAACGGGGTACCCTCGGAGACGTTTACCATGCGTAATGGAACACGTCAGGGCTGTCCGTTGTCGCCCCTCTTGTTTGTCCTGGCCCTGGAGCCTCTTCTCTCAGTGGTCCGTAAAAACAATGACATCTCGGGCATCAGGGTAGGAAGCGAGGTACATAAACTTGCTGCTTTCGCAGATGATGTTCTCTTTTATATTTCTAACCCCAGGATCACCATTCCAAATTTATTATCAGTATTAAAAATTTTTGGCAGGATCTCAAATCTAAAAATTAATCTGGGAAAGTCAGAAATATTAAACATAAATCTGAAAAAAGCCGAAGCAGACTCCCTGGAGAGAAAGTATCAAATATTTGGGGATTAGATTAGCAGAAACAACAAAGAAAACATATTTTATACATTTTCTTCCTCTTCTAGACGAAATAAGAATAGAACTACGTAAAATGTCTCTACGACCGCTCTCTTGGATCGGCCGTATAAACGCATTAAAAATGATCGTTACCCCAAAGATTAACTATAAACTTCAGATGCTTCCCTTAGCCATTCCTACCTCGTTTTTTAAATCCTTAAAGCAAATAATTTCAAGATTCATTTGGGCTAACAAGAAGCCGCGTATCGCGGGCGGCATACTTAGCCGGGAGAAGAAACACGGGGGGTTAGCAGTCCCCGACTTTGAAAAATATTTCCGAGCGATTTCACTATCACGGGTGATTGATTGGGTTGGTGGAGATAATGATAAAAGATGGATTAAACTAGAGCACACAGTAAGCTGTAGAGATTTAGGTCACGATATTTGGAACCCACCTAGGTTTAGGAAACTTGATAAAAAGGCACATGAGATAACTAGGGTCACATTAGATATTTGGGATAGTTTGTATAAAAAAAATAAACTGAAATTCAATTCCACTTTAATATATATAAAGAATAATACAATGTTTGAACCAGGAAGAAGCGAAGTTGGGGGGAACTGGATTAAGATAGAAAACACACAATTGAGAGATATAACTAAAATGGGTGAAATATGCACATTTCAGGAGTTAAGTAGGCTAACAGAAATGATTTCAATTGACGCATGGAGGTACGCCCAATTAAAACATTTTGTGGAAACTCTCCCCCGCCCGCTACGCGGGGAGGATAAGTACACCCAGTTGGAAAAACTGTGTATCCGGGGGGACGCGAGGCATAGTATCTCTCGAATCTATAAATTTTTAATAAATGAAGATGGATTGGACGTGCCTCCATACGTCAAAAAATGGGAAGAAGAATTGGGGTCACAGTGTGGTAAAAATAGGCTGGAGAAAATATTTAAAACAATTCACAGCACGGTATTTCCCATTAATTTAGTGGAAAATAATTTCAAATGTCTGTCAAGATGGTATATTACCCCCGACAAACTGTGCAAAATCCAGGGTGGGGTGTCCCCGGAGTGCTGGAGAGGGTGTAAACTAAGGGGTACACTGGCACATATACTATGGGACTGCCCGGAGATAAATAAATACTGGAAAGGAATATTAGATTTGATATATCTGATCACTGGGGATGTTGTAGTGGAGGATCCATGGGTGTGTCTTTTCCATGGGACGGAGACACCATGGACACAGTATAAGATTTCTCTGACCCCGATTCTCTTAAATGAGGCAAAAAATCTTGTCCTGAAGAAATGGCGGGAAGCTGCGGCCCCGACTATTCGGGAGTGGATTTTTGGCGTCAATACGATTCAAAGAATAGAAACAGCGGAAGTAAATTTGGGAGATGACAAGGCAGACTCGAAGCATAGATGGATGGCTTGGGATAAATTTAAAGATTCCTGGAGATATTTTTTTGAAGTTACGACTTAGATCCCCTCTCACATTTTTTGTTAGGAGTCACTACGGGCAAGAAGGGACCGAGACGTGGACCCCCCTTAGAGAATTAAGCAAGGTTGGGAGGGGGGTGGGGGGGGGGGGGGGAATGGGGGAAAATAAGTATGTCTAAAATGAATTAAGATATTATGAAATGTGTTATTATGATGATGTATTTTGGAAAACAATTATAAATAAAGATTTAAAAAAAAAAAAAAGATTTTACGGAACTCCACCATCTCCCTAGCGCTTTTATAGCCTTAGACGCAGAAAAGGCTTTTGATAGGGTACATTGGAACTACCTATCTAAAACCCTCCTTAAATTTGGACTTACTGGACCAATCCATTCGGCTATTATGGCCCTTTACTCCCGTCCCTCGGCCCGGGTATTAACATCTGGACTACTATCTGACCCCTTCTACCTGTCGAACGGTACTCGGCAGGGATGTCCTCTCTCACCAATAATTTTCTCCCTAGCTATTGAGCCCCTAGCAGAAAGCATTAGAACTGTTGACGACATTAAAGGAATTACAGTAGGATCGGGGACCCATAAACTAGGACTTTTTGCAGACGATATAATACTGACCGTCACTGATCCAGAACCTTCACTTATAGCTATACGGCAAAAACTATGTGAATTTAGTGAGGTGTCCTACTACAAGATCAATACGTCAAAGTGCTTTGCTATGGCACTACATACCACAAACAAAGTACGTGATGCCCTTCAACAGCTCTTTCCTTGCATATGGGACCCCCCCTCAATCACTTATCTTGGTGTGCAGCTGTCCGCATCCTCCTCAAATTTATACGCCTGTAACTTCCCACCATTGTTACATAAGATGGAAGAAGAAATGAACCTCATAGCTAAACTGCATCTCTCTTGGATAGGACGGATAGCTGCATACCAAATGCAAATATTTCCTAAACTACTATACTTCTTCAGAACTCTCCCTATCCACATCCCCCAGAAATTCTTCAACCTTCTATAAAAAAAACAAAATAACTTTATTTGGATGGGAAAAAAACCTAGGATTGCACTAACTCAGCTTTACAAACCTAAACACTTAGGGGGACTAGGACTCCCCAACGCACAAACGTATTACAGAGCAGCCCTGTTAGACCAAATGAAATACTGGTTTACAACCCAAAAGGATAATAGATGGTCGGATATAGAGGATACTGTAACCCCGGGCCATGATCTACCTGCCTTAGCTATGGCATTTAGCATACATCATAAGCCTACCACTCCGCCTTACCCTACTATACAAGCCTCCTTAGAAGCTTGGTCCTTCCTCATACATCAACACTTTACTGATGTACCTCTGTACAAACTAAAAATCCCATTGGCATCCTACCAATACCTGATCCCTTACTTGTCAATACAACATTGGAAAAATCGGGGGGAACGATTTATCTCACCACCCATCGCACAACAAGACCCACTGGATACCTTCATGCTATTTCAAATAAAACAATATTCAGACAAAAATCCAGGTACTAGACTGGAAATACCTCAGACATTATGGGAATTCCTCACTAACAGTCATTCGGGGCAAAAAAAGGGAATCTCCTTATTTTACAAACTAGCAAATCCATTATACATGAATGCTAAACTACCCACCATGATAAAATGGGAAAAGGAACTTCAAACGGAATTCTCACTTATACAATGGCACATAGCAGTAAAATACAACAGCAAATCTTCAGCCTGCATAGATCACTGGGATAATGCACAAAAAATTCTTCACAGATGGTACTTTACACCCCTGCGGCTCCATAAAATGGACCCGTCACTACCATCGCTATGCTGGAGGAACTGTCAAACTACTGGCAGTTTGCTCCACATACTGTGGAGTTGTGGAGTTATTACTACCTTCTGGAAAGAGATAGAATCTATGATATCCAATCTTACCCATATCAAGATACAACTCACACCAGCCTTGGCACTACTTAGTATTGGAATAGAACAATTCCCACCCCTACAAAGAAGTTTGGTAGCGAATATCTTGTTTGCAACCCGATTGTCCCTAGCGAAGCAATGGCGCTCACCCACACCTCCTCAGCTTGACGTAGTAGTCTCCAGAGTCAACAATCAATTTCTTATGGAAAAATTGCTTGCATACAAAGAAAGAAGATCCTCAGCTTTCCATAAACGTTGGGAAAACTGGAGATCCTCTAAATATGCCTCCCCACACTTGTGACTCATGACTCATTACTCTCGTGACTAGAATCTATTGTAATGATCAGCGCATCCAGTGGCTTGAATACGTCCAAATAGGAATGGTACTCCATTATGCAAAATCTTGGTTGTATACAAACTTTCCTAGATTATTACGTAACCTGTACCTAATAGCAAAACGATTGTATCAAGGTTTCTTGGTTTACATCAATGTTATCAAAGTTTACATCATACTAGTTATATTGTGAGCCTCTCCTGCCTTACTGTATATCCGGAGACCCTCATTAAGGTCTACTGGGAGCTTCTTTACCAACTGGTTTTACTCTGAGCCTTGTCACAGTGTGTACCCGAAAGGGGTGACTGGCTTTGCCCCACATGGGGCCGTTTATCTTTCATCTACAAGTAGCTCATAGACAATCTTTGCCATAACTAAATGGCTTACCTGTTCATTATAACCCCTTTGTAATGCATATTTCTGTTATTTACAATATCCTCTTACTTTCTATGTAAACTGTAAACTTCAATAAAAATCTATGGTTTAAAAAAAAAATATATATATTATAATTATTTTTTTTTTTTAGCTGATTTGCCCATGGTCAAAATCAGCAATGACTATTTTATGAGATCAAGCCACATTTACTCTACTTTACCTACTCTTATGTTCTACTTTCTACATTCAGCCTCCCCATTTATATTCTTAGTATTTGTGTCCAGTAAACCATGTATGACAGATGGAACCACAAGTGACTGCAGCTGTTTGTTTTCTTCAGAGCAGACACTGATATGACTCCAAGGAATCTTTTTTTCTACTGTTAAACTGCATTGTATTCTACTCAGGTCAGCATGTAGCTCCATCCTTAAAATGCAGTATATTTGTTTTATTTGTCTGCATCTCTTTGATTTCTATCAGACATCTCAGTCAACATCTCAGCTTAATGACTAGTGTAAGAAAATCAGTTTTTATGATAAACTACATGAAAATGTTATAATTTAAATACAGGGTAGTGGAGAAAAAGAGAGTAGGGGTGGGATAAAAGGAAGGAAGGAAGAGAAGGAAGAAAGAGAAGAATGGAACAAGGAAAAAAGCGATAGAAGAAAAAAAATTCTCCTAAAAAAAGAAAACACTAAATACTAGTGATATAGTGAAATTAGTGATATCAAAAAACAAAGGGGGCTATAGGGCAATCATCCAAGTGGTCCACTTGCTGACAGTGGGGTCCACAATGCATTACAATGGACCTTAAAAAAATATTGCTAGTGCCCCTGGACACATCAGCGACCCGACTACCGTGTTGCATAGCATGTCCCGACATATTAGACAGAGATTATCACTTTTTACAAGCCTGATGAACCGCTCTGAAACATTGCACTGTTTCTTTTGTGATGTGATCTCTCTGCAATAAAAGCTTTGGGCTGCCTGGTGAATCTTTCTAATCTGTGCTCCCTCAGCCATCTAAAGTCGGGGACTCCTACCAGAGCCAACTCATGACCCCATCCCCACCCATGAAGAAACAATAAATAAAATACATAAATAAATAAACAGTGAAAAATACTATATTTATATATATTATTATATTACCAAAAGTATTGGGATGCCTGCCTTTACATGCACATGAACTTTAAAGGCATCCCAGTCTTCCAGTCTTAGTCCATAGGGTTCAATATTAGGTTGTCCCACCCTTTGCAGCTTTAACAACATTTGTGAGGTCAGGTACTGATGTGGACAAGAAGACCTGGCTATCAATCTCAGCTCTAATTCATCCCAAAGGTGTTCTATTGGGTTGAGGTCAGGACTCTGTGCAGGCCAGTAAAGTTTCTCCTCCTCAAACTCGCTCATCCATGTCTTTATGGACCTTGCTTTGTGCACTGGTGCGCAGTCATGTTGAAACAGAAAGGGGCCATCCCCAAACTGTTCCCACAACGTTGGGAGAATGAAACTGTCCAAAATGTCTTGGTATGCTGACGCCTTAAGAGTTCCCATCACTTGAACTAAGGGGCCAAGCCCAGCCCCTGAAAAACAACCCCACACCAAAATCCCCCCTCCACCAAATGATTTGGACCAGTGCACAATGCAAGGTCCATAAAGACATTTATGAGCGAATTTGGGGTGGAGGAACTTGACATGCCTGCAAGTCCTGACCTCAACCCAATAGAACACATTTGGGATGAATTAGAGTGGAGACTGCAAGCCAGGCCTTCTCGTCCACATCAGTGCCCTCTAAGTGCAGTAAGAAAATTATTTTAATATAAGTAGTAAGGTTAAAATCCACTCACAAAAAGTATGGTATAAATGAGCATGTAGTGTCATCCACTCCGACGACCGGGTGAGAGAGGGGGGGGGAGTCCGATATAGATATAATGGTAGCGGTATCTCCGCTGTGCTATCCTACATCCAGTCACATTGCTGGTTCACAAAACCTCAACAACCTACTGTCCACTCCATTACACTATTTGCTGCATTTCCTTAATCTAACCTGTTTCCTTATAACACAGCCCAGTGTTCTATGTGATCCACATCAGTGCCTGACCTCAAAAGTGCGATTCTGGAAGAATGGTCAAACATTCCCATAGACACACTCCTAAACCTTGTGGACAGCCTTCCAAGAAGATTTGAAGCTGTTATATCACCAAAGGGTGGGCGAACTCATTATTGAACCCTACTGACTAAGACTGAGATGCCGTTAAAATTCATGTGCGTGTAAAGGCAGGTGTCCCAATACTTTTGACTATATATATATATATATATATATATATATATATATATATATATATATATATATATATATATATACTGTAATGTTTTTTTGGGCTTAAAACCTGCATGATGTGTGTCATTTTTAAAATGTGGCCTACTTATAAGTGTTAAAATACCATCTTCCCAAAAATGTCTTCCTTTTTCTGTGAAACAGATTCACTTAAGGCCCGGTTCAGACTGCTGCGGTGCGGGAGATCGCATATGATTCGCACCGCACTGCAGTTCAAATCATATGCGATCTCTGTGCGATGCAAATTCAGCCATACAGATAGTATGGCTGAATTCGCATCGCATTCGGCCCAAAATCGGACAGGACCCTTTTTTTCGGTCCGCAGCAGAATCGGATCGCATTGTGTTCTCACCATGCGATCCGATTCCTGTCCGAGTTTGCAGATCGCACTGCGATATGCAAGCTGCTATGGGGGTGTCATTAACATTTCATTGACACTCCCAGCAGCTTGCATAGGGCAGTGTGAACTGCCGGCAGGAGACATGCGGTGCGGGAACCCGCAGTAGATTCGCAGCGTTCCCGCACCGCAGCAATGTGAACCCAGCCTTAATGTGAATTTTTAGACTGAAAAGCTACATTCTGATTGCCCTTTTGAAAATGGGATTGATTCCAAGTGTTTAAAGCGGATCTCTACCCAAAAGGGGATGTTTCCTTTAACCACTAGTTTTGACAGGTACCTGCTTTCACTTCTGTTTGGATCTAGTTGATCTGAGAAGAAGTTCTCCTCTCCCCCTCCCTCCCTGCAGTGTTCTGGGACACATCACAGGTCCCAGAAGACCATTCAGCAGGTGCATCGTGACTTGGGCATGTGCAGTGCACACCCGGCTGTAAAGTTGCAAGCTGTCACAGCTGGGTGCCCACAGCTGAAATGCCGGCAACGAGGAGAGGGAGACAAGTGACGGATCCGGTGACCACATCGCTGGCGAGTGTGTGTTTATCTTTATGCAGTATTCTACAAATATATATATATATATATATATATATATATTTATGTATATATATATATATATATATATATATATATATATCTTTTTATATGTATATACAAATGTATAAATGTATATATATATATATATATATATATATATATATATATATATATATATATATATACATATGTATATAAATGTATATGCATTTTTAATAAAAACTGACAAGGTTGATGGGTAAATGGAAATGGAAGAAAAAGGACTTTGTGTTTCAGCCCACAGGGGCTTTAGTCATAGTTAAGGCCCCTATGGGCTATGACTAAGGCTACTAGGGGCCGAAACACATTAGCACTTTTGTATGTTGGTATGCACACTGGTTTATTGAAGACAATAAAGAATGCTGTTTTCTGTGGTGTCACTGAGTTGCTGGCTGGGCTCTCCCATTTACCTGTTTATGTTTGCTTTGGAGGCTGGAAGCACAGGTGCCAGATAATTCCTCTAGATGAGAGTGGGGAGGTAGAAGCACTGACTTTGCATTTCTCTTGACAACACTGATGTTTTGACAGCATTTTACGAAAAAAAAATAATGCAACAGTGGTTAAACAGTACTTGTTATGCAAAAATGCAAATAAAAAAAAAGATTACATTATGTATATTCCAGTGATCTTCAAGCAGTATAGATAATTATATAAAGCATTCTTTAATGGTTTTTTTTGTACACTAGTACAATTTTTATGTCCGTTATTTAGAATATTGTAGTCATAAATAAGGTTTCATTGAAAATAAAAGCTAAAGCAAACAAGCAGAGGCAAAAAAATGCTTTAAAAACTGTGACACTGGATAAAAAAAAACACACTTTGTAAAAAAAAAAATATTTTAAAGCATGTCCATGACCAACATTAGATGACCAATGTTTTAGAGAGAAAAGTCAAACATCTACATTAAGCTATCAATCCATCTATACATAAAGCATATTACATCTATAGACCTAAACAAATACAAGCATGGTTTATCCAATAATTCACTTTGCAATTTGTTATAGTGTTCATAAGTCTAGTAGAAAAAAAAGAAGATTAAAGGATTTTGTTTCCACTAGCACTTAAAAATAAGTTTTTAAAGAGATGATTGGATCTCACCCTAAACTGCAACCCATTAGCCAAATTCTGCAAAAAGCATAGAGACAGTAATTTTACTAATACTCTGTAGTAATTTCTGTACTTTTTGCCTATACCTACCTAATGTATAGGCACTATTTGTATTTTTTAACTGAGAGATTTTAATGGTTAATATACAGAATATTTAGTGCTGTGCATTAGTGTTTGAAGCATACAGATTACAACTGGTGGCATACATTAATAATATTTATGTTTTCACTAGATATCATTTATTAATATTAAGAAAAAAAACTATTACACATTGAATAATAAATGTATAAATTGAGATTTATATTCTGTTGTGCTTTAAAAATAATTGTTAGGAGTTATTTTGGTCCTGATTGTATTCTCTAAGTTATCATTCACATAATTCACAGAGCCAAAACAAAAACAGCCATGAAAAAAAGAACACGCTTCAGTACTAAGGTCAGTCAGCAACTAATAGAACCATGATGGCTTCTGCCTTAAGGGTAGTCACTGCTCTAGAGGCAGATGTACTTTACTACACAGCAATTATGAGTCTACTATTGTATACAGAACATGCTGTGAGTGGTAAAAGAAAAACTGTGCCCTTGAGGCATGAGTATATCACCTTATTTCTGATCATTCTTTTGGACACAGTGTGGCTAAAATACACTATACAGTATACTGTAAATGGCTTGAAAAACAAGTGCAAAACCTGGAATATGCTTCTTTACAGTTTTAAAACTACATTGCAGGAAGAGTTATATAACATCAATTATGAACTGTTTCTATTTCAAATATATTTGCTGAAATGGTCATTTACTGCCTTTGCAGATACTAAAAACATTTAATAACATATATTATTTCAGTTATTCCAAATATGTCAATGGGTTTTGTTTTGAAAAATATAAAAAAAATCTATAACAATATTTAAAGCATATCATAACATGATGAAAACAGATCTCAACTACTAGTTCTGTTAGTATCACTGGTTTCTCCAGTTGTGCTCTCTTTTCCACTTTTTGATTATGTTGATCATGCTAGTTATAAGGATTTCTCTAACTTCAAGTCCTAGGGTCTTAATGGATCCCTGAGCAAGAGCAGCACTGTCACCTTATATTAGGATGGGCTGCCATTGTAGACGGAGAGCTTTACCCGAGGACCCAAAGCTCCAGCATCTAGAGCTCATAGTTCAGTTTCAGCTTCAGCACTACCCACTTCTCCTGTGATTGCACAAAGCAGTAGTAAATATAGGGATTAAGTTGGATAGGCATAGTACATGGAGTTTGCATAATGAAGAACATTGTGGATGGCACCTGAATGCACCTTCACTACACATTCATATTCAACTTTACTAATGCGCACTAGCAACAATGTAGTGGGTCTAGTTTTTAGTCCATTGTAATGCTTTAGGCAGCCCACTTAAATGAGTGATCTATCTTAACACAACCACTTGTGTTTTCATTTCAAATCAATTGACCAGTATGGAGTGAATACACACTTTATTTTGGGGCCTTTGCCAGGAAGTAACTCATGTGTCAAATAATGTCACACTTTAAAACACACACACATGCACACACACAATTTTTAATCTGAGCTTCAGGACTGGAGAGGGAAGGGCATAAAATATATTGCACAAATTTATTTGGGGGGCTGAAATCATTTGCAGAGCTTCAATCAGAGTTGGCACTTTGTCAGTGCCACTGATCTCTTTCTCAGCCTCCCACAAACGTTCTCAATTATTTATTTTCCACCAAGTTTACATAACCGCTGTTAAACTATCCCAGTGGGGAAAAAGAGACTCCTCTAACTGTCCAAGGTGTAATGTGCACAGAGGAGATTTATTAATATGATCTGGCATTGCCAGAAATAAACCAGATATTGGTCCTACGGACTATTTTAGTAGTGACACAACAGTCTATTCCTGAAGATCCATAAGTCTGCCTGCTAGGTGAATTAGATCAACAATTTTTTCAACCTGGGGTTTATATTATGATCTCCATGAAATGGAGGAATTAATCCACATAGCAAGAGATTCACCCCAAAAATTTTGTATCAAATGGGTGTGTTGGAAACATTATCAAATAACATCAGACTATGCTCTACTTTACTCCTCAAACCATTAAAAGATCTGACTCAGGATAATCTGAAACATACCACTGAAAACACATTAACCGCCTAACTATCTTTCAACATTACTTCCGAATTTACCAGGTCCATAGAACCACCTGATGCCCATAATGCTAAGCAGCAAACATGGGCCTCGTGGGCATCCCCCTTAAGAGCGGGGAAGCAAGAGATGGCTGCTGCTGCTATTGCAAAATCACAAAACTCTCCCAATTCAAATATTCCTGACATTACTCCCTATATCCACTCTGCATACATAGACACCCAGGTCACCAGCCCCTTCCCCATGCCTAGGATGACCCACTTAGAAATTTATAACTCATAACTTCCCCCACCTCTTCCCCGTCTACCTCCCCCCTATAAACCTGCTATCAGCAAATTGAACAGGATACCAATGACAAAACACACCACATATGCAATATCCCGAGCTAATATTCTACTACCAAAACATGCCGTGATACACAGGACAACCTTCTAAGTGGAGAAGATCCCCAAATATCCCCAATGGGGTTACACATAATCACACACCTTAACTCAGGACAGATACACCTCTAAACGCAGTTTATTCACTAGACAAGACAAATAGGACATGGAAACATTTACAGACGCACAGCCCCAACAGGTCTGGAATCAAAACATACAAAAGATCTGTTCAATCACACATATCTCGCCCTGACATAAAGGGATGCAATGTAACTTTTAATTTTTGACTGACTGTTCTCCCTGTTAAAGATCATATTGTCTCTGTACAATGTGTATGTTCAATGTTTTATGTAACCTTACCTATGTAAACAATAAAAACTTTTTTGAGAAAAAAAATAATATTATGATCTACAGACTGTTGTATCTTCCCAGAAAGCTAATTGCTAGACAGTGTATGTCATCCACTCCTCCAACTAGAAAACAATGGGCAGAGTATGTAACCTCTTTATTGCATAGGGAACAACTAGCATACCAGCATTGTAATGCTCACCATAAATTTCAGATGATCTGGCAGGATTGACTGGATGTTTCTGCACTAGCACCCACTCAATTAGTCATGGACAGGGTGTTTAAAGTGTAAGGTCATATTTTCACTTGAAAACTAAGGTTTATATTTGGGCCCCTTTTTCGGTGGAGTGATTGGGCCTACTGGCCTAAAGTTTATGTGCCTCGTTTACTGTTTTGTTTATATTGGTATTGTCCCAGGTAACATGTAGTGAGTTGTAACACATGGGTGACACTTTTCATTAGACATGTGTAATTTGTTTCCTTCCGAATTCGTTTTTCAATGAAATTCGACAAATTCATTATTTTGGAAATATTCTAATTTAAAAAAAAAAAAAAAAACGTTTGATGGATTTTTCCGAAAATCTGTAAATTTGTAAATTAGAAAATTTGTAAATTCATAAATTCGTAAATTAAAAAATGTTTTTAAATCCGAAATTTTTAAAACCTGAAAATAAGAATGAAAATCCGAAAATAAGAACGAAAGTCCAAAAATAATAACTAACTAATAATAATAACTATTAAATTATAGGTATTTGAATTTCCTTTCAAGTTTGGCTGTTAGTGAACGTAATGAATACAAATTTATCCGAAGTTCCGAATTATCCGAAATAACGAATGCCTGCATCTAGACTAATATACCTTAACAAATTATTAATAATAACAACTTTTTATTATTATTATTATTGTTTACTATTATAATTTTTTTACGTTCCATTAATTTAGATGCAGCTTTCGTTATTTCAGATAATTCGTAACTTCGATAAATTCGTATTCGTTACATTCATAAACAGCAAAATTTGAAAGGAAATTCCAATACCTATAATTTAATTGTTAGTTATTATTAATTAGTTAGTTACTACTACTACTTTTCTAATTTACGAATTTTCAAATTTACGAATTTTCAAACTTACGAATACTGCATCTAAATGAATGGAACATAATGAATTCAAATGTATTCAAAATAACGAATATCGATCATAATGAATGACCAGAAAAAAAAACCTAAATGAAATGAAGACTAACAAATTTTTCAGCAGTGCACATGTCTACTTTTCATTCTTCTGTGGTGCTGTGTAACTATATGTTATAAATGTGCTGCACAGTATTTTGTACTCAATATGTAAGCTTCCACTTTTATAATAATAAAAGTTGTTTGAATAAAAAAAATGTAAATCTTAGTTAGCTAGTTACAGGTAGAGTTATATTTAGTTGTATTGTGAATAGGTGATGCCAAATATTTTTTTGTTTAATAAAACTGAAATCTCACCCTGTGTTTATCAAGTGATTATGTGTGATACTGTTCCACCTCCAGTTTGCTTGATTCCGTTTTTCAACTCATCTTGCTGCAAATCTATAGTTTAATAGCTATATGCTTGTTATAGAATTTGAATCGGTGCTTTGTATACCTATGACATGAAAGTTATCTGTGTTTAGTTTATCACGCAGTGCACCCATTTTTGACTCAAACCCATGTATACAAATGTGAGCATGTTAACTAGAATGTGATGCCTGGAGCTCATCTTTAAGGCTGCTTTCACACTAAAATAGCTGACCGTTAGTGCTGTATAAGCGGAGCTTTTACACAACTTTTCGAGCGCTAGCGGGGCGCTTTTAACCCAAAAAAGGGTTAAAAACTCCTATTTTGCTGCTTGCAGGACTTTTCAGAACGTCCCACAAGCGCACTGCTCCAGTGTGAAAAGACACATTGGAATCAATGGGAGGCAGCTTTCAGAGGCTATTTCTAGTGCTAAAGGCAATGAAAACCGCTCCAGTGTGAAAGGGGTCTAAAGTGGTTCTAAAGGCTAACTGAAACACCTAACTGCTCCCCCCACACCTCACACATCCTATGTATAGGGACTATTCACACATTACTCAGCCTATAAGACTAAGGCAGTTGGGCTTCAATAGTTGCATTAATGAGTCATTCTTTTAAGATAAAAGCTTGGGTAAAATTGATTCAATTGTTCCTGCAAATGAACAGAGCTATATAGATGTATTCACCACTTTGCATCTTCATATCTAGATATAATACTCACTAATTTTAAATATAGGTTTAAATATTAATAGCTATGGCTAATTGGAGCTGTAAAAAGCTGTAATCTACTCAAGTTGTCAGTCTTCTAGTTGATAAGCTGCCTTTACGAACCCATTAATACACCTAATGTGATTATTGTCTGGAAATTTGCATATACTATTAAACTGGTAGCCATGATAAAATAAAATATTACATTTTTAGAATATGAATATATTTTTATAAAGGATATTAAAATGTTCAGTTAGTGATATTAGCCACATGCTAGTTAAAGTAATGTTCAATTTACTCAAAGCTTCAATGCATGCAAATTTCTTAGCATCTTCTAAAGATTTCTACTTTTTAAAAACATTTTACTGAACCATATAATAAATAGTGATTAATATAACACATTTTCCACATCAAATTACCTATACCATTGATTTAGGTCTCCAATTAATAGTTCCTCACCCAAGCTATATTTGGATTGGAGTTTCTACCTGGTTTTTGTCAGCTGCCTGCCCTGATTTTCTGCTTGATCCATGGCCACACTTGCCTCTAGCATGCCCTATTCTCCAGCCTGTCTTGGCTGTGACTCTGCCTGAGGATCTGGTTTATCATTTTGTTTCAGGTATTGTCTACTAGCAAGCAGTCAGGCACTATTGGAGCCACTGAGTGTCTGTTGCCTCCATCTCAATACATGACAACCACATTTCAGCCTATCACAGTACACAATTAATTTAACATGAGTCAACCCAGCTTCTCCAGAATGAGCAAATGTTTCAGAAAATGAAGGATTTCCACAAGGTATTGTGCATGCTCATTACAAGTGTAAATGCAAAGTTTCTGAAAGTAGCTATGACCATATTGTTTTATTCAGCCCTGTAGAAAACATGTAAATAAAAGATGATAGAAGGCTGGCCTGTGGGTAAGTTCACCTTGCAATTGTGTCACTATGTATGCATTGCTTAAATACAGTACAGCTCTAATACAACTCTGTAATTGGTTTCCAGAGAAGCCCAAGGATTTGAATACAGATACAATACGTCATTAGCAGCAAAACAGATAAATGGTTGGGGAATTTTCAACATTGTAAATTTTTAATTATATGTTTAATGGCTGTAATGCATACATTGTTATATTGTGTGAAAATCATAGAAAAAAGTGTTAAAAATGTTGCAACCAGAAAACCAATTTTCAGGGCACCTACGCAAAATTCTAATATCTCATTATAAATGTATTTGTGTTGCAACATGTACAAGTATATGACATTTTTAAACTGTTGTAGACAATATACAAAATGTTAAGGTGCCTCTACACTATTGTAAAAACTCATTTTCCAGGGGTCTTCTGGACAGTCTTTTGAGGTCTTTCTCTCCTAGTCCAAAGGTGACAGTCTCTGAAAAATGCACAAATTCTGAACCAAGGTTGCCTGTGTTATGACACATCACCATGGAGCATGTCCACGACTCACTGGATTCATAGGAAGTTGGATGAATGATGCAAGCCACCATTCAATACAGAAGACTAGTAACATTTATTAGTGAATAGTTATTATTGTGAGAGATAGTTTTGCATGGAAGGTATGTATTTTAGCAAAGTTCCTATTTTATTTTTTTTCGTTTACTGCTCTATTCATTTTGTTTCTTGAATCTGCTTTAGTTAATTAAGTTAATTTTGTCATACTGTGTACAAAACACTATTTACATACAGTATCTCTAAGCAGGGCCAGATTAAGAGCACCATGGGCCTGGTGCTCAGGATTTTGGTGGGCCTTTTTATGGAAACAAAATGAAAATGCAAAAATGTTTTGCTAAAACACATTAAATATACTCTCACCAGTAATATCAGCCGTGTAGCCTTTGAGCAGCAGAAACACCACCAATACCACCTGCTATGCAGTCTCTCACTAAAAACAACATAGGGTGACCACATTTCCAAACTGCCATTTAGGGACATCCCCCCTGCCCAAAAAAAAGATGAGGGGGGATGTAGTCTCTGGGTTGATGGGGAAATAGGTGGCGGGGGGATTTTTCGGGGAAATGGCTGGTGTTAGCACTGAAAATCATCCTGGCACTATGCTTGATATGGCATTAGGATGATAAAATTCCATTATTTCTATTACTACATTGTAATATATAGTGAAATAGTTCAACTCACCATAATGCAGAATTAGTGGGAATCTGAGCTTGTCACTTGCCACCAGATGCAGCGTGTCACTTGCCACCATCGCCTGCTGCCAGATGCAGCATGCAAGATGCCAGCCATAGCCTGCCATCAGATGCAGTGTGCCACTTGCCACCAGCAGAATACCACCAGATACAGTGTGACACTTGCCACCAGCAGCCTGCCACCAGATACATTGTGCCACTTGCCACCAGCAGCATGCCACCAGATATGGTGTGCCACTTGCCACCAGCAGCATGCCACCAGATACGGTGTGCCACTTGCCACCAGATATGGTGTGCCACTTGCCACCAGCAGCCTGCCACCAGAAACAGTGTGCCACTTGCCACAATCAGTATGCCACCAGATACGGTGTGCCACTTGCCACCAGATACAGTGTGCCACTTGCCACCAAATACAGTATGCCACCAGATAGAGTGTGCCACTTGCCACCAGATACGGTGTGCTACTTGCCACCCACAGCCTGGCACCAGACACAGTGTGCAACTTGCCACCAGCAGCATGCCACCAGATACAGTGTGCCACTTGCCACCAGCAGCATGCCACTTGTCACCAGCAGCATGCCACCAGATACAGTGTGCCACTTGCCACCAGCAGCCGGCCACCAGATACAGTGTGCCTTTTGCTACAAGCAGCCTGTCACCAGATACAGTGTGCCACTTGCCATCAGCAGCCTTCCACCCGATACAGTGTGCCACTTGCCACCAGACACAGTGTGCCACTTGCCACCTGCCACCAGATACGGTGTGCCACTTGCCACCAGACACAGTGTGCCACTTGCCACCAGCAGCATGCCACCAGATACAGTGTGCCACTTGCCACCATCAGCCAGCCACCAGATACAGTGTGCCACTTGCCACCAGCAGCCTGCCACCAGATACAGTGTGCCACTTGCCACAAGCAGCCTGTCACCAGATACAGTGTGCCACTTGCCATCAGCAGCCTGCCACCAGATACAGTGTGCCACTTGCCACCAGCAGCATGCCACCAGATACAGTGTGCCACTTGCCACCAGGAGCATGCCACCAGATACAGTGTGCCACTTGCCACCAGCAGCATTCCGCCAGATACAATGTGCAACTTGCCAGCAGCAGCATGCCACCAAATACAGTGTGCCACTTGCCACCATCAGCCAGCCACCAGATACAGTGTGCCATTTGCCACAAGCAGCCTGTCACCAGATACAGTGTGCCACTTGCCATCAGCAGCCTTCCACCCAATACGGTGTGCCACTTGCCACCAGACATGGTGTGCCACTTGCCACCAGCAGCCTGCCACCAGATACAATGTGCCACTTGCTACCAGACACGGTGGGCCACTTGCCACCTGCCACCAGAAACAGTGTGCCACTTGCCACCAGCCACAGTGTGCCACTTGCCACAAGCAGTATGCCACCAGATACGGTGTGACACTTGCCACCAGACACAGTGTGCCACTTGCCACCAAATACAGCATGCCACCAGACACAGTGTTCCACTTGCCACCAGACATGGTGTGCCATTTGCCACAAGCAGCCTGTCACCAGATACAGTGTGCCACTTGCCATCAGCAGCCTTCCACCCAATACGGTGTGCCACTTGCCACCAGACATGGTGTGCCACTTGCCACCAGCAGCCTGCCACCAGATACAATGTGCCACTTGCTACCAGACACGGTGGGCCACTTGCCACCTGCCACCAGATATGGTGTGACACTTGCCACCAGACACAGTGTGCCACTTGCCACCAAATACAGCATGCCACCAGACACAGTGTTCCACTTGCCACCAGACATGGTGTGCCACTTGCCACCAGCAGCCTGCCACCAGATACAATGTGCCACTTGCTACCAGACACGGTGGGCCACTTGCCACCTGCCACCAGATACGGTATGCCACTTGCCACCAGACACAGTGTGCCACTTGCCACAAGCAGCATGCCACCAGATACAGTGTGCCACTTGCCACCAGCAGCATGCCACCAGATACAGTGTGCCACTTGCCACCAGGAGCATGCCACCAGATACAGTGTGCCACTTGCCACCAGCAGCATTTCGCCAGATACAATGTGCCACTTGCCACCAGCAGCATGCCACCAGATACAGTGTGCCACTTGCCACCATCAGCCGGCCACCAGATACAGTGTGCCACTTGCCACAAGCAGCCTGTCACCAGATACAGTGTGCCACTTGCCATAAGCAGCCTTCCACCCAATACGGTGTGCCACTTGCCACCAGACATGGTGTGCCACTTGCCACCAGCAGCCTGCCACCAGATACAATGTGCCACTTGCTACCAGACACGGTGGGCCACTTGCCACCTGCCACCAGATACAGTGTGCCACTTGCCACCAGACGCAGTGTGCCACTTGTCACAAGCAGTATGCCACCAGATACGGTGTGACACTTGCCACCAGATACAGTGTGCCACTTGCCACCAAATACAGCATGCCACCAGACACAGTGTTCCACTTGCCACCAGACATGGTGTGCCACTTGCCACCAGCAGCCTGCCACCAGATACAATGTGCCACTTACTACCAGACACGGTGGGCCACTTGCCACCTGCCACCAGATACGGTATGCCACTTGCCACCAGACACAGTGTGCCACTTGCCACAAGCAGCATGCCACCAGATACAGTGTGCCACTTGCCACCAGATATGGTGTGCCACTTGCCACCAGAAGCCTTCCACCAGATACAGTGTGCCACTTGCTACAAGCAGCCTGTCACCAGATACAGTGTGCCACTTGCCATCAGCAGCCTTCCACCAGATACGGTGTGCCACTTGCCACCAGCAGCCTGCCACCAGATACAGTGTGCCACATGCCACCAGACACAGTGTGCCACTTGCCACAAGCAGTATGCCACCAGATACAGTGTGCCACTTGCCACCAAATACAGCATGCCACCAGATACAGTGTGCCACTTGCCACCAGAAATGGTGTGCTACTTGCCACCCACAGCCTGCCACCAGACACAGTGTGCCACTTGCCACCAGCTGTCTGCCACCAGACACAGTGTGCCACTTGCCACCAGCAGCATGCCACCAGATACAGTGTGCCACTTGCCACCAGCAGCATGCCACCAGATACAGTGTGCCACTTGCCACCAGCAGCATGCCACCAGATACAGTGTGCCACTTGCCACCATCAGCCGGCCACCAGATACAGTGTGTCACTTGCCACAAGCAGCCTGTCACCAGATACAGTGTGCCACTTGCTATCAGCAGCCTTCCACCCGATACGGTGTGCCACTTGCCACCAGACACAGTGTGAAACTTGCCACCAGCAGCCTGCCACCAGATACAATGTGCCACTTGCTACCAAACACAGTGTGCCACTTGCCACAAGCAGTATGCCACCAGATACAGTGTGCCACTTGCCACCAAATACAGCATGCCACCAGACACAGTGTGTCACTTGCCACCAGAAATAGTGTGCTACTTGCCACCCACAGCCTGCCACCAGACACAGTGTGCCACTTGCCACCAGCTGTCTGCCACCAGACACAGTGTGCCACTTGCCACCAGCAGCATGCCACCAGATACAGTGTGCCACTTGCCACCAGCAGCATGCCACCAGATACAGTGTGCCACTTGCCACCATCAGCCGGCCACCAGATACAGTGTGTCACTTGCCACAAGCAGCCTGTCACCAGATACAGTGTGCCACTTGCTATCAGCAGCCTTCCACCCGATACGGTGTGCCACTTGCCACCAGACACAGTGTGAAACTTGCCACCAGCAGCCTGCCACCAGATACAATGTGCCACTTGCTACCAGACACAGTGTGCCACTTGCCACCTGCCACCAGATACGGTGTGCCACTTGCCACCAGACACAGTGTGCCACTTGCCACCAGCAGCATGCCACCAGATACAGTGTGCCACTTGCCACCATCAGCCAGCCACCAGATACAGTGTGCCACTTGCCACAAGCAGCCTGACACTAGATACAGTGTGCCACTTGCCATCAGCAGCCTTCCACCCGATACGGTGTGCCACTTGCCACCAGACATAGTGTGCCACTTGCCACCAGCAGCCTGCCACCAGATACAATGTTCCACTTGCTACCAGACATAGTGTGCCACTTGCCACCTGCCACCAGATACGGTGTGCCACTTGCCACAAGACACAGTGTGCCACTTGCCACAAGCAGCATTCCACCAGATACAGTGTGCCACTTGCCACCAGATATGGTGTGCCACTTGCCACCAGATACAGTGTGCCACTTGCCACCAGCAGCATTCCACCAGATACAGTGTGCCACTTGCCACCAGAAGCCTTCCACCAGATACAGTGTGCCACTTGCTACAAGCAGCCTGTCACCAGATACAGTGTGCCACTTGCCATCAGCAGCCTTCCACCAGATACAGTGTGCCACTTGCCACCAGACACAGTGTGCCACTTGCCACCTGCCACTAGATACGGTGTGCCACTTGCCACCAGACACAGTGTGCCACTTGCCACAAGCAGCATGCCACCAGACACAGTGTGCCACTTGTCACCAGATATGGTGTGCCACTTGCCACCAGCAGCTTGCCACCAGATACAGTGTGCCACTTGCCACCAGCAGCATGCCACCAGATACAGTGTGCCACTTGCCACCAGAAGCCTTCCACCAGATACAGTGTGCCACTTGCTACAAGCAGCCTGTCACCAGGTAAGGTGTGCCACTTGCCATCAGCAGCCTTCCACCAGATACAGTGTGCCACTTGCCACCAGACATAGTGTGCCACTTGCCACCAGCAGCCTTCCACCAGATACATGTGCCACTTGCCACCAGAAGCCTTCCACCAGATACAGTGTGCCACTTGCCACAAGCAGCCTGTCACCAGATACAGTGTGCCACTTGCCATGAGTAGCCTTCCATCAGATACGGTGTGCCACTTGCCACCAGACACAGTGTGCCACTTGCCACCAGCAGCCTGCCACCAGATATGGTGTACCACTTGCCACCAGACACAGTGTGCCACTTTCCACCTGTAGCCTGCCACCAGATACGGTGTGGCACTTGCCACCAGACACAGTGTGCCACTTTCCACCAGCAGCCTGCCATCAGATACAGTGTGCCATTTTCCACCAGCACCTTGCCACCACATACAGCGTGCCACTTGCCACCAGCAGCCTGCCACCAGATACGATGTGCCACTTGCCACCAGACACAGTGTGCCACTTGCCACCTGCAGCCTGCTACCAGACATGGTGTGCGACTTGCCACCAGACACAGGGTGCCACTTGCCACCTGCAGCCTGCCACCAGATACAGTGTGCCACTTGCTACCAGCAGCCTGCCACCAGATACAGTGTGCCACTTGCCACCAGCAGCCTGCCACCAGATACAGTGCGCCACTTGCCACCAGCAGCCTGCCACTCCCTCCTTTACTCTGCACGGACAAATAGAAGGGACAGGGCATGCATAGTCAATCAAATCCCTGGAGCCCCCATCCCTCCTGAGCTGGGATGGTATGGCCGTGTGTGAAATGAATGCCAGGAGTATTGATCAGACCAAGTTCTATAGGGGGAGGGTATTGTGTGTTCAAGTCTTTTGGCTCACACTGGTTTGCTGCAGTCAGTCGCACTGCTTATGTATCTGCAGTTTTTGCTGCAGTCCTAGTGATTTATATCAGGTTGCAGGTTTTTGCTGCATTTTCTGACAGTACGCCAAAGATGCAGCATGTGGGAATTTTGGTGCGCTTTCAGAAAATGCAGAAAAAACACACAACCTAATAGAAATCTATAGGAATGTGGGTAAAACACAGAAAAACTGCGGATACACCAGCAATGGGCCAAAACACAGAAAATCAGTGTGAACCCACCTAAAAGCACAAGGAGCCAAGCACTACCACAGGCTTATGACACAATTCTAAACACTTTGGCTGCAGTTATAACAGCTACTGCAGGAGAAAAAAGTAAAAAACGAGGGGAAGGGAGATAAGAGTCCTGTCACTGAGCTCACATTTGGATGGATCCTGGAGGCTCATCACTCAGAGATATCCTGTTCACCTTCTATCTGCCGGTGTACTATCATTAGCCGTCCCCCATCACAAAGTGTCCACTGTGTACTGCGCATGTGCAGTACACAGGACACCCATATTCTGAAAATTGCCGAGGATGAACGGCGCCTGCGCCATGAGTCCACTTTCAAGCCCCACCATCCATGTGGACATAGAGTTAGAATATAAAAGAGCCGAGAGCAGCGAGGCCGTGCCCGAAGCTTGGATGGTGGGGCTTACACATCCACTCACATCCACTCACTTACACATCCACTCACTCACGTTCATCTTCCGACAATTTCCGAAAATCTTTATGCTCCGTACTGCGCTGCGCATGCGCAGTACACTTCGGACACCTGGTGATAGCCGGACTGTTCGCATCAGAACACCGGTGTTCTGTTCATAATTTCCCACCCACACGGCTCCTTCACTGCACAGACATCACAGAGGGAGAGGGGAAAGGCAGAGTCGATTCAGCCTCTCCCATTTGTGTAGGGGGGAACTGTGCACTGTGACATTGAAAATAACCACAGTGAGCAAACACAGATGCAGCCAGACACCCCTACATTTACACACAGCTTCTCCTGTCCCATAGAAGTTTATGGACAGGAGAAAATCGGGCTTATACTGCTGGCTGGGCAGGCCGATTTTAAGGCAGGGGCCTGGAGCTGCAGCTCCATCAGCCCTTATTTTAATCCCGCCCTGTTTCTAAGAATGAAGTCTGTAACATTATTGCCTTGAAGATATGCCGAATAAAATTGAATAATATAATATAGCTGTTTAGTGCAATTGTTGAGGTGTTTGCTTGGATGTCTGATATACTGGCAGAGATCACTGCCCTAGCATATGCCAATAATAATATAGGATAGAATACTGTAAAGCCCCATACACACGGTCGGATTTTCCGATGAATTCTGTCCTATCGGATTGTCCGACGGACAAAGTTCTATCTCCTGCTGGATAGATTTTTTGACAACAAAGTCCGATCACACCAAATCCGATCGTGTGTAGCGTAGTCCGACGGACAAAGTGCTACGCATGCTCAGAAGAAATTCTGTGACGGAAGCGCTCGGTCAGGTAAAACTACCTTTCCTAATCGACACAGCACATTCGTCATGCTGCAATGTTAAAATGTCTTTAATGCAGCGCATTCTCTTTTTCTTTACAATGCAAGAAGAATGACATGTTTTAGCTGCTCCTATTCACCCGCACTTCTCCCAAACTTATTTCTTTATTAGTTTTCAGGATTTCTAGACTAGATGTTTATTTTTCCTCAGATCGTAAAAGAATCTTTGTTATATTTTTTGGATGATTTCTCATTTTTTTATTTTGTTTGGAATACATATTTTCAGGATAATTTATTTAGATTTTTGAGGGGGGTTGTGTGTCTCAACTTAGCAAAACAACATTATTAACATTTCTATTTGTTGCTTAAATTTACTAGGAGTTTGTTTGTTGTTGGTGTCCCTTGTTAATTGGACTTTATTATTTGTGAAATGTACCTGCCTACTCACAAATAAACTGTCATTGTAGAAAAGTAAAACACATAGGCAATGATTTTTTTCAACTCAAAAATACCTTTATTTAGGTCTCAGCAACAAACCAAAGAGGAACGCAGCGATGGAGAAACTTGGGGAATTTGCAAAGCCTTGGACCCCCACCGCAAACATCATTTTTGAAGCTTCTAAAATTGGGGGCCTGAGGAGTACCTATCTAAATAATAAGGGAGTGCTATCTGGTCCTGAAGTCCAAAACATCCGGAACTGCAGCAGATGCCATCTAGGTCCCCAGGCTCTGGTCCTACGAGAGGCTCCATCTTCTCTCAGACCAGACTGAATGCAGGTCGTCACTCTCAGGTCTTCCTTCCACGCTTCCTTGCACGCTGTGGCTGTGGTGCTGGTGGGGTGGCAGAAGGAGGAGGAGGAGGCGGAGCATGGTCACTATCGCAAACCTGTGTGAGTGGGGTCATCCCCCCAGCCATACCCTTATTTAGGACCTTGAGGATGACCCCCTCACACATGCTGCGTTGCCCCACCTCCATACCCTTCATTTTTGTGGCAACCAAGGAGTCAAAGGCCTCCTCGTAGGTGGGTGTGGCATATAGGGAGGCTGAAGCATCTCTGATCAGCTGGAGCGCTGACTCTCCCACCTCCCCCACCCTTCTCGCCCTTCTGTAGGGAAGGTGGAGGGGAGGGACTTGGGAGACAGTCAGGCTCCTACGCCTACCCCCCTCTTGGCTGCCACTACCCACCTCTTGGCTGCCACTAACCCCTGCCTCCTCCTGACTGCCACATTCCACAGCCACCTCCTGGCTGAGGTCTTCTTGTGTATGAAAAAGGGACATAGTTTCAGTTATTTGGTCATCACACACACAATTTTCATCTAGTGACTGTTGCAAAATGTTTACAAATAGAAAACCATACAATTCTCAGCTCTGCAGTTTAGATTCTGGCCCCAAATGTCTCCAACACTACTGTCTGTTGATATGTCAAACACGTTTAGGAACTAAGCAATTGGGGATCCTGAATTAAGTGAACATCATTCCTTTTTCACAAAAATGGGTACAAAACTACTATACCTGGCTCAAGCTGGGCTCCTCCACCTCTTCCAGACTGGAAGGCCCAGGTTGCTCCTCGGAAGCCTCATCAGGGGTGGCGTGCATGGAAGGACGTGTGCAAGGAAGAGTCGAGAGTGACTTCCTGACATTAGCCTGGTCTTTGAGAAAATGGAGCCTCTCATAGTACCAGAGCGTGGGGACATAGACCTGATCTGCTGCAACTTCAGATGCTTGGGACTTCAGGACCTTAGTGCGCTCCCTGAAATAGGTACTCCTCAGGCTGCCAATTTTTACTCTTAAATTCTCCACGGTTGCCGTGGGGAACGTTGGCTTTACAAATGCCACCAGTTTATTCATGGCTGCATACCTCTTTGGTTTGCTGCTGTAATCTTGGTGTTTCGCCTGCCATAATAGGGGCATTTCCCTATACTTATCAATGAAGAGGGGGAGAAAACTCACATGGTTGAAGCCCTCCATAATCTCTGCAAGACACAACACCACACAAAACACTATAAATAATGTCAGGCTAAACTCTCCTAATCTTCTCCATAATTAAGCCTCAAGGTCTAATCAGACTAGGCTAGTTATATACCAACTTCAAATTGTACCTTCGTTCTAGCGATCATCTCATGCGTGAGCTTTCTCTCCCCTCGTCTCACAGATCGTAGCTACGACACAGGCGTGTGACGTTTTATATACAGTGCGCATGCGTCAAACTCCGCCCGCCCCTGACGATCTTTCTCGGCTATTCCCCACCCCTTCTCTTTACGGCGCAGTGGGGAGAGCACATGGCGGGGACACAGCAGGTGCGCCCCAAATATCCCACCAACGAGGAGGAGCACGAGGAAAGGCCGGAGGCAGAAACGTCCCGATCCCGGAGCCTGAAATTCAAGGCCTCCAATGTGTCATTTGGAGAAATGTTGGAGATGGTGGACATATTAAAGAGGAGCGACTATGATGGGAAGTATGGGCCTTACCTCAACCCCAATGTCCGCAAGGCCAAGATCATGTCTAAAGTTGTGAGGAGGCTGTACAATCATTTTGGGGTACAACGATCCAAGGAGCAACTGAGGAAACGCTGGTCAGACCTGAAACTGAGGGAGCCCGATCAGTACAGAAAGATCAAGCGAGTTCTTCAAAAAAGTAAGTAGTTGTGTTTTGTGTTTGATTTCTTGCTTGCATACTGCTCCATGTGTTTGGATTTTTGCAAAGTTGTACATTCTAAAATGGCCACTTTCATGTTCGTCTGTGCATTCGATCGTACTCAACCTCGATCTTTCTGCCACTGTCATGTTCGTGTGTGTCCATTCGATCGTACTCAACCTCGATCGTTCGGCCACTTATAATACGAGGTTTGGGGAATTTTTTAGCAAAAGGAAGTTTGTTGTCACTAGAGATGTCATCAAGAATGTAAAGCCAATTTATTCAATGTAAAGGAGAGGTCACCCAGTAGCTGTTTACCCATCTGGACTCTATAGCACTAGTGCTGGGACACCCAAACCCCCTTTTTATTATGCTTTTCCACACATGTGCTCCAGTGCATACTAGAGGGGGGTCTCCATCAGACAAACTTATACCAAAAAGCTAGTAAGTTTAGCACCTTTACAAAGTGACTACATTCATGTTGTTGTCATTTGTAACTGGCCTACCAAAAATATTGTCCCTCACTTTCAAGCAATGTTTGACATTTCCTATTTGTGCCCTCGATATATTGTGGTGCTAAATCTTCCTTTTGTACATTCTCCTAGGGGAGCGTAAACTCGGGACGTCTGAGGAAACCAAAAAACCCACACCTACCAAAGAAGGGGAAACACCAGAAGCAGAGGAGGAGGAGGAGGAAGGAGAGATCATAGAAATTGGAGAACTTGTCACCACAACAGGTGAGTGTGGGAGAACACAGCTACTGGTAAGCTAATCAATGTATGCCTGCCTCATTTCCAAGAGACATTTTGTTTTTTTTTGGTTGTTTTTAGGTGACGTGGATGTTGTGGAAGAAGAATCGCACTTTACCACAGAAAGTGCCCACGTCCTCATCGGGGAGATAATGGTCTGCAATCGAGATCTAGATGACATAAAGCAAAACATCAATGATGTTCAACAAAAATTGAAGAACATCATTGATGTTTTAGGAAAAATCTGAAAACGCACCAAGTAATTAACACACATTTGTGACTGTTTCTGACCACATTTGCAACTTAAGAACTGTGTTAAATTTATAACATGCACACATTGTGTCCACATGTGCTAGCTCCCATCATGGTGGATGAATGACAATGTTTTTTTGGGGGTGCAACCACTTTAGTAACTACTAAAGTGGGTGTGGTGAAGGGGTTGCACCCCCAAAAAACGTCCATTGATCCCCATGATGGGAAATGGCACTTTTCCACATTCTAGGCACGTGTTTTACCATCTAATGTCCATTTTCAGACCCAAATTGTGTGCATGTTCTAAATTTCCAGTTTCCAGGGGTGACCCCCCCATGTGATGAAGGCAAGATCAAACACACTTTTAACATATAGTCATGTCTGATCTTGTCTTCACTTTAGAAAGTTGAACTTTGCAAGTTCATATGTTCTGTTTTGCTCCATGCCTGGTTTTCCCAAATGCGGAATGTTTGTAAACAATGTTGGAAAGAACTAAGATCTTGTCAGTTTTGCCAAGAAGTTTGAAAACGCACTTGTGAATGTGTTGCAAGTAAACTTTTTTAAATTACTAAATGTGTGGCTTCATTATTTAAATAAACAAAAGCATTATGTATGTCAAATGTAAAGGATTTGGGGGGCAATGGGTGTAATTTACTAAAGGCAATTCCAGTTTGCACTGCAAGTGTATTTTCCAGGGCACTTTTGCACTGTTTCCCATCAATTACACCTCCGCAGTTAGGAAAGTCCCAACGGCTGGCAAAGTGGGAGGCCACAGTCTGCCATTCCTGTGGCGTGGAAGGGAACTGTGGAGTGAAACAAGAATAAAAAATGAGTCACTTTGCACATAAACATTGCAAGCAGATTAGACACTAAACATCTTGGAACAAGATCAGACTTTTACATTTTAAGATGGAAAGTATTTGCACCGAAAAGTAGAGGGTCCCCCTAGCAGATTACTCACCCCCCATCAATCCCCCCACTTCTGATGGGCCATTGACAATAACTAGGGGTTTGGGGGGGGTGGACAGGTAACCCTCTGCACTTCATTGATTGCCAAATGGCTCAAAAATGTGTGCTAGTTTGGCCAGACCCTCCTTACTTAACACTATTGATCAAAGAACATTCCAAATCCCCCCCCCCCCCCCAAAAAAAAAAAAAAAATGTTGCAAAAATGGGGCTCTGCATGAAGTAAAACACACAGCAAACATTTGTGCATGTTTTAGGGGGTGTTTGGGGGAAAACAATACTATGCAGCAGACAAAATACATTGCTTAAGTGACTAGGCCATAGGTGTCTATTGGGCCAGAAGAACATGCTGGGGAGGTAAGTGAAGGGAAAAATGCATGAAGGAGAAAAGGGGCACAGCATATTAGAGCATATTGCAATCATGGTAATTATGGAAGGAGGTCAAAAATACAAGACATTAGCAAACAGAGCATACATAGAAGGGAATAGTAAAGGAGAAATGTTACCTTAATATAGTCCTCCTGCAGGACCTGGATGATAGCAGAACAGGTCTCTGGAATAATGATTCCCAGGGCCTGGGGAGAGATACCTGAGGAGAACTTCAAATCCTGAAGGCTTCTCCCTGTCGCCAAGTACCTCAACATAGCCACAAGCCTCTGCTCCGGAGTGATGGCTTGTCTCATGCAGGTATCCTGCCGGCTGATGATCAGCAAAGCCAAAAGACGGTGAAAAACGGGGTCCGTCATCCGGAGAAAGTTCCTGAAATCATCAGGATTATTCTCCTGGATCTCACGAAGCAAAGGCATGTGCGAGAACTGATCACGCTGAAGCAAACAATTCTTGGTCCACATACTCCTCGTTCATGGATGGGTCTGGGCTCAAACTGTCGGCTCGTCAGAACGGACAAACAGAAAGCACTGATAAACAGCAAGGCCTGAAAGAACGAAATGAATACCAGAAACGAGCAGACAATAAGCAGTGAAAATCAAAGCGTCCTATATCAAGATATAGGCCGCAATGACCAACAAATGCGAACTGACTACACGCACTAATAAACAGATACGCACGACAAGCACAAACTGAAGAGCAGTAACGATCTGAGTGACAAAACTGAGAAGCGCGAATCGTAAGTCCCCAAACTTCAACTAACTCGCGATAAACACGGGATCAGCAGAAGGAGCCCAACGGGTGCAGGACGTGGTGCTGAACTTCCCTTTTATAGTCTCGTGGAAGACAACTTACGTCACGACGTTCTTGCAGACCGGAAATTCCGACAACGTTGTCCGACCGTGTGTACGCAACACCAACATCGGAAAAAGTACGACGGACAGGATCCGACGGAACTGGTCCTCGGATAATCCGAGCGTGTGTATGGGGCTTTAGAAGGGGTAAACTGCAAACTGCAAGCAGTATGTCACTTTGAATTGCTTGCACTTTTATGTCACTTTTGGGAGATCGTGTAGCCATTTACCATCTTCTTACAGATTTATGTTCAGTTTTGCTGTTGGTATGTGTGCTGGGGACATCATCTCGACCAGTATCCCATATCCAAGCAAAGCATTTCAACCCCCCCCCCCCCTACTAGATGGGACCAGACATCATACAGTGATATACAGCATATATTTAAGGTGAACACATTACAACTATCCTTCTTACAAATATGCAAATAGAGTACTTATAGGGAAACACAACTTTGCAATAGGGCACATTGGGATAATGTTTTTGCATTGCACGTCAATGCATGTTATGTGTGTTAGTGCATTTTAGTGTCATTCTTTTTGAAAGGATGGTAATGGCTAGGGATGGATGGAATGATATTGGTGAAAGTGATTTTGCTACAGAATTACATAGTTTGCCTCCAGGTATGTTTTTCGAGGAGGTTTGTTTAGTGTATTTTAGTTTATTTCTATTGGTGTTTCCTATAAGTGTAAAAAAATGAGGTCAATGATAGGCCAATTTTTGGCACAAGAATACAGGATTGTTCAAATGAGCTTATGTTATCCCCAGGAGACCAAGGTACATTTAAAATCCAGCAAAATCATCTTCTTTTCACTTTCTTTATTGATTCCAATACATTAACATTTTAGCTAAAAATAATGTTGCTCATTGGCTTATTTGCATTACCCCAGTACTGAGTGCTGACCCAATGGCATACTAAGTCCAAACACTTGGAATGTTCACTGAAATTTTGGTAATCTAGGTAATCTCATCAACGCCTCCATAAACCTTTAAGAGGGAACACTCGTACAATTTATGACTTTGGCCCAACATCTGTCTGGTCCCCTCACTTCTCCAGTGCCACCATGACATTTATCATGATGTTGTCGGGGACCCACCCTGGGCCTGGGGGTATTTTAATCGGGGTGGCCAGCTGTCCATTTCATGTGATTCAAACACGAGGACACTATTTAACCACTTGCAGACCAATTTTCAGCTTTCATCGCTGTCGCAGTTTGAATTACAATTGTGCGGTCATACAACACTGTACCCAAATGAAATTTTATAAATTTTTTCCCCAAATAGAGCTTTCTTTTGGTGGTATTTGATCACCTCTGCGATTTTTTTTTTTTACATTTTGTTATAAAATTTTAAAATGGGTAATTTTTGTCCGTCATTGATGTATGCTGATGAGGCGGCAGTGATGGGCACCGATAGGTGGCAGTGATGGGCACTGATGGGTGGCAGTAATGGGCACTGATGGGTTACACTGATAGGCAGTACTTTTAGGCCGCACTGGTGGGCATCGATAGGTGGCACTTGTGGGCATTGATAGGTGGCACTTGTGAGCATTGATAGGTGGCATACATGAGGCATAATTGCCTCTTCCTTTTCGGGACCGATTTCCCTTTAAGATGAACCGGTGATCGGCTTTTTTTTTCTCCTCCGCTGTCAGCGTGAGGAGAAAAAAAAAAAACTATCACCAAGCTTTTGTTTTGATCATGTGATCAGCTGTCATTGGCTGACAGCTGATCACATGGTAAGGGGCTGGGATCACCCGAGTCTCAGTGACTCGTCATCACAGCACGCTGCGCACGCACCCTGTGGGGCGCGCGCAGGGAGTGTGCAAAGGGAGGCCGTCATATGACGGCCTCCCGGGAATTCAGATCCGCACTGTGGCTGTCATTCAACCATAGCGCGGATGTCAAGTGGTTAAACCACATTTGCATCATCCAGGTACTTCACACACACCCACACATTTTATTTCATTTTTTTTTAATCTCTTGCAGTCACCAGCACACTCATATGGAGGGCGTTAACATTGTTCACAAGCACGGTGTGTCTATATACACACTCAATCACACCATTAGGATTAATTTACATCAATCACACACACACATTCTCACAGTGGGAACTCACAGATGTTATTAATCCCATTAATGGGTTCAGTAGGGTTTTTTTTAGATTTATTTTTGCTTTTTTGTATTTTGTTTTGTTTTTTTACCCATTTTTTTCTTCACGAAGTGCACACACATAGTACACCTTGGGATTTATGTTGTGGCTGGTCCGGCATGCCCCTTGGTTGCTGCCTCCTTGGCCCCTATTCACTTCTTTGGGGTGGGGGGTCATCCGCCTCAACCCCGGGTGAGACAGCGCATCTCAGGCCACCCTCCAATTACATCATAGAAGCTGGGTACAGCCTGCGGGCTGTATTTGTAAGTAATTTAGAATTAGTTTGCCCTTGACACTTTCCCTCTTCAGAGGGCATTATATATTAATGGATATTTATCTCACCTTTAGCATTTACCGTGCATTTTACTGATGATTGGCTATAATGCCATGAAACACGTTGAATTTTCAAACAAGAGTGCCGAAACATGCTCGCCTAAATTATGCATTTTTAATATTAGTGTTTATCATTTGTACATGTACTATGTGAATTTACTTACATGTTTTATATTTTGTATGAATTATATATTTACTCATTCTGTATTGATTGATCACATCAATTGTGTCCATTGATTGCCTGTATTAAATATGTTACATTATATATTTGCCAAGTAAATCTTTTATGATTACATTGTATCAATTTTTGAATAAGATTGATATTGATATATTAGTTTTTCTACAATCATGGATTACCTTATGGGATTGAGATGCTAAATCAATACAGATGGATGTATTATTCTATACAGTATTATACGCAATGACATGCCTCATTTAACCACCTCAGTACAGTGCATTTTCACCCCCTTCCTGACCAAGCCATTTTTCAGCTTTCAGCGCTGACGCACTTTAAATGACAATTGCGCAGTCATACAACACTGTACCCAAATGAAATTGTTATCATTTTTTCCCCACAAATAGAGCTTTCTTTTGGTTGTATTTGATCACCTCTGCGTTTTTTATCTTTTGCGCAATAAACAAAAGAAGAGCGACAAATTTAAAAAAAAAAACAATATTTTTTACTTTTTGCTATACTAAATATCCCCAAAAAATATATAAAAAAACATTTTTTTTCCTCAGTTTAGGCTGATACGTATTCTTCTACATATTTTTGGTTAAAAAAAAAAATCGCAATTAGCGATCATTGATTAGTTTTGCGCAAAAGTTATAGCGTTTACAAAATAGGGGATAGTTTTATAGCATTTTTATTAATATTTTTTTTTTACTAGTAATGGCGGTGATCAGCGATTTTTATTGTGACTGCGACATTATGGCGGACACATCAGACATTTTTGACACATTTTTGCCACCATTGTCATTTATACAGCAATCAATGCTATTTAAATGCATCGATTCATGTATAAATGACACTGGCAGTGAAGGGGTTAACCACTAGGGGGCGGGGAGGGGTTAATATGTTCCCTAAGAGTGATTCTTACTGTGGGGGGAGGGGACTCACAAGGGGAGGAGACCGATCGGTGTTTCTCTGTACAGAGAACACACCATCGGCTCCTCTCCTCTGACAGGACCGTGGATCTGTGTGTTTACACACACAGATCCACGGTCCCGCTGTGTTACCGGGCAATCGCGGGTGCCCAGCGGACATCGCGGCCGCTGGGCACGCGCATCGGGTGCCCAGTGACACGGCGAGAGCGCGCGCGCGCTCCCGGCGGCGCGTGCGCGCTCCCTGGAGTGCACAGAAGGGGAGGGCGTCATATGACGCCCTCCCTGAACGAGAGCTGCGCCGCCTGGCCGTCATTTGACAGCCGGCGGTTGCAAAGCGGTTAAAGTCCCATTTTCTTTCCATTTCTTCATGTGTATATATATATATATATATATATATATATATATATATATATATATAGTGTGTGTATACATACAGTATCTCACAAAAGTAAGTACACCCCTCACATTTTTGTAAATATTTTATTATATCTTTTCATGTGACAACACTGAAGAAATTACACTTTGGTACAATGTGAAGTAGTGAATGTACAGCTTGTATAACTGTTTAATTTTTCTGTCCCCTCAAAATAACTCAACACACAGATGTCTAAACAGCTGGCAACAAATATGAGTACACCCCTAAGTGAAAATGTCCAGATTGGGTCCCAAGTGTCAATATTTTGTGTGGCCACTATTATTTTCCAGCACTTCCTTAACCCTTTTGGGCATGGAGTTCACCAGAGCTTCACAGGTTGCCACTTGAGTCCTCTTCCACTCCTCCATGATGACATCACAGAGCTGTTGAATTTTAGAGACCTTGCGCTCCTCCACCTTGCTTTTGAGGATGCCCCACAGATGCTCAATAGGGTGTGTTTGGGGTCATTATCATGTTAAAATCCTGCCCTGCGGCCCAGTCTCCGAAGGGAGGGGATCATGCTCTGCTTCAGTATGTCACAGTACATGCTGGCATTCATGGTTTCCTCAATGAACTGTAGCTCCCCAGTGTCGGCAGCACTCATGCAGCCCCAGACCATGACACTCCTACCACCATGCTTGACTGTAGGCAAGACACACTTGGCTTTATACTCCTCACCTGGTTGCCGCCACACATGCTTGACACCATCTGAACCAAATAAGTTTATCTTGGTCTCATCAGATCACAGGACATGGTTCCAGTAATCCATGTCCTTAGTCTGCTTGTTTTCAGCAAACTATTTGTAGGCTTTCTTGTGCATCATCTTTAGAAGAGTCTTACTTCTGGGACGACAGCCATGCAGACCAATTTGATGCAGTGTGCAGCATATGGTCTGAGCACTGACAGGCTGACCCCCCACCCCTTCAATCTCTGCAGCAATGCTGGCAGCACTCATATGTCTATTTCCCAAAGACAACCTCTGGATATGACGCTGAGCATGTGCACTCAACCTCTTTGGTCGACCATAGCGAGGCCTGTTCTGAGTGTAACCTGTACTGTTAAACCACTGTATGGTCTTGTCCACCGTGCTGAAGCTCAGTTTCAGGGCCTTGGCAATCTTCTTATAGCCTAGGCCATCTTTATGTAGAGCAACAATTCTTTATTTCAGATCCTCAGAGAGTTATTTTCCATGAAGTGCCATGTTGAACTTCCAGTGAACACCAAATTTAACACACCTGCTCCCCATTCACACCTGAGATCTTGTAACACTAATCATCAGGAAGGGAAAATGGCTAATTGGGCCCAATTTGGACATTTTAATTAAGGGGTATACTCCCTTTTGTTGCCAGCAGTTTAGACATTAATGGCCGTGTGTTGAGTTATCTTGAGGGGAAAGCAAATTTACACTGTTATTCAAGCTGGACACTCACTACTTTACATTGTAGCAAAGTTTAATTTCTTCAGTGTTGTTTCATGAAAAGATATAATCAAATATTTACAAAAATGTGAGGGGGGTGTACTCACTTTTGTGAGATACTGTGTTTATATATATATATATATATATATATATATATATATATATATATATATATTTAACACATATATAAATGTTTGTATATTTCCAGTCAGCTATATGTATTGCATTATTTACTGAACTGATGATGCTTACTCAATAAAGTAACATACAAAGCTGGAGACATGTAAACCAATTGGTCTGATTGCCACAGATCAGATCAATTTGCTAGGCTCAAGAGAACTGATTCACTTATTCCCAATGTTCTTTTTCTATAGTCAGATCCATTAAGGAATAATTTCTGATTTAATACTGTTGTTACTGTCCCTTTGAACAGATGTATTACTCTTTGCATTGCATTGGCTGAAAAAGATGCATTCTATTTTGTCTGGTATATGGTAATTAGGACATATTAGTTAAACAGATATCAGATATCCAACCCCATATCCTTTATCACCAACAAACCAATATAGTATACAATGAAGAATGATATGTATTACTATGCAGTTGAAATTATATACTCACATTTTCTGTGTAAATGGCTGCATAAAACATGTACTGGATATAAATTTACTGTTTTTGAACAATACGTTAACCTTCAGGAAAATATTATATGTTACACCAGTATTTTGTTCATCCATTCTCCCCAAGACCCCCTTCCCCTGTGACAGCAGGCAGGGGTTCCTCTCCTTTGCAACCATTGTTAAATTTAAAATCAGTTTTATTTTTACAAATAATAATCCACTATCCACTATGGGTTATATTGTACCCCTACCATTTCACGAAGAAAGTGTAAAAAATTGCAAAAAAACACACAGACACCATTGTCATAAGTCCTTTATTAAAAATAAAAAAAATTAAAAAAGATTCCAGTGGTGGTAATCCACTCTCGGTATCCTGCGATGGGTGATCTCCTCATCATTGTTGGACCCTGGACCTGGAAAGGAGAGATCATCCATCGCTGGACCCCGGAGAGTAGATCACCCATGTATGCCCTTATGCCTGTCTGTGCCATATGTACATCGTCGTGCGCCTGTCGGGAAGCTGTTAAATGCCTTTTCAAGCATGTGATACCCAAACGGCTGGTGTTTTTGCTATGCTTGATCTGCTTGCGGCAGAGATTGCAAATTGCAACAGTGTAATAAATTGCACATGTGCTAAAAAAGGCCCACACATTTGAGCTGTGGGAGGTGGGCTGGAAGATAACAGCTCCACAATCTGATGGAATATGGTGGCTGCTCTCTATTGCTCCATGATGGCTGCCTCTGGAGGACATCCTGCCTCATTGAGGTTGTGCCTCCCCCTTACTTTCCTCCTCTGCTCTATCTGGCACCCAAGTCACATCAGTGACCTCATCATCATCATCCCCACCATTTTCATCTTCACTGGACCCAACTTGGCAATACACTGTGGCTGGGGGAACATGACTGCCAATTTGTTGTTTATCAGTGTTCTCCCCTCTCTGTAGACTCATGTTACACCTTTCCTCAACTTCAGAACCAACATCAGAATCAATTAATGCCTATGCATTGTCAAGAAGCAAGTGGCTGACGATGTGTTCAAATAATTCAGCTGACTCCTCCATGCATGATGCTGGGGCTATTGCTGGAGTAGCTATAGACAAGGAGGCAGATTATGCCGCTCTGGCAGCTGTGGTTGACTGCGCACAGCTTGGGTGACAGAAGATGAGGAGGATGAGGATGGTTTAGTAAGCCAGTCTACCACCTCCTCTGCATGCTGTGGCTGGATAGCACGGGCAACATCACTAAGCAGAGAAAAACATGCCCTGCCTGAGGATGGACCACATCCATATTTGCCTGTGGACACCGGTGCTGCTGGCCCCCCTATAGTGGCATGGGAATATCTGTGTCTCCTTATTGGCATCCCAGACATCATGGGAGAAGGGGGCTTATTACCAAAATTTCAATGAGACTGGAAAATGTGTGATTGGATGCACTTTATTGAATGAAAAGTGGTGTTTGGTGCACTTTAAATTAAGGACTGACGCTGACAGAAATGTAAAAACGATAAAAAAGGGGGTACACCAGTATCACAGTCAAAACAACTGTGGCTGACAAGTAAAAAAAAGGGGGCAGGCAGGGGACAAAAAAAAGATGAAAACCCTCTGTATACAGCACTAAATGTTATGTAATGCTGTGTTAAACACTGCACTACACTAACATGCTACACTGACACGCCATTATACTCACACCATACTGACACATTTTAAATTACTCACACTATACTGACACACTATACTAAACATTATACTATATTAACTATGGTCACTATTCCCTTTACCATTGTTTATTTTTGAAAATGAAATTAGCATGAGACTCCTATTTGACTCTCTGCTATACCCTCTTAAGTATCTTTTGGCTATAACCTTGTTCATGTAGCCTTATGCCGCGTACACATGACCGGACTTTTTGACAGCAAAGGTCCGACGGAACGAATCCGTCGGAAATTCCGATCGTGTGTGACTCCAACAGACCTTTGCATGGCAAAAATCCGACGGACTTTAGAAATAGAACTTGCTTTAAATTTTCCCGCCGGAACTCCGCTTTCTAGCGGGAAAACTGTTCGCCTGTATGCTGGTCCGACGGACCAAAATACGACGGAAGGGCCGCTACAGCACCTGCCCGCGAGAATGTTTCTCTGTGACAGGGCACTGTACATCTTGCGCTGGCTGCAATAGGAAAAACACATTTTCCTATCGCAGCGAGCGTGAAAGGGGAAGCCCTCACGCCGAAAAAACGGCATGGGGGTTCCCCCCAAAATCGATACCAGACCCTTATTCGAGCACGCAGCCCGGCCGTTCAGAAAAGGGGGTGGGGACGAGCGAGCACCCCCCTCCTGAGCCGTACCAGGCCGCGTGCCCTCAACATGGGGGGATGCTTTTGGGAAAGGGGGGCCCTGCGGCCCCCCCACCCCAAAGCACCTTGTTACCATGTTGATGAGGACAAGGGCCTCTTCCCGACAACCCTGGCCATTGGTTGTCGGGGTCTGCGGGCGGGGGGCTTATCGGAATCCGGGAGCCCCCTTTAATAAGGGGGCCCCCAGATCCCGGCCCCCCACCCTATGTGAATGAGTATGGGGTACGATATACCCCTACCCATTCACCTAAGGTGTAAAAGTGTAATTAAAAAAAACACACAATTTTTAAAAATATTTTATTGCACTGCTCCGGGGGTCTTCTTCCGTCTTGGGGGGTCTTCTCGCCGGACTCCGCTGCTCTCTTCTGCTCTTTTACCTAGCTCTTTCACGAGCGGAGGAGCCCGGCTTTCTTCTTGGTCGTCACCGCCGTCGTCTGGGGGTCTCATTCTGCATTTGGGGGTCTTCCGGGGTCTTCTGGGGTCTCTTCTGTTCTTGCCGCTGTCGCCGCCTTCTTCTTCTTCTTCTTATGTTGCCTCGTCGCTCTCTGGCCGGAATGGCAGAGACACGCGGTGTTGTGACTTATATAGGGACAAGGAGGCGGGGTCACATGCTCATGTCACATGGTGACCCCGCCCTCATGATGTCACAGTCCCGGAGGATGCTGAAGAGAGTGGAGGAGTCCGGCGAGACGACCCCCCAAGACGGAAAAAGACCCCCAGAGCAGTGCAATAAAATATTTAAAAAAAAATTGTGTATTTTTTTTATTTACACCTTAGGTGAATGGGTAGGGGTACATCGTACCCCCTACTCATTCACATAGGGTGGGGGGCCGGGATCTGGGGGCCCCCTTATTAAAGGGGGCTCCTGGATTCCGATAAGCCCCCCGCCTGCAGACCCCGACAACCAACGGCCAGGGTTGTCGGGAAGAGGCCCTTGTCCTCATCAACATGAGGACAAGGTGCTTTGGGGTGGGGGGGCCGCAGGGCCCTCCTTTCCCCAAAGCACCCCCCATGTTGAGGGCACGTGGCCTGGTACGGCTCAGGAGGGGGGAGGGCACTCGCTCGTCCCCACCCCCTTTCCTGACCGGCCAGACTGCGTGCTCGAATAAGGGTTTGGTATCGATTTTTTTCGGCGTAGGGGCTTCCCCTTAAAATCCATACCATGCGACGGGGCTCTCAAGGTGTCAATCTCACTAATAAAAGCAGCGAGATTGACTTCCCGTTGTAACTCATCACATTCTAAATGAACGGACTTTGATCCGTGTGTGGGCAAGTCCGTTCATTTGGAAGTCCGTCGGAATTCCGGCGGGGACTCCGTCGGACCTAGTCTGCCGTAAAGTCCGGTCATGTGTGGGCAAGTCCGTTTATTCGGAAGGTCCGTCGGAATTCCGCCGGAATTCCGGCGGGAACTCCGTCGGACCTAGTCTGCTGGAAAGTCCGGTCGTGTGTACAGGGCATTAGTCTAAGGGTATTGGCTTCCCTTTTAAGTCTATGCCATTGGAACAGTTACGCTACAAGAGCAAGTACTGTCCATATGGGATGTATTTAATCAAACTAGTGGGGTGACCACTTTTAGCTAGCAAAATTGTATTTCCCAATGTGAACTTACAAAATATAAAATATAATGCACAAGGTGGTGGTATGTCCAATCAATACAAGCAGTTGAAGCACCGGGGTGTGCAAAACAACAGTGCTACATTACAAGCTACACCAATCACTTTGCCAATTTAAAAGAATGTTCCTAATCAACAATTACACCATATCACATCAGTTCTGAATAGTTCAATCAGCAACTTAGTCTTTTCCCCTCAGAAATTAATAGTTATCAACAACCAAAAATAAACACTACGTGGTGTGGTCAGTTAAATTTACCACTTGATGGGACAGCTAATCCAAAGCCTCAACATCCCTCTTTTTTATGAACCACCCTAATGGAAAGTACCAAAACTATACAGATGAATCTAGAAAAATATGTCACAATCAACCAGACATGGCACTTTGTAGGACAAAAATTTGTCTTAATGTGTATTATCAGAAGTTGAAGAGCAGGTGTTACGACTAGGACTAGGCTTCTGTCCTCCAGAGAGAAATTCTGATGCCTTTGAGGTGGTTAAGGGTATCCATCTATTCGCCAGGCAACTCACCCTTATGCCCCATACACACGGTCGAATTTTCCGACGGAAAATGTCCTATCGGACAATGTTGTCAGAAATTCCGACCGTGTGTAGGCTCCATCGGACATTCTCCATCGGATTTTCCGACGGACAAAGTTTTATCTCCTGCTCTCAAATTTTCCGACAACAAAGTCCGATCACGCAAATTTCGATCGTGTGTAGCCTAGTCCGACGGACAAAGTGCCACGCATGCTCAGAAGAAATTCTGTGACGGAAGCGCTCGGTCAGGTAAAACTATCGTTCCTAATCGACACAGCACATTCGACACGATGCAATGTTAAAATGTGTTTAATGCAGCGCATTCTCTTTTTCTTTACAATGCAAGAAGAATGAGGTTTTTTAGCTGCTCATATTCATACTGACTTCTCACAAACTTCTTTCTTTATTCTTTTTCATGATTTCTTGGCTAGATCTCTTTTATTCCTCAGATCTTAAGAATGTTTTTTAAATTTTTTTTAGGATTTGTCATTTATAGTGTTTTTTTTTTTTAAAATCCAGATTTCCTTTATTTTTTTTTTATTTTTTTTGGTGGGGGGGGGGGGGTAGTGTGTCTCAACTTATCCCAACACCATAATTATCATTTGTATTTTTAGCCTAAATTCACTAGGAGGTTGTTTGTTGTTGGTGCCCCTTCTTAATTGGACTTTATGATTTGTGAAATGTACCTGTCTACTCACAAATAAACTGTCCTTGTTGAAAAGTAAAACACATAGGCAAGGATTTCTTGAAATCAAAAATACCTTTATTAGGTGTCAGCAACAAACATAACAGGAAGGCAGCGATGGAGAAACTTGGGAAATTTGCAAAGCCTTTGACCCCCACAGGAGACATCATTTTTTTATGAAATACAAGGGAATGAGGCTGCGCTAGCAGGTGTGAATCACCACTAGGGGTGTAGGTGAAACAAACAAAAGTGTATAAAACAGATTGTGCAACTATAGTAGCAAAATTGCTGATACACGTGACTCACCACTAGGGAGTGGTGCAATTGGTGCAACTAAGATGGCTAATAAACGTGACTCACCACTGTGAGTATAAGTGAGAAAACAATCCCATATATGATATTAAACAAACGGTTTGAACAACAATGGTTACAAAATAATGATTGAAAAAGTCAATATTCAATATTATGAGGTTGGGATGAATTGCAGGTAGTCCTAGAGGGATGATCCCCTTAAGAACCCTACTCACCAAAACGATGTGACCCACGGCTTTGCAGTCCTAGGGTCTAGATACGCATTAATAGAATGGTGAGATGGGTGATGTCAGAAATCCTAAGAGATACTTCAAATGGTCCAATGGAGACTCCAGTTGAATGTGGGTGCCGTGAAGAGGAAAAAAGGAACATACATGTGTAGTATCGCCGTGCTAAACCTCTGCAATGCTAAACAATAGTAACTCACTACTGAGCAGACTTGGATCAGCGAGTTCCGGGTGCGCGCTTGGCGTGCGCTCCAAGCAGAACAGGAAGCAGGCGTCACAGGCTTACTGGCCGGTAATTGCGTCTACGCGTTTCGCCCCTCCTCCAGGGCGTCATCAAGGACATCATTTCCGGCTAGCATTTGGAGGTTTTTATATGTTAGGCGGCTGGCGCCTCCCAGTTAACCAGCCAATCAGAGGATTGGACTGATTAAGACTTTTACTTCCGGATTACATCATTTCCTCTAGTCAGTTGCTCATTGAAAACTTTATTAGCAAATGGACAACTTGACAGAACATGATAGGAAGATTAAAATATAAGGCATTTCGTATATTATCGCAAATGTCATTACACATTTATAAAAAATATAAATAAAAACAATTGACAATGATAAGAATTTTTGGAAAAATTAAGTATAAATAGAAAAAATATAAAAATAAATTTTAAAATGAAAATAAAAAATAAATAAAATTAAAAATAAAAAATAAAAAATAAAATGAAAAATAAAGAATAAAAAATAAAAATAAAATTAAAATTAAAATAAAAAAAAAAAATAATGAAAAGTGATAAATAAAAAAAAAAATATAAAAAAATATAAAAAAAATATATATATATAAAAAATAAAAACTAAAAATGAAAAAAGTGGAAAATAAAGTAAATAAATGTGAAATATAAAAAAATAAAAATAAAAATGAAATAAAAATAAAGATAGATATAAAGTAAAAATACAAAAAATAAAAATAAAAGTAAAAAATAAAAATAAAATAAAAATAAAAATAAAAGTAAAAAATGAAAATATAAATGGAAATAAAAATTAAAAATGAAAATAAAAATAAAAATAAAAAATAATAAAATTAATTAAATCAGAAATTGAGAAATAAAAATGTAAAATGAATATTAGAATAGATTACCAATTTGACAGAAAACAATTCAGATCTAGATCTATATTAAGGCCATGCGGATGGAGAGTGCCTAATCTATGGATCCATTGGGTTTCGTTTCTCGATATTGCCTGTTTGAGATTAGATCCTCGCCAATGGGGTTCTACCCTGTCTATGCCACAAAACCTCAAACCTCGAGGGTCACGATTGTGAAAAAGTCTGAAATGATTGGATAGACTATGATGCTTAAAACCCTTTTTTATTCTGTTTACATGTTCTCTTAATCTGATGCCTAATTTTCGAGTGGTCCTACCCACGTACTGAAGGCCGCATGGACAGGCCAAAAGATAGGTGACGTGGGTGGTCGCACAAGTAATACATTTTTTTATTTCGTACGTTTTACCTTGGGTCAAAGATGTAAATTGTGTTGTTTTTCACACTCTATGCCTAGAAGTACGACAAACAACACATCTACCACAGCTAAAATAGCCAGTTTGGTCCAAGAAAGTGTGGAGCTTTTCAGGGGGATTGACAACATTGTGTGCCAACTGGAGTCGCAAAGTGGGTGGTTTAGTATAAATGAATTGGGGCACTTGAGGAAGGATCTTATTAAGTTCCCGATCTTTGAGTAATAGTGGCCAATGGTTTTTCAAAATTTTTTCAAACTGTTTATACTGTCTAGTAAAACCAGTCATGAATGCTGTACTATATTCTTTTTTAGGGGTCTTAGTGCCATTCAAAAGGGACTCTCTTGTTAAATTACGAATATTATCTCTGGTGGTGAGCAGTTCATCGTGGTTGTAGCCTTTCTCTTTGAATCTTTTACAAATGATATCACTTTGGATTTCATAATCATTGATGTTTTTACAGTTTCTACGTATTCTTAATAATTGGCTTTTTGGTACCCCACTAAGCCATCTAGGGTGATGGCAACTAGTTAGGGGTATATACCCATTACGGTCAACTTCTTTAAAAAAGGTCCGTGTGGAAAGTCTACCATGCTCCTTGTAGATCACGAGATCCAAAAAGTTGACGGACTCTACACTAGAAACCTCTGTAAAAGAGATTCCATAAGGATTAGTACCTATTCTGTTCAAAAAGTGCAGAACGCTGTCTTTTGATCCTGCCCATATGACAAAGATATCATCAATATACCGCTTGTAAAACCTCAAATGAGGAATATCCTGGCCATAAATGGCCTGTGATTCCCACCAACTCATAAAGAGATTGGCAACTGATGGAGCATATTTTGCACCCATGGCTACTCCTTTCTTTTGTCTAAAATATTTTCGTTCGTGCCAAAAAAAGTTATGGCTCATGGCCAACTCAAGAGATTCCAAAATAAAGTCCTTCTGTTTGGACTTCACTGTGGTATCATCTAAGGCCCACTTAACCGCCTGTAGTGCGTGATTCTGCTGAATATTGGTGTAAAGCGAATTCACATCAATGCTGGCCAAGATGTGGTCATCAGCTATATCCAAAGGATCAATAAGGCCAATAAGGTCTCTACTATCCTTAAGATATGCAGGACATTTCTGTACTAGGGGCTGCAAAAAATGGTCTAGGTATTCACCTAATCTAGCGAATAATGAGTCCACCCCACTAACTATGGGTCTCCCCGGTGGTTTAGTGGGATCCTTATGTATCTTCGGTAATTGGTAAATGACCGGCACCCTAGGTGCATCTGGGATCAGATATCTATTCTCTTTTTTATTAATTATTCCAACTCGATAGGCGGCTCTAATTAGCAGTTTAAGTTTAGCTTTGTACTTATTAGTAGGATTCCCCTTTAATTCTTCATATGTTTCAACATCTGAAACTAGACGATTTAATTCAGTGAGATAATCGTCTTTATTCAAAATGACAACCCCCCCCCCCCCCCCCTTTATCTGCTTGTCTGATAACTATATTTTTATTGTGTTCTAATAATGATAGACCTTTTAGGATGTCTTTCTTTTGTCTACTTGGACGAATATTAAGGTGTTCCAGATCCTGCTCCACTAGGGACTTGAACACCTCAACAAAATGGTTATTAGACACCTTGGGGTTGAAAACAGAATTGTTTCTCAAATTGGTATGGATATATTCCTCATTCAAATCTTTGGAAGATAAACTATTTCTAACAAAAAATTTTTTAATATTAATCTTACGGATAAACTTTTGAAAATCAATAAAAACATTGAATTTGTTAAAATCTTTGTCAATTGCGTATTTGAGTCCTAGTTGGAGGACTTTGTTTTCATCATCTGAAAAAACGGCGTCACTGAGATTGAAAATGCCAGCTGCTAAGTTTCTCGTTTTCTCTTTCCGTTTCCCCCCTCGACATCCTCTGGTTCTCCGTTTCTTGGATCTTGGGAGAAGGGCGGTTGGGCCATGGGGTACCATGGTCTCCATTCGTCCTCCCTCTGATCCTGAGGGTAGTTGCCCCTCCCTCGGCTTCTGGGGTTGGAACCTCCTCTGGCTCGCCAGGGGGGACCTCCATAACCCCTTTTGTGAAAATCCCCTCTTTGATTACTGGGATATCCACCCCTACCTCTAGGGGGGTATTGGTTGTAATAATATGGGGTCCAGGAAGGGCCTCCATAGCCACCTCTGGTGTCCTGTCCTCTATAATTAGAAGGACCCGGAGTTGGTTGAGAGTATTCCTGTCTCAAGGGTTCATACCTATTTGAGACGGGAACTACATATTGAGGCGCTGGTGATTGGGTTGACCCTTTACCTCTAAGAGTAGAAATACTCGATTGGCCCTCATATTGGACATGACGAACAGGAGTTTTTGGAGGAACCAATCCAGCATCCATATCCGAACCATCATCACCCGCAATGCTGGATGGATCCTCTGCCAACTCCTGCCATCTGTATACCTTGTTTGATTTGTAATCATTGATATCTCTGACATATTTTTTCATCTTTTTCTTTTGTAAATCTTTGTCTAATTTGGTGACAAAATCCTGCAGTTGTTTCATTTTTTCTTTATAGTCACCTGTACTAATAGAAGGTCCTAGTTTGTATACAGATGGCAGGAGTTGGCAGAGGATCCATCCAGCATCCCGGGTGATGATGGTTCGGATATGGATGCTGGATTGGTTCCTCCAAAAACTCCTGTTCGTCCCCGAACCCTTGAGACAGGAATACTCTCAACCAACTCCGGGTCCTTCTAATTATAGGGGACAGGACACCAGAGGTGGCTATGGAGGCCCTTCCTGGACCCCATATTATTACAACCAATACCCCCCTAGAGGTAGGGGTGGATATCCCAGTAATCAAAGAGGGGATTTTCACAAAAGGGGTTATGGAGGTCCCCCCTGGCGAGCCAGAGGAGGTTCCAACCCCAGAAGCCGAGGGAGGGGCAACTACCCTCAGGATCAGAGGGAGGAGGAATGGAGACCATGGTACCCCATGGCCCAACCACCCTTCTCCCAAGATCCAAGAAACGGAGAACCAGAGGATGTCGAGGGGGGAAACGGAAAGAGAAAACGAGAAACTTAGCAGCTGGCATTTTCAATCTCAGTGACGCCGTTTTTTCAGATGATGAAAACAAAGTCCTCCAACTAGGACTCAAATACGCAATTGACAAAGATTTTAACAAATTCAATGTTTTTATTGATTTTCAAAAGTTTATCCGTAAGATTAATATTAAAAAAAATTTTGTTAGAAATAGTTTATCTTCCAAAGATTTGAATGAGGAATATATCCATACCAATTTGAGAAACAATTCTGTTTTCAACCCCAAGGTGTCTAATAACCATTTTGTTGAGGTGTTCAAGTCCCTAGTGGAGCAGGATCTGAAACACCTTAATATTCGTCCAAGTAGACAAAAGAAAGACATCCTAAAAGGTCCATCATTATTAGAACACAATAAAAATATAGTTATCAGACAAGCAGATAAAGGGGGGGGGGATTGTCATTTTGAATAAAGACGATTATCTCACTGAATTAAATCGTCTAGTTTCAGATGTTGAAACATATGAAGAATTAAAGGGGAATCCTACTAATAAGTACAAAGCTAAACTTAAACTGCTAATTAGAGCCGCCTATCGAGTTGGAATAATTAATAAAAAAGAGAATAGATATCTGATCCCAGATGCACCTAGAGTGCCGGTCATTTACCAATTACCGAAGATACATAAGGATCCCACTAAACCACCGGGGAGACCCTTAGTTAGTGGGGTGGACTCATTATTCGCTAGATTAGGTGAATACCTAGACCATTTTTTGCAGCCCCTAGTACAGAAATGTCCTGCATATCTTAAGGATAGTAGAGACCTTATTGGCCTTATTGATCCTTTGGATATAGCTGATGACCACATCTTGGCCAGCATTGATGTGAATTCGCTTTACACCAATATTCAGCAGAATCACGCACTACAGGCGGTTAAGTGGGCCTTAGATGATACCACAGTGAAGTCCAAACAGAAGGACTTTATTTTGGAATCTCTTGAGTTGGCCATGAGCCATAACTTTTTTTGGCACGAACGAAAATATTTTAGACAAAAGAAAGGAGTAGCCATGGGTGCAAAATATGCTCCATCAGTTGCCAATCTCTTTATGAGTTGGTGGGAATCACAGGCCATTTATGGCCAGGATATTCCTCATTTGAGGTTTTACAAGCGGTATATTGATGATATCTTTGTCATATGGGCAGGATCAAAAGACAGCTTTCTGCACTTTTTGAACAGAATAGGTACTAATCCTTATGGAATCTCTTTTACAGAGGTTTCTAGTGTAGAGTCCGTCAACTTTTTGGATCTCGTGATCTACAAGGAGCATGGTAGACTTTCCACACGGACCTTTTTTAAAGAAGTTGACCGTAATGGGTATATACCCCTAACTAGTTGCCATCACCCTAGATGGCTTAGTGGGGTACCAAAAAGCCAATTATTAAGAATACGTAGAAACTGTAAAAACATCAATGATTATGAAATCCAAAGTGATATCATTTGTAAAAGATTCAAAGAGAAAGGCTACAACCACGATGAACTGCTCACCACCAGAGATAATATTCGTAATTTAACAAGAGAGTCCCTTTTGAATGGCACTAAGACCCCTAAAAAAGAATATAGTACAGCATTCATGACTGGTTTTACTAGACAGTATAAACAGTTTGAAAAAATTTTGAAAAACCATTGGCCACTATTACTCAAAGATCGGGAACTTAATAAGATCCTTCCTCAAGTGCCCCAATTCATTTATACTAAACCACCCACTTTGCGATTCCAGTTGGCACACAATGTTGTCAATCCCCCTGAAAAGCTCCACACTTTCTTGGACCAAACTGGCTATTTTAGCTGTGGTAGATGTGTTGTTTGTCGTACTTTTAGGCATAGAGTGCGAAAAACAACACAATTTACATCTTTGACCCAAGGTAAAACGTCCGAAATAAAAAAAAATTATTACTTGTGCGACCACCCACGTCACCTATCTTTTGGCCTGTCCATGCGGCCTTCAGTACGTGGGTAGGACCACTCGAAAATTAGGCATCAGATTAAGAGAACATGTAAACAGAATAAAAAAGGGTTTTAAGCATCATAGTCTATCCAATCATTTCAGACTTTTTCACAATCGTGACCCTCGAGGTTTGAGGTTTTGTGGCATAGACAGGGTAGAACCCCTTTGGCGAGGATCTAATCTCAAACAGGCAATATCGAGAAACGAAACCCAATGGATCCATAGATTAGGCACTCTCCATCCGCATGGCCTTAATATAGATCTAGATCTGAATTGTTTTCTGTCAAATTGGTAATCTATTCTAATATTCATTTTACATTTTTATTTCTCAATTTCTGATTTAATTAATTTTATTATTTTTTATTTTTATTTTTATTTTCATTTTTAATTTTTATTTCCATTTATATTTTCATTTTTTACTTTTATTTTATTTTTATTTTATTTTTATTTTTACTTTTATTTTTATTTTTTGTATTTTTACTTTATATCTATCTTTATTTTTATTTCATTTTTATTTTTATTTTTTTATATTTCACATTTATTTACTTTATTTTCCACTTTTTTCATTTTTAGTTTTTATTTTTTATATTTTTTATTTTTTATTTTTTTATATTTTTTTATATTTTTTTTTTATTTATCACTTTTCATTATGTTTTATTTTTTTTTTATTTTAATTTTAATTTTATTTTTATTTTTTATTCTTTATTTTTCATTTTATTTTTTATTTTTCATTTTATTTATTTTTTATTTTCATTTTCCAATTTATTTTTATATTTTTTCTATTTATACTTAATTTTGTTGTCCATTTGCTAATAACGTTTTAAAGTTTTCAATGAGCAACTGACTAGAGGAAATGATGTAATCCGGAAGTAAAAGTCTTAATCAGTCCAATCCTCTGATTGGCTGGTTAACTGGGAGGCGCCAGCCGCCTAACATATAAAAACCTCCAAATGCTAGCCGGAAATGATGTCCTTGATGACGCCCTGGAGGAGGGGCGAAACGCGTAGACGCAATTTCCGGCCAGTAAGCCTGTGACGCCTGCTTCCTGTTCTGCTTGGAGCGCACGCCAAGCGTGCACCTGGAACTCGCTGATCCAAGTCTGCTCAGTAGTGAGTTACTATTGTTTAGCATTGCAGAGGTTTAGCACGGCGATACTACACATGTATGTTCCTTTTTTCCTCTTCACGGCACCCACATTCAACTGGAGTCTCCATTGGACCATTTGAAGTATCTCTTAGGATTTCTGACATCACCCATCTCACCATTCTATTAATGCGTATCTAGACCCTAGGACTGCAAAGCAGTGGGTCACATCGTTTTGGTGAGTAGGGTTCTTAAGGGGATCATCCCTCTAGGACTACCTGCAATTCATCCCAACCTCATAATATTGAATATTGACTTTTTCAATCATTATTTTGTAACCATTGTTGTTCAAACCGTTTGTTTAATATCATATATGGGATTGTTTTCTCACTTATACTCACAGTGGTGAGTCACGTTTATTAGCCATCTTAGTTGCACCAATTGCACCACTCCCTAGTGGTGAGTCACGTGTATCAGCAATTTTGCTACTATAGTTGCACAATCTGTTTTATACACTTTTGTTTGTTTCACCTACACCCCTAGTGGTGATTCACACCTGCTAGCGCAGCCTCATTCCCTTGTATTTCATATTTAAGGTCCTTTTAACCTTTTAGGCAGCAGCAGCAGTATCGTTTGCAAATTATCACATGGTGTTATGCGTTTTTCACTATTTATGTTTATTTAGCATTCTTTGGCGCGGGTATTAAGTTTTGTTTATTATCATTTTTTTATGTTCAAAAATTGGTGGCCTGAGGAGTACGTATCTTAAGGGAGTGCAATCTGGTCCTGAAGTCCAAAACATCCGGAACTGCAGCAGATGCCATCTATGTCCCCAGGCTGTGGTCATACGAGAGGCTCCATCTTCTCTCAAACCAGACTGAATCCAGGTCGTCACACTCTGGTCTTCCTTCCACGCTTCCTTCCAGGCTGTGGCTGTGGTGCTGGAGGTGTGGCAGAAGGAGGAGGAGGAGAAGGAGGAGGAGCATGGTCACTCTCGCAAACATGTGTTGCTGGGGTCATCTCCCCAGCCACCCCCTTATTCAGTATCTTGAGGATGACCTCCTCACACATGCTGCGTTGCCCCGCCTCCATCTCTTTGAGCTTAGTGGCAGCCAAGGAGGCAAAGGCCTCTTCGTAGGTGGGTGTGGCACGTAGTGCCACCGAAGCCTCCCTTATCAGCCGGAGCGCTTACTCCCCCACATCCCCCCCTTTCTGGCCCTTTTGTATGGAAGGCGGAGGGGAGGGACTTGGGATACAGTCAGGCTCCTAGGCCTACCCACCTCTTGGCTGCCACTAACCCCTGCCTCCTCCTGGCTGCCACATTCCACAGCCACCTCCTGGCTGAGGTCTTCCTGTGTATGAAAAAGGGACATAGTTTGAGTTATTTGTTCATCAAACACACACAATTTTCATCTATTGACTGTTGCAAAATGTTTACAAATTGAAAACCATAGAATTCTCAGCCCAACAGTTTATATTCTTGCCCAAAATGTCTCCAACACTACTGTCTGTTGATATGTCAAACACTTTAGAAAATAAGCAATTGGGGATCCTGAATTAAGTGAACATCATTCATTTTTAAAAAATAAAAGGGTACAAAAATACTATACCTGGCTCAAGCTGGGCTCCTCCACCTCTTCCTGACTGGAAGGCCCAGGTTGGTCCTCAAAAGCCTCATCAGGGGTGGAATGCGTGGAAGGAAACGTGGAAGGAAGAGTCGAGAGTGACTCCCTGACATCAGCCTGGTCTTTGAGAAAATGGAGCCTCTCGTAGTACCAGAGCCTGGGGACATATACCTCATCTGCTGCAGCTCCAGATGCTTGGGACTTCAGGACCCTATTGCGCTCCCTGAAATACGTACTCCTCAGGCTGCCAATTTTGGTTCATAACTTATCAATGGTTGCGGTGGGGATCACCGGCAATACAAAGTCCAGAAGTTTCTTCATCGCTGCCCGCTTCTTTTGTTTGTTGCTGTATAGTGGGTGCTTAGCCTGCCACAAAAGGGGCATTTCTCTGAATTTATCAATGAAGAGGGGGAGGAAGCTGACGTCATTGAACCCCTCCATATTTTCTGCAAGACACAACACC